>CM031238.1:97872627-98533274 GCA_018340775.1 Taxus wallichiana var. yunnanensis
TCCACTGAAACAAAATCTTATATTGATATGTTTCAAATTTTAGTGAGGCACCAACCCCATAAGGATCACCAACCCCTAATTTAGTAGAGCAACAACCCTACAAGGAGCACTAACCCCTAATTTTGTGAAGCACCAACTCCATAAGGAGGATACAACGCCCAAGATGATCAAGAACCCACTCAACCATCTTATGATGTTCATATATCTAATTTTTTTCTTCCAAAACTGATGGAGATCCAATATACAAATCACATTTCTTCACTCTAACCCTAGATGCTCAAACTTCACAAAACAAGCTCATTAATCACTTAAAAATCATCAAACCCTTACACACATGCTCTCTATTTTTCTTCACCTTTAACACACTTTTTTCAGCCTCAAATCATGCTCCAATACCTGCAATAAAATCTCACCTAGGTCACTCACCTTGCACACACTTCACTCGCTCCAAAAGCACCCAAAAACATGCTTTTATAAGCTTCTCTTGATTTCAAACATAAGCACAACATTTTCCCTCCTTTGGTTCTACCCATACATCAAGGAAAAATTTAAAATTTTAATTACAACAGTCACAAGTGACCCAAATAGGTCTGCCTAACTAAAACCCTCATTACATGTGCCAAAAATGGCTCAAAACCCCATGGCACAATCTTTAAAATGTCCTTACATAAAATCAATACATATTAATGACCCATAAACCTTTAAATATTATTAAAATATAATTTTACATCCATACATGGTTGTAAATTTGATCAACCAATCAAATTATTTCATTTAATGGGCCCAATTCACTTTACAAATCTCAAAACAGTTGTTTCCTACACCCTTCAACACCCTAGAAACTTCATTAGGTCACCAAATCAATTAAACATGTGAAAATCATTCATGTAAAAACTTTATGGAAATTTCAGAACCTATATAACACTTATAAGCAAGTTATAATCCTTGAATCAACCTCATGCTCAAACCACAACTACTTTTGCCTTTACTAAATCAACCTACCAAAAATTTATTTCCAAATGTTAGCTCATAAAACCATTTATACAAACATTAAATACCTAAAAATGGATTAATTGGATGCAAAATTAATCTCTCTTCACATTCAAAGTGATGGAAAACATCACCAATCCATCTCATGCTTCAAACAACTCCAAACTTGCACCAAAACACATCTTGTCCTACACTAGAAAAAATATTCCTATCAAAATAATAACATGGAAACCATATCAAATAACCTCATCATGAAGGAAACCTTGTATCAATGTAAATATTTCTGAATAATATTTCCAACACAACTTGAATAATCTTCAAAATCCATCCAGTAGCTCAAGATATAGCCATTTTACTGAACCCTACTTTTGAGACCTCAAAACTACCCTTTGACCAGTCAACCTATATGGACCTCAAATGACCATGTACCTACATGAAAATGTCCTGAAACCTCCATGTAAATCAATATAAGCTCCCATAAATCATGCACCATTAATTTTTCATGCTACTCCTTTGGACAACCTTGTCCCAAAACCTTCTTCTTCAAAAATGACCTTGTTTAAGTGGGGCCCACTCATCACCATGACCTCAACCATACATTTATGGAAATATAAGAGAGACATAAGCAAAATTCAATCATAAATTTTGATTAATAAATCAAAATTGTGTCACTATACCTCTTCTTTTGCATAAATGCTCCTAGCTAGGGTTTAACTAGGGTTTATACCACTTTATCTTCTTAACATTCGTTCATAAAAACATGATGATCAACTGACCTGATTATTTTTTAAAACCTTCTAAAATCACCATATAAACATCCCTAAAATCCATAAGGTACCATGTAAAGCACACAATTCACAATGAGCATCATAAGTTCAAATTTGAGTTGGATTTTCACTTGTTCTTGACCTATCTCACATAAATTGTCATATCTTGCAAAATTCACATCATGGAAACCTAAAATTTTTCTCAAAGCACTATGACACATCCCTCTAACATCTCTAATCATCATAATTTCAAATCCATACCTCAATCTCTCCATCCTATCTCATTTGCATAGCTTCACCTTAAGGATTCTCATTGTAGAAGCTAGGGTCAACTAAAAGAATGCAATAACTGATCATAAAACCTCTAAAAATGACCCAAACATACCTAATATGCCATGATATACCTAAATGAAATCTTCCATGAGCTCATATGGCTCCAAACCACATTGTCACACCTCCAAGCAACCATACCTACTCCCAATGAGCACTTGTAACATAGTGAACCACATGTATCTGCATCATGCCACTATTGTGAGTTACCAAATGCCCTCAAACATGTTATCCATCATGTTAACATGATTCTTAAAGTATTGAATAAGCTTCTACTTCCATGCAACATCACCTAGGCTCCCGAATAGACTTGCAGGAGCAAGCAATCACTTAATCTCATTGTCCAATACAAACAAATCAAATCATCATGTTAGCATCATGTACATCATCAAATGACCTAATCCAACATCCACTTTTTCATTAATGTTTTTTTCATCAATGACAACACCTAATAGGACCACATGCCAACAATCTCCCCTTTTTCATTGATGGAAAACACCTACGAACTTCTCCCCTTTTTACATTAATGAAAAGGCATACCTATAGAATAATATTCTTCACCTACCTCATCTTCATAACATCAACTTTTGGTTAGAAACATCAACCAAAGATCTCATCTTAGCTCAAAAACTTGAAAATTTACCTCAAAATGTATTTTGTCTTCATTTCAAGCATGCAAACACCATGCTCCCCTAGGCCAAAAAATCCAACATCCGAACATCATAAAATAACATAAATAAATCATCTTCATACCTTATTTGGATCTAAAACATCATCCTTCACCTTCTAGGTATGCAAAATCACTTATTTTCACCTTAGCCCCTATTTTTTCCTTTATGGAAACATTGCGGCGAGCATAGATATGAACCATAATCATCATGATCATGCCAACAATGTCAGAGAAATGAGTATACAAAACATCACTCCATCTTATTTGATCAAAATTCATCTTTATTGGGCATACGACTAGCCTTACCAAGAACATTCTTGCTCTTCATACCATCACTTGGACTTATGTCCCTAAATATCCTTTTAGTGCATTTATGATCAATTTTGGCATGCCCTAACCTCGTACATAACTATGAAAAATAATTTTATGGCTCTCCTGGACTTAATACCTCAATTTCTAGTTTTTAGGAACAAAATTGAGATACTAACCTTACTTTCTTGTCTTGGAAGCACCTTGAACAATTAGATCAAGGACTTAAACAACTTTCTCGTCCTATAACACTCATATTTGGATGACAATATGCATTTGAGAGATAAAAATCAGCTGAAAAAATAAGATAACACCCATGCCACACCTGTTATCCTTGGAAACATTAAGGCATCCTCTAGGAATCCACACAAGCACTCCCCATGACTATAGTAGGAACATATGCCCTTCATTCACCTGTAGCAACATCTTCACACTTGTAGAGGCAAACATTTTGACCATACTCAATGTAGCATTTTATACCTATATTCCCAACAAAGAAAGTTCCTCTTCTTGGCTTGTATGCTAACTTAAACACTTCATAAATGTTCCCCTAACCTGGATGGACTTATACACACTTTTACACAATCATGATCATACATTTTTTCCTTCATTGCCACTTTGACTTGTAGGTGATCATTCTTGCAGCGATAGCCATCAGGACAACTACCACAAATTTCACAATCTCTAATATTATATTTTGTCTCTCTTCCTAATCATAGTGAACCCCTTACTATTTCTTAGACATGAGTCTACATGTATAAACAACAAAGAATAATGTGCAACATACCCATACTGTAGATATGCATACTTTTCCTCTCGAGATGTCAAACACTTGAAGATAGTCAATTTGTCTCAATGTACAACTAAGAACCAAATCACCTTCCTTCACTCCTGAACTCACACCATCCTTATGCATTAAAAACCTTCAAGAGGTCTCATTCATATCAAAAATTATACAAATTAGTCTTCATACCCAGAAAGAGGATTGTTTTCTCATAGTGAACATGATTGTTGAATGGAAACTCACTTTTGGAGGGCCTAATGGTGGAATTTTTGTTCAAATATTTTTGCATAGATATACATAATGAGGACTAAAGGATTAATTCTTTCAATTCATTTGAATATATATTTTTTTCAAGAGCTAAGCTTCCCCATAAGTTTGAGAATTAAGCTTAATACTTAGGTTACAATAGACCCATACTTACTCAGTTGTCATATGGTAATCTAAGTATATTGATCTCAAATGTCCTAGTACAAGGCTTATGGAAAATATGATTATTCTGACTGAGTGGAACTTATCCTTTAAGTTTCTCATTATGTCATCTTATGTAAAAATTTTGACAAAAATTCCACTCATTATTTGAGCTAATAAACAAGTTTCCATCAAAAGTATGGAAGCGACCTTAAAAACAATCTAAGGTAGAACTCTTCTAACCACACACAAATTTAGCTTTGATGACTTCAAACATACTCTTTATATGTTGAAAAGGACCCATTTAATATCTGAACACTTCAATTGATGTCTGAGAAGCATAAATATTCAAGATCATAAATGTAACCTCCTTCTTTTACTTGGTGTAACCCTGATTTGGAGATACCTAGGTCACAATTCACCTTTTTAACCATTATATGATCAAGTTATCACTTGATCACACCATTTTCCTCTTCAAATATTCTACAACAATCTCAAAGTGATATGACACATGTAGGACCCATGACACATGCATTAAAGACCTTCACAGGAAGAGACTAGAACCATAAACACCCTTAGAACTCAAAACACACATGAATTGAGATGCAAGATAACCATTTTCAATACATTGGACACATTTGTATCTTCAAAATCTCATATATGACAATGAGATACACTTGTCAAGACCCTTTACACTTTATGAAAACTCCTTATGACACCATTAAATCTCATAAAATACCTATAATCTTCAAATAACACATATAGACACAACACAATCTAGTTTTGTTCACAAATACAATGAGTACAATATTCAAGACATCTAAACCATTTACACACATTGTGACATATCAAAGAGGCACAAGATCATACGTGACCAACTCATATAGACTACATACCATGATAATACAGGCACATACCTTAATAACTTCTTACAAGTATAACTCAGAGACTCAAGAATTGATATCAAGACTTCTACACAAGACTCATCACCATGAACTACAAAAAACTATGAATAGCATGAACACACATAACCTTGACCTTGTGGAGGAGTCACATATTGACTTAGACAACTCCCCCTCTCTAGATGCTTCATATGCATTGATATACCTTCAAGAAGCATAGTGAAGGTATATATGATCCATGAAGACCTAAAATAAGGTCTTGAAGAGGTCCCAAGCCTTCTTGGGCACCTACAAAACTCCTTCATCCTCTCTTTTCTAATATGAGCACTGTGAAACACTTCTCCTTTCACTAATATCTACACTTGAAGACACACCATGGTCTCCTCTAGGTTCCCAAGTCCTTCTAGGACCATTTTCATACACTCTAGGTCTTTGAACACCATAGGATTGCACTCTAGGACCTGAATAAATCCTTATTTGACTTGAGTAAGCCTGAAATCAATCCTTTGCTACATGACCAGCCTTGTTACAATTATAACATACCATTGTGTTTCTCTTCTTTAGCTCATATGAATGCCAAGATGAGTCATTCATACAATCACTAGCAACATGACCTATCTTGTTGCACTTGAAGCATACAACCTTCTTATCATGATCATATCGATATCTCTCCATGGATGAGTATCTCTAGGATCTCTTCTACACTCCTTAGCCCTATGACCAAATGTATTACATGTATAAAATAAACCATTAAAGGATATTTCATACCTTGAGGCATTAGGTTTCCTAATTTTCTTGCTTTTCTCCATGTCCTTGACTTGAAGCTCCTTATTTCCTTCCTTGGTGCTTGATTCTCCCACTTCTTGCATGAAATAATATCTGTTTTCTTCCTTATTTACTCTTGACTTCATATTTTAATCCTAAACCAATCCTATCACTAGAAACTTTTTGATTTCTCAAGAGATCATCAAGAGCTCTACTAATTTCTTCAAAATTTTGATAGTCTTTACCTTTCTTGTAGCATATGTGAGTTCCTTCTTGAGAGATTTCATTTCCTCTTATTTAAATTGAAGACTAAGGGTCATGTTGATCATTTGCAAAACTAGACTTCTCACTTGATTCTTCAAGTTTCTCAAGAAATTTCCAATGTTCTCCCTAAGATCTTATACTTTTTGCTTCATATTCTTTGACCTGAGATGTCAAATTCTTATTATTCTTCTTAGCATGTTCAAGTTCGATTGTACACATGCCAACTCAAGCCTTAAACCATCATCTTCTCCTTCTTCTACTTTACAAGAATCACGTGAAATATCACCCCAAAGAGTAGAGCCACCACTATAGGATCTCATGGCTTCTTTTTTCATGAAGATAAATTCATCACCAAAATCATTGTGATCAGATTCAACCTCTAAATCAGATCTGTCTACTTCACTATCAGATTCCTCCTTCTTAGTGTAGAGACTCTTCTTGTTCTTCTTCATAGATTCATTCTTCTTGAACCCTTTCTTCTTCTTATCAAATTTCTAATTTTTCTTCTCATCATCACTATCATGTTCATCATTTATTTTCTTATCATGTCTATGAGGACACTTGGTAAAAAATGACCAACTTTACCACATGAAAAACATTTAAAAGGGAGTTTACCTTTGTACTTACCAATCCAAGTGTCATTATCCTAACAACCATGGAAAATAGCTCCTCATCATCAAGCTCCAAAGTAGTATCTTCATATTTTTCCTTCTTGTCCTTAGTCATCTTCTCCATTTTGAAGGCTATCTCCTTCTTAGTAGGTTTAGAATCCATTACCCTCATCTCATAGGTTGTTAGATTACCATGTAGCTCATCCATATTCAACTTAGTTACATCCTTTGCTTCCTCTATACCTAACACTTTTGAGTTAAATTTTGGAGTTAAGGACCTTAACACTTTTTGAACAATTACTTCCTCTTTTAGATCTTCTCCTAATCCTTTCATAATATTGACAATCTTGTCAAATCTAAGAAGATAAGTTCTGAATGGACTCATCATCACTCATCTTAAGAGATTCAAACTGATTTCTAAAAGTTTAAAGCTTAGAAATCCTTACCTTTGAGTCACCTTCATAGAGAACTTGCAATTTTCCCCAAGCTTCCTTTGCTGATTTGCAATGCATCACTTTTCCCATTTTAGATTCTCCAAGGCCACTTATGATGGCATTAAAATATTTTGAGTTATTGGTGTAGGCCTTATTTTGTTCATCAGTAAGTGAAGAGGTGGTAGGAGGAGTATAGCCACTCTCCACAACATCCCAAACATCAAACCCTTGAGCCATGATGTATGACTTCATTATCAAGCTCCAAAAACTATAATTTACTCCATCAAACAATGGTGCCTTTCCAATCACTATGTTGTTCGCCATATTATGCTTCAAGGATCTCCTTTCAAGTTGTCAAATTTCTGCAAAAGGACCTGATCTGATACCAATTATTATAAGAAAAATGAACTGAGAGGGGGTGAATCAGTCCTTACAATATTTAAAATTATATTTCAGATTTGAATATTCAAAATATCATACACATTCAACCAAAATATCCTCTAAATCAATACTTAATGTGTGCATACCACAAACCATAAAAATGCAAGTAACCATGAAACAAAAAATCAACACATGAACACAAGAAGTAAGTGGAAAGCCTCAAGGGAAGAAAACACACTAAAACACAATCTTATATTGATATTTTTTGAATTTTAGTGAGGCACCAACCCCACAAGGAGCACCAACCCTACAAGGAGCACCAACCCCTAATTTTGTGAAGCACCAACTCCACAAAGAGGATACAACCCCAAGATGATAAAAACCCACTCAACCACCTTATTATGTTCAAATATCTGATTTTTTTCTACCACAATTGATGGAGATCCAATATACAGCTCGCACTTCTTCACTCAAACCCTAGATGATCAAACTTCACAAAACAAGCTCTTCAATCACTTCAAAAATCATCAAACCCTTGCACACATGCTCTCTAATTTTTATTCACCTTAAAAACTTTATTCATACTCAAATCATGCTCAAATACCTGTAATAAAGTCTCACCTTGCACATAATTCACTCGCTCCAAAAAAAGCACCCAAAAACATGCTTTTATAAGATTCTCTTGATTTCAAACATAAACAAATATTTTTGACCTCCTTTGGTTAGACACATACATCAAGGAAACATTTAAAATTTTAATTACAATAGTCACAAGTGACCCAAATAGGTTGGCCTAACTAAAACCCTCATTACATGTGCCAAAAATGGCTCAAAACCCCATGGGCACAATCTTAAAAATGCCCTTACATCAAATCAATACATATTCATGACCCATAACCCTTACATAGTATTAAAATATCATTTAATATCCAAACATGGTCATAAATTTTATCGACCAAACAAATTATTTATTTAATGGGCCCAATTCACTTTACAAATCTCAAAACAGTTGTTTCCTACACCCTTGACATCTCGGAAAATTCATTAGGTCAACAAATCACTTAAGCATGAGAAAACCATGCCATGTAACCACTTTATGGAAATTTAAGAACCTGTAGAACACTTATAATAAATTAATAAGCCTTGAATCAGCCTCATACTCAAACCAAAGCTACTTTTGTCTTTCTTAGATCAACCTACCAAAAACATTGTTTAGGTGAGTGAAAAGAATGAAATAACTGAGCTTAAAACCTTTGAAAATGACCCAAATATACTTGATATGCCATGATATACCTGAATGCAAGCTTCCTTGAGCTCATATGGATCCAAACCACCTTTGTCACACTCTAAGCAACCATGCCTACTTTAAATGAGTACCTATAACATAGTGAACCACATGTATCTATATCATGCTACTACATGTGAGTGCCCAAGAACCCTCCAAACATGTTATCCATCATGTCAACATTCTTCTCAAGCATCCAATAAGCTCCTACCTCCATGACATCATCTAGGCTTACGAATACGCTTGAAAAACAAGCAATCCTCATTGAATCTCATTGTCGACACAAACACATATGAATCATCGTGTTAGCATCATCTACATTATCAATTAACCCTAATCCAAAATCCACTTTGCAATTAATGTGGTTTTCATCCATGACAACACCTAATAGGACCACATGTCAACAAAAAAGCCATGGTGGCTTTAAGCGGAAAACCTAATGCAATTAGGTCTTCATGATTCATAAAGGTGAAAAAGGATAATTGAGTTGATTGTAGACCAAAAGAGGTTTATGTTGTTATTTATTCATGTTTATAAGATGTTATAAGGTTTATTTTATGGTCGAACTAAGTGGTTTAGGTGTTCATGGTGACCTAGTTGTATATGTTCTTGAATCATGTATATATATGTAAGGAAGTTTTAGGCCTATTGCGGAGATGTGAGAGGAATGAGAGAAATAGTGCATGTTTGAGTTGTAAGATGTCTTATAGACCATTGGAAGAGGGCTTATATTGAATATCATGAAGGTGTTGGTATCGAGGTGCCTAGAGGGGACGAGGCGCTGAGCACGAGATGTCTGGCCCGGGTGTTGGTGTCCAAATTCAATAAAGATAAAACAATGAAGATCATATTGGGTTGTGGGGTGTACAAGACCAAAGAGGAAACTAGAAAGATAGAAAAGAGGCCAAAGATAGATGTCAATTACTAGTTTTCTCACTTGGGAATCATATGAATAGTAGTATGTGATTAGGATCTAGAAATGTACCCAAGTGCATGTAAATATGTCTACATTTTCCCCCACTTTATGTTATTGAGTGAATACTCAATAACATAAAATAGATAAGAGATGCGTATCTGATAACCATGTATATTGATGGCGAAAACGTGCCGAAGAGATAAGTAAAAATGTGGAGTGTTAAAAAATGAAGCGTGGAAGATAAATAAGAAGTGACTCTAGGGTGAAGCGTATGTGTTGCTTCATGCATGTTGTACCTATTGTTGTTATTGTTTCTTGTGTTTGCTAATCTTTGGGGCTACTTCTTGTTGTGTATTATGGACAGAGACATGAAAATGAAGAGTGAAATAGTAATCAAATTTTTATATTATGAAAACTTTGTAAAAGTATGCAAAAGTATGTAAAAATGTGAAAAATTAGTAAAAGGAATGTGTGCACCTAATCCGTGACGAGTGTAAAGGATAGAAATTGTCTCCTGAAAATGTTGTGTAGAATGAGTTTTTGGAAGATCTCACACAAAGTACAAGTTTTGGACAATCTCACGCCACAACAGAAGAGTGTTGTGGAGAAAATTCTAGTGTTATTTTCCATCCCGATTGCTTCTGAATTTATACACCATTGCAGATGGTGTGATCCTACTTTGTTCCGTGTTCAATCTAGTTCGATCCAGATAAATAAAGGAGATAGAATGAATTCTGATTTCTCGAGAGATATTCCTATGCTCTGTAAAGGTAATGTAAACTATGCCAATATAGGAAACTAACTATAACTTCCCTAGTCATAGGCACCCAAGAAAGGTGAGAAGTGCCCACGTGTTCATGTCTATATCACGGGTGTTGGTGTTTGTGCTAAACTGATGACCCAACTTAGAATCTCGGTCATTTTGTGGTATGTATGACTTCTCTATTCATGTCTTGTGTAGGCCTAGATTGTAATTGTGTACTCACTGAATGGGGTGATTGATTAACTTGAATGTATGAACCCTCCCATTTGGGGTGCATGCGAGGTTCTTCAGAGAGTATACAACCCAAAAGAGAGGATTGTGCGTTGATATAAAACTAATACCTTGTAGGGGAGGGAATGTGAATGGTAGAAACCAAGGCACATGCAAACAAAGTGGCTAGGACATGTGTTAGTACAATCAAGAAAAAGATGCATAAGAAAATAATGTGTAATCTAGCAAGTAAGAAGACGATGTCGACCGTGAAAAGAGGGTTTCAAACATGGGACATCACTAAAAATGTCACAATAAAATCATAGGCGAAGTGGCCAAAATCAAACAAGAAAGCGATCATATAAGACACGGGGAAAATCCCTTAAACAATGGCATACAATATAAAACAATAACAATGACGAGTATGAACAACCATGGTGAAAAATAGTCTGCAAAGTAAATGTTGCACATGAAGAACTTGTTAGCATGTTATAAAGATATAAAGTATGTCAAGATTTGTATACATTGATAGAGTAATATGATAGTAAGAATAAGAAGTAATCTCAAACAAAATTATAGCACATGTAGTGTGTACAAAGTAGATGCCCCGAGGAGCCTCGGTTGGACTAGTAATAAGTATAGTGTCAAGCATTCGTGTTGTGTGTAAAGGTCTATAGAAATTTTGAATTCACAACTAAAGAATAAGTGAACATACATGTGTATATAGAAAATATAATTGCATACGAATATTTTTTACTAGTGTAGTAAACAAAGTGTACATGTGAGTATAAGTAAGCAGAAGTAATTGCTGACTAAGATATGCAACATGTGAGTGTGAATGTAATGGAGTGCAAAGTAAATTTTATAGGATTAATGTGCGCCCAAGTGAATGTGAATGAGTATGAGGTGAGGTTCATTTATAAAATATCCCTCGATAGTCAAGAATGAGCCATAGAACAAGAGTGTGTCATTAGGAAATGGTTTAAAATATGTGCTAGATAGATAGATCAATGAAGCATAGAGTGTAAAAGCATGAATGTGGTGAGTTTCATTGCATATTTAGACACTCGAAGTTGAGTATGAACTATGGAACTAGCTTTTGTCATAGGGTAGTGTTGCGATGAATGTGCACTAGCAAGATGAAATATGGAGCATAGAGTGTAGATTGTAGTATGATGTGTGAGAATATAATGCTAGAAAGATGTATCATAAAGTGCATAGTGTGAAATGTGTAGTGTGTGAGGTTCATGGATGTAGTGAACCATCAATAGTCAAGTGTGAACCTTAGCACAAGAGGTTGTCATAGGGTAAGGATGATACGAGTTGAGTATTAAGTTGTGTAATATTTATTAGAAATAGAAATTATGGAGCATGGAGCGTAGAGTGGAAATGTCAGACACTTGATAATGTTAGGATGGGGAAGAATAAGTGTGATGCCCCAAGTGTGCCAATTATGGATATCTATATGGCGACGCATGAGAGATACCATGAAATTTTGGGAGAGTGTTATATGTGTCATGATAAGAGAGAGGATAGCAAAATGGTAGGCAAAAGTAACAATAGGACCATGCCATGGTGGTAGAGTTTGAAATGTGTCTTGGCCATCAATATAAGGAGTATTTTATTTGACAAAAATGATTGGTTGTAGCTTATGTGGAATTGATGACACTACGAGAAGACTTGATAGGAGAAGAGGTGGACTAATTTTGGGAGGTGGTTGCTTAGTTGGACTTGGTAATGTCGTAGAAGACTTGAGTGGAGGAGTTAGACTAATTTTGAGAGGTGATTGCTTAGTTGGAGTGGGTTGCATAGGCGACACTTGAGTGACAGAATAAGAAACATTAGAAGTGATGGCATGATGCTCATTAGACATAGATGAATCAGATTTAGGAACCCAATGAGATGTAGCAATTGAAGATGAACATGTAGCATTATTTTGTGTAGAAAATGAGATAAGACCATAACGCTTAAGGTGGCCAATTTGTCAGTGTAGAGCATAACAATCATTTTCATTATGTCTATTGATTCGATGGTAATTGCAATATGGATGACCTTGATATTTTACAAGTCAAAAAAGAGGATAATAATGACTAAATGGAAAGTTGATCAATTGATGCATGACAAGATACGAAAGAATATCTTGTTTCTTAGCATTGAGATCAAACTTGAGAGGTGTTGGTAATGGTAAGACTTGAGGTTCACTGATATGAGCACATGTAGAAGACATAGAATGAGGATGAGAAGAAGAACTAGCATGATCCTGAGAAGCGTCCTTAAGATGTTGGATTTCATATTTAAGAGATGTAATCTTAGATTCCATTACACTGAAATTTATCTTAAAATAAATAATGTAAAGCATGAATGGATTTGTAAATAGAATGATTGGAATTAGGACCAAGAAAGTTATCAGAAAGATGATCAAAGATAACACTTACTTGAGTAGGTGGTGTATCAAGAGGGAGGTAGATAGAGTGTATGAATTTTTAGAGAGAATCTTTGCAAGATGGGTGCATTTGAAGTAATTGATATAAGGGGACTTGAGGAGCTTTAGAAGCCATGAAAGAATAAAATGAGGATACAAGAGTATTCAAATGCGGGTTCACAAAATGATTTATCGATATTAGAATTTGTAAAACCCTAGATATTTTAGAGTCACATATGATAAATGAACAATAAAGTACAAATCTAATGTAAGCAATAAGCTAGATAAAAATGAAACCCTAGGTGCAAGAGAGAGAATATAAGACTTGATTGATTTCGTAATAAATCCTGAAGTGTTATGGACTGAAAGAATGGTAAATAGGAGGAGGATATTGTCATAACCACACCTATGAAATTTTGGAAATCTTGAATAAGTTAGAATAGGGCACCTAGAATAGGAATGGGGCACTTAGGCACTAGAGACCTTTGGTAGCGCTTGTGACTACACAAATTCTAAGAAGCTGGTTTTTCTTGTGTCACAATGTGGTTGCTAACTCTCATTGTTGGTCACCTTTATGTCATTGGATAATCGTTGTATTCTCCTATAACTTTGAAAAATAAATGATCTCTGTAGAACCGCAAATACATCAAATCCTAAAAATAAAAAGATGCAAATGGGAATTCAGATTGAAATTGGAGGTGACTTGACAGAGTGAACTTAATACCAAGCCTTTGCACTACTTTCCGAGACTCCATGTAGTTCTTGTGCGTGTGTGTCGAAATCATGCACTAGGAGCTCTTTTGCAAGATGCACTTGATAAAGAGAAATTGCTACATGTAGCAATGTAAATAGATGTGCGGATGGAAAAATTAAATTCCCCTCCTATGTATGTATGCATAAAATGTAGTTTGTTATCCCTTGAATGAAATTAGATGGATATCTTGATGCTCTTATAAATCCTTTGGATGCGACCTTAGGTGGTGATAGTAGATGCTAGAGTTTGGTCCTTTATTATGGTCACATAACTTTGTATTTATATGATTCCCTTGTTTGATTTTTTAATTGACAACTTAAAAGTTAAAACCATAAGAAAAAAAGATGCCCAAAATATAAAAGATACCCCGAAGAGGCGAGTAAGATACTGAAAGAGATCGGGGTGCCCGAGAAAGGATGAGGGTTCACGGGCACTGAGTGTCTTGGTTGGGTACTAATGTCTAGAGTCAATGAAGATCAAACTAGGTTGTGGGGTGTGCAAGACCAAAGAGGAAACCAAGAAAGACAAAAAATTCCAAAGATAGATGTCAATTACTAGTTTTATCGCTTAGGAATCATATGAATAGTAGTATGTGATTAAGACCTAGAAATGTACCCAAGTGCGTGATTTTGTGTCTACACCTAATTTTTAAAGTTTTAATAATATTTTTAAATATTTATTTACTAGTAATATTTTTACCACAAAGTGGGACACACTTATATGCTTTGACCCGATTAATTAGGTGTTTAACTTATTTGGGGTTGGTGCTCCAAGTTGAGTGGGTGCTCAACTGAATTTGAGATTTTGTAATCATTTATAGGACAATAGTCCATTTGCAAAATTTCACAATGGGTTTTATTCCCCTTGAGGGTTTCCCACTTATATATGTGTGTTATCTCTTGCTTTGTGTTCATATGAATGGTTTTTTATGCATTGTAAGATCACTATGTTGCTTTGATGGTTCATGCAAGTTAATGTATAAAGATAATTTAAATAAAAAAGTTATGAGAACACTGATTCACCCCCATACTATTAGAAGAACAATGGATGAGAGGGGGTGAATCATTCCTTATAAAATTTCAAATTAAATTTTAGATACGAAACTCAAATGACAATATGCAAATAGCCACTTTATAACCACTTATTATTTTGTAATGTGTGTGGAATGTAAACCATCATTAATGCATGAAACCATGAAAACACAAGAACACCATAAGAACACAAGATATAAGTGGGAAACCTCAAGGGGAAGAAAAACCACTGAAACACAATCTTATATTGATATGTTTCAAAATTTAGTGAGGCACCAACCCCACAAGAACACCAACCCCTAGTTTAGTAGGCCCACCCCATAAGGAGCACCATCCCTAATTTTGGTGAAGCACCAACTCTACAAGGAGTATAAAACACCCCAAGATGATAAATAACCCACTCAAACACCTTATGATGTGTAGATCTCTAATTGGTTTCTACCACAACCGATGGCATATCCAATATTTAGTTCGCACTTCTTCACTCAAACCCTAGGTGATCAAACTTCACAAAACAAACTCTTCTATCACTCTAAAAATTCATCAAACCCTTGCTCTCATGTTCTTTGATATTTCTCAACCTATAACACACTTGAATTATTATCAATTCATTCTCCAACACCTACAACCAACATCAACCTAGGTTACTCCACCTTGCACACACAACTAGTTTGGAAAAGCACCCAAAAACATGCTTTTATATGCTTCTCCACCTTTCAAACTTAGGCCCAAAATTTTCCCTCCATTTTTTTTAACCAATACATCAAGGAAAAATTAAAATTTCAAACACAATAGTTACATATGACCCAATTAGGTTGGCCCAACAAAAACCTCATTACATGTGCCAAAAATGGCTTAAACCCCATGGGCACAATCTTAAAATTACACTAACATGAGTACCATACTTTTCATGACCCATGAACCCTTATACATGATTAAAATATCATAAAACATTAATACATGGTATCAATTAATATCAACCAATCAAATTATTTCATTTATTGGGCCCAGTTCCCTTTACAATTCTCAAAATAGCAGTTGTTTCCTTCACCCTTTAGCACCTTAAAAACTTCATAATGCCACCAAATAGATTATACTGAACCAAAAAATTTAATGTGAAAACTAAAAATAAATTTCAGAACCTTTATAACACTTATAATCATGTTATAAGTCATGAAACATCTTTTACTTCAAACCACAACAATATTTGCCTTCACCAAATCAACCTACCAAAAACTTTGTTTCCAAAGGTTAGCTCATAAAAAAATATACATGCATTAAAGACTTCCAAATTGATTCATTAGATTACCAATCCATCCCTCTTCACATCACATGTTATATTAAGCATCACCCAATCCATTTCATGCTTCAAGTATCATCAAACTTGCACAAAAAGATGTTGTCTTGAATTGCCAAAAATATTATTTCTCAAATAATTCCCTTGAAACCTTATCATATGACCTCATCATGAGGAAAAAATATATAAATTGAAATATATCTGAATAATATTTCCAACACAACTTGAATCATCTCAAAAATCCACCTGTAGCTCAAGTTATAGCCATTTCACTGAACCCTGCTATTTGAGATCCCAAAACTGCCCTTTGACCAATCAGCCTGTTTGGACCTCAAAACAACATGAACCTACATAAAAATTTCTTGAAACCTCCATTGAAATAAATAAAAACTTCCATACATCATGCAACATTAATTTTTCATGTTACTCCTTTGGACCATCTTGTTTAAAACCTTCTTCTCCAAAAATCATTATTTTTAGGTGAGGCCCACTCATCGTTATGACCTCAACCATACTTTTATGGAAATATTGAGGAGTCCTCTACAACATCAAATCATAAAAAAATTTAGTTTCAATAAAAATTGTGTCAATACACTTCACCTTTTGTAAATTGCTCTAGGTAGGGTTTAACTAGGGTTTGTGACCTCTTTACCTATCTTAACATTCATTCATAAAAACATGACTATAAAAAAACATCATTATTTTTTGAAACCTTATAATCCTCCCTAAAATCCACAAGTTCCCATGAAAATAACATTATTCTACAACGAGCATCTAAATTTGTATTTTGAGCTAGATTTTCACTGTTCTTAACCTGTCTTACCAAATCAAACATAACTTGCAAAATATACATCATGGGCACATATAATTTTTCTAAGAGCATCATCACTAATCCCTATAACATCTCAGATCATCATAATGATAACACCATATCCCAATATCTCCAGCCACGAAGACTTACCTATGTTTCCATACTAGATTTTCACCATCCAGTATGACTAGGGCCTCACTAAAATAGTGCAATAACTAAACTAAAACATCCAAAAATGACCCAAACATACCTCATATTTCATGATATAACTTATTTCAAGCTTCCATGAGCTCAAATGGCTCTAATCCATTCTATCACACCTCTAAGTTGTCATACCATACCTCCCAATGAGCACTTATAACTAAGTGAAACACATGTACCTATACCATGCCACTATTGTGAGTGCTCAAGCACCCTTAAATAATGTTGGTCAATATGCCAACATGTTTCCCAAGCATCCAATAATCTCACATTGCCAAGAAACACCTCCTAGGCACTTGTATGGGCTTGTTAGAAGCAAGCATGCATCACTGAATCCCAATGTAACAGCTGATAAACATCTAAACCATCATGTTAGCACCACATACATCATCATGACATCATCCTAAAAATTCACTTTGTCATTAATATGGTTTTTCAATGAAAACACCTCTTGGACACCATGCCAACAATCTCCCCCTTTTTCATTGATGGAAAACACCTTGAACTTCTCCCCCTTTTTACATTAATGACAAAGGCATACATGTAGCTTACTTGTTTCACCTTCTTCAGATTCATACCATCATGATTTGGTTAGAAACATCAACCAAATTTCTCAATTTGATTCTTTCTCTTGATTTTTCCAAAAATTGAGTTTTGCCTCATTTCAAGCAAGCAATCACCAAGTTCCCCCTGGAACAAACACTTCAACATCTGAAAAAGCATCATTACACCATACAAATAAAAAAAATCACCTTGTTAGGGAAAAACCATCATTCCAACCTCATATGCATGAAAACTAGCAATTTTCATCTTGATCTTGTTTTGAGTTGCTTAACAACATTACCAGTCATTCTTGAACATATACACCAACACCATTTGTATGACAACAATGTCAAGCTAATCATGCCAAATCATTATCCCACCATTCTTGACAAGAATGCATCATTTCTAGGCCTAAACATGCAAATCAAAGAATATTCATTCTTCTACATACCATGTCAATGGAGTGAGACCAAAACAGACCCTTTAGTGCAAATTAGGCCAACTTAGACATCCTCCTACATGACCACCATGCTTATAATTTAACAAAAACCACCCCCTTGGCTTAAAGCATTTATTTCTAGATCATAGTTAAAAAATTGATCAACCATCCATGTTATAATGCCTTGAAATCATCATTACAATTTTTGGTTATCCCTAAGCATCTTATGATCATATATATGACTGATATAGGTCATTTCATAGAAACAATACGTGAATAAGTAAGAGTCACCTTTTACTCACCTTGAATGGCCTTATGAACCTCATTTCAACTTCAAGAATAAATAACCAAGTGCACCCCCCTGACATTAAGGGTAAAAATTTAACTTTTAATTGTCAAATCTCTGTCTCACAACACATTGTACCACTAGTCTCAGTTGTATCATGGAGGATAAGATCCAACTAATAGGCCTAAAACATAGTCAAATCACTCGTGATATACAAACCTTCATAACAATTCATCATGAAAATCCCATGAAAAATACTAAGATGCTCTCTTATGATTTCATTACTGATTCCATGCAAAAACAAGCATTTATAGGCCTATAGAGTGCTATTTTGAGCTAAATGCAAGTTTTAAAACCCCATCAAGTGCCTAAGACCTTCTTCTTACACAATTACATAGAAAATCATGGATAGATGACTAATTTATTCCTTCCAACTGAAAATATTCCTTTTATAACATTTTCATACCTTTGAGATACTTCAACTCCTCTTATACATATACTGTAGTTGTTCATTCTTCCACTAGAGCAACATTTTAGCCCATGTAAGTGTACATTTAGCTAATACCACCAAAAAATCACTCCAACCTGTATTTAATCACTTCAAAGTGCATCTCAGAGTTAATAACACCTCAAAAAATGAAAGAACAACATTTCACTTACCTCAAGGAACAACTCTACCATTACACTGTACAGTGATATGTAATTTTTATTATGCAACATGGTGAAACATAATCAAGTCTTCATTACACTATTTATAACCATGAAGAACACTTCATTTACCACTTTGAGAATTTATAAGATCATTATAACATATTAAATACCATGTCAAATACTTGAGAATACCAAGAAGTAGGGTTTTGGCACCAAACCCTCATCATTCGTGCAATTAGAGCGTCTTAAACTCTGTCATTCATAACTATAGAAATATGAATACCTAGAGCTTCAACTTATTCCTCCTCTAACACTATAAACATAGATTATTTTCCCAAAAATTTCATGTTCTAACTCCTCCATTTTACTTCCAAAAGTGAGTTTCCCCACCATACCGCTAGGGACATGTAAAACCCTTTCAAGGACGGTGGGGTGGCATTTTGACATGATTTGCATCTTTTGATCCCATACTAGAAACCACACCTTGAAATCACATTTTTAATCTTGTGGACACCTCTTCAAATGAATATTGACCATGAACAACCAAATCACATACCTGTAGCACTTGATTCGCTTTGCATGTAAAGCACGATATTTAAGTAATTTAAGTCGAATGAACCATTATTTCATGATCATTGATCAAGTTGATACTTGATCATCTTCACAAAAATTTCGAGAGAACATCAACCTGTTGTAAATTCTTGAGAGGATCCAACATATAATCTAAATGGACCTTACCATACCTAGAACCATGCACAAACACTTAAAGATATAGATATAGCATGTATGATATATGAATGCAAGACTCTCATTTTCAATGTTATGATAGTACTCTTGATTCCATGCACATGAAAGACACCATGATACATATGTCAAGGCCACTTATAGCACATAACAATTTCTCATAAACATATTATGACTCAAAAATGGCGGTGAAGACCATCATCACCGACTCAGTGATACAATACACTGGACCATATTGGGACATAATTGTAATGACCATGATGTTTGAGACTAAAAACCATTGAGATTCATAAATAAACATGTCAAGATGGAACCTAACCACTCAAGACTTGCCACCATGAATAATTTCATACTTGGATAATTCATGTACAAACCACATATACAACTTCCAAGCACAACACAGAGACGCAAGACAATTTGAAAAGAAATTTTCAGACAAGAACCTTTCATCATGAACCAAGACAAGACTGCTATGAGGAGAAAACATTAACATACCTTGACCTTATATAAATTACATACAATGACATAGACTGCTCCCTCTCCTAGATGCTTCATTTGCAATGGTATACCTTCAAGAAACATAGTGAAGGTACATATGATCCATGGATACCTAGAAGAAGGTCTTGAAGAGGTCCCAAGCCTTCTTGGTAACCTACAATACACCATCATCTTCTCTCTTTTGCTCTAAAAACTATGTTACAACTTGTCTTCTCGTGTCAATTGATTTTGTTGAGACAACATTATCCTTTCTTGGCTCTCATGTTCTTCTAGAGTCATTACCTTGCATTCTAGTATCTTGAAAGTTATCATACCTTCTAGGCCTTTGATTCATTTCCTTTTTTCTTGAGTAGGTATGAAAACATACTCTTGCCACATGACCAATCTCATTACAGTAGTAGCAAACAACTAAGTTCTTCCTTTTAGCCCTCCATTTTGACTAGGTCTATCATGCAAACAATACCTAGCAATGTGTCCTTTTTCATTGCAATTATAGCATACAATTATTTTAGCAAACTCACTCCTATTGTCTCTCTAAGGATGATCATCTATATGATATCTTCTACACTCTTTATATTTATGACCAAAATTATAATTATAAGTAAAACAATGACCATTGAAAGTTATTTCATACCTTGAAGCTTGGGGTTGTCTAATGGACCTTGATCTTTCATTGTTCTTGATAGGAGTCACCTTCCTTTCTTCTTTCACAAGTAGGTTTATCTGATTCTTTTCTTGAAACACCAGCTTCTTGCTCAAGTTCTTTGTCCTTAGACTCTTGTTTGAAGCCCAAACCAGTCTTATCATCTGCAACTCTTCGTTTGACAAGAAGGTCATCTAGATCTTTAGCACTCTTTTCAAATTATTGCAAGGAGATGGTCTTCTTACTTTATTTATAATAATTCAACCCTCAAAAACTCTATATCTTTCTCATATTTGGTGCACAAATTCTCCTTATCCTACATATTAGAGACAAGAAACTTCACCTTATCTTCTAGCACCTTGTTTGCCTCAATTAGCTTTGTTGATTCAATTACATATTGCTCATCCATCTTATGAAACTGATTTTCATATTCCTTAATCTGAAAGGTCAGTTTTTTATTCTCTTTTTCAGTTTTCTCAAGTTCCCTTTTTATACTTTCAAGATCATCTATGTCCTCTTCACATTCCTTATCAGAAAAGTTACCATAACCAGAAATGAAATCACCTAAAAGAGAAGAACCGTCACCTGAAGATCTCATAGATTTTTTGGTCACGAAAAAGGCTTTATTACCTATGCTTTCATACTCATTTTCATATTCAGAATCTGATACACCACTACTAGCATCTGAAAATTCATCATCTTGATTTGAGTAAAAACTTATTTTCTCCTTTTTATAGTTAGGCTTCTTAAAACTTTTCTTACCTTTTCCAAACTTGAAGTTGTTATTTTTACGTTCTTCCTCATGATCTTCATCATTATTTTCCTTCTCATGCTTATGAGGACGTTTATCAACAAATAGGGTTCATTTTAAGAACCCCTCCAAAACATTAGTTTAGAATTTGTGGTGAATCTCCAAAATCGACTTTTGAATCATTGGCAAATTTTTGAAAAACCATTTCATGGAAAGGTGATTTAGTAGGGCACAATTTTCTAAAATTTTGCATAGTTTTCGAGGCGAGTTGGATGGGTAGGTTGGACAAGTAGGTTTGATGAGAAGGTTGGATGGGCATGTTGGATGACTAGGTTGGACATGTAGGGTGGGCGGGCATGTTAGCCGAGAATGTTGGAAGGGTAGGTTGGATGGGTAAATTGGATGGGTAGGTTAGTTGGTAGGTTGGACGGGTTGGTTGGTTGGGTAGGTTAGACAGGGTTGATAATTTTATTGGTCATATAGGTTGGATGGAGGATGGATCGGAAGGTTGGCCGGATATTTTAGGCGGTGTTTGGGACGGAGTAAGTTGACCTGGGGAGGTTAGATGGGTAGGTTGGTTGCGTAGATTAGACATACGTCCAACACGGGTTGGATGACCACCATGTCACACTAATTTTTGTCACCACATGTCCCTTGAACCCTTCTCGGCCCTATATATACCCCTACGAGGTTCATTTCTTCACTTTTCCATGAACATTTCCAGCGCTCTGAGCTCTCCAATCTTGAAGTTTTCCCAAACTTACGTGCACCTTTCAAGTTTCTTTCCTCCCTCTCCTGTAAATTTCAACAATGGAAAGCACCACATCTACTCCTATGCCCAAATTCCAATACAAAAACCTCATGTGCCCACAAATTGTAGCTCTGATGAAACTAAAAGACACACCAAAGGAATGTACGCAAAAACACAATTTATGGAGCTTGTCAACATGTCCCAATTTGAAATTGATACTTCGATCCTTGATTACGTTCTCACCTCTTACAACCAGAAAGAGGGAGATTTTTCTATTCTCCTCGTGCATCTGAATCGTTGCCAAATTTATTTCACAATTGAGCCTACGGGACGTACATCATTTAACTTGCTTCCCATTCAAAAACCAACCGCCATGACTACAAAGGTTGTCCTTACAGATGAAGACAAAAATTTTGGAGTCTCATTATAATGTGTAGGTTGATGGTAATTTTATTATTTTCAAATGACTTTTCTTAATATTACTCGACCACCCAAGCATCTAACATTTCTTATTTATTATTGTAGCTCCTCTTAATCATTCAACAAGAGGCCTTCTTATACAAGGTATTACAAACCAATTCTTTCTTGCAATTGCATCACTTTTTAGGCCAAGATTGTGTTACAAGGAAGATATGCAAACATTCCATATTGGGCAGTTCAATATATATTACGGACACTAGCAAGGAAATAATTCGATTGGTGCACATATTTGTCCAACCGAATAAAAAAATGTCTCCCATGCCCGCAGTGCCAATATATCTGATAAATCCAAGACTGTATTCTCTTCTTGCAATTATATACTTGCTTTCTATCAAGAATATTTCTTCCAATTGCAGCAAAAAAAAATTCCAACTACAATTAATGATAAAATGAATGGTCTCTCTCTTAAAGAACAACAGGTAACAGTTACTTTTACAGTTTTCATGTTATAATGATTTTGCATTCAATATTTTTCAATACAATAATAATTGTAAGATTTTATTTTGCAGAGAAGAATTATGGCTGCAATATCTCATAAGGAGGTAATTGCTCAAGGTAAATCCCCTCTAGAGGTCTCTGCAGATTCTAACATGGATTCAACATAATCAACACCAATACAAGTTCCTCGTCAAAAATGACCTAGGGGGTCGGTATGTGCATCACGCCTACCATCACATTTGACTACAAGTATAAAGTTTACTTTTTATATAATTAACCAATTCAAACTACTAGTATAGATTATGTAAGTAGTACTATGTATTTTAATATTTCTACATTTATTGTATTCAGAAACTACTAAGTTTGGTGATGAAGATCAAACTCATTCAGTGTCAAGATCGAAATGTCATGATTGTGTCTCCGAGCATGCAAGGTAAATTGTAATGTATAATATTTAGCATGTTTTGTTTAGTTACAATTTTTTAGCATTTACAAGGCCCAAGCATATAATGATAATTTTCTAATAATTTTTTGTTTGCTTCTTGCAGGTAATATAGCTTGAGCACATTCCACTTGCAAGGATGCCACCAATACCGCTTAACACGTACAGTCAAAAAAATAGAAGATATTCAGATAAGAATATAAGGTTTCCTGCAGACTCAACAAGAACACTTCATCCTGTAACCACATAATTTCTTAGACTCTCACTAGGTGGTGTCTTAAGTGTAACGGCACCCAAATTTTGAAAAAAATGATCTTGAAGAGGAGTATTTAAGATTTGATATTGGTGATGTAGAAAAAGGTAACTATTTTGACACCCATGATATGATTCAATCTACTTTGCCTCCTCCACCACAACCGCAACAAAATGTGCATGAAGTACAAGACTCTCCTCCTCCTCCAAGTAAAGCTCCAAATAGATGATGAGAAGACACATTTTACATTTGAAAATCCGATATCAAATAGTATGAGGGCCACAATTCAAGAAGTTGTAATGTCTAATGTGGATTTAGTGCGGACTTGGGAGAGGAGGGCTAAAATTTTGATAAAAGAAATAAATACCCAATATCATAATCACGCTCAAAGGCATTCATTATTCACACGTCGTAGAGAGCCAACCGACAAGGCTTGACATTTGCTAAACAAAGCTCAGATGCACAATTTCATATAATAATGATTATGATGATGATATAATATACATAATGTTAAACATGTTGGAGAATGCATGATGAAGCCCATGATTACTACAATAAATGGGCTAAAGACAAGACAAATGTTTTAATAGAAAATGCAAAAAAAAAAAAATTGTGGTAAGTCATCTTTTACAGGAAAAATCCTAATATTATGAGCACCGCAATATATTTTTTCAACTTATCTAATAGACTAATACTTTTATATTTCTATTTTGCAGAAAAATATGAAAATTTAAATAAAGAAGCAATTGTATTTGAAACACTTTTGAAGAATGCTCGTAAAATCCTAAATTCATTTGTATAGTTGAAGGAAAAAATCATAGTATTAAATAAACAAAATAATACATTGAGAAGGATAATCAAGGAGCATAAGATGGATCCAGAAATCTTACTTGAAGGAAAAGACAGATGTCGATGCATCACTTTTGTTAGCAATGGATGTTGTGAGGGAGGAGTAGAATATTCTTGAAAATATCAATACTGTGGCACGAGATTTGCAGGCATCAGGAGTTTTAGCAGATAGTTCTGTATAGAATGAGCACATTCCTCCACCTCTTGCACAAGAAAAATATCATCTTCCTAGTAACAAAAAAATTCAATATATTAGTTAAGTTCATCATGTGACAAGTGTGTTGTCACAATTCCAACACTAGCGTAGGAATTAAAAGATAGTGGTTGTCCTTTTTTTTTTTTTTTTGTGTGACATAAGGACAAACATGATTCAAAATCATAGGTAGAAAAGAGGATGCCCTCATAATTTGTCCTTATATGATAGAAGTTGTCTGGAAGATTTGAAATGTTATTTAAAACCCCTTTTTGAAATTATATTGATTGAAAATGCTTTATGAAATGATAATTGTCTTCATAAAGTAATCCACTTACATGAGAGAGAGCAATTACAATATTACTTTGGAATTGGAACTATATTTATTGTTAATGGATTTCTACTTAATACGAATGATGTTTATGTTTCTATGTTTACGTAAATGGTGCTCAAATTTTCATGTTTTGTTTGTTTAAAATATTTACGTTTCTGATTTCATGCAGATGTAAAAATTAATCAATTAATAGATAGGTCGATCCAAGTAAATATGTCCTTATTTCATTCAAAACCAAATATTAAAAACAAATGTGATACAAGTAAATTACATTGTTCTAATGGACCAAGTAAAAACAAATGTAATATTGCATTTATTGAAAGTTGTAATCTTTGTATGAAATACATCAATACATCAAATTATTGTAAATAGTCTCAACAATGTATAGAAGAAATGAAATCTATGTGAATTCGAACAGTCCTGGAGCAACACTTTCATTCGTGTCTTGGAAATCAACTGTAACATGATCTGTGGATGTGTCTCGATCCCTTGGATCAAGTAGAATATTACCAACTCCTCTTCTTTCTACTAGTGAATTCCATAATGCAAGTGCTCTCTCATAAGGAAAATTCTCCACTGAGTAACGTGATACATACAACCTCAGACAACTTTCTAGATTCCTATCCAATCTGTTTCAAAATTTTGACTTTAAAAAGGACAATGCACTGAAAACCCTCTCATCTTCCATAGAACCCAGAATCATTGTTTGACAAAGTTCATACAACTTAATATACTCACTCAAATATTCATGTAGAATACTATTGGAATAAATATCCCTCCAAAGCCTTCTAATGGCACCATATTCCTGTGGGTTTTGTAGAAGTTGAACTTGTCGTATCATAGTATTAGCATAATGCATTGACTGGGAACTAAGTATTTTTATTTGTAAAATACCTTCTATAAAAACTCCATTTATCTCTTCAGTCTTAGAGAAATGGTTAGTTAGATCACTCATGTTTTTAACAAATAAAGGACTGATGGATGTATAAGGTATGCCACCAGCTAAATTCCAAAACTGCAGATTTATAACTCCCATTGCTTCAAGTATTTTAATGTTTTTGAATCTTTTTCGATCTCTTTAGATAACGATTCAGAGATCTTTCTCAATTTATTCCTAGTTTCAAATAATATTGTCAAATAAATTTCATGTCACTCTTACTTCTTCCATTTTGAGCCATCCATATCAACTCTTTTTTGAAATGTATGAAGTGGAATCTCTTTCCCATGTGTTGTTATACAAAGATGATCATGTATATTGTATTTTAAGAAGCACCTGGATTTTTCAAGTCTATCAATGCATTCCAATTTTCAAAAGCAGCACCCTGAAAACTTCCATTTGAAATATATAAAATTTCAAGACTCTAGCACACACGTCTTCTTAGTCTTATGAAGTTTGTTATGTAGAAAGAACGATCTTGTGCATGCTTCGTTAAAATATTAAGCTCCCTCAACATAGGAAAAATACCGCAGTGTGAGTGGTGTCACTCAGATTTCACCCTGAAATTTGCGACTACCCTATCCGAAAAATTTTCGTACTTTTAAAATAATGGGTCATTTGTTGTTTTTATTGCCTGAAAGTTCCTGTATTGCATCAAAATAATCCTAAAGAGCCATATTAGCCTTTTTCGCCAAATACCCAGATGCCCAAAATTGTTTTATTCTGTCATCGGGATTTGTCTGCGGGAAATTTGTATTTAATTATTTTGAGCCCCGTATGAGGCTATTTGCGCTCTGTTTTAACTCTATTATGAGCGAATATGTTATTATTCCTATGTGCCAGAAGGGTTTTAACTTATTTTAAGTTTTGGGCTTTATTTGTAACTTTTGGCAATTTTTCGTGTTTTTGTGGTGTCCCGTTTTGTTTTCTGTGAAATTTCTCTGGAGCAACTCCTTCGCCGAGTAAGCCCGATTTTTGGCCTGGAGCAACTGGAAAACATACACGCACATTATGCCCGGAGGAAGTCGTCATCGGAGGTCTGGATCACTGGGAAAAAGCGAAGTCATGCACAGAAAAGGCCCTGCGGGGATGGGTGCATTTTTGGAAAACAAAGGATTTAAGCTGCGATGGGAAAAATATAAGCCGCAGCGGGGTGGAATTGTATACACGCTGGCGGTACTTTTTCCCGTGTTATAAAAGTCACTTAAGGCTGCAGTGGGAAAAATAGAGGTGCGGGCGGTGGGAATTTATTCCACTTGCCTGCAGGTAAAAATCCCCAAATGATATAATAAAAGGAAAGTGACTTAAGTGAAATCATGGGATTTTATTGCCTACCTTGCGGGGTAAAGAATCCCATTGTCAAAGTCAAATCACTTAAGTGGATCATGGGATTTTGGTGCACTCTTTTGGCGAGGGTAAAGAATCCCATTATGGAAAAATTCTTAAAAATAGAATTACATGTGCAAAAAAAAATGCGCCCCCTTTGGTGAGAGATTAAAAGATTAAATTGATTATTTTTAATAATCTTTCTTCTCAAAAAGTGCGCCCAAGCTTGGAGGAGGTCAAAAAGTCAAAGATGGAATAAAAGAAAGGAGTTAAATGCATTAAATTTAATTTATTTAATGGCTGCCCTCTTCCTCTCAAAAAGTGCGCCCCATTTGGGCATTATTTAATGTTTTTAAAGCATTAAAACATTAAATTAATTTCTATTTTCAGTGGCTATGGTCAAAGCACACTGTGAAGCTTGAGTGAAGTGTTGTGTGAAGGATTAAATTGGATTAATTTAATTTATTGGATGGCTGTCCTTAAACATGCTATTTTTAAAAGAGAAAAGCATGATTTTTAATTAATTAATTGCCTTTAATTGTTAGGGCAATTATTAATTATAGAATTGTGAAGGTTATATAAGCATGGGCAGCCATATGGATGAATTATTTAATTCATAGGTTAAGAATTGTAGCTAGAGGAAAAGTGCGCCCCCTTTAGAGGAAGGATTTTGCTCGGACAAAGTGCTAACAAAGGCTAAAAGCTTCCGATTTGGCGCATGCTTTGGAGAAGGTTGATCTTTAAATCGCATAATTGTTTTCACAGTGTTAAAGGAGCTCGGTGTTGATTGAAAGGATTCATGCTCTCTTTATGTGCAAATTAAACACCAATTTTGGGGCAGCGAGGCTTGAAAAGTGCAGATTTTTATAATTTAAATTCACTATTCATACTCACGGTGGCCATTTTTATCTGAATAAATTGCGGAACTCATTACAGTGCTTTACAAAAGAAAAGGAGTTTTTATCAATGTCGAATACATTGCAAATATCCTTCGAATCGAAGAATTTTCGGATCTACACCAAGTATTGAAGAAATCCGGCCAAGTTAGAAGAAAAAGAATTATTCAGACAAAGATAGATAAAGCCATGGCGAAAGGAGATGAAAAAGAGAGCACGATGGATTCATGCATTGCTTCCAAACTTACAGACATAGGAGACACGGATCTAGGCCCAGAACCTCTTTCTGATTTGATTGATAGATCCAGAGCTGGAAAGACTTCACTCATGCGTGCGGTCAAAAGTAGTGGAATTATTCGAGCTGCAGCTTTCCCGTGTACAACCCAATTGCCAGAGTTCGTGATGGAGTGTGTTAGATCTTATCACCCTTCATCCATATCAGTGCGTGATGTTGCGGGAAAGACAATAATTCGTTTGGATGCAGAATTCTTCAATTATTGTCTAAAGATTCCAGTGCGAAAGGTGGTGACTTCTATTAGCATTCAGGATGCTGACAGTAGGTGGAAAAAGCATAGAGCTGACTGTGTGAGCATAATGAATAGCCGGTTCATGAAGAAGCCTAGATCCCCTTCCAAGTTCCCGAGAACTCTTCCACGATCCAATTTGGTGCAGGAGGCGGATGATGTCGTCAAATTGCTATGCAGGTTGAATGGCGAAGCGAATGCCTACACTTTCCGGACATGGATGTATGCTTTCATCAGGACCATTGAAATCAACAAGGTTGATTCTATAATCAATTGGTCAGAAATTATTAGCAGCAACATCGGTGAGCAACTGCGGAATGTGAAGCGTACCTTCAGCTTCAAGATGACTTCATACTTGGTGTATGCTGCAGCTTCACAGGGTGTCTTTTCCAAGCTGGATAGATGTGGTATTCTTTCCAAGGACCCCATTTTCGAGTGCTACCCACGACTTCATTGTACTGCGTGCGAGAAGGAATTCAAAGTGATCAATGATGACTTCTTCTACGATTTCATCTGCGGGTTAGACAAAGACTTGAAGACTCACGGGGGTAAGCGAAGCATGGGAAGCGTGTCCAAGATTGGCGCGGTGTATTCATCCGGTTTACTGATTTCACATACCTCGGGGTTACGGGCTTTTCGGTGAACCAATAAAGATGCCCAGTATCCGAGTGATGATTGATCGCCATGGAGCGAGCAGGGCAACTTGTGGAGTTACCCGACCTTCGATCGAAGTGGCATAAGTCTACGGGCTTCTTCCCAATCACCGTGGGATATTACAGTTGCATCGGCATTCACGAGCTCGAGGATGGAAGCACAAATGTTATCCGAGTATGAGCAAGAGTTCTTCCTGCACAGCGGCTTAATTTCGATCCATTTGGAATAGCCAGGAAGACAATCTCCCAGGAGTACGCACATGTGCCTTCGTTAGAAGATTTCTGGATGAAGTGCGGAAGTGAGTACGAGGTTAGAAAGAAAGATTTCAGCAGTAATCAAAGCAAGTGTTCGACTTTGGACTAGCGCGGATACCTGCGGATCTTAAAGATGATGGGAACGTGGTACTTGACACTTACCATCAAATGGGAGGAGATAAAGCTATACTGCAGGATAGCAATGGAGGCTACAGCACAATAGAAGAAAGATCTGGAGCTGTGTTGGTGAATACTTCGATCTGGTTGGTGACGAAGGGATATTGCCTTGATGAAGCATTGATGAATCAAATCACAGGCAACTTCGGCACAGGAGATTCCCTCAAACGAAAGCATGAAGGAGAAAGCAGAAAGGTCCGAGAAGTTGAAAGTACACGAGAAGATCTCAAGAGAAAGAGAAGACCACTTCTACGGCCATAGCTTTGACTCCGACTTCTCCAAAGCCGGAAGATCACCAACCATTGCACCAGCAAAGCGGCAATGGGATGCTTCCATGTCTTCATTGAATCCGGCGACGTTCGTCTTCTCCCAAAGCCACTTTCGCCGTCATCACCCATTCCGGAAGAGGTGTTGAAGCTGCGATGACGGAGTTCGAAAGAGCTTTGTCCTTGGATGTTTCGAAAAATGGCAGCCATGACACTGTGGCACTTTCTGATGGAGAGGATGCAGAGCGGGAGATGGTAGTGCACTCAGCAACTTCTCACTCTCCGAGAAGTAATTTCTCGGAATGGTTAGCTTTGCACTTGGTTCCGAAGCAAGAGTAGAGATGAACTTAGAGGAACATGACTTGCAGCTACTTCAAGATCTGGCCAGTAAGAGACAGAAGGCCTAAAGTTGCTAAAGCAACTTCTAGGTTGATCATCGAGGATTCGGGAGAGAAGTTTGCTGAGATATCAATTCTGGCGGAAGGAAAGGTAGAAGAGGAGCTCACGGCAGAAGATGTGACGGTGACCAAAATACCACTCGGTCAAGCTACCACTGAAGGATTGAAGCAGGACACGCAGACATTGATGGATGCTTTGTTCCTTAGGCTTGACAGTGAAAAGGCGAGAAAGAAGAGCTGCAGAAGCAAGTATCTCAATTATGTGAGATCATAGCCAAGGTTGCTAAACCTTCCATTCAGCCCATTTCGAGCGGTGAGTGATCATCTTATGCAGGAAATGGAAGATGCAAGCAATCAAGTAAAGGCTATTGATGAATGGAAGGATCTGATTATTCGTCAAGCTTCTGTGCAACTTGGGGAAGTGCCAGCCCGCCTAAAGGTTATGAACGATGCAGAAAATCAACTAAAGCAACTGATAGAAGCATAGAAGGAATTAATACACAGATTAGAGAGTAACTTTGAGTATTTTGGTCGAGATCAACAAACTGGGAGATGTATTGGTCGCAGAACAAATTGTACCGGATGGATCACTCGAGAAGGGAAGCAGCTAGAGTTTGCAGTATCTTTCCGTTTGGAGATCTGCAGAGTTTTGCAGAAAAGGATGCAGGCGCTTGAGAGTAGAACATCAGATTTACCAGACAGTATCATTTCTTTCACTGAGGAAAGAGTGGACGGAGGTGTTACTTCATATGCGTGATTGTTTCTAACGAGGTGCATGATTCTTGAAAGGTTCTCTTCGATGGTACAAAAGAGAATTGATAAAGCTACCAAGCCTTTCACAATGAACTCTATCGGTGAAATGTGGTGACACCGCAGTAGACATTGCGAGATTTAGGGCAAGTTTGGAAGAAGTGGAAGCATGCGCAAAGTGTTGAATGAAGGATTGTTGCGATTCGTAATGAGAAGGAAGCGATAGCTAAAACAGACGGAAGGATGCTGAATTATATGTTCGACAAGTATATCAGATATCAGAACAAGAAGAAGATGTAAATGTTACAGCTGGCATGACTTCTTCTATTCTTTCTTCTTCTATTTTCTATGTTCCTGGATGAAATTGTAAAACTTCTAAGTTATTGGTTTTGCAACCATTACTTGAAGTCATGTGGAACCATTCTATTAGTTAAGTGATACATGTGTCACTTAAGAAGAAGTTAGTTGAGGATGATTGCCAAATGTCATCTTTACTTGTTGTTCATACTTTAGTTCAGTTTGAGTCTTCTATTTGTACTTTCCCTCCTACATTCTATAAGTAGGAGAAGAACCTCCGGGTTAATGATCAATCAGAATTTGTAAGCAGCAATCTTGTGTTCTAGACTTTGTGCTGAACCCCTGAGAGCCACTTGTAGCAGAGGAATACAAAGAAGCAGGTTTCCGGAGAACTTTGTGTCACGGCGTACTGTGTTTCTTGCTTTTAAATCTTAGATCTTTTAAGTAAACTTTGTGTTATTTTAGATCTGGATCTAGAGCTGCCTTTGCTTTATAATTCTGTGTGTTCAAATCTATTAAGTTTCTTCTATGTGCATGCAATTAGCTCTGCTATCTACTAATTGGGATGCACATCTTCCTCATTTCTTCTCTGTAATTCCTTTACTTTCTTCTTCTATAATTTTCCTTTCTTAAACAGCTGCTTACTTGCTGCAGAACTTCTTAGTTATGGTTCATGAACTAAGTAGTTAAAGTAAAACCCCTGATAGATAAAAACACATTTTATTGACAAATCTGACACGGGAGCCTCACCGGTTAAATGAGGGAGATTTATCTCATGACTGCCTAGGTTTGATGCTATGCAGAAAATCTAGCCAACAGTTTTTGGCGACTCCGCTTGGGAAACAACTATCTTTGCAGATCAAAGCTTTTCTATTGAAGATCAGAGTGTTTTCCATACAAATCTCAACCTGGCTGAACGTCCATTCACCCGATCCGTGAAGGCGCAAGGAAGGACTGATCATTTCTTCCGACTGCAGGAGCAATTCAATTTCAATCATCCTCCTCAAGTTAGAAGCCGCAGATCTAGTCTCTCACCAGGAAGGAGAGTGCACACCCATCCAGATCCGGATCGTATTCAGCATAATCCGGCGGCTGGAATTATCCATCAAGTCTATCAAGTCTACACAAGGAGGAGACGTGCTCAAGCTAACATGGCGCACCAAATTGTACCTGTTCCATGGGGAGCGGCTTTTGGACCTCTCAACTTGGCTCCACCTATGCACGAGCTGCCAAAGGGATCCAGAAAGAATTTTCCAAAATTCTTTGGAGATGGAAAGCAAAACCCGGATGATCATTTGGCGGCCTTCTTCATATCTTGTGGTGTGCTTGCAGTAGAGCATGAAGATGTCTCAGTCAAGCTCTTCATTGAGACTCTACACGACTTGGCTGGAGAATGGTTCTATCGGCTAGCTCCTGGCACCATAACCAACTGGGCGACTATGCGTGAGCAATTTCTGAAAAGATTCAAGCCTGCAGAGGACGCTAGCACGTTGATCACCCAACTGACGCAGTTGAAGAAAGAGCCAAGCGAGAACATGTGGGACTTTATTGCAAGGTTCCAAAGGATTCTCAGTATAAAATCCCCACTGCGCAGCATTGAGCTTACGAAAATCAAAAGACATTTTTTATAAACGCTCTATTGCCCGAAGTTGGATATCAGCTAAGAAGGGCAAGACCTGTAAATCTACTTGAAGCACAAAATGCTGCCGTGGAGGTTGAGGACGACTTGATCATGGCTGGAAAACTCAAACAACCATCTCACAAAGGTGATGGCGCTTCTGCAAGTACTTCTGATCCTTTGTTGCAGAGATTGGCTAATGACATGTTGCAGATCAAGAAGCAGATCTCTCAAGCAGGGAATGCAACCCCCTCAAGATTAGCTCCTACCAGGACCTTCAATGGTCAAAATCAAAATCAAAATCGAAACAGACTTGCTGCTGCACCACAACGATTTGGCAATAGAAGCTGCTCCAAGGAATAACTTGGAAACTAATGAAGAGGATCTCGGCATTGATGAATCATTCGATGATGAAGACTTTATAGATCCCACTGGCGACTCCAATATTGGTTACCTGGACTACGAATCTGATGATGGCTATTATGAATCTTTTGAAGATTCTGATGGTCACACTTTTGCGGTGTTTACAAGGTCTCAGACACGCCAAAATGCCGAAGCATCCACAAGCGGCCGGAAAGAGAGAGAAGATCCTGGCCCGGATGTTACTATCTTGAAAAGAGGTAGCACTCTTCCTTCTTCATTAGCGCCCAAGGATAAATATTCAAATTCTTTCAATTCGCAGCAAAGAACCAATGCACATCCTGCTGAAGCAAGTCAAGCTTTTGACATAATTGATCACATCAAGAGAAACAAGGTCCAAATGTCAGAAGCTGAGTATTTGAGGGCATTTCCTGATCAGCTGAATAGATTGGTCAAATATGTGCAAAGTAATGGTCCCAGCCCAACGAACAATAATTCACGGGGTATCTTGTCAAGTCCAAAGATTACTCCACCTTCAAATAATGTTGCTGCAAGTTCTTCTCCTTCCACCTCTTCTCCTGCTACATCAGAAAGGATTGAGCCATTCTATGTGTCTTTGCTCATCAACGGACATAAGCTAAGCAATTGCATCTTGGATTCTGGAGCTTCCGACAATGTCATGCCTGCCAAAGTTGCTGATGCCTTGGGTCTTACATTGACAAAAACCATCAGAAGATGTTATTCCATGGAAAGGCAAGTCCCTCTTGTGGGGCAAATCAAAGATGCGCAGGCAGTACTTGCTTCCTTTCCAGATAAAAGACTGAAAATGACTATCCTTGTAGCAGACATTCCAGTTTCTTATGGCATGTTGTTGAGTAGAAATTTCTGCAAAGAGCTGGGTGGAGAAGTCAAGATGGATTGGTCTTGTGCGCACATACCAATCAAAGGAGTAAATCGTGTTTGGACCCGAGAAGAAATCTAAGTACACAAAGTGTCAAAATCGAGGATCCTAGATCTCGATCTTGTTTCAGAGTCGGATCACGAGTCTATTATCTTGAAATGGATAAAGAAGAAATTCAACCGGTGGTTCGAGAATCACATCAAATTGATAATAAGATTTGGACTCGGAATTTGATGGTAGCTGTTTGTTCATTTGGATTCGGCGTAGAGGCGTTGTTCTTATCTCTCTCAAGGGAAGGTGCAGCGCACTCTTCAAATTGATGTTCAAAATACTAACAATACTAGGTGAGTATGAAGCATTGTTGTTAGGCATGGAGCGAGCAAGAACAATGGGAATCAAATTACTACACGTAAGAGGAGATGCTTTGGCTGATTGTAAAGCGTATAAGAGGCCTCTACCAAGTCAAAAAGATAAATCATGCACTACTGAGAGATCGGGTCTACTCTGCTATCCTGGATTTTTCAGCTTTCTCGGTATCTTACATTCCGAGAGAACAAAATTCAAGAGCTGATTCGCTTGTAGTGACTGCAGCCTTGTTGAATCCGGATCAGCCCCCTGCATTCTTTAGACAGGGAGACTACAAGGTGGAAATGGTTTTTCGCCCAAAGGTTCCTGACAACGTCCAGCAATGGCAGGTTTTCAACGATGACACACAGATTGTTGCGTTTCTCCAACAGAAGGACAACTTTGAAGAAATCTACTATGAGGGAAGCAATTCACCTCCTAGGCAGACCACTGTCGGAGAAATGGATGCTGACGTCTCAGGAGGTCAGGAGATTATCCAGCTAAAGGGAAATAAAATTCCCAAAGGCTTGGTATCTCTTGAGGAAATGTTTGATAAGCATGATCAGATGCTTAAGAAAAATGAAGAAAATGAGGAAGGCTCTTCCTCCGACACACAATTACTAAATTTGGGAGCCAGCAATGATCCCAAATTAGTAAATCTGGGTAAGTGTTGTTCAGAAGCTGAAAAGGAAGCTTTCACTAAGCTTCTTAAGAAATATATGGATGTTTTTGCCTGGTCTTATCAGGATTTAAAAACATATCAGCCTGCGGAAGTTCAACACTACATCCCACTTAAATCAGAACAAAAGCCTTTCAAGCAGAAGCTGCGGCAGCACAATCCTACCATTTTAGGGACCATCTTTGCAGAAATCTAGAAGTTGTTAGATGCAAAGATTATCTATCCCATACATCATTCGGAATGGTTGGCCAACATAGTTCCTGTTAGAAAGAAGAGCGGCGAGATTAGGCTGTGCGTGGATTTCCGCAACCTTAATCAAGCTTCATTAAAGGATAACTACCCTATCCCCATCATGGATCACACTCTGCAGGTGGTCACTGGATCTGAGATGCTTTCCATGCTTGATGGCTTCTCAGGCTACAATCAAGTCAAGGTGGCCGAAGAAGATCAATACAAAACGGCGTTCATCACACCTTGGGGAACCTTCGCATACCAGAAGATGCCGTTTGGCCTGATTAATGTTGGTGCTACATTTCAAAGAGCTATGGATCTAGCCTTTGCTCATCTCAAAGATATAAGCATAGTTGTGTACCTGGATGATTTGACAGTCTTTTCCAAAGATAGAAGCACACACATTTCAAACTTGGAAGAGGTTTTCATACAATGCCGCAAGCATGGTATTTCTTTGAATCCCAAGAAATCTATCTTTGCTGTGACCGAAGGAAAGCTGCTTGGGCACATTGTTTCCAAAGAAGGAACAAAGATAGATCCAGAGCATGTCAAATCCATTCAGACATTGCCTTTGCCCACATCCAAAAAGGAGTTCACTCTTTCTTTGGCAAAGTGAATTTTCTCAGAAGATTCATTCCTGACTTTGCTGAGCTAACCCGTCATATTTTGAATATGATGAAGAAGACACAAGATTTTAAATGGAGCAGTGAAGGGAAGGAAGCTTTCGAGAAAATCAAAGAGGCCCTGTCGAAAGCTCCAGTCTTGGTTTCACCCGACTTCAGTAAAGAATTTATTCTTTATTGTTATTTTTCCGAACACACTATGTCGTGAGAATTAATATTAATACGTAAAAATCAAGAAGACGCAGAAGCTCCTATTGCTTTCATGAGTACGCCTCTTAAAGCCTATGAGTTGAAATACACTCCAATGGAAAAGCACGCATATGCGGTAGTGTGAAGGCATGCAAAGCATTCAGGTATTATATTCTTTCCTCACACACTGTGGTTTTGGTTCCAGATACTGCAGTTAAATCTATCCTTACTCAACAAGAGTTAGGATTGTTGAGAGGCACATGGGTAACAAAGGTTCAAGAATATGACCTGGATATTAAACCAACAAAGCTGGTTCGAGGAAGAGGTCTGTGTGAACTAATGACAGAGATGAAAACATCAAGACTAAATGGATCAAGATGGGATAAATGAAGATTTACTTGCGGTAATTTTTATAGATCTGGTAGAGGAGTGGTACAGTAACATTGCTTACTTTCTGACGTATGGAGAATGCCCAGATCGACTTTCCAGAAAAGAAAAACGAACTATCAAATTGAAGTCCAAAGATTTTGTGCTTTGGGATAATGGTTTGTACAAAAGGGGAATTGATGGCGTATTTCTTAGATGCGTGGATAAGGCTCAACAGGATCAGCTACTACAACAGTTTCATGACATGGCTTGCGGTGGTCATTTCTCAGCCCGAGTCACTGCACACAAGATCCTCAGAGCAAGGTATTACTGGCCCACCCTTTTTCAAGATACTTGCAGAGTGGGTAGCTAAGTGTCAAGCATGCCAACATTTTGTTGGGCGTGTGAAATTGCCTGCATTACCTCTAAAACCCATTGTGATTGAAGAACCTTTCCAACAGTGGGGTATGGATTTTATTGGAATGCTTAACCCAGCTTCTAGTGCCGGTCATCATTACATTCTAACAGCTACTGATTATTTCAGTAAGTGGGTAGAAGCTATTCCTGTGAAGAATGCCACTTCCGCCGAGGTGTGTAGTTTTATAAAAGAAAACATCATTGTCAGGTTTGGCGTGCCCAGCAAAATTGTAGCAGACAACGCTCCGAATCTTTCTTCTGAGGAGTTGGTGGAATTATGCTACACTTATGGGATTCAACTTGTTCATTCCTCAAACTACTATCCACAAGGGAATGGTCAAGCTGAGTCTAGCAATAAAAACTTGTAACTATTGTGCAAGCTTGTGACAGAAAATCAAAGGACTTGGCATAAAAATTGTTTGATGCATTATGCGGCGATAGGATCACACCAAAGAGGGTGATAGGCATGTCCCCTTTTCAGCTGCTATATGGTAGAGACACAGAGCTGCCTCTTACCTTGGAATTGCCTGCCCTACGACTTTCTAAGGCCCTGGAGGATTCCACATTCACGGATGCTATTGATAAAAGAATCATGTACCTGACTGAAATTGAGGGAAGTACAAACTCAAGTTGCAGATAGGTTGACAGAGCATCAAAGGAAGGTGAAAGTCATCTTCGACAAAAAAGCCAGGGAAAGAAAGTTTGAAGTCAATGACTGGGTCCTTCTATGGGACAAAAGAAGAGAAACAAAAGGCATGCATGGAAAGTTTGATTCACTATGGAAAGGGCCTTTTGTGATCAAAAAGATCGCCGGAGCAGATAGCTTCATTCTTGCTCATCAGGATGGAGTTGAATTACCGTTGCCTTTCAATGGGCAACACTTGAAGCTGTTCCGGACATGAGAAGCAGGGTAAAACCTGTATGTACATAAATAAATCTTTGTTTGTTTTCCTTGTTTTGTTTTGTTTTTTGTGCTGTGTTGTGTTGTGTTTGTTTGCCTGACCCCGTGCCCAAAAGACAAGATACGAAACCAGAGATGCTGGGATCTCATCTTTTCCCTTTATCATTCTGACAAGAGAAAAAGATGTCCACAGACGGAGCCAACTGGTGTCACTCAGATTTCACCCTGAAATCTGCGACTACCCTATCCGAAAAATTTTCGTACTTTTAAAATAATGGGTCATTTGTTGTTTTTATTGCCTGAAAGTTCCTGTATTGCGTCAAAATAATCCTAAAGAGCCATATTAGCCTTTTTCGCCAAATACCCAGATGCCCAAAATTGTTTTATTCCGTCGTCGGGATTTGTCTGCAAGGAAAATTTGTATTTAATTATTTTGAGCCCCGTATGAGGCTATTTGCGCTCTGTTTTAACTCTATTATGAGCGGATATGTTATTATTCCTATGTGCCAGAAGGGTTTTAACTTATTTTAAGTTTTGGGCTTTATTTGTAACTTTTGGCAATTTTTCGTGTTTTTGTGGTGTCCCGTTTTGTTTTCTGTGAAATTTCTCTGGAGCAACTCCTTCGCCGGGTAAGCCCGATTTTTGGCTTGGAGCAGCTGGAAAACATACACGCACATTTTCCGGAGGAAGTCGCCATCGAGGTCTGGATCACTGGGAAAAAGCGAAGTCGCACGAAAAAGCAAAAGCTCGGATGATGGCGCATTTTTGGAAAACAAAGGATTTAAGTGCGATGGGAAAAATATAAGCCGCAGTCGGGTGGGAATTGTATACCTTTCTGCAGGTAATTTTTCCCGTGTTATAAAAGTCACTTAAGGCTGCAGTGGGAAAATAGAGGTCAGGAGGTGGGAATTTATTGCACTGCCTTGCGCGGTAAAAATTCCCAAATGATATAATAAAAGGAAAGTGACTTAAGTGAAATCATGGGATTTTATTGCCCCTTGCAAGGTAAAGAATCCCATTGTCAAAAGTCAAATCACTTAAGTGGATCATGGGATTTTGGTGCCTCCTCGCAGGTAAAGAATCCCATTATGGAAAAATTCTTAAAAATAGAATTACATGTGCAAAAGTGCGCCCTTTGGTGAGAGATTAAAAGATTAAATTGATTATTTTAATAATCTTTCTTCTTAAAAAGTGCGCCCAAGCTTGGAGGAGGTCAAAAAGTCAAAGATGGAATAAAAGAAAGGAGTTAAATGCATTAAATTTAATTTATTTAATGGCTACCCTCTTCCTCTCAAAAAGTGCGCCCCATTTGGGCATTATTTAATTTTTTTAAGGCATTAAAACATTAAATTAATTTCTATTTTCAGTGGCTATGGTCAAAGCACACTGTGAAGCTTGAGTGAAGTGTTGTGTGAAGGATTAAATTGGATTAATTTAATTTATTGGATGGCTGTCCTTAAACATGTTATTTTTAAAAGAGAAAAGCATGATTTTTAATTAATTAATTGCCTTTAATTATTAGGGCAATTATTAATTATAGAATTGTGAAGGTTATATAAGCATGGGCAGCCATATGGATGAATTATTTAATTCACAGGTTAAGAATTGCAGCTAGGAGGAAAAGTGCGCCCCCTTTAGAGGAAGGATTTTGCTCAGACAAAGTGCTAACAAAGGCTAAAAGCTTCCAGATTTGGCGCATGCTTTGGAGAAGGTTGATCTTCGTCTGCATAATTGTTTTCACAGGTGTTAAAGGAGCTCAGGTGTTGATTGAAAGGATTCATGCTCTCTTTATGTGCAAATTAAACACCAATTTTTGGGGCAGCAGGCTTGAAAAGTGCAGATTTTTATAATTTAAATTCACTATTCATACTCCGGTGGCCATTTTTGTCTGAATAAATTGCAGGAACTCATTACAGGTGCTTTACAAAAGAAAAGGAGTTTTTATCAATGTCCAATACATTGCAAATATCCTCCGAATCTGAAGAATTGTCCAGATCTACACCAGTATTGAAGAAATCCGGCCAAGTTAGAAGAAAAAGAATTATTCAGACAAAGATAGATAAAGCCATGGCGAAAGGAGATGAAAAAGAGAGCACGATGGATTCATGCATTGCTTCCAAACTTACAGACATAGGAGACACGGATCTAGGCCCAGAACCTCTTTCTGATTTGATTGATAGATCCAGAGCTGGAAAGACTTCACTCATGCGTGCGGTCAAAAGTAGTGGAATTATTCGAATCATGCAGCTTTCCATGTACACCCAATTGCTAGAGTTCGTGATGGAGTGTGCTAGATCTTATCACCCTTCATCCAGATCAGTGCGTGATGTTGTGGGAAAGACAATAATTCGTTTGGATGCGAGAATTCTTCAATTATTGTCTAAAGATTCCAGTGTGAAAGGTGGTGACTTCTATTAGCATTCGGATGCTTGACGGTAGGTGGAAAAGCATAGAGTGACTTGTGTGAGCATAATGAACAGCAGTTCATGAAGAAGCCTAGATCCCCTTCCAAGTTCCCGAGAACTCTTCCACGATCCAATTTGGTGCAGGAGGCGGATGATGTCGTCAAATTGCTATGCAGGTTGAATGGCGAAGCGAATGCCTACACTTTCTAGACATGGATGTATGCTTTCATCAGGACCATTGAAATCAACAAGGTTGATTCTATAATCAATTGGTCAGAAATTATTAGCAAAGCAACATCGGTGAGCAACTTCTGTAACGTGAAGCGTACTTTCACTTCAAGATGACTTCATACTTGGTGTATGTCTGCTGACTTCACAGGTGTCTTTTCCAAGTTTGGATAGATGTGGTGTTCTTTCCAAGGACCCCATTTTTGAGTGCTACCCACAGACTTACTGTACTGCGTGCGAAAGGACTTCAAAGTGATTAACGATGACTTCTTCTACGATTTCATCTGCGGGTTAGACAAAGACTTGAAGACTCACGGGGTAAGCAAGGAAGCATGGGAAGCGAGATCAAGATTGGCAAGTGTATTCATCCAGGTTTGTAGATTTCACATACCTCGGGGTTACGGGCTTTTTTGGTGAACCAATAAAGATGCCTGTATCCGAAAGTGACAGATTGATCGCCATGGAGCCGAAAGCAGCAACTTGTGGAGTTACACGACCTTGATCGAAGCGGCATAAGTCTACGGGCTTCTTCCCAATCACCGTGGATATTACAGTTGCATCGCATTCACGAGCTCGAGGGATGGAAGCACAAATGTTATCCGAGTATGAGCAAGAGTTCTTCCCTGTGCGGCTTAATTTCGATCCATTTGGAATAGCCAGGAAGACAATCTCCCAGGAGTACGCACATGTGCCTTCGTTAGAAGATTTCTGGATGAAGTGCGAAGTGAGTACGAGGTTAGAAAGAAAGATTTCAGCAGGCTATCGGCAAAGCAAGTGTTCGACTTTGGACTAGCGCGGATACCTGCGGATCTTAAAGATGATGGGAATGTGGTACTTGACACTTACCATCAAATGGGAGGAGATAAAGCTATCTGCAGGATAGCAATGGCGGCTGCAAACAATAAGAAAGATCTCGGAGCTATGTTGGTGAATACTTGACTTTGACTGTCATTGTGAAGGGATATTGCCTTGATGAAGCATTGATGAATCAAATCACAGGCAACTTCGGCACAGGAGATTCCCTCAAACGAAAGCATGAAGGAGAAAGCAGCAGAAGGTCCGAGAAGTTGAAAGTACACAGAAGATCTCAAGAGAAAGAGAAGACCACTTCTACGGCCATAGCTTTGACTCCGACTTCTCCAGTACCCAGAAGATCACCAACCATTGCACCGCAGCAGCAGGATGCTTCCATGCCTTCATTGAATCCGGCGACGTTCGTCTTCTCTCCGCAGCCACTTCGTTCATCACCCGTTCCAGAAGAGGTGTTGAAGCTGCAGATGACGGAGTTCGAAAGAGCTTTGTCCTTGGATGTTTCAGAAGATGGCAGCCATGACACTGTGGCACTTTCTGATGGAGAGGATGCAGAGCGGGAGATGGTAGTGCACTCAGTGACTTCTCACTCTCCGAGAAGTAATTTCTCGGAATGGTTAGCTTTGCAGTTGGTTCGGAAGCAAGAGTAGAGATGAACTTAGAGGAACATGACTTGCAGCTACTTCAGGATCTGAGCAGAAGAGACAGAAGGCCTAAAGTTGCTAAAGCAACTTCTAGGTTGATCATCAAGGATTCGGGAGAGAAGTTTGCTGAGATATCAATTCCAGCGGAAGGAAAGGTAGAAGAGGAGCTCACGGCAGAAGATGTGACGGTGACCAAAATACCACTCGGTCAAGCTACCACTGAAGGATTGAAGCAGGACACGCAGACATTGATGGATGCTTTGTTCCTTAGGCTTGACAGTGAAAAGGCGGAGAAAGAAGAGTTGCAGAAGCAAGTATCTCAATTATGTGAGATCATAGCCAAGGTTGCTAAACCTTCCATTCAGCCCATTTCGAGCGGTGAGTGATCATCTTATGCAGGAAATGGAAGATGCAAGCAATCAAGTAAAGGCTATTGATGAATGGAAGGATCTGATTATTCGTCAAGCTTCTGTGCAACTTGGGAAGTGCCAGCCCGCCTAAAGGTTATGAACGATGCAGAAAATCAACTAAAGCAACTGATAGAAAGCATAGAAGGAATGAATACAGTTGCAGAGAGTGACTGAGTATTTTGGCCGAGATCAACAAACTAATGGGAGATTTATTAGTCACGAAACAAATTGTACGGATGGATCACCGAGAAGGGAAGCAATAGAGTTTGCAGTATCTTTCCGTTTGGAGATCTGCAGAGTTTTGCTGAAAAGGATGCAGGCGCTTGAGAGTAGAACATCAGATTTACCAGACAGTATCATTTCTTTCACTGAGGAAAGAGTGGACGGAGGTGTTACTTCATATGCGCGGATTGTTTCTAATGAGGTGCATGATTCCCTTGAAGGTTCTCTTCTGATGGTACAAAAGAGAATTGATAAAGCTACCAAGCCTTTCGCAATGAACTCTATCAGTAGGGTTTGGTGACACCGCAGGCAGACATTGTGAGATTTGGGCCAAGTTTGGAAGAAGTGGAAGCATGCAAAGAAAGTGTTGAATGAAGGATTGTTGCATAGCTTCGGAATGAGAAGGAAGCGAATAGCTAAAACAGACGGAAGGATGCTGAATTATATGTTCGACAAGTATATCAGATATCAAAACAAGAAGAAGATGTAAATGTTACAGCTGGCATGACTTCTTCTATTCTTTCTTCTTCTATTTTCTATGTTCCCGGATGAAATTGTAAACTTCTAAGTTATTGGTTTTGCAACCATTACTTGAAGTCATGTGGAACCATTCTATTAGTTAAGTGATACATGTGTCACTTAAGAAGAAGATAGTTGAGGATGATTGCCAAATGTCATCTTTACTTGTTGTTCATGCTTTAGTTCAGTTTGAGTCTTCTATTTGTACTTTCCCTCCTACATTCTATAAGTAGGATAAGAACCTCCGGGTTAATGATCAATCGGAATTTGTAAGCAAAGAATCTTGTGTTCTAGACTTTGTGCTAAACCCCTGAGAGCCACTTGTAGCAGAGGAGAATACAAAGAAGCAGTTTCGGAGAACTTTGTGTCACGGCGTACTGTGTTTCTTGCTTTTAAATCTTAGATCTTTTAAGTAAACTTTGTGTTATTTTAGATCTGGATCTAGAGCTGCCTTTGCTTTATAATTCTGTGTGTTCAAATCTATTAAGTTTCTTCTATGTGCATGCAATTAGCTCTGCTATCTACTAATTGGGATGCACATCTTCCTCATTTCTTCTCTGTAATTCCTTTACTTTCTTCTTCTATAATTTTCCTTTCTTAAACAGCTGTGTACTTGCTGCAAGAACTTCTTAGTTATGGTTCATGAACTAAGTAGTTAAAGTAAAACCCCTAATAGATAAAAACACATTTTATTGACAAATCGACACGAGCCTCACCGGTTAAATGAGGAGATTTATCTCATGACCGCCAGGTTTGATGCTATGCTGAAAATCTAGCCAATAGTGAGTAAAGTTTCTATGTATGTTAGACGGTTTAATAGATCTTTAGATTTATCTACATCCTTCCTAGGTATTTATACATAAACCCTATCAATGAAGGATATTCATCAAATATTCTATAGGCATGTTCATACATAGAAATCCATTTGGTATCTACATATTTGAGAATATTTTTTCCTCTATCATTCTAATTGCAAATTTCTAAAATTCTAAAAATCTCTTTGGAATGCTAGAATAATAAGCATGCAAATCACGGATTAACTCCTCCACTTTAGCCACATTTTCAAGTGTGCTCACAATTTTGTAGGCCGATTCATTCTCGTGAGCCACGCAAAGGATTGTAATCATATACGGAGAAACAATTGTCAAGTCGAGCACAAAACCATTTATGACCCCCTACATTACAAATGTTCCATCGGTTCTAACAAAAATTAATTTTGTTGTAATGGTAAAGTCATCCATTCCTATGATATCCTTCAGATTTGAGACCACCAATTTATAAATATTTTTAGAATTGTAATTCTCAGTCATTTTATGAATTGCTAAGAGGTGGGGAGTTCTTACTTCATTAGCAAATGTGTAAACATGAATACAAATCCATGAAGTATTATCCACTACAATAACCTCATCTATTGAAAGGGAAATATACTTTTCCTTTTGAACAAACTATTTCAGATCCTCCTTTTCTACTAGAGATAGACATTTTGTAATTTCCCACCATACTGGTATCTGACCAATGATATTGAGGAACATTTTATAAACAAATAACCTGATACAAAATTTTATTTTCTCTGAAATCTGACATGGGTCTTCCCCTTTTCAATATATGGAATACGGTAGAAAATGAATACTTTTTGCATGCATTTCTACCTCCATATCTTTGCTCAATCTTGCTACAATGGTGCCACCTTTTTCATTTAGATTTTTCATACATTTTGTTCCTTTTCATATTCTTCTACGTATTTTACATGCAGACACTCTTTTGCATATTTCCATTTATGTGTTATGAATATGATGTCATCCTTTTGATTTTGGGAAATATATATTTTCCCATAGTGCTTTTCAATTGTGTCCAGTTTGAGTTGCATCGTGTGATCCTTCCCACGTTTCCAACTACATAATTTACATCGACATTTTGTTAGAACATCATTACCATTTTGAGTGTTCACAGGTTCAATAAATGGATATTTTGCAGCCCATTCGAACTGGAAATTCCTTCCAATTGTCCATTTTTTCCTCTTTCTTTTGACATTTTTTCTTTTTTTCTTGGGGTTCAACTTCTACGTCTCCTGGGATCTCAAAGGAATATCATTATTCACCGGCATGTCATTATTCACTTGGCATGTCATTATTCACGTAGGTTTTACAAGGATAAATACCACATGTAAGAGGAAATTAAAGTCCACACGTTCAAAGGAGGTTAAACAATTATTCAAAATGCATTCGAGATCAAGGATAACTATATACGCAGAGGGTAAAGAGGAGAAACTCAAATCAGGCAACATGAAGAGGTAGAGAATTAAATAATTCAAATCAATCTTGTACAAAGCCACTAAAATCGAGAATATCTTAAAAGAAAAGATTTATTTTAACCCAATTTGTAACTCGAGCTTAGTCTCGATATTTTGTTTGTGTTAGTGTTTTAAAAAAATTAACTGAATCACTCATTATTATTTAAAATAATAATAATAAATAAAATGAGTTATATTTTTCTTGTGTTACTTGATTCGAAACTAAGACCCAACACCGTTTACATCATCTTGTTTGCATTCTTTGTTTTTCTCTAAAATTCATAATGGCCGAAAAATCTAGCAAATCTGCAGGAAAGTCGAAGAAGTCAATAGAGAGGTCAAACAAGTCCACACTCAAATACAACTTCCAAGGGGTCATTCCTCCCACTTCCATCAAGTCTACATACGACAATATCACCGACACTAATCTTGGCCACGTCAACATGCAAAAATTTTGTGATCGGGTGAAAGCCGAAGGGAAAACCATATTCTCGGATAGGCTCTATCATAGTGGTCTGTCCCAAGTAGTGGCTTTTCATGTTTCAAAGCAGTTCCACGAGCTATTCATCACCTAGCACGGAGCATTATGATCCCAAGAGGTGAGGAATTTTCAAGGATAATCGTGAGCCTTTCCTCTTGATCACACTAGAGCACATTGAATAATTTCTCAACATCCCTGATTTCCCTAAGAATGCTGACATCACTCGAAATTCAGCACAAGATTTTTGGGATGAAGAACCCCTCAGGTGGAGCAAGATGGTCAACAACAATTGGTTAGTGACCAAGAGGCCTCGTGTTGATCGGCTTCCCAAGGAATTGTACCGCATTGAATTTTTGGAGGAAATCAATGACATGATCACTCTTATGAGCCGAGTCTTTGGTCTACCCTCTGCTAAGATTTTCCACCCATGGATGTATCAGTTCATCTACATCATCCTTTCCAAGAGAGAGTTTGTAGATTGGGCCACCATCATCAGTGATACTCTTCACAAACAATTGATTGAAGTGAAGATGACTGGGTGTTTCTACATGACATCATACCTAACTTATGCAGTGGCCAAAAGGAAGCTATTCTCGGGGCTAGAAACGAAAGGCATCATGGGTCCATCAAATAGTGTTTTTCACCATTATCCATAGTTGAGTTTCAAGAATAGCTCTCATCACTTCAGAGAGTTAATGATGCTTTCACCTTTTGCGTGATTAGAAACTTGCATTGGAATACCGAAGAAATATTCTACAAAGATATCATGGTTATCATTGCTCGATGGGGAACATGGTTCATTCAGTTCTTATCCTTTTCTTGCATTCGCGTGAGTAGATTTGTAGGCACTCCATGGAAGCTTCCCAAGTATGTCGGTGATAAGTAGGAATTAATGGAGCTTGCGTGGAAAATTTTGAAGTTCATTGTCTTCTCAGTGACAAACACCATTCATGCATCCACTTCCCAATACAAATTGGGGAATTCCAATGTCCAAATCTCTTTAGTGCACAACTCATGGAGAAGGAGTTTTCTCTCATTACCATACATCCATTTGTGAAGAGATCCCAATTCGACATCAACGGATATATGCAAAATATTCTTGGAGAAAAGTATCAGCACAATCCGACCATGGAAGACTTCTAGGCTGCTTGTTCAGATGAACATGAAGTAAGAAGGCAAGAGTTTTCCCACCTAACCCTTGCTCAAATCAAGGCTTTCCACATCAGAGATCCTCTAGATTCATTAGTGGATGATGGTGAAGATGTTATTGATCCCTCATATGATGTCGTTGCCTTTACTTCATTTCCCCAAATTGATTGGACCAAAAGAGATGAGTTCTTTCTCAATAAAAAGAATCAACTAATTCTTGAAAGGAGCATAGCCAGTATGAATGAGAACTTACAAAGTTACCATCAATCCAAGTTCATACCCCAGGTTCATAGAAATTTCCAACACAAGGAGGTCTCCAGTCAACTAAATCCTCTTCTCAATCAACCTCTGTGCCATCTACCCATACACACCAAGCTAGAAAAGAGTGGTTGCCCAAATCCACTTCTCCAAAGAAGGTGTCACGAGGAGAAACATCCAAGGGTCTTGGCCCTATTGAAGGAAGAGAACATGTATTGGGGATTTCCACTTCAAGTAGAGATTCCTCTACTCATGTTGTTGATAGTTCAAGGAAGCTCATAACAAACACTCCTCACCATGTTATGCACAAGAGTCTACTCAAGTGCAAGAGGTCCAAATACCAAATGCTTCTGAACCTTTATTTCATGAGGAGGTTTCTCAAGGTCTCCCTGAGGTTCAAGAGGTTGATATTGAAGTTATTTCCTCGGAGATTGAAGTTGTGGAAAGGACCCTTGTAGAATCTAATGATATCAAGAACAATGCGAATGTTGCTTCGGACTCCAGGCTTCTGTATGCAGAGTTGGTGAAGGAGACCCCTTTTTGGGTTGATTGTGAAATTAAGAAAAGAAAGAGGGTTGTCAAGGCAATTGATATCGACTTCAATGCCCTTTTCAATATTTCAAATGATGTCATTCCCAAGAATCCTAAGGTATTCTCGAGAATAGTGGTGGATGAAGATGGAAACAAATTTGTGGATCTTGCCATCCCACGAGTTGAGAAAGAGTGTAATGCCATGACAACTACTAACTATGAAGTATCCAGGCTTGGACTTGGGAAGTCTACATTAGAAAGTGACATGGAAATGGCCTAAGATTCCATGGATATTGTGTTAATAAAGCTTGAGAAATATAAATCTCGAACTCTAAACTCAAGGCCGAAAAGAATTAGTTTGTGGATTATGTCCAACATCGATAAATCTAGTATCCACAACTTTCCCAAGACTGCGATGCAAAGGGCTTCCCCAATGAAGAAACACTCAATTTGTCGAAAGAGATAAACACTTTGGGTCATGTCACTAAATCCTGGCTTTCAGAGATTCTCATTTTTGGGGGAGAGACGATCAAAGTAGTCATAAAGCTCCATGAAGACATTAGTGCATACCTAGATCCAATCCTTTCTTTTAAGGAATATTTTTCTTCAAGCATATCAAATATGGATGAGATATTTCCTAGTCTACAGGAGATGACAAGTATGGAATCTACAACTCTAGCCATTGAAGGGATCCTTGAATTCGAATGTCGAGGGACACACTTTCTTTGGTGTCTACATCTCAAGTCATGGAAGATGCTTCTCAAATATTCTATGATTCATTACGAGAGCATATGCAGTGAAGCCTTCACTTCACTCGCCTCAATTCAGGAGTTCATAGCTGAAATCCCTTGTGATCTTGTGAACAAGCATAATCAAAGACATCCATCAAAACATGTTGAAGAAAAATTCTCACAATTGTTCAAAGACATGTACATTCCTGCCATCAATTTATCTTCTGCTTCAATGGAACGTTGTATCAAATTGAGGAACTTGTTTGAGAATGCTCAATAAAAATGGTCAATCTAAATGATATGCCAAGTAGGATTTTGGAATTGCAGGTGTTCTGTGAGGTTGTGCTTCAACCGAGTGAACCTCCTGAAGAAGAGAAGATGTTCGAAACATTGGGAAGGTTTAGATCTTTTCAATTGGAAAAGGCGACGAATCCTAATTTCACCAATGGGATGAGGAGATAGCTTTCTGGTATCTAATGAAGTGGGAGAGTCCATTTCTCATATGATTGAGATAGGTAGACCCCACTTTAATGGATAAGGCATTGGGTCTTGTTATATGTTTTAAAATGGTATTTTAAAGTGATGTTATTGTTAAACTCACTTTTGGAAAACTTTTGATAACTTAAGTGGTTTCTATTTTCAAGTTACTTTTTAGGAGTTGGTTGAAAAATTCAAAGTCACTTAAGATACCCTATTTAATGTTCATGTAAACCCTAACTAATTTGTAACCAACTTTTGGGTTATAAAAGGAAGTTAGAGGCTCATTTGTAAGGGTGAATTTGAGAGAGGAGAAGAAAATACTTTTGTGTGCAAGATTTTTTTAGGAAAGAAACTTTGTGTTCTTTTGTGAAGACATTTTGGAGTTAATGAAATATGAACTTTTTGTCCCATTCATATCTCTTATAGCATTTGATTTTCTTATGTTCATTAGATGTTAGTGTTTAAATATTGCATGCAAATATTGTCTTTGATCTTGTTGTCAACGTTATTAATTTGTTGTTCTTGTTCACATGATCAAGATATGATATTTACTTGCCCATGTGTGTTCCCTTTACGTATTCTTGTTGAGCCAATTCAAACTACCTCGCTTTATTTGAGTTAGTTATTCATTTTCTCCTCGATACGATATTAGGCTCTGCTTTTACCCAACTATTACATGTTCCTTCCATTCATTCCTTTCCATTTCTTTCCTTCATTTCATTCCATCTCCCTCATTCACATTTCTTTCTATTTGATGTTCCAAAACACCCCCACATACAATTTTGAATGTATAGATGTAAATATTGTTTTGGTTTTCAATAAAGGCAACCTCACCTTCATTGAGGAGGGACTTCATTCCCTTCCTGTTGCATGTCATTTTCATGTGTGCAAATCCATATGCTAACAAATGGTAACCACTCTTCATATCAATCTTGGAAAAATAGTTTGCGCCACTAAGGAAATCCATTAAACCTTCCATCCTTGACAATGAAAACTTACACTTGATTGTGATCTTGTTGATGATCTTCAAATCCATGCATATGAGAAATTCTCGTCATTTATTTAGTGCTAGTAAAATGGGTATTGGACACAGATCGAAACTTTTGCAAACCAACCTTCGTCCAATAGCTATTGCAGTGAATCGATGTCTAACCTCTCGAATTCTCCTCTAGATTCATTCTATATGGTGCTTTGTTTGGTAAACTCAATCCTTGTTTCAAGTAAATCTAGTGACTTATACTACACACTGGTGGTAAATCCTTGTAGAAAGTCTTTGGTCACCATGTCTACAAACTCCTTTAACATTCTACGCACTTCATCTAGGAATTCCTTATCTTTCACGTGATATTTTTACACTTCCTTTGCACAAACGCATAACACACTATCTCTTATTCAACCACTTGCAGGAATTATTTCCTATCATCATCACAACTCTTGCATAAACTCCATTGCACACTTCACTTTCTCACTTATCCTTCAAAGGTGAAAAATTAAATTTTCTCCCATTATTTTCAATGTGAATGACATTCGCTCACCCATCATGTACAATATTTTTCTCATATTTCCAAGGCATCCTTAATAATAGATGACAAACATCCATTGATATCACATCACACAACACTTTGTCACGATAGTACATGTGATGTCCTATCATCCAACACTTGAAACATGTTCTAGAGAATCCTTTTCCCATGCCATAGCTAAATATTGTATGCCCTCTTGATGAGTATAACACTCCTTCCCACACACTACCTTGTGTAGGCATCTTTGCATTGTGCACTCATCTTCTTATAATTTACTAATCCATGACCGCTTTCAACTCTTTTTGCACATTGTGGCTTCCTCTACGTATTTCTCTTTGACTCTTGTGCCAAATTTTCTTCCACCTTCAAGGCTAGTTGATAATCCTCCTCCATGGTTTAAATGCACATAGCTCCTCTTGGATGCCAAATCTCAAGCCATTTATATATCTTGTGACCTTCTCTTGGTCAACCTCAATAGGTCTAGATATTATTGTGATGCGGTGAAACTTCTTAGTGTTGTATTCAACCGGGAATTTCCTTTTACCTTAAGTTTTGTAACTTCTTAAACAAATTCATCTAATCATTAGAAGGTAGAAACTTACTCTTAATTTTGGAGACCATTCTATCCCAACACGCTATATTTTTCTTTCATTTTCTCCTACACTCATTTTCGATATCTTTCCACCACATGGCCGCACGCTCCTTCAACTTAGTTTGTGCCACCTCGAATCTCTGTAGGTCATTGATCTCTTTAAACTTGAAGTAATCCTCTCATATTGTAAGTCAATCCTTCGAGCTTCTAGCTCCAATATCCCCGAGAATAATAGGACATCCATTCTTGGTGCTCAACCCATTTTAAAAATAGCCCTTAAGATTTGTGTTTCTCCAAGATTAATGGATCCTTATTACTCTTCACCTCAATGGAATCTTTCATTTCTTGGACCTCATGTTTCTCCTCCATTATCAATTTGACCATCTATAGCCATGAAGTATCTTCGTTGGTATTCTTCAACAACATCAAGTCGAGTCCTTATACCCCTTAGTTCATTCATGACTTGTTCTATCACACCCATGATTATTTCATGTATTTCACCTCCATTGAAAAGTCTTCTCGGAGACATATTTTCTTTTCAAATGATTTCCCCATGCTCGTAAATCTACCAATCCTCACACTTCCCTCAAATTTTCTCCAAGAGTTGTAGTCGTGTTCGGATACCACTTGATGTAGACAATTCACCTTCTTCTGACAGAGTCTCATAATGTATTTGACTCAACACAAAACCAATTTATCTATTAACTTTAAATCCTTAAAATGACATCTACAAAAATATTCCCTTTAATGGGGTTGTTACGAGTTTATAACAAAACTCTAACTTTACGAAGGACATGTATACGCTAAGGAATCCTCTATAGGTTCACTCTTCCTCTCTTCTCTAGCTTTGGATCCTTAGAATGTCTTAGAACACTTCTACAACCTCCAACAACCTTTAAGTGAGATGTTGGATATGTTTTTATAGGCTTCTCCTCCTACTCTTTCCTCATTTTAATATTCATTATGGAATCTTCTCCTCGTCCCCTTCAAAATGGAATTTGAATTATTTTCATTAATCACATCGAGATACCTTGATCTAGTAGTTGAGGAAATCTTCCATATGAATCCACATCATCTACTTAGTCAATGGTTTTTCCCCTTGACATGTGGCTTGACCGTTAATCTTGGCATGCGGTCTTGTTGCTTCTTGAACTTTTCCTCTAGTTCCTTTAGTTTACTTGCACAATCCTTCCTTTGCTCCATTCACAATTCTTGTGTGTCACATTTGTGCCCTTCCAAAACTCTCATATCCTTTAAAAAAACATTACACACTATTACATGCATCCTTCTTCGTGATCCAATTACATACCATTTTTTCCACACACTTCACAATACAAAATATTGTGCAAGAATTTTTTTCGCACTCATGTACAATCACAAAACATTATGTTGCACCTCCTTTATCTTACGATCCTTTGTTAACCTTGTGTGTACCAAGACCTAGAAAAAAATTCCTAAGCTATGCGCAGACTTCTAGCATTTACCACGATGCCCATGCATCAAATGTGCTAGTTTGGATTAGGCTACCCCTCCTTCCAAGTGAGTATTGGCATGAATCCCGCATGAGGAACATTAGAGCTAATGCAAGTGAAAACATAACAAATCCAAAGTTAACTACAATTATCAAATGGGTTGTGGCTAAACGATGTGTATGAGGTCTAAAAGGTGTTGCTATCCATCCACCAAAGTTCCACTCCTAAAAAATACCAAAAAAGGGATGAAGCTCGAGATCCTTTGTGAGAATGGAAATACCAAAAATAATTTAACGGGCCCTACAATTTCATATTCAATAATAAAAAAATATAAAATTCACTACAAACCCAAGAATTCTAAATTACGCTCAAATTTTTATCACTATTGATCTAGAAAAGCATATCCCACATAGAATCATTCTCGAACTTTAAGGTATGAAAGGGATAAACCTTGGATTGTGAAAACATTCACCTATTATAGAATTTCCCATGAGCATGGGTATCTAGCCAAGAAATGCCCCATGTAGGAGAAGCATGCCACACATCAACTAATGGAAACTAAGAAAAAAAAACAAATGTTAGGAGATTCAAAATCCTATTACGCCTTTATAGTCAAAACAACACCCAAAATCTTCAAACCGGCAATTTTTTTAAAATAAATTTTGAAGAGTAAACAAGGGAAAAGTAAAACAACTCATACCACTCAAATGATTCTTGCAAACCCCTTTGAAGCTTTGGTAAACACTGGGACAAAGGAAATGGAAGAAATCCAAATACTTAATGAAGAAATTCATGTCGATCTAAAGATCCATTAAAACCCCACTTTGATAAATCAACTTAATCAAAAGGTAAGCACCCAAACACCCCACAAAAATTTATACATGATATGCGTCAAAGGCCTCCATGAAAACTTGTAATAAGGGGGAAAATATCATCAACAAGAGGATTTCATTCTTGTGCATCTTCGATAAACAACAAGGGAATATATCAATGTAGATGGAAATATAAGCATTATTTGCAAAGAAAATGATACAAATTTGGGCACCCAAAACCCACCCTTCCTTAGATATACTCAAAGAAAATATATCTCACTCATTCAAAAATTCACATTATCCAGTATAGGGAACATATAGTAGTACTCCTATGAGTTCTTCCAAATGCAAATATTATGTTGGAATAAAAGGGGCTTAGGAGTGCCCAACAAATGGCTATTCCTCAAAGATATGGCCAAAATAGAAAAGGTATATACGAAAATTCTACAAGAAACTTTCTCGAGCTAAAATTTTGAAGCCACCTAAGTCTAGAAGGGTTTAGGCAGCAAACAATGATGTTTATGTAAAAACACAATAATGCTTATTAACAGGGACCCACCTAGTATGATTATAATCATCGAGAGATATTTTAATAGGGATGTGCGAGAATTCCTTTCTCATGGAATTTAAGATGCGATTCAAATCATGAGAAACCAACTCACAAATTGAGTCCTCACAAATTCAAGTTATAATCTCATCATCATGGGAGACTTAAACACTCGCTAGAATCCCGAGAAAAGGGGAGGAACTGGTTATTGGTGTAGCCTAGAATATACCCACAAATCCCAAGGCATGCTTTGGCACATCACTCAACTTGAACTGAGTGCTCACTTGAAGCGCGCAAGGGTACCAAGTCCCTCTTTAGATTTTCTTTTCCATAATGTTATCATGATTGTGCATGTATATATTCAGATCCATGACAGATAATCAATTAACCCAAAATGCATGAACCAAATCTGGATCTAAACCATATGAAATATTGACTAAAAATGATTATAATAAGATTTACCATGCAAGAACCAAATTCTATCACATCTAACACCAATATCTAGCCAATATGATCCATTATATTAAATATTGCAAAACATAGAAGCTTCATACATTCAAGATCCAGTTTCCATGGTTATGCGCGCTAACAAATCCAAGCAAAGATAACTCTACAAATAATTGGTTTCTCTAAACCATGAAAATAAATACATATATATAGGGGTGGGGACTTTCCTTCACCGCCCATGCACCTTCTAAAATTAGGCTACATGTTAATAATAACCATGCGCCATTACAAGATAACACAAAAGCATGCAACTGCTAATAATAGATCTTTTATTAGTTAACTCTAAGTATAGATCCTATTAATAGATCAAACTATGCATGGCACTTGAACTACTTCAAATACCAAAATAGGCTTGCGTAAACTACAAGTATTCATAACTTTACATTCTCATCACTCTATCTCCAAAAATAGCCTTACCAGTAAAATGACTAAGTTCTGATCCTGGGCACTTCAACCTTGCTATACTTACACGCTCTTCTTACGCCCTACATTTACGCACCCAACACTTAGGCTATTTTTTTCAGCCCAACATTACCCCACACTAAAATGGATTTCCACTCCACTAATGGGAAATTGTCTTGACACTCCAAAAGAATACAAAATAATAAATAAAAGAATAAAGAATTGCGTTGCAAAGAATAATCCTCTTGGCGCTAAGTTGGACTACTTTGTATCCTTTTCTTCTTCAGAATAATTAATTATGGATATTCACTTTCAACTTCTACTTCGATTGCATATCAAGCATTTAGTGTTGTATTATTTTTTTTTTTGGGATGTCTCGCAACTACATTGTCCAACTCATCAAGATTCATCTTAGCACCCTCATTCTGCAAAATGTTGATTCTATTGGCCATACACGAGACCATCCCCTCTATCGCGTCCATATTTTCTCGTGATGATTTCTCCAATATCCTTTATTATTTCTTTATGCCACATCTTGACAAAGTCAAGCAAACCGCACTTAGTTTCTACTAATCGATTCATTCAATGTTTCCCGTGTTTCATTCTTGGCTCTTGAAGGACTTCATCTTCCTCTACCAAGTTCCTTGTTTTAATGATGACATCTGGAACTTCTTAGTCCCGGTCGCAGAGTGTTTCCTTCAACCAGCTTCCCAACAAGGGAATAATTTTCTCTTGGCAAAGCATCTTGCAAACCTCTTTCAAATGAACAACATTTTCCTAGTGGAGATTGACTGCTTTCTTTTGTTCCAACTTCCACAACTGTTCCTTCACACATTGTATCTCACCTTGTAAATTCTGAATTACTTCCATTGTCTCTTAATAAACCTCCTTCTGATGCATAGGGTCTAGATACTTGGCATTCGGACTTCCTTTTAGTAATGATATGCTTCTATTACAAACCTTCCCTATGCACGCTCATCCTTAGCAGTGTAGCAATCTTCACATGTAACAACTTAGGATCTGGGTGCTAACTTTGGCATCCATTGATCTTCCTCGGTGCCTTGTACCCTAACCATTCATGTACCCTTATTATCCTATTTATGTTTCTTTCTCAAGTGTTCATACAAGTCGGGACACTCTTCATAACTATGATTCTTTCCGTAGAAAGAACACACAATATTCTGTGGAAATTCATGCCCAGTAGTGATCGGGAGATCCACATGTATAACAAGTTCCACGAGGGAAATCACTCTTTCCTCCCCGTGACCTTGACCTCTCGAATCCACCAAGGTATCCACAACCTCTACCACATCTTCCATCGAGTGCCCTTCATTATAATCATGGTGATAATGCTCACCTTTATCCTTGGATTTATTTGCAACACCAGTGTATGTCGAACACCAACATCAACAACATCATGGATTTGATCAATCAACTGCGCATCTTTAATATCACGAGTGGAAAACCTGAAAATCTTATAATAACTGGATACATTCTTCCTTATCGCGTGATGCAACAATGGGAACTGACTTGAACTATGGTCTAAGTGACATATCTCGCAATCTAGCAACAAAGATCGCACCGATTTATGAGGGAAGCTATCCTTAGTATGAGCCCCCACTTCACAATAAATACACCAGATTTTGTTGCGTGTATCGTGCATTGAATTAATAGATAATTTATCCAATTGCTTCACCATCACTGCAATCTAAGCTTCTAAGAATGGGCTCACTCCTATGTCCACACTTCCCACTTTGCCTCGGTAGCGTAGAGATGCTTCAAGTGCCTTGCACGGATCTATGTAATTTTTTTGTGAAAGATCCATTTTGAATAGTGTGATAAATCCCCAACGAACCAATGTGCATGCCACCGCATGGATGTCATAAGATAACTTAGACATAAGAGTTTTGAACCAAGCATCATATTCCTAAACACTCTCAGTAGTGCCCTACTTAATATCCTTGAGCGTGCATATGATTTTCTTGCTCAAACTCGGGGATATAAAATTCTTTTAAGAAAGCATCTTGCAGGCGTTGTATACACCACAAAATTCTGATCAGGATCAAACTTTCTATACTAGTTGTGTGTGTGCCCTACAATGTATTTGCAAATTGACTAGCCTTGCGCTCTGGAGATGTAATCCCCTTGGTGCACCATAGTATTTCACACATATGCACGTGCTCGGATGCATCTTCAATGCCTCTATACTCTAGAAGATGAAGAGACATCTCTATATAAATGTTTTGAGGTTGATGTGACCCCGCCCACCAAATCCAGAGCCTATATTTCCTCTTGTATTTCCACCACCTCCAGATCCATCATATCCTCCAACGCCAAGCCATATGATCCTCCTAATCTAACACCTTCAATAGGTAATGGTCTAGAGGATACACTACCTTGTGCCCCTACAGTTGTGCTAAAATGAATGCCCAAATTCTCGTGAGGTTGCACTACTCCCATATGTGATGCCAAGGTTCTATGTGCCTACGTTTTTACCAACGATGCACTAGAAAATATACCTCCAACTGGTCCTCCAAATAAAGTAGATGATGATTGCACCATAGATGAATAAGCTCCCTAATTAACTCCTGAAATTGACTGAAAATTAATTGTGTCTACTACAAGTCTATTTTTTACACTAGTCATTGATTACTAAGCGTCGTAGAAATTGGAAAACCAAGTGCAAGGGCTAGGTCACCATGTAGATTTAGATGTGCGCCTACGGCCCATGTTGTTTCCAGCTGGTGTGTTCTCATCCGAGGTGAAGAGGATTCCTTACCATGCTATCCTAAATGGGGAGGTCCGGATGCTCTGGCTCTCGCCTACTACATGAGCTCCAAATCCTTCATGAGCCATCTCTCTCCACAATGCCATCCATTCTGCAACTTTGTGTTGCTTCTCTAAATCCCTCTCATCCACCTCATTGAACTTAAGTTGCCTTTCTTCCCTCTATCTCTCTGCCACTAGGTCCACCATCCTTACCAAGCTGCTCCTTCCCCTACGTGTGGTGGGGTTTAATTATCCATCGGCTTCTTTTCCAAATCCAAGGTTACAATCAGGATCTTGATCGCCAATGGAATACCGCACAAATATGATCCTTTGGGTTTACGCAAAACTAAAACTCAAAAGAACCTTCGAGAAAGAGTAATTTGAAACTACATACTCAAGAATATAGTTTTTCAAAATACCACGAAACCAGACATCCATAGAGTGCGTCCAAATCAGATCTACATCATGCAAGGCCTGGAATTCTTCCTACGTCCAAACAAGCGTGCGAAACCTCCAATTTATCTTAGATGCATAAGAAACCAGCCACTCGTATAGTTCTATATGAAATATAGCAAAGAAACTCTCATATAATACGTCATACGATTATTTTCGACCCACGTGTGTGCGTTAAACTCAGGTCCAGTGTTGAATCTACAGGCATACTCTTCTTCTAGATCTACTAACCACTCCTCAATATTGGCTAAGGTCAATCGGTATGTCTTCATCACGCAACATCCTGAAAAATAGTTGAGAAAGAGGTCCAGCAATGGAACCAATGATGCAGCCTAGAATATACCCACAAATCCCAAGACGCATTGACACATCACTTAGCCCGAATTGAGTGCTCACCCAAAGTGTGTAAGGGTACCAAGTTCCTCTTTAGAGTTTTTGTCTAGAATGTTAGCATGATTGTGCATGTATATATTCGATTCATAACAAATAATCAATTAAACCACAATGTATGAACCAGATCTAGATCTAAACCATATGAAAGATTGACTAAACAATTATTATAATAATATTTACCATGCAAGAACCATATTTAGTCACATCTAACACCAATATCTAGCCAATATGATCCATTATATTGAATATTGCAAAACATAGAAGCTTCATACATTCAAGATCTAGTTTCCATGGTTATGCACACTAACAAATTTGTAGCATAACTCTACAAATAATCAATCTCTCAAAACCATGCAAATCAATACATATATATAGGGACGGGAATTACCCTTCACCACCCATACACCTTCCAAAATTAGGCTACGTGTTAATAATAACCACGTGCCATTACAAGAGAATACAAAAGCATATAACTACTAATAATAGATCTTCTATTAGTTGACTCTAAGTATAGATCTTATTAATAAATCAAACTATGCATAGCGCTTGAAGCTGTTTCAAATCCCGAAATAGGCTTGCGTAAACTACAAGTCTTCATAACTTTATGTTCTCATCGCTCTATCTCAAAACACAGCCTTACCAAGTAAAGGACTAAGTTCCGATCCTGGTGCTTCAACCTTGCTATACTTGCACGCTCTTCTAGCGCCCTACATTCACGCGCCCAACACTTAGGCTATTTTTGTTAGCCCAACAGTTATAGCATGAGAACAATGAAGCTATCAAAAATTTAGAATTTAATACCACTTTAATGGAAATGGGCTCTTGGAAGGGGCTTTTCAACTAGTGAAATAGAAGAAAAATAAGAAGTTATATAGTAGAAAAATTAGAGAGGGTTTTCTTATTTGCTACTTGGACCACTGGAAGCTTGAGTTAGTAGGAGCCACATTATCGGATCATTAAAAATCATCCTATAAATCTCTCTCGATGAGCCTAATCATAACCCTTGGTTTAGATTTAAACGAACGTGGCTTACACATCCCCATTTCATCAATAATGGGAAAAAGTGATGACAAGAGCATTTCTTATGCCGGGGTATGCGATGTACGGTTTCGCTGAAAAACTTAAATATTTAGAATTCACCGCAATTACATGCATCACTAAAATTCTATTGTTTGGTACACATGGTCAAACTTTAGCCAAATACCTTGAAGGGTTTTCAAATAGTAAGATCGGGCCATGCTTTCCACGCAGCCATACTTCTCATTCATCGGTTGTTTTCCATTATTGGTTAAGACTTTACCGGATATTTTCCTTTTAGATCGCTCCGCAACTTAGATTCCATATTGAATGATGCTTGAAGAAACTCAAGTTTGATAAGATGTTGTTTTCTTTTAAAACTACACTTTTACATCATGGGTCTACTTTGACCCATATCAAGCGAATATGGAATTTGGTCTATCGCCTGGCAGGAAATTTTGGTTGGATTGGTTGGTGGTCAAATGTTTTTATTTGCACTGCATGGTTCTTACACATTTATGGTCGTATTAACACGCATATGTTGGCGGTGTTATTTCACCACCAAATCTAAGTTGAGATGCTTACCGATTGCCTTAATGAAAAAACCATTTAATGAAGTTGAGATGCTTACCAGTTGTGTTAGGTCGGGGATCACACAAGAATAATCCACTAAACTTATGGAAAAATGCTTGTATAGTGTACAAGGGAAGAATTTTCTTTGAAAAGAGGTAAAGATGAGATGGGGAAATGAGAGAGGGATTTAATGTTGTGAGTAGACTTACAGATTTCACACACATTAGCCAGAGTAGGTCCACATTCAATAGGAATAAATCAACCGTGTAAGCAATAACAAGACTAATAAATCAGAGACACAAAGTTCTATGGATTCATTAATCAAATACACAAAGTTCCTTCTTGGTTGTACAAGATTACAATGATTGCAAAGTTGAAAAGTAGAGATTAAAATAACATACGCAAGGAGATATAAGAATATAGCTTATTTCTTGCAATAGTAGTGAAACAAATACCAACAAGTAATAACAACCAACAACTCAAGCTAATCCCTTGGAATGTAGAATTCATCCTAATTTATAGCTTACAAAGATGTCTCTTCATCTCCCCCATATGACTTTTCATCCTCGCACCACTTGTGACCCTTCACATTCCCTAGGAATGAAATTAATTCATTTTATTCTTTTTGAAAAGGAAATTTTACAATACAAAATTATAAGTCACTTAAGTGAATAGGAAAAAGCCAAAAAAATACATTCCCAATGAAGAAATATAATGTAAGATAGAGGATGAGAGAGAAGAAGAGAGAAAGGTGATAAATGGAGACAAAGAAACTTCTTATCTTTGATGTGTCTATCATGTCATGCCTTACGCCTAGCTTTTTCTTGCTTCAATCCATCCCGTTATGGTGCGCCTCTCATCCAGCTACATTAACTTGTTAATACATTCTTTCATGCTTTCTCATCGCTTATACCTCCCACGCGCGTGTACGCAATGAAGGTAACATGAATTCCATGGGTAGAACTGCTATGTGCCAAACACTAATTGAAAGGTGTTTCTTTATTCAACCTCTTGTAGGTTGTCTTGTATGCCCAAAGTACAACAGAGACTTTATCATCCCAATCTTTCATTCCAACATCAAATTTTTTTGTCAAGGTATGGCTCAATATTTTTGAAGACCTCGTGCGGTTCCATTTGCCCGAGGGTGATAAGGGATTGTCCTATGGTGTGCAACCATAAATTCATCCAATAATATCTTGATATTCTCATTAAAAAAATTGAGTGCCCCTATCACTTGTTAGACTTAAAGGGCAGCCATACATGCTGATAATATTTTCCCACATAAACCTTGTTGTTATAGTTTTTGTGCAATCCTTTGTAGGTGCCGCTTCTACCCACCATGTAAGATAATCATGCAAAGTTATAATGTAGTGTGATCTTGTCTTGTGCACGCTAGGGAATTAGGGCCCACAAAGTCAATTGGCCACTTCTCAAAAAAAATTGCACTAGTAATAGGCCTCAAAGGCATTTCATCACATTGTCCAGGGCTTTCCAAGGCGCTAACAATAGTAATAAGCATTGACAAGGATTTCCAAGGTGGGTGTTAGGCCAGGATCACACAAGAATACTCCACTAAACTTATGAAAAAATGCATTTATAGTGTACAAGGGAGGAATTTTCTTTGAAGAGAGGTAAAGATGAGATGGGGAAATGAGAGAGAGGTCTAATGTTGCGAGTAGACTTACATATTTCACGCACATTAGCTAGAGTAGGTCCATATCCAATAAGAATAAAACAATTGTGTAAGTAATATCAAGACTAAAAATCAAGAGACACAAAGTTCTATGGGTTCATTAATCAAATACACAAAGTTCCTTCTTGGTTGTACAAGATTACAATGCTTGCAAAGTTGAAAAGTAGAGAGAGTAGAAGAACATATGAAAGGAGATAGAATAATATAGCTTATTGCTTGCAATAGTAGTGAAACAAAGACCAAAAAAATAATAACAACCAACAATTGCTAACCCCTTGGAATGGAGAGTTCATCCCAATTTATAGCTTACAAATATGTATCTTCATCTCCCCTCCATGTGAATTTTCATCCTCCCACCACTTGTGACCCTTCACATTCCCTAGGAATGAAATTAAGTCATTTTCTTATTTTTGAAAAGGAAATTTTACAATGCAAAATTAGAAGTCACTTAAGTGAATAGGAAAAAATCCAAAAATACATTCCCAATGAAGAAATATAATGTAAGAGAGAGGAGGAGAGAGAAGAAGAGAGAGAAGTGATAAATCTGGAGACAAAGAAACTTTTGTTGATGAAGAGCTTGCTCTCGATGAACTCCTTCGTTGTTGAGATGAATGCTACAACTAGTGGAATCTTCCTTGGCTGCTTTTTTAATCAGTCTTGTGATCCTCTCTTATCATGCTCCTCATGACCATTTCCTCAATGTCTTAGCTCTCGATAGAGCTCTTGATGTTTCAACACCCTCATAAGCTTCATGATGCTCTTGTGTTCACTTGTTGTCCAAGTGGAAATATTTTACACACATTGGTTCATTCTGACTTGTTCCTTGCCATGGTGTGATTCACATGATGTCCCTCCTCTTGGAAAGAGAATTGAACACAAGGTTGAGTTGGAATGTGGATATCATCACCTTCCTCCTCGTGACTCCCTTGAAATTCAAAATTCACCTCCGTGACAAAGATATCTCCTTCTTGGATGGAATCAACCTTGGGAGACCCAAGCACCTTCTTGTCCACCTTTTCCTCATTGAAAATGTCTTCTTATTTATAAACCTTTTTATATCACTTTCCTTTCATGTTCTACATCACTTATCATCCCAAGTTTGATTGGTGGCAAGCCAAGATGTCTATGATACTTATCATTGCCAAGTGGAGAAACTGATCCCATACTTAATCCGAAAATGCATGCTTTGAAATTCTGGGTCCATCAAGTCACCCGCCACTAGCCCAATCACTCTTGGATGTTCCTTCATCAACATGGGTAGCTCAACATCCTTGTTTCTTAACCAATATCTCAACACTTAATATTTTTAGTTACAAGTTGCTTAATTTGACACTTTTGAGTGTTCTTGATATGGAAGGAGCAATGGAAACTCAGAGAATGAACTGTTACAACACTTACTATTTATAGACTATGAAGCTTGGTAAGGCTTACTATTTTTAGAAGTGGGTATTCCAAGTATTGGAATAGAACAAGAATTGTCTCAAAAATTTGTTATTTAAAAATTTTCTTATACTTTTTCTTACATTTTCTTGTAAATGTTCACTTAATTACACATGTTGGCTATATATCTTATATGTTATTATCTTTACCATACACATGTGTGTTTTCACATCCTTTTCTAGTTGTGATCGCAGATACAGGTCTCTCACACACAACATGTATGCTCGCCTCCTACTACTCCTACAACAATTGCTAGGGGCATCCACATTCATCTCTTATAGGTGATATTGTCTCATTTTGTACTCAACACTTTACACACTTTTAACATATGGGTTATCTTTCTAACATGATAACGGTTGCTTCATATGTAGGATTTGTTCGCATGATTATTTTCTTCCATGGCTATCTCATTGTTTGTACTTGTTTGTCTTAGATCGCTATCAGTATGCGGGCCTTACCCTTTATTTGGTGTGTACACTTATTTGTTGTATGTGGCAATTGCAACGTTGAGTATCTTGCAACATCATGAGTGATGTTCCATGCTTCAAACCGCTTTGACGGTCTATGTTGTCTTCTTGCGTGTTTTCTAGCCTATACATTATTTACGTAGCGTACACTTGTTCTCTACATGTATGATTAATTGTACTAACACTTATTTATAGCCATTTATTTATGTGTGCCTTAGTTTCTACTAAGTGCATTCCCTTTCCCCTTCGAGGCACGCTTTATGCACGTTAGTCCTCTTTTGGGGCCGTATTATCCTATCGGTGATGTTACATGCACCCCTAAAGAGTGGGCGAATCATTTGGGATTATACACACTATGCGGTGCTTTTTACCTAGAGTGCAGATTCGCCTCGGTTTCCATCCTTGACATTGTGGGTTATACAACGAGTGGGTTCAGACAATTCTACGAACCCTGTACACAATGGCTTTTATAGGACAAGTTGTCCTTAGCATTCTGAGGAGCATTTACGGGTTAAAGGATGTAGTGTATTTCCTCCCTACACTACTTTTGTCAATGGCGTCGAATCACCCAAAAAACTAGGCGATCTGATGAGATTTCTTCATACATCTTCAGGGAAGCAATTACATGTTGGAGAATAATGTAACTTTCTCCCTACACTTTTTTGGCTAGGGTGGTATGAGATCACCCAAAAAACTTACAATAAGACAGATATCCTCTCTACACCCTTTCTCTCATCATGGATCAGGTGCACATGTTCCTTTTACATTTTCCATACTTCCATTTACAATATTTTTACTATATATGTCTAGTTTTTACATATATATGTGTATTTGTTTTGGAAGTTGGTAAAAGTTGACGGTGTTGAAAGGACCCACTTTCTTGTAAAATAAGCCCTTAAGGATGGATATAAATTTGAAGCATTACAAAGAGTAAATCCCCGTGAACAATAGGGATAAAAGAAAGAGAGAAAAGAACCCACGAGAAGAACACAATAAGACAGTAGCACCCAGTGCTACAGCTACAACCAGATTACCTAGAAGAATCCCTTACATGGGATCTTAGATGCATAGTAAAAGAATTATTTTTGTGTTTAATGACTGTCCATTCGTCACTCCTATTAGGATCAACATTTTCATTTGAGTGAGTTGGAAGTCAGATCTCTGAGGAAGCCAAGACTCCATCATTGGATTTCTCAGTAGTGAAACTGGTTTTAGCACAGCTTATTAACTACATCCTGAATCAACGTCATCGCCTGATCCACCATAACAGCTCCAACAACACCCTCTGAAGGTTCAACGATGAACCGAAACCTTATCTTCACTAACATGTGTATCAGTAGTAGACTCAGATTCCTCATCAATGAATAAAAGGTTTTGGTGGGCATCCTTCCACCAAGAGACCTTTTCATTTTTATAATTCTATTTGACCATCTGACAAGTAAAGCAGCAGATGTCCAATATTAAAACATTTTCTACATTTGAAGGGTAATCCTTCATAATCAAGTGTCTATGTGACCAAATCCTATCACACACTTTGAGATCAATAGAGGTAGGTAGATCAAGCGAAGTATCTAGATCCACCAATATCCATGTGTAAGTAGTATGTGTGAAGGTATCCGTATTGGAATCTATGGATAAGAAAGTACCCAAAGTATTACCAATAGCAGCTAAACTATCATCTCCCCAAAACTGTAACAACAGATGGGGTAAACGGATCCAAACAAGCTTAACACTAAAAGAGGCAGTGAGTGGATTGAAAGTCAGGAACCATGGTTTCATCAACAAATGATGATTTTGCAGTTCCCAGAGCTTTGAAAGAACAATATCCCTATCATCATCAGAGCTAAAAGCCCTAATAAAATAACTCCTTGTGCGGGGTGAATATCAATCCTACATAAAATAAGAGGTCACCAATTTGTAGTGATCCAAGAGTGTAGGAGTGGAAGACCAAGCCAAAGGCCATTAAAATGGCATATCAGACCATTGGAGGAAAAGCATTCCTCAGCCTCCAGAACCGAATCCCCATGAGAAACCATAGGAGCAGTTTTAGCACTTGGAGAAAGTCTTAGAAATTAAATCCGCGGCATAGTACGCTTCCCAACAGTTGGTAGAACATTTCTTCCCTTTTCACCATCACAACTAGGAGAAATTAGGAGAGGAGGGTTCAAAGGGCCAAGAACAACCGCCTTAGGAGAAGAAATGTTTCCCAAACAATTCCCCTAAACTAACTTATCCATGAAAAAATAAACCCATAGTGTATCCACCCAAGTTTCGCTAGTCTTGTCATAGAAAATAGGAAACGCAAGGATCCGTCAAGGGCTCGGCATGGTCGGGGCTAGGGTTCACGAGACCAACCATTCAAAAACTTGATAAGATGAATTTAAAGCATAATCCATATACATGTGTATGTGACTACTTAATCGTCTTCTCCTTTATAGTTCCGTCCATATGAGAAGCAAAACAATCAACAACAATTACAACAAAGGCATAAAAACAACATTATTTTACGGAAGCACACACCTCATACTAACATGCAGGTACATTACACACATCAGAAATTACACACGTGTTTCCACCCTAGGTTCACTCTCATTAATTTTTTCAATTTTACATATTCAATTTCCACGCTCCACTATTTTCTCATTCCACACTTTGTTTAGTCCATTGGCACGCTTTCTACATCACTCTACATGGACATCAAGTACGCATCTCTATCTACTTTATGTTACCAAGCGTTTCTCTCACCAACATAAAGTGGGGGAAAATGTAGACACAAAATCATGCACTTTAGACATTATTTAGTCCCGGTCTCATACTACTATTCATATGATTTTTGAGTGAATAAATTACTAATTAACCCATGTCCTTTGGCCATTTTACTTTGCTTTCTATCGTCATTGCGACCTTCAGCACATACTTTCCCAGTCTATTTTTGTCATTTTGCATCATTTTACCTTTGACCTGGGCACCCAACCCAAGATCTTGGGGTGTCCCAGTGCCCTAGTCCCGTTTGGTGCGCCCGAGCCTTTCTACACTTTCTCGCTACTTTTTGGGCACTATCTAGTTGTTTGAGCTTTCTATCTTTTTAGTGTTTGGCCTTTTCGGGGTTAAGTATGAAATTAGATCAAGAGAACTATATAAATTTAAATTTATGAGACCATAATGAGGGACCAGGCACTAAGAACTACTATCATCACCTAAGGTTGCATCCATCAAAGGATCCATTTTCATCTATCTGGCTCCATCACAAGGCGAAGTCCGGTTCATCTCCATCACACCTTGCACAAGAGGGAAGTTTATTTTATTCCATCTACCATTTTTACATTTCTACACATAGTTATTGCTCTCTACTTTCAAAAAGTGCGATTGACACAAGAACACCTGTGGCATGATTGCACAAATGCATATAACTACATCGGGTCTTAGATGTAGTGTATCACTCATTTAATAAGTCCACTTTTGTGGCCACTAAGGACAATCTAACCCCTTCATATGTATCTTTCTTTTTAGGGGTTTAATGCTCGTCTTGGGGTTTTACAGGTCTCTCCTTCATCACTGATTTGCAATGACATACAACCGAGTTCAACAACACTAGTGCAATAGGAAGTGAACATGGGTGATCACTTAGTGACACCTCAGAGGATAGTTTTGGGTCATTTCCACAAACCAGGGCACCCACAAGTGCTCTTGTTCCCCTCCAGTGCCTTAATCCAGCCTATTGTTTGAGATCTATTTTTATGAAGCTTTTGTTTGTTCGTTCATGCATTCTATTCATCTAATTTATTATGTGACACATTCCCGAGGCATCGTCGAATCAGCTAAGCTCCTTCTAACTCTCCTTGCACATTAGGGTTTTGCATGTCTTCATTCTTAGTTGTTTGGGTAATTTTCTTTATGAATTTATCTTACTATTGTTCTTAATATTAGATTAACTATAGAATTAGTAATAATTCCACATTTTAGTTAATTACTATTCCATGCACCATCTATTTACATTCTACATCTAGTTATTGCTCACTACTCACAAAGTGCGACTGGCACAAGAACACCTAGAGCATGATTTCCACACACACACACACACACACACACCTAAAACTACATTGGGTTTGAGATGTAGTACAACACTCAGTTAGTAAGTCCACCATTGTGGTGGATGAGGATAGTCTCGACCCCTCCATATGCAATCACATAGCGACATTCATGTGACAGAAGAAAACACGGAGAACACTTAGACACCTCGGAGGATATTACTTGGCCATTTCTATAGACTAGGGTTCCCTAGGTGCCCCCATCCTTATCCGAGTGCCCCAATCTAGACAGAAATGTCGGATCTACATTTTCCGAGTTCTTGTGAAACGTTTTCCTCCTTTTTTCCAATCGGTCTCCTTTGTAGCACAATCCACGACATCTATAAATCAGCTAAAGGATTTTCCTAACCCTATTTTCACATTAGGGTTTTATATTTAAATTTCTTAGTTGTTTGGGTTAATTTCAATACTTATTTATTTGTTATTTACCACTCATATAACATTTAGATTAGACTATAAAGATTCCATTTTAGTTTAATCAAAGAGTATTAGATACTCCGTCATATGTGGAATTCTTATTCGTAGGACACTTTGGATGATTTGGTCATGTTTATTAGTTTGTGTGTTAGGAGGAGCTTCATAAAAATATCTCATGTGGTAATCTTGCCTTTTATCTTGTCGAAGGCTTCTTCTAGAGAGCTAGGAGAAAAGGATCTAACTTTGTATTGAAGACGAGGTTCATAGCTCATATAAAATGTTGAAATAAGATATCATTGGGCATATTACATTATTCTCATGTAGATAGGGTTTTCCAACATTTGATGAAGGATTGTGTTGATTCATTTTCAGATTGTTGGCAACTAATGAAGGCAATGATATTCTTCTCAAGTAGGTAATGATATTAAAATTCATTTACTAAGGTTTTTACCAAGGATTCTAGCTCAACTATGGAGTTAAGAGGTAAGGTATGATACTGAATCCAAAACATTTCCAGAAGGGTTTTACTTAGGATTTTTGTGGAAATGTATGAGTTGGTTATGATTCACTCCTTATAACGATCACCAAAGGCCTTAATGTGAAGAGTGAGATCAAATATCCATGTTAGTAATGTAGTGTGTTATAGGCTCTTGTTGGACTAATTTTAATACTTTGTTTTGGATAGGATGTTAGATATCAAAAGCACTGAGAGGGGGGTGAATTAGTGCTTAACACAATTAATATCTTTTCAAACTTTCTATCTTACTTAAATTGAATAAGAAGTTAGACTAAGAGCACAAAAATACCTTGAAATAGGAAATACAAATGAGAGTGACTCGGTGTTTATAGTGGGAAAACCCCACTTTGAAATCAGCCTTTTATTTAGAACACCAATTCTAGAATACTGATTTACAAATGATTAAGCACCCACTTAATCATGAAGCACCCACTTCAAATATTCTTTCAAGCACCAACTTGAATTTTTCCAAGCACCTACTCAGCTGGATTTAGTCCAAGCACCTACTCAGACAAAATTAGCAAACAATTGACCATTTAGTAGCTATGTTGCTCTATCAACTGATCATGGACACCTTATTGATGTATTTCATTCAAAAATTCTCGGTTCCTCTGTGTTTCCATATTTTTCAACTTGTTATTAATATGGATTTCACCTACGATTTCTCAGATTATAAGGTTTACAACATTCTTCATGAGCACATTGGACTGATTTTTATCTTTGTCTTCTCATAAACATGCGCTTCATATATGCACTTTTGTAATATTCTATACATTTTTCCTTTGTCTTATATTGATGCAATACATATTATCATGGTTATTACCTTTTTAATGTTGTATTCATCTGCCCACCATATTCGGTCTATATGCTCTTCATGTTACTATGTATATTTTTCTTTGTTCACTTTGGATTCTTTTGTTCTCATTCTCTTCTTACAATTTTTTTGTTACATCTCTATATGTGCATGTAAATGTGTTTATACACTCTAAACGAAATAGCACTTTTACTCTTCATCTTCAAAAACTTTGCATGACCTTCCTTCCTTTGTTTTCTAGTAACTCTTCATATCCTCTTCTAAGGCTTTGACCAAAGGAATATTCAACTCCTCTTATGACTCTTCATTTTCACCATTCGAGTTGGTTCAATACTCCAAGATGTTTGAGTGTCTTTGTGTGTCAAAATATTTCATGAGAATCACTTTTACTAACACATTTCCATTACTATTTCCAAGAACCAACAATCGCTCTGCATTGGAACATTAGACAAGTCTGAAATTTAACCTATTGCATCCTTTAGTAAAGAAATTTATGATTTTTAAACAACTTCATACTAGTATTGGGATCCTTCAAGTTTTCACTACAACCACAATCTTTAAAGTTGAAGGCTTGAGCAACAATTCTTGAACAAGGCACAAGATTGTTATTGATGACATGTTATTTTGAGGACTAACGATTCACTCTTACCAATTGCATGAAATTTAAAGCATGGAGGCATAGAAAATCATCTTGATCAAAACTTCAAGACAAGGAAATGGCATGTAAAGAGTTTCAATCATTGACCTCAAAAGGAAACTTGTAAATCCCACTTCACGACCCTTACAATCAACTATGTGTGAGCCACTTGAATAAAAAATTAAAAAAAAATCTCCAAATGTTATTAATATTTTATAACATGAAACAAACGAACCTTGGTTTGAATTTGCAAGAGAAGATGAGAGATTTTACATGAAAGCCTGTTTGACTGTTAAGAAACCCAACTAAGCACGTTTTTGAGATTTCTGCTACCACGTTCTCCATCTATACTTGATGAATTAAAAAAATTCTTTTTACATTTTCCTTGTATTGATCCCAAAGAGATATGCATGCATTTTTTAGGAGATTGGATGGTTGGAATGTTTAAATCAATCAAAAACGTATTTTAAAACCCTAAATCAAGGTATCTTTACGATTAAGCCCGACCGCTCTCTAAAATAGATTCCTTGAACAAATTTGATTGAATTTGATATCTTCAAAATTTTGAGGCCTTGTTAGACCATTCGCTACCTTTCTTAATCAAATTTACACTATGCATTTGCTACATTAGCTCCCAATTATCAAGAATGCGATCTGAAAAAGCCTATGTCGATATCAAAAAAACATGTTTAAACTTAAGCAATCAACACTTTAGGGTCTTGGATGGTTTTTGCTTTGTAATAAATACCATTTATTATTATCACCACACTTGAAACCATATCCATACTCCAAAAACCACCTTTGAATGATACTTTCAAGATAAACAATGACCCCTACTCAACTCCGCCATGCTTGTTAGTAGATGCAAACACATGTTTTTCTCATAACGATTTAGCTTTGCACATTGAATCACCTTATTATACATATGTGCATCTGAATAGGCATGATGGTGTCATTTAATATCTTGAGAGGAGATGTTTCCAAAAGACCAAGTCTTCGAACATACCTTTGTATACTATTTTTAGCACATGAACGGACAAAGTAGAAGTAAGAGACTTTAGCTTTAATCCTCACTACAAGGATAAACCAATAGCTTAATTAGCTCAACAATGACCTTTGAAAAAACATATATAACCATTATTCATTACACACACACTGTGAGTATTGTACTACGATTGTACCTTAAGTTCACATGAATGAATAAGACCCCTTGCCTCTACCGAGATGGATTTGATAGAAAAACTAGGCTTGGAGATCATACTTGACACCACCGTGCCATATATAATACCTCAATGATCTCAAATAGGTTGCACCACTTCACATATTTTATAAAATATTCATACAACCTCATTTAAACTCAACCACTTCAAGAAGCAATCCACGAAGAGAAGTAGCTGGAAAAGTAATTCTCATATATTTCTTGAAACTTGCCCAATTGACCTAAAAAAATTTATAGTATTTCAAGCTTGGAGTTCATTGAAAAGTTACTTCTATGATTTATCCAAAGAATCCCTCATATTTTTTCTTGAGTGCTAAGAAGTCAGGGACCTCAAAATATATTTTTCAAGAAGGCAATTTTAGAAAAACTTGAATAACTCAAAATCACCATTTCAGAATATGATGAAATTTGACATGGAGCCCTAAAAGAAATCCTCTACATATCCCATCTATTGGTTAGCAATATTTTTCATATGAAGCTATGACCAATCTTATTTTCATGTAAGAATCATTGGGTTTCTCAAGAGCAATTTTGGCTAGAAGTGGCATTTTGCTCCAAAACTTGTTTCTTGACATTATGAGTCCTAGAATGAGTCCATCCACCTGAGATACACCTGTAAGAATTATTTTAATACTTCACTTTGCACCACAGAGACTCTCATGACACACATGCACTTAAAAGGCATCAATTTGACTTATCATGGGCTGACAAAGAAACCAACACTTAGTGACTCCCTAAACACACCACTTCCATGACAAAGAAGCATTGGGACAACACAGAGACATCAATGACAACCAGACACAAAGGCCAAAAACATAGGGGTTAGATGATTGGAACCTCATTCGGCCTATTTGGCAAAGGAGGGGCATGGTGCCCTAAGAGCACATTATAGGGAGATTGACTAGTTGAGCCATGTTGGCTTGCATTTGAAGGAGCGAGTTGTAGTACCGGATTGTTATTGATTCATCCTATCAATAAGTTAAAGGATAATATTGGTGGGGTCAGAATTGGGGTTATTCTTAGATGAACCTACTTTGATACATTTCCCTTTTACGCCATATTATCAATTTGTTAAAAGATAAATTTAAGGATATGTTTACTAAGCATTTCTTCTTATTCATCCTTGTATTGAGGAAATTGTGTAAGGAATTTTTGAATCTCGGAAGATGATAAAAAGTATTTTCATTTTGATTTTCCTCTTCCTCTTCCTCAAATATGACATCAAGGTGGGTGGGAGGTTTCATCTAGGGACTCCTATGACATAATAGTCCATGTAGAGGAGGAATTCAACTTCAAGATAAAAAGTTTTAGGAAATGTCTACACAACAAAATCAGAAGACCCTAGGCCAATATACTCCATGATGGAGTGATAATATGGTTGAGAAAAAGTCTTGAGATAGAGCTTATTGATGCGATTGAATGTGTAAGAAAAATTACACAAGGTTCGATGGTGTCAAGAAATGAATTTTCAAGAATAAAAGGGTTCACCCTTGGCGATGACATCTGTGTAGATTGGTTTTTCAGATTTTTTTATTTTTAGTGATTTGAGATAATGTTGGGATTGGAAATGGATGTTTTTACAAGTTTTACTTGCTCATAAGGTCTGTAGAATTCACATCAGGTTCACTGAAAATGTATGGCAAGCCAAGAACGTGTCTTAATGGCTTGCACTCCTAAGTCTTTCGTTCTACTAGGGTATGAAGAAACAAAGAGAAACATGAATTGACAAACAATTGATTGATTTAAAGGGGATACAACGAGTGTTAAAGTCACATATTCGAGAGGGCATTAATCCATACACTAGGTCAACCTAGGGTTTCTAAGGCTCGTATCCAAGATGAGGAGAGTACCCATTCAGGATATCGATAAACGAGGAGAGGTAAAAATCAATAGGAGATAATACAAGCATGCAAAATATACAATACTTTAATGTAAATGAAGGAAAGCTAAGGAGTTGATCATATAAAAGAACTATGATAACTAACACTTTGATATACATACAAAGTCTTAAGCTAACATAGAGCAATGGGAAGGAAATGAACTAATCTATCCAAAATGACAAAGAGAGTTAGAAATTATCTGTGGGGTGGTCACTGATGCATCTATTTATAGTTCAATTTTCTATCTTGAACATTGACTACATTATGTGTTATAGGTTTCATCTTGGAGCATGCCAACACCAACACAACAGGATATTGTAAAACAAATTCATTGCGAGAAAATACAAAGAGTGTCCACATACTCTGTAGAAACCCTAAAAATACATACATATTTATATCCCACTTCTATCCAATTAGAATTAATTAAATTAATTTTATCTTGCCGCAATACACCCCTTTGGAATTAATTAAATTAATTCTGCCATTTAAATACACCCTTTTAGAATTAATTAAATTAATTCTATTACCTAAGTTATATTCCTACCCTTTAGAATTAAATAATTTAATTCTATCATGCCTTTGGAATTAATTAAATTAATTCCTACACCCTCCTAGCTAATATAATTAAACATTTAATTAAATAAATGGTTAATTATTCCCTCACAATTAAATACTAATTAAATTAGTTATTTAATCAATTCCTCTCCTTAGTCAACTCAACTTGAACTCCACTTCTAGATTCCTAGAAATGAGGGGGCTATAGAGTTGTACATGTAATTCAATTGCCAGATGTAACTTCTATTATTCCAAATGTCCATTGCCCCTCTAAATCTGCAACTACTATTGCCAAGTCTACTTGTTAACCTAGGGGATTCAACCATTAACTTGGAGCTTAGTCAATCTTTCATCAAACTTTCATGGATCAACCCTTAGCTATAAGTTCAATCCATTTCCTTTATAAATATGTCCTGGAGATTTGATCAAATTGCATCCAATTTCTTCCAATTTGACATATGCATCCTTGTGAAATCTTCTCGTAACATTTGTAAATCTCTTTGGATAGTCATATCAAAGAGCGTCCGTAATCCAATCCTCAACAAGATCGAACAAGTTTAAAATATTCTACGATCTTACTTGAGGTTTACAAGAATTACAATGAAGGTATAATCTATGTTTTGTTTCTTTATTGTCTTTCATTCTATTAATTTCCCTTGCGTATACATTTTGGCATGCCGTTGAGACCGCCCACATTATTTTCTCATTTTAGTTTATCATTTCATGATTTAACTTTTTTTTGAATTTGTGTTTTATGTCTTCATTTAACCTTGGTATCAAAATTTTAGGTTCTCAGGTGAAGTACAAAAGCTAAAAAACTAACTTCTTGGTCGTTTTCTCATGTTTAAACGTTTCACTGAGAGTGCTAGCATAACCCATCTTCTGGAAGCCATAACGTTTTGCTCCCAAACTTGAAACAACTCCATTTTTTTGACAAAAAGGTATCAAGATGATCTATTGAATGGAAACATAAGTTTATGATTTAAACTTATAGAAAATTTATAGTTTCATTTCTCCTAACACTTTGTCTTTTTGCACCTTGAATTACTTTTTTCTACAAATTGCTAAATTTTGTGTGTAGGTTTCCATATTTTTATAAAGGAAAATCGATAAAAATAATGCTTAAATTTGTAGTATTTATAATTTTCTATTTTTTTGTTTAAACATAACAACCTCATGCATATGCTCTTTCTTCATACTTTCTAAGAGATCTTCAAAATTAGAAATGTGGGCTTGTTTATTTTGTCGTGTCCTCTACCTCAGGAAAACGTTCTAACTCTTGTTTGCAAGACAAGCTCTACAGGATGTCATTCTTAAACTACTAATTACATGTTTCCTTGAATTGAGTTTAAAACAACTTACTAATTGCATGTTGCCTCGATCGAAAGAGCAATGGTCAAGGCAGTCTCATCTTTTAATTAGGAGAAAACAAACAATTCACACTATATTTGCAAGTACGGTTGACAAGGTTATTGCCCAACTTTATAATCATGGGAAGTGATTTGGCATAAGCCATAAATTCATTTAAGGAGTACCACAGAAACCTAAAGTAGTCAGCACATTGATGGAATTGGTGACAAAACCAGACCCCCATCCAAACTAATTAATATTCCTTTGTGAGATTAGAGTCACGGATATCCTTATTGTGACCCTAGTCCGATTCATTTAAAGAAAGATATTTTCTCAAGGTTTCAAAGGGGAAAGTAAAGATGAAATTTAGTAATAACACCGTGCTCTCTCTCGGGTATATTGTCAATGACTAGTTGAAAGAACCACCTAGGAAGCCAAACGTTGTCCAAGCCAACATAAGGTAGAAGCAAAACAAACCATAAACTAAAACTAACTTTTTGTTTCTTACTTTTTATAGTAGTGTTCCACACTCGTATCTATGTTCTCATGTTTATATCTTTTCACTTTTTCCAAACACTCCTTGTTTGGATTCATCTTTCATACCTCTTTAATCTTTCCAAATACTCCTTATTTGGATTCTTTTTCATCTCCTTTTCACTATTCAAAATACTCATTATTTGGGGCTCATTTTCGATTCTTTTCCCAATCTCCAAATTATTCCTTATTTGTACTTTTGTTTACCTCTCTTCTTATCATAATTTTTCTTCATTTGGTCAGTCCTCACTACCTCTATTGTAACTCTTCTAAATCCTCTTTTTGGATCTTTTATCTCTTTTCCATCCTTTCAATATTTTCCTTCATTTGGAATCACTTCCCCATTTTTTCATCACATTTCCCAAATATTCCTTATTATGGTTTATCATCACCTTCCCTTTAATCTCCAAATACTTCTCATTTGGAGACTTCCTTTCACTTATTTCCTTTGATCTCATTTCATTCCCTTGGAATTCTCGTCTTCCTTTTTTGAAATCATCAAATCTTTCTCTTTTCAAATTTTATCTCATCTTGAACTTATCCCCTATTCATTTTAGTATTAAAAATTTTTGATCACTTTTCCAAATTTTAAGCTCTCATTCTCCCTTTCACATCAAGTCTTGAGTTGTGGGTATCCATGTCCTCACTCGAGCATCTTCATTTTATGACTTACATCTTGACATTGTTGCATCTACCTTGTCTTGATAAATTCCTTCCCATCTCATCTTTCATCAAGATTCAATCTTGTCATCCTCCTCTTACGTATTTTAGTTCAACACCATCCTTGTTAAACTATACACATTCATTTATCTCACATCTTTAATTTGACAACCCCTTTGTTAAATTTTATACATCTTCATTATCTCTTTTCATAACAATCATGTTATTGACACTTGATTCTTATCCTTTCATTACTAAAGCCTCTTCCTTCTTAACTTTTTCTTGTTAAGGGCTGATTTTATCATGTATGATTCAAATAATTTTACCCCCTCTTCCTTTCTAGCATTAACGTTACTTTTAGAGGTTGAGCTCAAATATTAATCACAAAATCCTCTTCCCATCTAGCATTTAATTTTCTATAGGTAGATTACATTCAAACTTTTCGTATCCCCATTCCTCCATTATATTAGTCGCGTTGCTAGAGGTTGAGCTCAATCAAATATTAAAATTATAAAATCCTCCTCCCATCTAGCATTCACTTTACTAGCGGAAGAGAACTTTCACTTCACATCGAGACCCCTCTTCTATCTTGGCATTCACTCTACCAAGGGTTGTGTTTATCATCACTTCACATGCTTCTACCTTGAAATTCATTTTGTTAAGAGTCGTGTCATAAAAATATTCCAAACACCATGTCCATCTTAGCATTCAATTCATTAAGGGACATGTTATCATCGAACCTAATCGTAAAAATCTCTCCCATCATAGCATTCACGTTGTTACGGGTTGAGATATCTTTCACATCTCTCTTTTCTCCCCTCTTTTAAAAATTGTGGGAACAAGGCACAAAGACTACAGTCCTTTTGGAAGAACTGAAAAATTACAATCCTTTTGGAAATCAGATAGTGAAGATGACCAAAACGAAGAGGATGTTCAAAATGACATATCTCTTGAAGAACAAGCCCACATTGAAAATATCTTATGCATGAACAAAGACCAATTTTTTCTTCATCTCCTTGAGATGGGAGAAAAATTACCCTTTGATTTTGAGGATGTTTTAAGAACATTACTCGGAAAACCAAAAACCAAAAAGGGTAACCCATTCATGTCAAATAAAAATGACGATGGATCTATCCATGACAACATAAACAATGGGGATAAAGGAAAGGCCACCTCAAACAATAACGATGATGACATATCTAACCCAAGAAAATAAAATGCTTTAGTAACAAAGGTAAATCTACCAATTTGGCCATTGATCCCACTAAAGTCCTCATGGATCAAATCAATGAGATGGCCAAATAATTAGCTATCTTATTATCCAAAGTCACTACCAAACCTTCTAATAAATATTCCTTCAAAATATGACAATTTATCTAAGAGTTACTTGACCGTGCCCAATAAAGAGAATAAAAAACCTAAAAATGATGGTTCATCATCTATATTACAAAATGAATCATCATTTGCTCACAAATGACAACTTATGAAAGACATTATCTCAAGTATGCAACACTAATGTAAATAATTCAACTTTGATGAGTTGTGTCCTTACCCCTTTGATAAGGACATCTTACGCATACCCTTTCCTAAATCATTTGAAATGCCCAAGTTTGATAAATACAAGGAAATAATGAACAAAGAGATAACATCAATGAATTTTACATGGATTTCCAAGAAGTGGCATACAATGATATTTTCCTATGCGTCTCTTTCCACGTAGTCTAGGAGACAAGCCTTGGACTGGTTCTTACACCTCCCCAAGGGTTCTATCCATACTTTCGCTGGACCTCTCAGAGAAGTTCATTAAACATTTCTCGTTCAATCTAGACTCCAAAATCACAATGATGGATTTGTACAATGCTAAACAATGTTCCAATGAAACCTTTGCACAATTCTTACAAAGATGGCATGGAATTGCAAGTTGATTCCCATGCTCAATTCCTGAAAAACAACTAGTGAGTATTTTTTTCCCAAATCTCATTAGCAAACTATCCTTTCACATGTAAATGCACTGCTTCAATAATTTTGAGGAAGTTAAATAGAAAAGATCACAAATTGAAAAATCCTTTTCGCAAAAAAGGTTTGATCAAACCTCACTCAAAGGACAAGTGGGCACCACAACAAAAATAATAGTAGCTCTCACCATGATAAATCCAAAAACATTAATCAAAACCACAACATTGTTAATGATAATGTCACAGATAACCAAAATGTGCACAACATTCAAAACAATCAAGCTAAGACTAACACAACAAAAAAACCTCTCATTCTTTCAACTAAATAGGCTTCATCATCTCACAACACCAAATGACATCATTTCACTCCTTTGGAAGAACCACTCTCAAATGTCCTACAATAACTCACAAACACAAACATGGTGATGTATCCTATTACAAGACCTTGGGTTGAAGGATAACCCAAACCAACTTAGTTAAAATCTAAAACTTACTATGACTTTCATCATATCAACGATCACCAAATTGATTGATGTGTATGTTTACGTCACTATGTCTAATACCTCATCAACAGTGGGGATATTTTTTTGAAGAACCTTCATCGATGAAAACATCAAAGTGTTTTCAAACCCATTTCCTAAACATGGTGTTGATAATAAAAATGTTGACAAAGGCCACTCCTCTCAATAACGTTGATTACAATTCAATTATTTCATTTATTGAGGAGGTGTCTCTTACGACGCTACCATAAAATTCAAACCTCCGACTAATACTATGACCACACGTCAAAAGAAAATTTGGGTTGTCACGGAAAATAAACCGTCTCACGTCTTCTATGGATCGTCGAATGTCTAAACCCATGGCTCCCTCAAACCAAAAGTCAACCTCTAATGCTAAATATTCTACCTCACGGTTAGTATAACCTTTTAAAATAGTTAAGCAACCATGTATGTGCATATCTCTCTAATAAATCTATTAAAAGAGTCTCCTAACTTCCTAGACATCCTCACTCGTGCTCTTCACAAAGAACGTGTTCTGCTCTCTAGAGTATAAAGCATGATCAAACACAAAATATTTAATTAATTTCATACGGAGCTAGTTACAATATATAGTTATTTTCCTACAACCAATCACCCAAATATAGGTGAGTTGTTCTAACAAATCACATCCCTATAATCACTCCTCAATATCCTACGTAAGTTGTATTAACAACTTACTTAGAATATTAACTCAATCTATATTTTACTAACTCACATAATTAATGGAGCACTAACAAAGATATTCCTAACATTCCCCCTTAGTGCGAACATGGTAGAAAAACATACACACACTCATCTACAGTATGATCACCCCTATGAAACATGTCCTACTATGTGACTCATGATCTTGATCAAAAGAAAGGCTCTCTCCTTCCATGGTTTTAAATAGGCTTACCACAAACCTTAACATGAACATGCCCCATCAATTGTCCACCTCGTGTGGTTTTCTAGATCCTCCCACAAACCCTTTCAAGATCCATGAACTGACTTACTCTGGTGCTTTTGTTCGCCACTATGTTTGTACATCGGGAAGTATATAGGTATCACAACATATTTATTACAAAGCGCATGATAGAACACATATTGGAAAAATTTCACATTTCATCCTATAAGAATCATAATGTTCTTAATTGTAGCCACTTTCATCGATCGCTGCCACTCGATCTCGAACAACAAAGGAAACTGCCACTGCCACTGGAAGTTTCCCTTGACTTTAGTCATTTTAGGATTAGAATGGAAATGGAACATTCGTGTCATGTCCCCCACAATGTGAAATTTCCACACGCGAACAATGAGAAAAAAATTATATCGAAGTACATACTACTAAACGGATCTTGCTAGTTAGATCTTGTTGCACGTGGTCACCATTACAAGTGAACATATTCACAAGCATACCATCTTCTAATGAAGTATGGAAGTCGAGAGGACCGCGTCCAAAGGATCACTAACAAATCATGTGCACTCCAACACAACTCTTTTTAGTATCCACTAAACACCACACAAAGCAACGGAACACAACAAACTGAAGTATAGTGAAAAACATATACTCACAATTTATATATGCCACCACATCTGCTATGCGGCCTCATCGTTGGTGACTAACAAGAGGACATTGATTGTACTTCATCCTCCAAAGTGTCATGTTGCTAGTTCACTTGATTTGATCATGGAGCTCATTGTAAAATTTATCTCGCACAACATGGATGCCGCGTATAAGTGAAAATGCTTCCATATATTGAAAAGTGAAGCAAATTTATTTTATTTTATTTTTGATACTTTGACTCTATTGAAAAATAAAAATGACAACTTTGAGACTCTATGATACAAATAATTTTCTTTTGACAATGATGACTTACTTAACTATTGACGACTTTTATGAAGACTCTAAATGAGAATAGATCATGGTTGTCGATGTTTATCGGCAAAGATGCAAATATGAGTCCCAAATCTCAAACTATGAGAAAGCTCTAATCAATATAAATACTAAATTCTAGATCCGATGAATCCCTTGATAGTTCTATTAAATGAATAGATTATTGAATATTACGCCTTTGAAAGATAACCCCACGTGGAGATTAAAATCAAGTGTACGAGGGAGCTTTACAAACATTATCACGACGACCCAAATATGTAGACGTCCACTCGAGAAAATTTGCAGATCTGTAAAATGCGAGATTAGATGAGAAAGCTCCTTGATCCTATTGAACATTGAGTTCAAGCCTCCGCATAAGAGAAGAATATTCCAGCAATGTGCGAGAAAATGTGGAGATCTGGCATACTTATATGTAGAGAACAAGATGGAATTCCAAAATTAATTTAAATTATATCACAAAAACTTCACATAAATTATTTCTCATCCATTGGGGCAAGCAAGAAACAATGGCTCTACCCCGTACAAGAACTCTGGACTCCATAACCTTGCTCTAATACCAAATCTAGGTATAGCAGCATATCAAACACATAAAATATTTAATTAATTTCATATGGAGCTGGTTACAAATATATAGTTTTTTTCCTACAACCACTCACCCAAATATAGGTGAGTTGTTCTAACAACTCACATCCCTATAATCACTCCTCAATCTCCTACGTAAGTTGTATTAACAACTTACTTACAATATTAACTCAATCTATATTTTACTAACTCACATAATTAATGGAGCACTAACAAAGATATTCCTAACACTTGTTACCCTTAATGTTCAGTAGTTCCAATCTATGATTGCCAACCTTTTGTATGAAAGCCCCATATTGTCTTTTTTTCCCTCGGGATAAGTTAAACCCCAATATTCTTAACAACAAATATTTATACATCGAAACCTACATAACAAACCACAAATTCAAAAGAGTTCTTATAGACAATGAACCAACCCTTAACATCTAGTCTGTGAAAATTCTATGTTGTCTTGGTCACATAGAGAATGACTTAGATGCTAATGTCATTACCATTCGTGGTTATGAAAATATTGAGCAAAATCCTCTAGTACTATCACCCTTCTTATACAATTTGGCCCCAAACTTCTTGACACCCTTTTTCATGTCATGGATGTAGAAACATCATATAACCTCCTTTTGGGTAGATCTTGGATATACGTGATGCAAGTCGTTCCCTCCACCTTCCATTAGCATATAAAAGTCCTGCAAGCGATGGAAAATACACTAAACTAAACCATTCAAATACTATAAACTCCTAGAAGCAAGGTATAATGCAGCTAATTACTGTCCATCCATTGATAGCTTAGTCGAACCTCACGTCATCCATGCTATTAACAACCACATTGATCCTGAAACATTGTTGCACTCTCATGCCTCCGCATCTTCTTCAGAAGCATCTACATCCAAACCATCACCTAAGATTAAATTCTCTCATAAAGGTCTTGGCGAGTACACACTTGAAAATGCATTTCTTGTTGGCCAACTCCCATTGTCGCCTCACAGTTATGGGCGCCTAACACTCCCACTTACGAGAACCTCCAATTTACTATTTGGGAACTACTCCTTGGAGATGATATGGATATTTAGAAGATGAACACATTCAAGGCTCTGACGACTCTTGGCTATACGAGGATCAAATGGTTAAATTCTATGAATCCATTGATTATACCAAGGCACATAAAATGATGAAAAATATGAACTAGAAAGGAAGAGGACTTGGCCCACAAGGACACAACACTCTCAAACCTGTTGAAATCAAATCTAATCTCTACACACATGGTCTAGGATATGAGACCTTTGAGAAGAGGCCATTTATATTCGATGTATTAACTAGCAATGAGGACTCGGATTCCAAAGTTGAGATCGGTTCCACACATAGCCTCTTTGAGAACCTTGCAGAAACTACCATCTATCTCAAACATTTATCCATCTACACCCTTGATGTTGTTCACCCTTCACTCATTGATCAGGAGCAATAATTTCCTATTTCCATGGACCTCTTTCAAAATGATGAGGCCATCCAAGAGTTCCTTGGGGTTGAGACCCTTTCCCCTTGTCGGAAAACAAAAAGGGTTTCACTATAAACCTTGACGCTACCACTTATTTCAGTGAGGAACTTGAAATATATAGTCCAAAAATAAAAGAATTTAAAAAAAAAAACGAAAATTCATATGTCACATAGTGAAAACCTTTCTGAGGAACTATGCGAGGAGCAAAAATGGAAAAGAAAAAGCAAAAAAAGGATGTATATCCTAGTGAAAACCTTTCAAAGGCACTAAAGAGAGCAGATTATAAACTGGAAGTATTTGATGATCTACTTAAACCTACAGTGTCATTTCAAGATAATGACACTTCTAAGTTGTTGGTGGAAGAAACAAAAACTATCAACATCGGCACAAGACCAACCCAAACTACTACAACTTGGTGCTAGTCTCTCATGAAATCAAGGAATTTACAGAGCTTCTAATAGAGTTTCAAGATGTATTCACTTGGTCTTATAAGGATATGTCAGGCCTCGACCCTTACGTAGTAGTTCATCATCTTGTGGTGCACCTTGATGCCAAGCTTGTTAAGAAAAATTTGTGTAAAATACATCCCAAAGTTGCATTACTTGTCAAGGTTGAACTTCAAAAATTGCTAGATGCAAGTTTCATACGATCCATTGAATATTCAAACGGGATATCTAGCATGGTACCAATTACAAATAAGACCCACAAAATTTGTATTTGTGTAAAGAGCTTCAAGATAAATCAAGAAATATTCAGCTGAGTAACACATTGTGTGATGTCTAAAATTATAGGGATAATTCTAGAAAAGTATAGGACAAAACCATGGAAAGGTAAAGCAATGTCAATGTAGATAAAAACAAGTTTTATCAATGTCTATTTTTATTTCTTAGGAATCATGCATATAACGACATACTAGAGGCATAATGTAATAGTAATACATGCATAATTGTGTGTCTACAAGTATGCCCATTACAAGATGAACTACCTCAAGACCTTGTTTGGCTTTTAACTCTCTATAACGTAGTCTCATATGTCAATGATGTAAAAGGATTTAGTACATAACCCAGTGTACAAAAATCCTTCACCCATCCCCACATCCCTCAATAGGGCCTCCATGTGATATAAAATTATCTCAAGTCATCCATGGTGCTCCTATAAAATCTCATCTCCTAGGTTCCCTCATTGCACTCCTACCATAATCTCCCAAAGCAATACACAAATGGCTCATCATTGGCTCTCTCCGAAGTGTCCCCTTTGTTTCCTAATTTTTATGTTCTCCCATACCCATATCTAGAGAAAAATTGATGTGCCTACACTTCACTCTCCCCTATAGGTTATCATATGCAATTCATGTATAGTTGTGCCCTTACATAGGCCCCCACATAAATAATCTCTCCTCCAACATATTGGAAATCACATCTTCCAAGTCCATTATAAAATATCTCCCCATTTTGTTAGGAAATAATGTTACATTGACAAGAACCATCAAACCGAGGAGCGACCTCTCCACTAAATCTCTAGTCATGCATGCATCTAAGTCCAATGCTAACACACTGTCACAATGGTATGTCATCTTGGCCTACCACTCTCCTTATCACTTCTCACGGTGTTTTATCCCTCTAGTATACCATATCACCCTAAACTAGGATCCATAGGATCATCCATATGTCCTCCAATTTAAATTTCATCTCTCCATTTTGAAAATTAAATGTGTTTATCTATAAGTTCCACCACTCTAATACGAATTTCAACAATGACCTATGTACCAAATATTTGACATCTTGTTTATGTGATATATCCCCATGGTGTCCCCGAGATTTTACCCTAAAATCTAGGACTACCCCTTTTAAAAAATTCATTCTTTTCAAAGTAATGGGTCATTTTGTGTTTGTTTTTCTTGTAGTTGTTTGCATTGCTCTAAGCTATCTCCAGAGAGTCATAAAAGCCAAATTTGACAAATACCCACATGTTAAAACTCACTCTATCCCTTCGTCAGGTTTTTTCTGAGAGAATTTTATTTATTTATTTATTAAATAAATAAAGTTTTGTTTAAAAATAAATTGTGTTGCAGTTGAACCCTACTGAGGATTTTCACACCAGTATTGCTTCCGCCTCTCAATGGAGCATTCACCCGGGGGGAAGAATTTTTTTAGATCAGCTAATTGGAGAAATTTTTCGAGCAATTGCCCACAACTTCTTTCGGGTTTTGTTTTTATTTCTTTTTTGTCTTTCTCTGATTTTCCGTATGGCAATCCCCGTAGCCTATTCATTCTTCCTACCAGACCTTTTCCTAGGCCTAGGGTTTTGAAAAGCTATCCAGTATTTTTAATTACTAATCTGTCTAAAGGTGATCAGAGCTCAGGATTCTTTCAGGAGATTGCAAGAAGTTGCTTGGTCCAAAAAGGTGCAAAAATGGATTTTATGAAAATAAGAAAAATACTGCCACCAATGTGTAGAGCTCGAGAAAATATGCACTTTTAGAGAAAACGACACCTAAAACAGAGCCACGGAATGAAAGTTATGGCACTTGCAAGTTTTTGTTGCTACATCTTCCCGGACCCTTTCCAAAAATGGCAAATTTTATTTTGTACTTGCACCAAAAATCCAAAAAAGGAAAGAAATGCAGTCTTCATGCCAGTCCAATTTTCAAAGTTGCCTTCCACGTCTAATTTCCACGTTGCCTTAAGTGACGAATTTTCACGCAATTTTAAAAGGCAGAAGTCATAATACAAGTCGCACTTTTTGGGAAGGATGACTTCTCCATGCAATTTAGGAATTTTGGCGTTGTCGAAAGGTGGGAATTTTAGAGCTTCCTTGAAGGTAAAAATTCCCATGATGGAAGTCAAGTCATTTAAGTGCAAATGGGAATTTTGGTGCTAGCAGGAAGGTGGGAATTTGGAGCCTTCTGGAAGGTTTTTTTTTCCCATCATGAAAGTCAAATCACTTAAGTGCAAATGGGAATTTTGGTGCTAGCATGAAGGTGGGAATTTGGAGCCTTCTGGAAGGTTGTTTTTTCCCATTGTTAAAGTTAAATCACTTAAAGTACAAATGGGAGTTTTAGGGTTGCTGGAAGGTGAAAATTCCCATGATGGAAGTTAATTCACCCAAGTGAAAAGTGGGAATTTTGGGGCTGCCAGAAGGCGGGAATTTTGAGGCTTCTTGGAAGGTTATTTTTTCCGCAATTAAAGTTAAATCACTTAAGTGAAAGATGAGAATTTTGGAGGTGCTTGGAAGGTGAAAAATTCCCACTTCCTCTTCCACATGTTTTTCACACAATTCATAGCCAAAAAGTGCAACCCATTCTGGCATAGCTAAATGCCTAAAAGATGACTTTTTTAAATTGTCGGGAAGCATCCAATTTTGGCGCCTAGGGTTGGAAAAGATTCTTTTTTATTATTCGGCTATTTGCATGTTGATATGAGTGCACGGGAATCAAATAATATTTTTAGCATGTTTGGAATGCTAGCAAAGTCTAAAAATAGAGGGCAGGATTTATAATCAGATCTTGGTGAAGAAATTAGATATTCATGTTAAGGACTACATAATTTATCTGAATTATTTATAGGAATACTTCATTTATGCCCATATTGGTGAAGAAAGCAGAAGTCAATGTCTGATACATTGAATATATCTTCAGAATCAGAGGAAGAAATAGATCCACTCTCATAATTGCAAAGGCTTCCGGTAAAAATTCATCCTCTTGTTTCTAACGCAGCCCATGTGGAAGTCATTGCATGGAAAATTCCTTTTAGAAGCTTGTGCATGTGCTCCCAATCTTCCATTTGAAGCCTTTATTGAATTTACTTGTATTTGCCTTCACCTCGGAGTGCTTCCAGAATTTAAAATTGCTCATATGCAATTAAAAATAAAAGGTGATGAGTTTTGTCTAAATTGTTTACGGAAAACATTGCATTGGTGCACGTACTAGAGAAGAACTACAAAATCTTCAAGGATAAGAGGAAGACAGGTCAGAGGCAACACCCACAAGCAAATCACAGTCAATTGCTTCCAGATCCAATTTGGTGAGAATCAAAGGCAAAGATTCAACAACATATGGGAGAAAAATGCATCTCAGATTCAAGGCAAAGATATCATTCAGATCATTCATTGCTAAAATAGATGAAGCAAAAGTACAATGCATATTGGATCAACATGCAGAGTATGGAGGAAGGACAAAACAAAGAGTGTTGCAGCTGGAATAACTTCTTTTCTTTCTCTTATTTTCTCCGACAAAGCAATTGAGCAATCAATTAAAATTGTAAAACTTAGGTAATTGGCTATAAAATTCGTTACTTCAAGTTACTAGAAGAAGTCAATTACTTGGAAATAGGTGGCAGACATGCAAAATAGAAGGTTCTATTTTCAGTTATAAATCATGCATGTCATGCAAAGAGGAATTCCAGGAGGAAGATTGTTAGTTGCTTCCCTTTTTCATAGCTTCCACATGTGGTAATTCATTAAAAAAATTACTATCTGTAATTGCCCTCTATACACTATAAATAGAGGAAGAGCCTATGGGTTAAATGATCAGAATATATAATCATCATTCTTGAGTTCTAGACTTTGTGTTGTAACCTTTGATGTCTTTTTTGTGAAAGTTGAGGAATTGAATAGAAGTGGATTTTTGGAGAACTTTGTGTCAATGGTGCATTGCTTCTTACTTCTGTGTGGATTTTTAGATAAACTTTGTGTTATCTAAGATTTATATTAGAAGCTTTTCCTTTCCTTTTCCTTTACTTATGTATTGTGAGATCTATTTGTTTTATCTATGTGTATGAGACCAACTCTGTAAACTATTGGTCGGATTACACATCTTCCTTTCTTCTTTCCCAAATTCTATTATTTCCCCCTTGTTGAAAATACTTCATTAACAATTGCTTACTTGTTGCAGAATTGCTTAGCTATGGTTCATGAGCTTTGCAATTAAAGTAAAACCCACATATAGTTATTAGGATCCATAATTGACAGAAATCTTACATGGGAGCCTCACCGGTAAATGAGGGAGATTTATCTCATGACTACCTAGGTTTTTGGCTATGCAGAAAAATCTAGTCAACACCCCACCACCTCCAATAATCAATACTCATTTATACTTCACATCACCGTTGACCATCTCTCTTGAGCCACAATCACCAACATATGCTCCCGCAATAAACAAATCACACTTATTCATTTCTCTATGCCACTTAAAATCACTATGCAAAAACACGCATTAAAATTTTAAAATGTCACTTTATGATACACAAATTTCGTTCATGTGATTGTTCTACTCGCATACGTGTTTACCCTAATAAATGTATCAAAATCTACAAAAAATGCAAATCTAGAATGTCACTTACTCTTCCACCACCACCCTCTAGTCATTTGTATTTCTCCACTCTAGTGCTCATGTGTTGAGATATGGTCCATTTTCTCTCTCAAGATCTTTTTTAGACCATTTCTCTAAATTCTAATACATAGGATGAAAATAAATTCAATTTTCACCCCACCTCCTGTTTATTCACCCCAAATTTCCTACGCTTTTGACCTTCTCCTTCTTTTTTACCCCTCTTTAAAATTTTGATAGCCCCTCTATCTCTTTCATCTCCACATATCCTCTTAAGGGCACCTCTCTATCAACCATGCCATAAAGGGAAATTTTCTCACTCTCATCTATCCATCCATAATATTTAAAAGGTTTTTTCTAGTCGTAAGTCCATTTCAAATAAGGGAAAATGTAGACACCTAAATCTACCATGACTAATTCATTATAGATAAACACATCCTAACACCAACATGGAAATTAATTAATTCACCAAGTCATCTCATTTTAATCCGACAACATCCCAAGAGTAACTAATCACTATTAGTTAGTTAGCTACACATCTACAATCCCTAATCTCTTACATCTCACCTACCTTAAGTACTTGGAATTTATTAAAGGACCCACCAAGATCCCATTGTACAACAACGCAAACAAGATTTCCATTTTGGGAAATCCTTCCATGTGGGAGTCGTTCCATTTTTGGGGAACATCCTATTTTGGGAAATCATCATTCCATCCTCGTAAGCATGCACTATTGAAATCTTGCACAGGCCATTAAGCATCCACAATCAATAGATTTGTTCTTCATCCACGAGAAAATCCATGCAACAAGGAGAGTTGTACTTTAGTAAGTATGGGTTGTTTCATTTCTCATTTCTCAATATTGATATACTATTTGATTTAGATTAGGATTTACATTGCTTTTATTTACTTGTTTAAAGTACAAATATGACATATATAGAAATCATTGGGAGTTGTGATTTATGTGGGAGTGACAAGAGATGGACAAGTTGACAACCCAAACACCAACTCCAAGGACAACGCAAGAAGATACCCTATAAGAACTAGTGATGATCCCGCATAAATATAATCACATAGTGGTTGGAGAATAACCACCTCACAAAACTTCGACATCACAGGTTGGAGATTAATAAGGACAAGGAGCTTAGAGGGTGAAGACAACTAGGGAAGAGGGGTAAAGATAGGAAGCCGAGGATGAAATCTCAAAGATAGTAATAAGGATGAGGAATTTGGTAAAGAGTTTCAGCCATTGTTGATAAAGCATCACACCATCAACAAATATTTTACACTTATAGAGGTAGGATTAACACAACTAATAGGAAAAGATTTGGTTGTTAGTGGACCTAAGGAAAAAATGATCCATCTAGAATACCAAATAGACAACTAAAAACCCCGGGCATCTTGTGCAAAATATTATGGAATTGACTAAAAGTATGAACATCATAATTCAAAATTTGATGGATACTTCTAAGAGGTTTTAGAGGAACGAGATGATCACAAAATAAAGAATGCATTAAAATGGTTAATAGACAATGTATAATAATGTTTTGTTACAGCCAATAAACTGACCAAGTTTAACACTTTTACTTTTATAGTTACCTTTGTTATGGAGAAATTATTCTTTTCCCTCGACAAAATTCTAGATGAAGTTATTGATGGGTTTGGAACTATAAAGGAGTATGCCATGAAATTGTTAACCAAACTACAAAAGGCCTTGCATGAGGTCTTAAGCATCAAAATATACTAAAATATCCAAACATTATGATGATTTAGGTCTCCTTTCGAGAGGAGTGAGTGGAGAGAATATTTTTGGAGGGTAAGTTGGAGTTACAATAGCTTTAAGAGTAATTGATGAAGAAATAATATATGGAACAACCTAGAATTCTATGGGGAAGAAGTGTGCAAAACGGATGTGCAGAGGTGAACCACTAGATAAGGGTATTTGAGACAATCCTTGATTATTTTATAGAATATGGGCATGAAGGGTGGGAGGCCATAAATAAATTTTCAAAGGAGGTCCACAAAGATTTGGAGGATGCAAGGAAAAGGTCAAAATATGAGACAAATCCTATAAAGGTAGGTCATTGTATTACATTTATGTGGGAATTATGAGAGGATACACAAGAGGCTTTGGCATGGTATAATGGATATTTTACAAATGTACAAAAATAATGCACTAGAGTTGATTAAGCCAAGGGTTGGAGAGTTACGGGTAAAGTAGGAAGGCTAGACTTAGGTGATGAGTGTACATGGGATCATTGAGGATGTTTTTTGATTGTTTTTACAACACCATAAATTATTTATTCTTTTGTAGAGAGGGATCATAGAATTGTGTTTGAGGATGAACAAGTATTTTTGTATAGGGAAATGTTAACAGGGAGAATTCGTAAAATCTCCTTTAATTTTGTTGATGGGTGAGACATGCCTAAACAAAAAACATGCCACAAAGCACACCTATTATTCATGAGCAAGAGGGACAAGTTTTTTGATGCATGATAGTGTAATAATGAAGGATTGCGTGATGATCATAGATCACAAGACGCAGATGGTGCATGAGACCTAGGATCTATCCACACAAGGTAATGCATGTCAACTAAAGCCAATAGAGCATTGGATTATCTCTTATCACATAAGCATATTTGTGGGATATTTGGGTACTTACAAACCTATAAATAGAGGGAAGGTCTCGAATTTTGAGACACACCAGATACATACACACATGAGAGAATAAATAGACATAAACATAGGGATGAAGATAGATTCAAGGACGAGTAGTTGACTTCAAGAGATTCATGGAAGAGGTTTCCTAGAAGTTAGGTCTTGGATGTATACATATTGATTTTGTAAAGGTAGTGTGCATGAATTATGTGAGTAATTGTATAAATGTTCATTTTCTATACAATATAATGAAAAATAAGAGTTCTTTGTATGTTACCGTATGAATATATGAATGTTTATGGATAATGTGTAGTTATTTGTTGTTTGTTTGGATCAATATTTGTCTTGCATAGTCACTCATTCGATTGTTCCCTTTATGTCACTCTACGACATCAAGGTTACTATGTCGCCATACTATTCTTTTACTAAAATGAACGTGTGCAAGATTGACCGATAGGAAAACGCATGAACGGTTATGCTCACTAACGCAGTAAACCCTAGAATATTGAATCAGTAGGCCCTATCACTAAGTAATGACAATATTTCAAAACCAAGAAGAAAATTTTGTATGATTTTTATGGTAGTATGTCATTTATTATAGTCTACATGTATTAAAATTGGTTTGTACAATTAATACTAAGTTTCGCCCAACAAGTTGTCACATAATATATGCCTAAATGTGTCATTTAACATGATTACAATAACAAAATGTAGTGCAAGTAAAGAGGTGCATAGTTTCACCACCTAGTGGTTAGGACCTCCATTTACAATAAAACACTCTTAAATATTTTACTACAAAATAATTATTCCAAAACTATGTTTTACCTCAAAACGATAAGCCCAAAACCCAAATTTATAGTTATTAATAAGTAGTGAAATTTAACATTTATGTTTCCTCTAGTTATTTGACAAAATTAAGCTTTCGAAATTTATTTAACCCTAAAAAATTAGAAAAGGAGCGAACAAAACACCTTAATCTAATTTTAGAATTAGGGATCTATAATAGGAATATTAATTTGAATCAATAAGATATATATTTGATCAACCAAAAATGATTCATTCATATGAACATTTAAACACACGCTAAATATAATAAAACACAATATCCATTTAGATTTTCCGATACTTTATAGGTTGATCTAGGTCTTGAATAAGGTGAAATAGACTAGGGAAATTTGAGAATATCCAATCCAGTTTGCGCGGGTTTAGCAAGTTCATTTCTCCTAGTTTCTCTAGTGCATAGTCTCAAATCTTTCCAAAAATCAATTGTGGCATTTTAAGTTCTTATATACCTTTGTTTTGTACTTTCAATTGCATGTTAGGTTAAGTGGTGTATTGTAATCTTTCTTATCTAATCTGAGTTACAAATTTGATTTAGTGTTTATATTGTATCATCCTTATTATATTAGTAATAAACTTTGATCTAATCCACGCCTAATTAAATTGAACTAGAAATTTAATTGAGGTTAAATAACATGAATTTGATTACAATTTTGGCTCTTTAACATGATGTTGAGATCTTGAGTTGGCTTGTCAAAGCTATAATTGTCTTGACTTGATGTGGAGTGCTTCATGTTTATATTAGGGTGCACCTACAGGAAGATCTTGGTTTAGGAAATAATAGGGCATCTTGCTTGGTGTTTAGGATAGATTGAGCTTGCGGAGTGATTGTGTTAGGTACCACGTGAAGTATTTTTTCTAGCTTTTATTGTTCCATGGGATACAATTATATAGTAAGGCCAACCTAGCTTGTTGAGGTCAACTCAAGAAGTAATTATACTTGAGAAAATGAATTATTTTCATAAATAGGACATAATCATATAATAGAGGACAATATTGCATGAAGGTTATATCCCACTTGTATTATAAAGTCTAGGGGGATAAAATATTGTAAGCAGAAATCTAGGAAATATTGACATAAAGTTTGAGATGTCTATGAGGAATAAGTGCAGTCCTACACGTTCCTGAGTTCTAGAATAGGAGAATATGAATTGTTTACAAGCCTTAGGAGAGAATAGGATAATGTGTTTAAGATTTGTTTGGGCGCACAAATCATGAATAAGGGATATGAGCCAAATTAGCAATATCAAGTACCAAATTACCAAATTTGGGTGTATGTTGAAAGAAAACATAGGGGATGATATTTACAATGACGGAAACATATTAGTGCTTGGTGGTGGTGATTGAAATGATTTCTTATCAATGAGAGAGGCACCTATCAAATGTATGGGAGGGGCAATAGCAACACCCCTTTTAAGAGGGGTTTACTCCAATTTAGGAGGGCTTCACTCATGAGAAACCCGGCGGAGTTGTAGACCATTGTGCAACTAGGAAACATGCCTCCTATATAAGATATATGGGAAGGGGAGATGGCAATGGGTGGGATTTTTGGAGATGGCCTCACCTTATAAATAGATCGATGACCCCAGCTTTTAGAGATAAAGATTTGGGCACCCACCTCTATGTGGTTGTTAAGGGTGTCACATGTCAATCCCCCACCATTATCCACCCATGTACCCCTATCACGCCTCCCCGCTCCTACCATTGCCCCCAATCCCTCACCTTCTTCACCCTCCCAACCGCCTCTCAAGCATGGGGTTGGGGTTTGAGAAGTGGGGTGTGGGGGAAGGTTTGGGGCAAGGGCGAGGAGATTTTTGTGAGGGGACCACTCCTTAACCATGAGGAATCCTTCCCCAAAATAGAGTTAACTAAAGGGATTCTAAGTCTTTAACAACCCTTTGCACTTTCAATCTGTCAAGATTACATTAATTATATGAATGGTTTGAATTTTCAATTTGTTAACGCTCCAACATGCCTTGTGCTTGATTGTTATTTCCTGTAGATGAGTTCTCTTGTAACGATTATTATTAAAAATATTTATTATATGACATTCCTTATATTGTTAAGTACGCCGAATGCATCTTACCTTGAGACGATTAATGACTAGAACCGTCATTTTTCCAACATGTGCTATACCGATGAAATTTTCTTGACAAAATTTCACATTGATATTTTTCAAGTCATCATTTTCAGGAGTAACAATGAAAAATTTCTGACAGTAGGCAACCGTAGAAGAATTTTATGTCTCAAAAGCATTTGCAAAATTTTGGAGGGATTATTTGTCAATATTTTTGAAAAAATTGAATGCATTTTGTGTATTGCAAGAAGGGCAAGTGAAGTGGAGCTTGATAGAAATGGCCAAAAAGCATTCCAGGCGCGGCAATTGCTTTTAACAATGATTTTGACTTTTGACGTTGGGATCTGTATTATGCATATGACCTGTTATTTATTTTGGTTGTGAATTGAATACGCATATTTTTATGCTCGAAGTCATTTTCCACAACTCTGCCATAGTTTTGGACAAATTTTTCGTTCAATAGGTTTGTATTATCTTAGGTAAACATTTATATGATTATTGTTTTATAAACCATTATCGACGTATATTTCTATGGTGTCAATTCTTTACAAAGTGAAGTTTATGTTTTAGTGTCTCAAGCCAATGTCCTTTTTAAGGATATAAAAGAGTTAAAGTTATGGTATGCCATTCTAACTTATAATAAGTTTTTAATATTTTACTTTGTTAAATGTTATTATAACAAGAGCAGCAATGCTGCCAAGTATTGCCCCAGTAATAGAAAATGTCAATTTATCAATGCTTCCTAATATGTTAAAGTGTATAATTTCGTCCTTGTCAAAGGTACAAAAGAACTCAAATAGATTTTCCTTGTTATTATAGACCTCCTTGGCAAAATTTGATTTGGTGGTGAATCTTTGACTTAATAACGACTTATCTTTATGGGATTGAATAAGGAATAACACTGAGAAAGAATATATGAGAGATAATCTCGTGCAGTTATGTTTGAATTCCATACTTGATCCTTGCGGGCGAAAGTGATTTGCAAAAATACAAAAACTTTGACGGTCTATATTTGCAAAAGCAAGGTCTTTATGAATATAGAACAAAAATGTAGAATAATAGTTAGTTAAATAAAAGAATGAACAGGACATTTTACGGAAATATTCTCACAAAAATTGTGGGGCATTGTAGGGCCGTGGTTCCATTAGAGATGTATTGTGTTTCATAGAGCGCCCCTTTAATCCATATCAAGATGGGTCTACAGCGGGGCCTCCTCCATCCGCTTTTAGGCTGCCTGATTACCGCTCTCTTTTTGAACAGTGTTGTTGCTGCAGATGGCGTAGAGTATGCCTCTACTTATATTGTGCATATGGATAAATCTGTGATGCCTAGTCAATTCTCCAACCACGAGCATTGGTATAGATCAGTGCTTTATTCTATGAAAGAAGTGAGCGCCAATCAGAACACCCACATCGAGGACTTCTATCATTACACTTATGATATTGTAATGCATGGTTTCAGTGCCAAACTGACACAGTCCGAGCTGGACATGCTGGAGGAGATGCCCGGCATTTGTTATCCTTTCCCGATCTTGTCGGGAAACCCCATACCACCCATTCAACTGAATTCCTCGGACTCACTCCTGGCGTAGGTCTGTTGCCGAGATCCCGATTTGGGCAAGACGTTATCGTTGGGATATTGATGTGAATCGCCGAGAAAGCGAGCTTCCTCGATCATGGAATGGAGCCCGTGCCAGCTCGATGGAAGGGAACGTGCGAGAACGGCACGACCTTTCACCCCTCGCTCTGTAACAAAAAGCTCATAGGAGCTCGCTATTTCAACAAAGGTGCAGTGGCCAAGTACTCTAACATAGACCCCGCGATGGACTATGATTCTCCAAGAGATGTTTACGGTCATGGATGGGAATTCATAGCTTGAAGAGCAAACTTTTTCAGTTCCGCTTTCACACACTTTCATGAAGGGCTTGCGATTGTTCGTCAATATTACAAGGACGAATAAGGGGGAATATTTGCAATGTTATCGTTATTTTTTTACAGGAAGTGAACAATATTTTGTTTACTCTATGGTTAGTTGTATTTTTGTGAAGAATTTGTTATGGAATGCGACATCTTTACCCAATACTTACTTCTGCGTAGAAATCTACCAATGCTTTTCTCTCTACGCACCAAACTCATTGATTGGAAGAATGTGAGAACATGTTCATGAGGTCTCTGATATAAAATTTGGCCTTCTAATAGAAAAATAATGTCATCAAATAATCATAAGTTTCAAGCGCGAGAAAATTTTGTTGTTTCAGCTTTTTGTTCTCATCTAAGGCAAAGGGGAAGACGTGGAAGCCAACCCTTCAAAGAAGATTTCACAGACATAAATTACAATAAATGTCGAGACACTTGTATTCTTTTCATCCTTTTTGATACTTTGTCCTCAAATTTAAAAGATCTAAATAAATTACAATAAATATTCTTCTCGATTCTGCTGAAGGTTGTAATAACATCTGAATTTATAGACCAATCAAATTGAAGATAAATGAAATTTTACAATTTTTTTGTTAAAAATTGTGCAAGTTTATTAATATGAAAAGTGTATATTTGTTTATGAAAAATAATAACAATGTCTTATTGGTTAAAAAGTACAAATAATAACAATGATTTAAACAAAAGTGAAAGCTATAGAGTATATTGCCTTGGGCAATACTAATAAAGGTTTGTCTTTACATCTCTAGTCTTTAAAAATTGTGGGGTCTAATTTATAATCATTTTGTTATGTCAATTTTAGCCATTCATATGTTTGTATCTCCCATTCTATATTTTCCTTATAGGTAATGCATTTATAACTCATATTTATCAAGCTTAGATACACATTTTAAGAATAAACTTAAAATATTTGTCAAGAACACTAATTTGTATATATGTTACAGCCATTACATCTTTGTAAGCTACTATTATTATATTCCACAAGAACATATTGAGGCACGCTTTTTGTCAAACATTTGGCGAACGTACAAAAATTTCCACATTTGTTCAATGCATGTTAATAAGTATATTTTGTAGAAGACTATGAAAAATGTATGCAAACATGAAATAAGAAATTTGCCCTGCCATTAAGCATGCCCTTTGAAAGAGCATTGTGGTTAATGTTATTCTTTCCATAGACAATCATAATGCGTCTAAGATGCCAAGAGAGATCACTAGAATATGACATAAGGAATTTTATGTGGGTACTTGTAATATGATAGTTTAAGCCATATTAATTATAAAAAAGTACAATATGTCCAATGTGTTGACGGGTGTCCATATTGTATCTTAAAAATTTAATTTTACGTAGGCCGGGAGGATGTAGCGTAAACCATCATCCTTTTTGTTTTGTAAACAACATGGTTAGGAAGGAGCAACAGAGGCAATGGAGTTTCAAAATGACTTTACACTTGTCAATTGAATTTGACATCCCATTTTTTTGCATATTCTATGATCACTTTGTTCCATGATGCCACATTTATGCAAGGCATTTTATCGAACAATTTACATGCTAGTTGTATGCTTGCACATTTTGCATACATATATCTACCATAACACTTACAACTACAACATCTACCAAAAGTCTCATCCCATCTTGACTTCTCGTTACTCATTACTTTCCATTATGAGATGTAAGATATGGGATGCAAACTTTTCCACAATGTGACAACAAGGCAAAAGAGTCTTCATTGGATAGGTAAGACACGATACACTCTATATGAGGCATTACAAATAAGAAGTTATTTTTGGAAGAAATTTTTATATAATAATGGCGATCTATGTTCGCGCTCCGTCCAAGAACTTGCTAATAATAGGGAAAGTCATACTCAATCGATAAAGGGAAAACACCTACAACACTACACACATTGGGGACCTTATTAAATATGTTGGCTTGGGAAGAGTGATGTCATTTAAACTAAAAAAATTCAGCAATGAAAATCTAGAATAAAATATAGAATCATAAGATGAATTACAACTAATTTCACAATCTTTTCAAATTTTATCCTCTACAGAAAAATAATATCTAAACATTAACATGTTTCCATTGCAAAATTATTGAACATTGACACACTTCAACGTAATTTAAAAATCATATGGAATTGCCCTCCCCTCCTAAAACCTTCCCTTCCCTTCCCTTCCCTTCCACTTTCGAAGTTACAATCGATCTTAAATCTTGAGGAAATATTACCCTCCTCTTCGGGAAAGAAAGAAGAAAGCAGCGGACCAATCCTCTAAATTGGGGAATTTTTGGACAAACTCCGCTAAAGGTGAAGTAGAAGCTCAAGTTTCTGGCGGCACCACCATGCGCATTTTTTTCCCTTCTGAACCGAAAATTCATTAAGTTGAGGCACTCTGTTGTTTTCAGGGCTAGCGAGCCTTTGGTTATCAGGCTTTTTTTTCTCGCCGTGAGCGTGCATTTGTAAAGATTTGTGAAATACAGGTATAAATTTATGGGATTTTGTTCCTTTTACATTCTTTTGAGAAATCGGGGTAGAAAATTCTAAGGACAAATTTTCTTTTAAATAAGTTTGCGGAATTTCTTCTCAGTTATTTGACGTACTCTGTTCAGGGCTAGCGACTGTAAAAGCCTTTCGTTATCAGGTATGCTTCTTTTTCAGCTTTGTACAGATTTGTGAAGTAGAGCCACTGCTATGCACATTTTCCTTCTTTTAAATAAGTTTAGCGGTTTTTCATTAATTTTTCAATTTCTTCAACTGAGCAGAAATTTTCAGGTAAGCGATTTTTTTCTGTAGCCGCCAATTGTGCATATGCCTTGTCATAGCCAAAATGACCTGCACATCATTTGTTAATTTTTGCAACAGTCCTTTTGTAGAACCTATTAACCAAAATGAGCCCCCTGCCCATTTTGTTAACATTGTGCTCTTTATGCCCTTTTTTGTGCTGAGTATTTTGAGGGATGCGTAGAATAAGGCGTCTGTTGGTTGAGGCCCCTAACCGTGGCTGCATCAATTTCGTCTATCAATTGTTGCACAGTTCCTTTATTATTCTCAAATATTCTGCATTTGATTTTTTCCGTAAGTACTGCAATGCTGCACTGATTTCTTTTCTTAGATAAATATTGAAATTTATTGAACAACAAAATATAAGGGTAGCTTAACTCCAAATGAATCGTGAAAAAACACATTGAAAAAGAGATGATTTATGTCCTCAGCAGCTTGTTGGAAATTAGGACAGATGTTGGGCCCAATCCATCATCTGTGTTGCGAATTGTCTGTAGTGAGGAGAATGTTATACAAAAGGATCCATAAAACTACTTCGATTTTTACATAGATAGGCAAGGCCTGAAGTTATTTCCAATCTTTTTAATTTGGGTTGATCCATCTGAGGCCGCTATGCATTCCCCTTCTGTGTGAAAGGCCGAATCCTGGTGTCTGAATTATTGGTGGGGATAATAATTTTTTTGGTTAGTTTTACTAAAAACTTTTGTGTTTGTTTTGGGAGAATATAGTCAGTCGCTTTTATATTTTTCACATCCCACTGTTGAAGAGATTGACTTATTTCACTGCAATAATCCAAGATATGAATAAATCCTTGTCATTAGATAGTGAGTTGGAGTTCCTGTAGTGAGGTTTGTTGAATGGTTGTCATTCCTTTTCATCTGTCGTCCCATAGTGAGGTGGTGAGTCCGTTTCCCACTTACTAAGTGAGTTTAGTTTGGAGGTAAAGCGTACCAGTATGAAGAAGTTTTTCTATTCCTGAAAGAGCTGTTCCCCATCCTTAAAAAAGAACAATACCCTGTAGATTCAGATAATATTTTTCCTTAATTACCTCGCTCCAAATGGCGTCCTTCCAAAGGTGCCTGACTGCTTTTGTTGCAAAATCTTCATTGAAGCCAACGAGATTGCTGATACTGAGACCCCCCTGGTTTTTGGGGAGACATATTTTGTTCCATGAGACCAGGGATATTTGTGTTTTTTTTACCCTCCTTTAAAAGGAACATTTCATTGAATATTTATCAAAACAATGAGATTAACACTGAATATTGAGTGGTCACACCATGCTCTAGTTCCTCTGTACCAAGCCACTAAAACATTTCAAAATCAATCCAAATCTCGTCATTGTCGATTGACAGGGTGGGATACTCATGCCAATGCTCTAGATTCTTACAAACTCATCCTAAAACAACAATCGACATTGGTTAGTAGGTTATAATACTAATAAATCATTATCTTTAAAGTAATAAGGTAAGCGACAACAATGGAAGTGGTTTACTTTCCATAGGTTAATACATATTAACATAAAAAAGTATTAGTTATGAAAGATAATTACTAATTGACTGGGCGTGAGAGTTCTCCTACTCTCTTGTCGTCCTGAGGATTATGGGAGTGTGCCTCAATAGTACTTGGTACCTCACGTATAGACTTAAGGAGTGAAAACACATATATTCCCCGATTGAAGTGTTGAGAACATATGTGCAGGGGCTCTAATGCGTCATTGTTTGTCTGGGACGTATAGATATACCGTTGAGGGTGTGGTTAAATCCCCAAAAGTTGGGAGAGAGTTCTTTAGAGGATCCAAATCTACAAATTTCTTTTAATTTTTATTTCTTGGAAAGTGTTGTTTATTGGGCACACGCAAGCCCCTAATATTGCAAGATGTAAAGTGCATTCATTCGGATTGGTTGTGATGTGCCTTAATGTGACATTTTGTTTTCATGAATGTTTCCTTCGTAGCCTACGATGATTCACCTATCACTTTTATTTTTTTGTCATTCTGCAAGGTTGTAGACGTAGATGATTCACCACTTAGTCACAAGATGTAGGCCCATTAAAAAGGGCATTCAAGATCGAAAAGACTAACAAAATGTGCATTTTATTATACATGTGACATTTCTTTTGATTTTGTTAGACCCCTTAATGGTTGGATGCGATGAAAATGATCAATGATGCTCCTAAAAGGATCCAACTTAAGAGTATAAAAAGGTTTCCACCACCTTATTCGCCAAAGTGAAAAAATATATTTAAGATTCATTGCAACCCATAAAGAATTCATATATCCAAACATGGGTGTTCATCATTTCTTATTGATGAAACATATGATAAATAGACCATTGATCAATGTGCCTTAAAGAAAATATTTTTTAGAGTTGATTGTGAGGGATAGGTGTAGGATGCCCAATTCATTGCAAACATCCTCATAGAGTCCATTGAGGCGGTGGGGCTTCAAAATGTTATCCAAGTTATAACGATCAATACAAAAAATTACACAACTATAAGAATGTTGGTTGAGAAAAACATATTTTGGACACCCAACCTTATGCTATATAAAATGGGTCTCAAAATTACTCAGCTCAGACAAGTCTATAAGTGATGGGGTTCAAATGGTCATCAATAAGCACCACGTCTCGAGCCATATTCAAGGGCTTCTCAATTTGCAACTATTAAAGATAACTATTCTTTTATTTTTAAAGTTTGTAATTTATGGAATTTTTATTTTTGAATGTTTTATCGGCTTTTGATGTTATTTGTTCTAAGTTCTCGCTGTTGATAAGAATCGATTTATCGTGCACACACTCATGTTGAGATGACTTATGAATGTGAAAGATTCATTGAGTCGCATGGTTATCAATGTTAATTGGGGTGCATAGAGTCATGCAAACATTGAAAGGGCCACAAAGGTGAAAGGGTTGATCTTCGATGATGGGTCTTGATGATGGGTGGTTGGATTGTATGGCTTGCTCATATTTACCGAGCACATCATGAGTATATTCAACTTTGTTGATATGGATCATTCATGTTTGGGTGAGATTTATAATGGAATCGAATCAATGATCGAGTCCATTGAGTTTGTCATAGATAATAGAAACATGGGGAAAATGTTCTCTTGGCACCAATGCGAAACTTTTTTCATCTACAACCACGTCTTTCTTGTGAATCATATGAAGGAGAGAGGGGGTGTGGTGTGTAAGTCTTCAAGGAAACATATTTTGGAGATATCTCAGAACCAAAGGAACGGTTGATCAATATTGACAATGTGAATAGTTGTTTTTCACAATTTCAAGTTGTGTGGTTATCAGCAGCTTAGATGATACATAAATGTAAGGGGAATTCGCTTGCATGCCTCACGCAAAACTTAAAGTAGGATATCTAGAGTGGACATGGCATCCCGGGTAGAAATTTCATGCACATGTGTGATTAGGGTTTCTCTCTAGCTAACAATGTAACGATTAAGGTTTCCCTCATCAACATTCTTGATGACGTCATCTGTCAATGACCACGAACATAAAATGGGTTTTTGCTATTTCTATATTATTTGTGTAGGAATAATCTAAGCCATGGGACATGTAGGTATTAAATTCCCACCTTTTTATTTCTAACTTTCCATTTTGTGTTCATCTTATCAAACAAATTAAATGCCATCCAATTAAAAACCTTAACGTATTAAAACAATAAAATAGATGAGTATGATAGAGCGCATAGGTAGGCGTTGGAATCTATTATGCAAACACAAAATGTGCATAGATTTGCAAATGACGCCAAATAGGTGCTTGATAAGGCTTTTGATGTTGACATTAGAGATGAAGATTGATGAAATGAAATGTAATTGTGTTGAAATGAGACTTTGACAGCTATGATTAGGTCCTATGTCAGCAACATGTTTCCTGCAATCCATGTCATCCCGCAAAATGTGCGATGGAAACGCTGAAGGGGATGAATCGATGAAGTGAAACTGGTGGGGCCAAAAATTGGGACGGGAAGATGGGTGATGAAGGGGTTTGAGGGAGGAGAATTCAAAGGGCGGGGAAAACATTACATGGTGAACCTATGCGAAACTCTTCTTTCCTATAATCTTGTACCATTTTTGTCAATTGTTAGATATTTTATATCGTTATTTTTGTACTATTCATTCTTTGTAGTTCGTCTCTTCTAATACAAAGTGCACACAAACCAAGATTTGTGCAACACTCGGTTCGAGTCTCACCCCATCGACTCTATTATGCCCTCTACTATTGCTTACTAATTATTTATTTCTTGTGTGACTATCGTATTCAATATGAGATCCAAGGTTTGTGTGTCATGTTTTAGGACCATAGAAGATATCACTAGCGCAGAGCTTTTGAATTAGGTGGGGTGGTGTGGCGCCATATACAATCATGCCACATTGGGCATTGGACACACCAAAACAATTCTCATTATCGTGACAGGTGGGGAAGACCCAATAGCACATTTATAATCTACACCACTTTTATCAATTAAATCATTGTACATGATAAACCTTTCTTGCATGAGAGCTTCATAAGGAGACTTGGCATTAGGTGACACGATAGAACATTTGGGTTTTGAACTTGGAACCTATTGGATTTTCCCAATATTTTATTTTGGCTCTTTTGAGCCAAATTACGCTCACGTGAATAGTGGAAGCGAGATCAAGACTATAAAGTGGAACACAACAAATATTATTTGGGTAGAATATGAGCCATGGAATACATCCTGGGACATTCAAGTATTTAATTTGCACATTTTAATTTCTAGCTTTCCATTCATGACTACGTATTATCTTCCAAATTTAACATTGTCCAATCAATGTCCTTACGACGTAAAAAATAAAATAAAAAAATAGCAAAATTTGATTGACATACAAAATCTACTTGTCGCTCCTTTGGCCAACCGTTGGAGGGACTTGAATTATTGATGATTTTTTTATATCCATGTTTCCTTGCAAATATTCGATGTTAGAGAGATTGGTAGAGCAATCCAAGAATGTGTGTTCCATGTAGATGGTAATGCTTTCAGGTGGAAGCTTTGACTTCTGCATTCACAACCAAGTGTTGGTGAAGGAAACTAAGAAAAACCTTTGAGGTCAAGGAGAATGTGGATGCAACGGTTGATGGCTTAAGTCTTTCCCCTTACATGTGGATCATCGCGGTCCCTCGGTAGCTAGCGAAGAACTTGGATTTAAACTCGGGTGATCCATTTCAACTATGTGGTCTCTGTCAACTCTTAACGAAAATGATAAGTTGGATGACAAAGATGAGCTAGAGGTAGTGGCAAGCAAGGGAATAAGTGTATCAAACTCAAACATATGCAAGCTTCCTATTTGCAAGCGATAGTGAAGGAGAGTGCCTTCACATCCAAGCATTGGTGAAGAAAATTCAATAAAATGCATTTCACGAACGGTGATGTTTTATGGTGGGAATGTTGTCATGTGCATTCACATCCAGGCCTAGAATCGAGAAAGATTTTTTGACTGTGTAGCTTCTATTGAATATTAATGGAGAGGATAATACGTGATACCTTGAATGACTGCAGAGATCTCAAATTTGGGATCTGGTAAGATACTTCTAGTTTGTAGCCTCATATATTGTGCTTTTGCGTTGTTCAAACATTTACGCTTTCACCTCCTCAAGTGCACATGAAACTATTCCTTATTTCTACTTGTCGGCATTCCGATTGCACTCCTTCGGTGTGATTGCTAGTTTAGACAACACGATTTACCATAATTAATATTAGCTCCGTTCAACCCCTATTGACATAAAAATATGTGAAGTTGATACAATAACAATACATGTGTTTTTCCACACACTTTACAATTAAAGTTATTTGTTGAACCCAACGAAACTCCCGTGGCATCAAAGGTTCTAGTCCACAAATAATCGAGCCTCGAGTTATTTCTATCTCATAAAATTTGCAAAAGGATAGGAATGTCCCAAAACGCACTTGCCGTGTACATAGTAGGGAATCGGGATTTTCAAACAGCATACGCTTTTTCAAAAATAGCAGAAGGAAGAAAACCCTAAAATCCTCCAAACTGCATTCCATATAAGTCTGATAGAAAACAGGATTGTATCAACATTCTCCCGGTTCAGATGCCACGTGGAGCTAGTTGTCAAACTACTTGCCGAGTTGCCACTCTAAACTTCCACTACCTCCGTGTTGGTATGCATGCTTCATAGGTGGAGCTTATATTTATAAGAATGGGGTAATATTTTATCAAATCCACATCAAAGCTAAGTAGAGATCAAACATGATGCCAAATCCTGCATTTTCAAGACCTGTTTTGCCATTGCAGGGGAAGAGGCGACGATGGTGGTCTTGAAGCCGAGGCGGAGGGTCATCAAGGGCACGTGGAGCTTTGCCAGGTGGAAGAGAGACTCGTTGGGGCTCTTGCATAGCTAGAGGATGTTGCCGATGAGAGGCAGGGGTCGGGGTCCAGGTGGAAGCCGCTTCGATGACTTGCTAGACAGCTTCCAGCTGAATATCAGATATAACAGAGCTATGCCTGTGAGCAGGGAATAAAAACCAGGTTTTCCATGGTTGTTTTGCTTCTTATCTGCAGAGGTGTGTAGTGTTTATTGTGTATAAGAGCATTTATATAAGGAAAAGTCTTATTTAGAAGATCAGATTTCGCGTTGGTTTGTGGTCTACTTTGGATGTAAAATAAAAACGTATTCCATTGATTTGTCTGCGATCTGTGCTTCACTTTATTGTTTCCATCTGCGCACACTGTTCACGCTTGCATTGTTTGACACGTGAACAGAGGGGATTGATTTTGTCAACATCCTGTTTCCTGCAATCAACACCGTGCATGTCATTGTCACCAGTCAGCAAGAGCAACCCTCAATCCAACTTGGAATGCCTTTGGCGTAATTAAGGTATCCCAGCAGTTTGTGTTAATGACAGAAGCTATGAAGAATCTGAACTAACAAAATCATCATCTTCTACAGACAATCAGTCAATTGAATCTCCGGCATCTGGCTTTTTCCTATGTCATTCAGCAGATTCCTCTTTACCATGCAATATCGGAACATCTGACCTTAATCTCAAATCACTGCAACTGGGACCTCTCCACTTGAATCATGACTTGTAGACCCTCTACTATGTAGTTGTATTCTTTTCAAGTTGAATCCATCCTTTTTTCCTTTTGATGATGAATGAGAACTCTCTTTTACATTTGAAGAAGTTGCTTGCACATTGACATTGCCCTCATCTTCAAGATCAATGAATGAAACATCATCCTCAATTTACATCCTTTCCCTGGTACAGACTAGCACATCCATTACACCAGCCTCTACCTCTAGCCATTCATCTTACATACCTCCTCATCTTCATAATTGTACTCTGATAGCTTCACAGGTCCAGACGACAGTCTTATTCTGGAGTAGTTGCTCCTCATTATGTACCTGATCATTGAAAATTCCTATTTGAGTAGATGTTACTGCCATCTGGTCATCAGTTTGGAAATCCTTGGCAGCCATCGAGTTTGCAACTTGCAGAGAAACAATTTTGAAAGACTTCATCTTTTCATTATTTTCCAAAACATTTGTTTTTTTAATGAAAACGTATGCTTCTGAGGCCGGATTGTACTCTTTTCTTCAGAAAATCCAATATCACTCCCAATATGTCCAGCTTGGGCTTTAGTCCTGTTTTGCAACTCTTGCAGGAGTAATCCCTTTGCTTCCACTATCTACACACAATAAAACATGTATTGCCAATGTTTGTCAAATTTATAAATAAGGCAGCGTATTGAATGATTTATTACCTTTATTTCAAAAAGACATGTTACCAAAAAAGAAAAAAACTGAGATAGCACACAATGTATTGGGAAGCCTTTCAATTCAGTAGGTAAAGTTTAAAATATTAAAAAAACATTTACATCTGCAGTAAGCCATCAGAACAAGTGTATTAAGCCTTAAGATGACAAAAGCTCTGGGCTGCATGAACCATTAACCCAATTCGAACTAATGTTCCTGGGCTCCAACATAATCTCTTTCCACAACATTTCTTCAGTAAAGGCAAACATGATGGGAATGTATACTAAGTAGCTGTTTGGAAGTAAATCCAAGCTCAGTTAATGCTGATCAATAAGAGTTTTTGAGTTGTGGAATTCTTGTTCCCTTTCTTTTCTGTTTTGGAGATGCTTTAAAAAGATCGAGTTCCTTTGCTGCACACTGCAGAAATGCAACTTAGGCCAGATATTGGAAAGAGTTATTAGAATAGTATGACAAACCCACTTTTCATTAACAATCTCTAGCAGCAAGATAGCATCTTTTGAATATTGCATATTTGTCATTTATTGGGGTTCGGAGCCATCGCTTTCAACCCATTTTGTGGACTGCACTTTTGTTGTCATTTATTTAATTGCGACTGGATATTATGTTAGGAAATCTAGTGTTAACATGTTATTTACGCGTGAGTAAATAATATTTACATACAAGAAAGTTCTGTATGATTAATATCATAGTACGGTTATATTGTTATTAGGTTGGTTGGTCAAATATTGTTATATATAGAGAGTGGGGACTATATTTCTATCTGCCCTCTACCAGCTATATAGTAATAGGCCCATCTCTCTGCCTCTCTCTCTAGATAGGGGTCTATAGAGAGATAAGGAAAGACGAAACCCTTGTTGAAGGTTGGAGAACAAAAACTCTCCAATTTGGTGGTGTTGAAGACTTCTATGAAGACTATCTTGCTGGTTGGGCAGCTAGGGCTTTGAAAGGAAAGAATATCAAGGGTTTTGCATCATTTTAGCCCCCTCTCCTAGGGAGCGACTTGGATAGGAGTGTAATTGGGTGCCTTCTAGGGCACGATTTGACATTCTAAGTGGATATTCAGACTTCTACATATTAATAAGGCTGATATATTGCATATTTGTCATTTATTGGGGTGTGGAGCCCTCACTTTCAGATCATTTTGTGGACTGCACTTCTGTTGTCATTTATTTAATTGCAGTTGGGTATTATGTTAGGAAATACAGTGTTAACATGTTATTTACGTGTGAGTAAATAATATTTACATATGAGAAAGTTATTGTATGATTAATATGGTAGTACAGTTATATTGTATTAGGTTGGTTGGTCAAATATTGTTATAACAATAATATATGACAAATAGATTATAGTTTTGGGAGCAGTTGTAGGAGATATTCGTCTTATATTTAGGAGCAGTCTCTCCTTTATATGTATGCATTTTGTGTGAAATATAATACAGAATACAAATGATTATTGTTGTGTTGTTTTCAATTGGTATTAGAGCGAATTGGTCTTCTACCTATTATGGAGATTAATAAGTGTTTTTGAAGGTGTGTTTGTTAGGCGTGACCACCAAAGCTGCTGCGAGGATCTATGTACCCAGCATAACAAGTTTTGGTGTGTTTATCCATTATGTTTGTATCTGAATGTCTATTTCATCTGGATAAACACCTTTAATTGAAGTTGGTGTTACTAAAAATAATAGTGGGAAAGGAGGCGTTATTTGAATCTTCAATCCAATATTTTGTGAGCATTTGTTATATTTATTCAGTTCTTGTATTCACCTCTGAATTCGTCAAGGAGAAAATAGACCTCTGCCCATGTTCATTAGCACTCAATTGTGTATTCATCAAGTCATTTTATTTGGAATTTGTGGTCCACGTGGATCTATACATGTGGCATTTCTGCCAAGCGATTTCATGCAGATTTTGGTGGACGTTGGATTAGATTTGTGTCTCTGAGAAATAGATTTGACGTTGGATTAGATTTAGTTGCATTGGTGGCTGCTCTCCCCATGCAAATATATAAGTCTTTATTTGAATCAGCCTGGTCTTTTGCTTAACTGGGAGGCTTTCCACATTGTGTTTATTTTACGAGAACATTGGCCCATCCTTGCCCAAACGCCTGACTCATGTGCTCGTGTAGAAAAACGTGGCTATACATTTGTTTTTTCCTGAAGTAATCCATCAGATCCATTCAAGATCATTCCATGCATCACTGATTTCGGGTGCAGCAGACTTCAAGGTATCCGTAATTGACTCTATTCAAGCAATCTGATCTCCTTTTCCAATAATCTCAGCATAGGTTCTACTTGCAGTCTAACTTCCTACACTTCAATGTGACAAGATAGTTAAGTGTTAGGTGTTACATTAAGAAAAATGTATTCTTATATTATTTTCCAGTTATTATAGTGAGTGTTTCAAAGTAGAAATAAAAGGTCGACTTAATCGAGTCATGTAGTTATACTAGACTCATGTTATATGATTGTCTTATAAATTTTAAGTGTGTAAGTTTACACATTGTATAGTCTTTTAGGGATAAGTATGTTATAGTGTTATTTTCATTATGTACTTATGACAAAAAGTAATTAAATATTACTTTTTTAGTTGTCGTCATTTGTTGTCTCATCAAAGTTTTGTAAAATTGAGTTATCCGTTGTATTCCAAAAAAACATTGTGTCATTAAATGCCATCGTTTTGTCAGTCAAAAGTGTCAAGTATATTGACTTCATCGTGTATTCTTGTTTGAGTCTTGTAAATGTTGGCCATTAGTGTCATAGTGAAGAGTTATAGTCAAAGTCAAAAGTTGTAAAAATAAAAAAATTGCCTCAAGGACGCATTAACGGTTGAAACCGACGTCTTGGAAAATAAATATTTTCACATTTCAAGGGGAGACAAAAAGTACAATGTGGAAACTAATAAGCCTCAAAGTCCAAATATGTTGAGTTAGCGATTTGCTTCTAGAGGTCGGAGGCAACGGAGGATGGAAGGCGATCAACGCCTCTCGTCAATCACCAACGACGAGGTTGCATACAACATTGGTGGCACATTTCTACAATATTTTCAGTTGTTTGCTTTGAGTGGTGTGTGCAGAAATAAAACAAGGTATTCATTCCTTGCTAAAGTTTGAAACGAGGAGAATGTGCATTGCGGATGCTAAGAATAGTTGTATAGGAGGTCGAATGGTTGTAGTGATCCTCACGAGTGCGAGATTCACCGACTGATTTCTTCATTGATCGGTTGGTGGAAGTGTGATCATCCGGTGAGCGATTCAACGTGGTGAAGCAAATGGACATGTGCGTAAGATCCAGACAAAGTAAGATCTAGACGATAGTATGCAGACCTAAAAGTATGCGGAGGCATACGATTTTGTTTCCAATTCTTGAGATGTGCTTTCTTCCCATGTAAACACTAAGGGGGAATGTTAGGAAATCTAGTGTTAACATTTTATTTATGTGTGAGTAAATAATATTTACATATGTGAAAGCTACCGTATGATTAATATGGTAGTACGAATATATTGTTATTAGTTTGGTTGGTCATATATTGTTATAACAATATATCATGAATAGATTATAGTTTTGGGAGCAGTTGTAGGAGATATTCATGGGATTGGCTTTCCTTATATTTAGGAGCAATCTCTCCTTTATATGTATGCATTTTATGTGAGATATAAAATAAAATACAAGTTATTAATGTTGTGTAAATTTGCTATGTTGTTTTCATATTATTTCATATTTTGCACATGTTTTGGGTTGCTTTGGCTTGGTGTTTATTCCATTAATAAATATAATTTTGAGAAGGGTTTGTGCACCTATTTTCAACTTGTTTGGAGGGTGTTTGATGCCCTAAAGTGTAATTTTCAGTTCACTTTGTTAGGGTTTCAATTATTGGTGGATTTGTTATAAAAATCAGATTATATTCAGTTTGGAATTGTGTGATTTCTTTGCTTTTGTGATTCATCCCTAGAAAGGGACATTATAACCACCTTGGTGGTTGTCATGAAAAATGCCTTCAGCTGAAACTTCTTTCCAACCTTTTCCATCAAGGATTTTTCTAAATTTTCACTAAAGTGGAATTTTCTTGCAAAAATCAACAATTTGAGCAATGTGGCAGGGATACAAGTACCGAAAATACCATACTAGCCATCACCAATTGGATAGAACTCCCCATGTTTGAAGGAATTTGTAAACTCCTTTGTATGCGAGCAAAGGGAGTAATCAAGTGGCTGGTGAAAGTGATGGCAACAATACTGAGAATCAACCTCATTGTTGTCCCAAATGTATCAAGCAACTCTTTTACCTTTGTTGCCATATCAACTTCTTCCCCATGTGCTTCTTGGGCTTGTAAAAACATTCCTTTCACCCCTTCATCTTCAGCTGCAATCTCATATTCTTCATCATTTACTTGGGTTGATAACAAACTCAACTCCTCCTTGTCTTCTTCGTTCCTCATACTCTCTACCCACTCTACTAAGGGGAGTTGTGATGCACATATTCCTCTATCCACCGCTGTCCCATTGAGAAGGTATCCCTTTTTTGCCAAACTCTTTCACTTCTTGTTGTTATGCTATCATCTTGTTTCACCTTGTTGCCTTGCTTCTCATATATGTGAATATGTTGGACTGAATCACACTTATGCCTTTTCTTCTCTTTCTTCTCCATTCTTGGACCTGCACATAGAGAAAACACATTAAAGGAAACAAGAGCTCTCAACATCACTTCTTCATGTCTCATAGACATGTTAACTAACTCTCTTCCATTGCTTGCATTACCCTCATAATTCCCACTCATATGATAGACTCGAAGTCCACTCATGTTGCTCAAGCACGGCTATACCTATAGCATTGCCTTTTCTCGCTCAAAAACAAAATTTTAGTGGCTGGAATTATTTTATAACAGCTGCAAACAATTCAACATTGATAGTAGGTTGAAATTTTTTCCAAAATTGTTATGCTATCATCTTGTTTAGGATCTATTGCAAACAACAGCAAAAAGAATGGTACAACAATTGTCATAAACCCTTCACAAAATTCAGCAATGACAATAATATAGGGGCTGGAATCAACCATATACTGACTGAAAGTACTTCAACAACCGCATCAAACTGAAAATTACTCAAGTGTATGGCTGGAACTACTTGTATGGTTGCATACAAACTGTTGGGCAGGCTGGAAATGTGGATGACAGCAGCTCTACAACTCGGAATAGTGAAGCCCATTTGAAGAAACACATCCTCCTTGAGTTCTCCTTCACACATCCAATGGTGGCCACCCTATATGTAGCTTGACTCCATCAAAATCATGCTAAAACCTTGAACAACAACAAAACATCTTGTTGCCTCAACAATGGTGACTATCTCCACGACCTTGTCTTCAAATGTAGGGCTTGGTCCCAAGGAGTGACCCTTCTTGTATCTCCAAAGATCACTCGGATCCCATACTTTTATGTACAAACAATTTTGAACTTGTACGAAAGGATCTATGTGCTCTTTGCTACTCCATGTGTCCTTCATCTTATCACCATTTTTAGCATGTGGCCCATGATGACAAGCTTCATGCAATGACATAGTAGGAAGCAATAAATCTGAAACACCTTCATATCTTTGGTTGTCCTCAAAGTGTTCACCTTCCTTTGCCGAATTGCCATGTGTTGAGATATCCTCAACCTTGTGACTCAAAATTTCTGGGTTAGGATCAACATTCTCCTTCACCTTGAACTCTTCACATTCAACAAGTGAATCTTGTTGACACATGCAAACATTAGAAGTCAATAAAACATCTTCATGATTCTCACTAAAGTCATGAACACAATCAATTTGCTTCCCATAGGTTGTTTTGAAAATTCCAGCAAACTGAAAATCAACATTAGCAACCGGTAAAGCCCTTTTCTCATGTGCATGCCCCTCAACATGGTCTTCTTGGAACTCCACCTCAAAACCTTCTTGCAGATCTGATTTTTCTTTCTTTAGTTCATGCCTCGAGATTTCTTCCTCTCTCCTCATCACTAAGGGAGAACTCTTTAAATCACCCTCAAAAGGTAATGACTCAAACTTTGCAATGTTAGGAAGACTACCTAGTGCTTGAGATCTAGGCTCGAGCCTTGATCTACCCTTGCTCACTCCTATGAACTCCAAGCGAAATGACATCACAAATCTCATTCGAAAGAGCTCTATACTCCTCATAGTTGGTCACAATCTTACGACCCACTAAATGTCGTGTTTCAACCTTGGAATGACTTCTCTTGGGAGGAAGGTAGGCTGAAAAGGCCTAGCATCAAATCCAAAATTTGACCCTTGGGGATTCCTCATTGTACAAATCTAACGAATTGCCCTCACCATTGTGATGTTTCGGCCCATGAAGATTTTGCAAGGTTACAACTAGCAAATCAATAGTATCCGCCAAACTCTCTGTTGCCCTTGATAAGTCTATCAAACCTGGTCTCTTCAAAACCTTTGTTGGCCATGTTAGGCCCTTGACTTGTTGATGTATATTCTTTTTGCTTTGCTTTGATAGCAAATGTATTCTTGGTTACCTTCTTGCATGAATACCCTTCAGGATGGGAATATTTTTGCTCTGATACCACTTTAATATCCCTTTTAGGGAAGATCTGGAAAATTTGGATATCCTTGAAACCCTTATGTTTGATACTTCAATTTCAACTAGCAAACTGAAAATTATCTTCAAACCCTAACAACAATCTGATTTTTATTTTTAATGGCATCATATATGCAGAAACAACTAGAAATAAATATCGAAACCCTCCAAATTATTTTATTCAAGAGCCAGAACAAACAAAACACGAGAGAAACCTGAAAAATATGATTTTTGTATTTTTTAGATTAGCTAGAATTAAAATATGACAACAGCAAATATACTTCACCAACACGGTTGGAAATAATGATTCTAAACTTAAACGCAACCATAGAAGAGTGCAAACAACTCTAAAAATTATGAAGAAGCCAAATACAACTGAAATTTGGGTTGTCGTGCCCTAGAAGCCCACAAACTCCTCCAAGATGCAAGTCGCCACCCTAGGAGAGGGTCTGAAAACTTATGTCAAAGCTCTAGCAGCCCTTTTACCCTCACGCTAGCCAATGATGGAGTTTTTACCCCATTTTTTGCCAACCAACAAAAATGCCCTCGCGCTTTTAGGTTTGTTCTTATGCACAAATGTGACTTTTGAGTGAAGCCACCAATAGAAATTAAGGGTTTTCATTCCCAAATTTTGATCACAATGAGGGTTTTCGTTCTCAAGTGATGAATACTAAGAGGGTTTTCGTCCTCAATAGCTGAAAGTAAAAGCACAAGTGCTCAACTCCTAAAATCAAGATGATGGATGATAGATCCCCAAATTAACCCCTTTATCCCCCTTTTGTAACTTCTCTTTCCTCTTTCTTTCAATTTTGTTGTGCGGACTAACTTTATTTAAAAGACATTTATTTTTAATAATAAACATAAGTTGCCTTATAATATAATATAAAGTTACATTTGCCCAAATTAGTTAAATAATTAATTTTATTTTAAGTATTTAAAAATATTTTTCATTTTTATAAGAATAATATTACTAAGTTGCCCAAAGATTAGAAATGACCAGTGCCCAACTTAGATAATAATATTAATAATCTTTAATTTAGAAAAGGGAACATTAAAATTCTCCACTATCCTCTCATTTTTCACACCTACGGAGTGCCTATTAAATAGGCTTTACAATTAGTTTTCATGACAAGCATTTTTTTAATAACAAAACCTAGTAAAACAAATAATCTAAAATAAAATATACATGTAACCATGTTGTTCCAATAAAACAACTTTAGTCAACAAATAAACTCCCCAAGTTGATACTTACCAAACTACGTATGAACACACTCTAATACCCTCCTTAAGCAAAAGTTAGGGAGAGAAAAAACAATCAAATATGGGTCCTAACTAACATGCCTGATAAGGTACGCATGTACAAACAAAGAAAAAGTGAAGGAAGAATGGACTTAAAGATGAATCCCCTTAAAGGAGAACTTATTTTACCCTAAGCAATGCTTGAACAAAAGGTAACGAGGAGAAGCCAAGGGCTTAGTGATGTCAATAACTTGCTAGCGGTAAGGACGGACTCCAATTGAACAACTTCATCCTTGACCAGCTCTCAAATAAAGTGCATACAGATTTCGATGTGCTTTATTGGTTGATGTTCTATAGGGTTGTGTGCAATCTCAATAGAAATCTAGTTATCACACCAAATCAAAGTGGGATAATGTTGAGGAAAATCAAACTCACCAAGCAATTGTCAAAGCCAGAGTGCCTCATGTTCAACCTTAACAATACCTCGATACTTTGTCTCTGTCGAAGAGATGGAAATAGTTGTTTATTTCTTACATGCCCATGCAGCTAGACCCACCCAAGGTGAAAAACACATCCAAAAATAGATCAGCGGGTATCAACACATTTGCCCCAATCCAAGTTTGTGATTCTCTCAATCTCTAGAGATCCTTGTGGCGTGTCTTGAATCTCAAAGTTCGAGTGCCTTGAATATGGTGCAAAATGCGTTTGACTCCTTGCCAATGATTCTCATTCGGCTCATAGAGAACCAAGAGACAAGGTTAACAACAAAAGTGATGTCCGGATGTGTATGTGTGAAGTACAAAAAGCTTCCTACCGTCTATACAAAGTGGGATCAACCAACTTGGATTTGTAGCTAGCAATGAAATCAACACCCAATTAATGTGTGGGAGCAGGCTTGCAATCAATCATGCATAAACAATAAATATTTGTAGCATACTTTTGCTACCCAATAAATATCCCCTTAGTAGATGAATGAACTTGTAGGCCATGATAAAAGTGTACGAGTCCCAGATCTGTCGTATCAAACATGTTCTTCAACTTGTGTTTTATGGTGCGAATCAAGGAATTTGAACGACATATAAGTATGAGGTCATCAAAATACAACATCAATATTAAAATTCCTCACCTTGCTTTAGGAAATTTAACATGGTGATCTCGACTCACAACGATAGAAACCGAACTCAACAAGAAACTATCCATCTTCTTATAACAAGCTTTGGGAGTTTGTTTGAGGCCATATAGAGAACGACAACGTCTACAAACAAGTAAAGGGTCTTGTGCAAAGCCTTATGGCTGCTCCATATAATTTTGGAGATCATCATGCAAAAATGCACCCTTCACGCCCATCTAAAAGATTGCCCATCGATGTGATACATTAAGGGAGACAACAAGGCATACAAAATACATCTTTGCAATAAGAGGCAATAGCCTCACAAGAATCAACTCCTTGTGAAAAAACCTTGGCTACAAGATGTGTCTTGTACTCATCTACAGAATCATCATCTGTATATTTGGTCTTATACACCCATTTACAATGCACAAGTTTTCTTCCCTTAGGTAGAGACACTAACTCTCATGTGTTATTCTTCATTAGGGAAGAATATTCCTCTTACATAGAAATCTCCCACTTAGGTTTTCCCGTCGCCTTAGAAAACCATATTGGATCATTACAAATTGCATGGCTCATAAGAGCAAGACCAAATGTTTGAGCATGAGTGCGGCATGTATCAAAAGGATCACTAGGAAAAACAAACTGTTGTTTGCAAAGTAGATTGTGCCCATTGGGGCTTGAATTGAGGAGTCAAAGTAGGAGGTGGTAGAGCACGATCATCACAGGTGTCATCATCAATATCAGGAATGTAGGCCCTCCCTAGCAGATGCACGGGAGTAGAAGGCATAGGTGGAGAAGAATATGAAGTTGGCACCATTCGAGTGAAATTCTCATTAACTCTAACATCTCATTCAAACAAGACATCATGTGTGATAGGATTAAATAGGCAATAGGCCTTCACATCCTCACAATGGCCAACAAAAATGAGCACTTGGCTCTTCATCTCCATAGATTTATAGTTGTCATTAGAAACAAATGCCCAAACCTTACTTTTGAAGACGATTCAAAAACATCAGGCTTTTCACCTAACCAAGCTTTTCTAAAAGTCCTTTTCGGCATTGTCTTGTAGGGTATGTCGTTCTAGGCGTAATTTGCATAATTCGTTGCTTTATCCCAAAACTCAAGTTCTAAGTCCTTGGGTTGTACCACACAATTTGTCATCTCCTTGAGTGCTATATTCTTCCACTCAGCAACACCATTCTATTGACGGGTGTAAAGCACCATGAATTGGTGCAAAATGCAATGTTCACTACAAAATGCCTTGAAGGATTTACTTATATATTCCCTCCCATTGATTGTGCTGATCTTTTTCAAAGGACTCTATGCTACTTCTCTTCAAATGCCTTAAAAGACATCAAAAGCTTCACTTTTATATTGCAAGAAATACATCTAAGTCCTCTGTAAAACCATTAATGAAAGTTAGTACATAGTTTGCACTAGAAAAAGAGCGAATGGAAAATGTCATCAAATCATCATGTAAAAACTCAAGTGGAGCCTTAGCACTCAAAATGTGTCCCTTTGGAAAGGGATCTTACAGTTGTTTGGCAAACATGCATCCTAAACAAACACCATCATTGTTGGAGACCTTAGGAAGGCATGTCACCATGTGTTGGGAACTCAACGGCTGCATATACCTGAAATTGAGGTGATCAAAATGTTTGTGCGATAACTTGCTTACTATATCAGCATGAACAACAAGAGAAGAATATGTAGATGTGTCAGATTTATCAAAAACTATAAGGAGTGAACGATGGTCCACCAAACCTGTTACAACTACATCCTCTGGATCTTGAAATTCTCTTATTACAACATTATTAGGAGTGAATTCCATGGTTTTCCTAGAGCCAGAATTACAAATTTGATAAATAGACAGCAAATTAGATAAAAATTTGGGCACAAATAGTACACCATTGATGTACCCATCCTACATTTCACTAAACTTGAACCCAAAACTTCAAAAATTTTGAGGAGTTTCCCTCATTATCTAAGAAAAGTGTTATTTGTTGAAAGATGTTAACACATGAATGAGTTATATGATGTGAAATATCAATAATCAAATATCCATCTATCACATGTAGAAGGAATTGCTCTAGCTGAAAGAGCTTTCCCCTTTCTTGACTGAGACTGAGCAAAACAATAAGAAGAGGGGGTATGTACAGCAACCACCTTGTGTTGCTTCAAAGTTGCTTTTCATGCTTCTATTTTTAATAACATCTAGACTCGGGGATGATTTGTTTTTTGTTACAAAGGGGCCAAGGATCATAAACTGTTATTTTAAATGGCCTTTTTGACTTATTAGGATTAGAAAGTTTAGAAGACGTAGAGGTAGATTCTACAGGTTTGTTTGATTCTGTAGGTTTATTAGGAAGGTCTTGTCTTTGGTTTAGGTTTCCATTTGCCCTCAGGAATATTTGCAACTAGTGCGTGAAAAAGAACTAGAGAAAGCACTAAGTGACATTAACTTAGTTTGCTCTCTAGTTAATCTTTCACAAAATAGCCCAAAAGAAGGCATCTGAAACTGATCTCTAAGTGCATCCATGGTAGAATAGAAACTAGATGCAAAAACACTAAAAGGATCTTTTTAACTTTGACATTGTAAAAAAGTACCTCTTTATCCTTCTTGTCTATTTGATGGCTTTCAACTGTGACCGAACAAACTTGAATTTGACTACAGACCCTATTGTGGGAAATTATTAAAGTGATAGAGTGGACAGTTCTTGCATCGGGTTACAAAATTTTGAATTCATTCACCTCGCCAAATAATTTTTCAAAAGTTTCCTAGACGTCTTTCGAGGTCTTGGCTTCAATGATGTGAAATAGTAGGTTGTACGAGTGTCCTTGTCCTTTTCCAATGTGAATGTTGGTACAGAGTCTTGGAAAACACTCCAAAAGCCTTTGGACTGAAGCAGCTACTGCATTTTGGCTTCCAGACATGGTAGTTAGAAGTATTAAGGGCCTCAAACAAACATCCATCGAGGGGGTGAGGGGAAGAAGAGGACAAGGAAAGGAAGAGCCTTGACATAGGCTCACTATCAATCCTTCACCCGCCTCCTTGTACAAATAAGTCTCTTTCTAGGCCTTCACAAGGATGAAATATTATCCTTCTTACAATATTTTATAATCCCCTCTTCAATATAAATTTCCTGTTTTTATAAAAAAATATTACCGGTTCTCAATAATGAACCTTTACAAAATTTATCACCTCCCCCTTTGATTGATTTGTTCTTGCTTTACACTAGTCCTCTAAAAGAATACTGTCCTTTTAAAAATACTAAATACATTCCCCTTGTTAAGCTTCTTTTACACAATTAATAAAGTTGTATTTATTAATTTTTATGCAAAAACAGGGAGGGAGGTTTGACCTCCTGATCTCTCCCCTGTGAAAGCCTTGTCAAAAATTGTGTATGGCCACTAGAATACTTGAAGACTTTAACCATACATTTGAGACAAATAAATTTTAAATTCTTCAAAAGGGGGCAAATAAAGGAAAGAGAACTTGACCTTAGTGGATCGATGGTGGAGAGTTCAAGTCTCACCAACAACAAATCAAACAATAGTAAATCAATAAATTTCCAGCACCAATATGCTACTTAAGCTAGCAACCAGAGTGAGTCTGCCTGCAGCAATAAGATAACAAAAATTATAATTGGAGAGTTGTGCCCCTCTCCAATGCAGCATCCAGCTCTTCAAACTGCAATTATTAATGCTCAAACATGTAGAAATCAGTGCGCAGGTGTAGAAGATAACACCTCCAAGGAAAAATTAATTTAGCAGTGCTTAAAACAGCGCCCAGCTAAACAGATTTCAACGCTAAAGAGAAGCATGAAGCAAAAAAATACACCAAAGCGAAAGGGAGAGCTCAGGTTTGTTTGAAGCTGAAAAATAAAATTTTCTGAAATAATACACAACCAAGAAAAATAATTTTATCTGAAAATTTCTTGCCAACCTTGGAGAAAATAATAAGAACAATTTGCAAATTAGAATGATGTTGGTTAAAATAGAGGTGTGTAGACCTTGGGTTAGTAGCTACCGGAAAGCCAATGCTCTGATACCATATAGGAGCAGCCGGTGGATATCTCCTAGAGACTACAAATTGCTCAAGCCAAAATAACAAAACACACAACAATGAGACTGAAATTATTTCTCCAAAGATTATTACACACACCCAAATATTCTCTGCTATTCTCTAATTCTTCACACCTATAGGAGTGCCCATTACATAAGCTTTACATTTGCTTTTCACAACAACAAACATTTGCTATGAATAAAAAAATCTGGTAAATCAAACAATCTAAAGTAAAACTATACGTGTAACCAAATTGTTGAAATAAAACTTCAGTGAACAAATAAACTCTCTTAATTGATGCTTACCAAACTAAGTGTGAAACATGCTCCAATATTTATAGAAGTACCTATTTTAAAACAAAGTGGAACTATCGGTGGTTAACATTAGTTGTTTCTCTACACGTTGCTTCAATGTTGTAGGCTCCATTCGGCCTTACTATTACACCGTCGCTCCATCAATCGATCGAGGCAGGATTTTGATTACTTTGCATATTTATTATGTTGACACATTCCTCCATTTTGCCCTTTGGGCGCATAAAAGCCTATTAATGGCCAACTCTTCACCTCTTGCATCATTTTATGTAGGTATCGTCAAAGGAGCTCTGCACAAAAATGGCACTAAATAAGGCAGGGAAGTTTGTCCACAAGGTCTTCAACAAGGCACTGATTTTGACCTAGAAATCCCTTTGCTTGATGTTCTTGATTTACCAAAATTTGATAAAGCATGTCATTAGCTTCAATCCTTTACCCTTGTTGGTTATTTTGTTGGACAAATCCCCCCTGAAGAGCCTGCTTAAACAATGGGTCCACAACCACTAGCAGTCCCATGGTGTCAAGCTTGAGGGGGTTCAAAATATAACCAAGGGTATCTTTTGTTTTGTTTTAACAACGTCCAACATTGCCAAACCATTATCAATTATGGCCTATGGTTTATTCGAAACACTCTGGTTGTGTTCTCTCATTGGACGCGAGACTTCCAAGTGTTTGAGCAAGCTAAATTCAAAATCACATTTTGGGTTGAGTTCCTTGAGTCTCCTTTTTCTCCTTTGGGCATTTGTTGAGTATCTCATCAACCTCGTAGGGCATTTCATCTGCCTAGAGAAACCAAAATTCTATGTAGCCGTCCCACAAAAATGCATATGCATTGAAATTGATTTGACTAAAGACCTTCAAGAAAACCATCGATATCCAAATTGGGAACACTCAATTCTCTCAACGTGTGTTCTACATCAATCTCCCGAACACATGCTTCCAACACCAAGCTTCAAACCGGATGATTAGTGAAAGCCCTTTAATGGCCGCCTTGATCGTCCCCGCAGAAAAAAGCCAGAGGGAAACTAAACCCTACGGAACCGCATCTAATGGATGGACCATGGTCATAAAAAAATGTCTCTCGTGGTACCACTCTTCCCCCTCGACCACTTACCACCCTATTAGTACATCGAGCAAGCTACTTCGCCACCATCGCCAAACAAGCTACACCACTCGTTGCTGAAGTTTTTCGCCACGTTCTCGCACCCCGCTCACTACCTCTTTTGTTGTGCCCTCTATTTCTAATTTGCATGTTTCACAACCCCATTCTAGGGTGACTAATCTAGAGGACAATGTTGTCTTGTTTGAGCTGAAGTTTGTGCTTCGCTATTCTCGAGTCCTTCCCATTGGAAGATCGAGAATTTCTTGTAGAAAAAAACGACGACCTTTCAACTTCTTGATTCCATGTCTCTCCCAATGGAATGTTGGTAATAACAATAAGTTTTTTCCCCTCGAAGATCTTGATGATGAGGAATCCATGCACCTTGATGTTTCCCAATGATTGTGTACTCTTGGAATCTACGTGACCTTACTGAACTAACTGGTCGATATCTAGTGGGATAGTTGTCTACAACTCTACAATATGAAAGCTCGTGCCTACGGAAGTTAAAATCTCTAGGTTTATTTTTCAATCTTTCGCCTGCGCTATTCGATCAGGCGTTATTTTCCATATGTCCAATCACGAGCCAAGTCATGGAGGGGTCATCACACTGCCCTTACGCCAAACCTTTCTCAGAATATCATCTCGTGGCACACTGACCCCACCCATCGAGTGATATGGATTCTCTTTGATTTTGATGGGCGTATCATTGGGTTAGCAAACTGTATGCATCCAATGATGCAGTTGAATGGTTTCTTTGTTGATGTTGGCGAATTGATTCCCTCCTGGATGCCTACTAGATTTTATGTGGAGATTTCAACATGGTTGAATCTAATGAAGACGAGGGCGCTTACCTATGTAGTGGTGTGTTGGAGAGCGAGAAGCTTAGTTCTACATGCAACACAAGCTTGTAATCTATGACCTGAATCACCATCACAAGCAAGATTCCAATGTTGCTTGGCTCACTTGGTCCAATTTCCGACAAGGACGAGACAGGGTGGTCAAGAGGTTAGATTGTTCTCTTTTTGTTGAACAAGATCTTTTCTCCCTTTCCTCCCATAATAATGTGACCGATTTTGGTGGTCAAGATTGCTTTACTCTCATACCATCACAACACCTTTTTTTCATTACACAAAATGCTCCCCACTTCAAAAGCCAAAAGTCCCAATTTTATCTCAATATTGCCCATCTATGGCATGAGAGAATTTTAGGACATATCATAAGGATTTGTAACCTAGTTCCCATACCCACAAGGGATACAAGCTGGATTGAATGGTGGACTGATGTTATCCAAAGGACCACCATCTTTCTCAGGTTACATGGGAAACAAGTTGCCACCTATAGATAGAGAGCTCATGAGGCTTCATACCATGAATTCCAACGGATTTCACAAGAGCTTGATAGCTCTCTTTTTAGCATCTCTCTACAAAAGCAAGCTACTCATTAGAGGCATAAACTCGAGGTGGAGGAAGCTTATAAATCTATAAGGCCCAACTTAGAACAAGGTTACATTGGCTAAAAATTGGAGACAAAGCATCCAAAGAATTATTTGCTCTACTTCGATCCAAACATACTGTGGACAGAATTAAATCTGTTCAAACAACCAATGTCAAACTTTCCTAAGTGCCTAACATCCTACAAGTTTTGTTCACCATTATCATGTTGTTTTTGTTTCTCAACCTTCCTCCCCTAAAAGAGAAGATGCTCTAATGAAATGCCTTCAAGTGGTCCCCTGCAAGCTCTCCCAAGCTCAAAGAGTTTCCTATGACAGACCCCTTTCCCTCAATGACCTCAAAGAAGTAGCTATGCAAATGGCTTCTAACAAAGCACCAGTAATTAATTGTTTCCCCTATGAATTCTACAAAATCCTATGGGTTTCTGTTGACACTAATTTTAATAAAGTCTACCTTGAAGCCATGGCCTCTAACTCCTTGGGTGAGCTTATCAATCAAGGAAACATCAAATTTATCCCTAAAGTTGGTGACCACAACAAATTTCAAATTGGAGGCCCATAGCTCTCCTCAATGTCTCCTATAAGATCATAGCCAAAGCCCCGACAAACAGACTCAAGCATCTCCTTCCTCTCATTGTCCGAAGTGAGCAAACTAGTTTCATTTAACACAAATACATCCTTGACAATGTGATAGTTGTTTGGGAAGGCATGGAATGGGCCAGCATCCTTGACCAAAATACTCTTTTCGTGAAGATTGATTTAGGAAAGCATATAATGGCTTTTCATTATTGTCATGTTCCAAGCTCCTTGTTTTGGGCCTTGCTTTGTGCGTTTTGACGATATGTTTTTTCAAGATGTAGGAGCCATATTTCCATCAATGGAGCCTAATCTTCCAAATTTGGACTCTTCAAATCAATCAAACAAGGATGTCCTCTCGCCCCTTTCCTATATGTTTTGGCCGCGGAAGGATTCAACTATTTGTTGGCCAACTATTCAGCCCAAGGCTTGGTAAAAGGCATCATACTCCCCTAATCTAAACAATTGCTCATCAACGACCACTTTGTAGATGATTCCTTCCTCACCTTAATTGAGGAAGAAGAGTCAGTGAAGAACGTCATGGAATGTCTACATATATTTTGCCTTGCTTCTAGTTTTTCCATTCAATGGAAAAAGGCCCAGTGTTATAGGCAATCCCTCACTCATGAACCTCCATGGTTGGAAGGATATCATTGGCAATGGAACCAACCTTGGCATGCCATTTGCTTTCAAAGCCTCCCGATCTGAGTTGTGGTCATATGTTGTTCAGTGAGTGGAAAAAAAGATTGCTTATTGGGTTACCAAACCCTCTCTCTAGTAGGGAAATTCCATATTTGTTCCAAAGTCTTGGCTACCACCCATGGTGGTGGGGAGGAAAGAACATGCGACACAACGATCTTTCACAAGGTGCTATAAATTGACCCAATCCTATCTCATTGCATTTCTTAAGGGACATATTCGGGGAATTAATGTGTCGATAGCTTGTAAAGAGAAATCATTGGTAAGTGAAAATAAGGTGTATACATATGCCCTGACCTAAGATCATCACGTCACAATAGTGTAAAGTGAAATGGACTTTGAGAAACAAACGTAGCACACCAAAATTAAAGTAAATAAATTGTAAAGGAAGTCACAAATGAGAACTCAATTAAGCCAAATACACTTACTTTGACATACATTTCTATGAAAATGGACGCATGTTGAACCTCTTGTCTCGACCATGACAAGTGCAAATCTGCTTAGGAACCTTAATGATACAAGACTAACAAGACAACAATGCAACATATGCAAGTGAGTTTAAAAAGTATGCATAAACAATGCAAAGAGAGCTCAAAAGACAATGCTAGGACTGTTCCAAGTAGCTCATTAAGGGAGACCAATTTAGGTCCAAAAGACCATAAAGGTCGTTAAATGAATGATAGGTTTGGTTTGAATAGCTTAGAAGGAGAGACTAAATTAGGTCTAGGAAACCTAAGGAATGGTCGTAGAATAGGTTTTAGGTTAGGTCTGGATGACTATAAGGAGAGAATAAATTAGGTCCAAAACACCTAGAGAACACCTAGAAAATCATAAGGTGCATAGACGAGAGATAAGTGTGTCTAACAAATTTTTAATTAGTGTAAATGATGAGGTAAATAGCATAAGTCAAGTACAAATAGTCATAAGAAGTGACTAAATTAGGACCAGAAACCTAGAAAAGGTTTTAAATGCATATAGATGGGAAAAATCTTGGTCTAAAGCGGGCTTGAAAATGCAAATCACCAAAACGTAACACTCAAAATCTCAAACATAACTAAGAGAAATCAAAGAAAGAAATAGCATTAATCAAGAGAGCATAGTTCAAAAATGTAGTAGCGATGATACTCTAGTAGGGATGGATTAAGTGAAAGTCCTTAGACCTTGATGCATGTCGAATGGTGGTTTGTCGAAAGAGATGGAGAAAAGGAGATAAAGAAAATGGGGAATACTTAGAAACTAACATGTCTAACAAGGGAAATAACCAAAAGGAGAGAGAAATGGGCACTCGAGGCCAAAAACAAGTTCTTTTCCAATATCAAGACACTCTAATCAAATTGGCAAGACTAAGAATTTTTGACATAAAGGAGTGAAAGAACCCCATTTTGTAAGGTTTGGCTTGGACTAGCTAATGAAATACAAGATTATCCCATGTCAACTATGAGATCCAAGAAATGTAAAAACAATTTATCTTTCTAGAGCGTGTTCCCATTCCTCAAGACCCAAAGGAGCCAACAATTAATTACGAGGATTAGGTACTTGTGTGAAAAGACAAACAATACAAATGATATATATGTTATGTAGCCCAACAAAAAAATCCATTTCCACCCCAAAGGACCTTCGACTCTCTTTGTGAGGCCATATGTTCGGTTTGAGCTTTCAATTAAGATAGAAGGCTTGCCAATGATATGATCATCCTTTTTGGTTGTGATTGACTTATGACTTTTATTTTCCTTTTGATTTTTTTAGCTTTTAACTTTTTGTCTTTTTTGTTATTCTCCATACGGATTTAAGAGGTTGATCAATGGATTTGAAAGATAACCAATATTAGAGAGCTTACACCTAGCCACCATAAAGGAAAACTTATAAACCGTGATGCTTAAATACTATTCAAATTGCAGGTTATAAAAGAGTGCTATGTTGGATCAGACCTTGGCATGCTCAATAAGGAGTGTGGAATAAAAGGTAGATAATGAGAATTGATTGGGTCGCCTAATTAATGTGTATAAAGGAGTGATACTGATGATGTACAAATTTGAGACTTTTGTCATACAAGGGAAACTGTGAATGAAAAGACATCCATATAAACTGCATAAGTTGAATTACAAGAAGCATAATTGACTCTAAGAGACAAATGTTAGAGTTGTGTTTAATTAGGTAGTAGTTTGTTTACTTTTCTACTTAGTTTCTAGTTTGTGTTCGCGCTTATTAATAAGCTTGTTTATAGGGAGTTACAAAGTTATTTTGTTATAACCAAGTTTGTCATTATATTCAACAAACTTGGTTTCTGTATGAGTTTGTTTGAACTAAATTAGTTTGAACAACTATGAGGTTCTTAATTATAAGCTCTTTGTAAAATTCTATATATTAGGTTTCAATAATGCTTTTGTAGGAGATTGCAGAATTAATACATTATTCTTGCTAGAGAGTTCTTACATTTACTTATAAGTGTTTAGGAAGATTCAAGGAATTTTTAACTAGGTTGACAGCTTGAACCTAGCTGGTTCACCAGCCTAGATCCTAATGGTTGCTCCTATAACAAAATGACAAACTAGTAATCATAGTCGGTGGGTGTTTGTGAGGAATGCTTGCTTGATTCTCCAAGAAGCAATGCAACTCGCAAATTGGGAGCCTAGATAATATAAGAGATAGTAACCAAGAAGTGCAAAGTAGGATTTCAAAGTTGTGAATTACCGACACCAAAAGGTGGAAAGAAAGATATGAGTAGATACAAACCATGAGGTGGAGAAAACCACAAAGTATAAGTTTGATAAGCTATGAACCATAGGCAACCAAGAGGTAGGAAGATGTAATGTCAAAGCTAAGAAGTATAGAAAACCAAGAGGTGCAGAGTGAAAGGTCACGTACAAGCTAAAGAGTAAGGCAAGAGTTGAGTAGCGAAAAATAAGGTGAAATTTAAAAGCTAATAAGCAAGGAAAAAGTTATGTAGCAGAAAATAAAATGAAATGTAAAAGGCTAATAAGTGTATGAACTATTAAGTGTACACAACCAAGGGAAAAGATATGATGTAAGAAGCTATGAAATGTATAAAACTAAGACTGAAAGCTATAAGAGGAAACAATGGAACATTAGTACCACATTAGTACAAAATAATCATAATAAAAACATGAAAAAGTAAATTGAGCTATATATATCTAACTAGCAGCAAAAACTATCTATAAGAGGCAAAGATGAAATATCAAGCATAGTACCTTCTAGCGGAATAAAAATGAAAAGAAAAACAAAAACTATCTATAAGAGGCAAATATAAAATATCAAGCATAATACCTTCTAGCTGAATAAAAATGAAAAGGAACACAAAAACTATCTTTAAGAGGCAAAGATGAAATATCAAGCATAGTACCTTTTCACAAACCGAGCATTTGCGGTTCTTTGAAAATGTAAGCTTCGTTGGTTTGTAATAGGTAAGTACTTGGTCCTAAGATATCATTGACTAGATATGGACTCCACCAATTTTAGGCATATCTGTCTTCCTTATCATGACATATAAGAGTGTTTCCTTGGGGGTGAAAGTGGAAGGATATTTTTGGATTTGTACCTTGCATTGGTTATCATGAAGGGCCTTATGAGGATGAAATAGAGATATCAATGAGGCTAGGGAATCATAGTAGGATTGCCTCAATCGTAATCAATGCAAATACCTTAGCAAAATTGGTGCCCACCTCATGATAGGCTTTGAAGTTTTCACTTCAACATTGGTACTCACCCCTTGTCGACAAACGAGTTGTGAATCGCCCAAAGCGTGTAGGTGAGTGATATTGAAAGCAATAACTTCCCTCATGCTGAGTATGAGAGCTTTGTATTCGGCTGTTATAAATGACTTTAAAATCGAGGCAAAAGAGAGAATAATGATTGTTCTCGAAGGATCAAAGAGAATACAATCTGTCCGGGCTCCTTGCAAACTCTTAGATCCATCAAAGTGGAGGGTCGAAGTCTCTTCATGCATGTCAAGCATGAGTTCTTCTTGCATCTCTTTGGTTTTTACTTCTTGTTTTTTAGATTTAGGCTCAATTTTACTTTCTTCCAATGCTTGAGCCTCGAGATTGGCAAGTGAACTTATTGAAACAATCTTTAAATATGGATTGGTCCGCACCTTGATCAAAAGTATGTCCCCATGACAAAGGGTATCTTGGATGTATTTATCAATGGGTATTGGAGCGAAAGCAAGTTGACCGGTAAGCAACTTGCCCTTAGACTAATTTTTGAGTTATGATGTGTAAGTCAAACTCCATGAGGAGCAACATCCATTTTCCCATTTGATCACTAGGTAGGACCGATGTGGAAAAGAATTGGCGAAGAGGATTTGCATGGACCACAGTTCAAAAACTCATACTCGAGCATTACTTGTCAACCCAAAACTTTGATTCGTACTGGACGGGTGGAGTTTCTCAACAATTACTTGGCATTACTTGACAACTTTATCACTACTTTAAAAAACATATAAATTCATAAAATATACTTGATTGAACATATAAAACATCACATTTACTTGACATGAGAAAAGAATATAGAGAATGCACAAGTATATTTTATATGGAATTCAACCAAAATAGAGTACAAAGTACAAACAATAATGCTCATAGAGTCACAGACTATAGTGACAGTCATCAATGCACCAAAATATACTAATATAAAATATACAATCATCTTCAACGCCTATTATAAGTTTTTTGCCCCTTGGAAGTGGAAGGTAGAGATTCCTCCTCTAAAATAAAATCATCCACAAAGATATTTGCATCCTCACCAACCCCTCAAACTCTTGATGCCTTTGTTGCCTCTAATTCCATCGCTCGCTCTACTTCCCTCTCCAACTTTGCAATGTCCTCCTCGGTAAGCATAGGCTCCTTGTCATCAACAATCCAATTAGCATATGGATTGATATCATCCAAGGCAATTGTCTCATAAGCCCCCTCCACTTATCGACATAAAAGCAAAGATTGAATTGCACAAAAACTTGGTCATTGACGCATTGTGTTGTCTAACTAATGCACTTCTTTGTGTGAACAACTTCAAACATACTCCAATTCCATTTACACTCAAAAACACTATATGGATGGGACAAAATGTGGATGACTAGAATCTGATGCTTCATTGTTTTTCACCCTAATTTAACCACAAACAAATTTCCAAATAAGATGTTTACAATTTTATAAGTCAACTAGGCTTAAATAAATAAAAGAATTCCAATATTTATAATCACCGAAACTAAAAACATGTGACTTGGTTTTTGACCTAGCTAACTAGTGTTTCTTCTTTCCACACATCAAGTCGTTGAAAAGAGTCTCCCCTCTGCAATCTTGTAAATCTGCAACTCCTCAACAATTGTGTCTTTAGGTTTTTGATAGGGATCATCATATCTATGCATGTAATGTCGCCATCCATAACCTCCTCATCGACCTTAAATGATTCAAAATAGAAAAACTTTGTGTTCAAATAGCACGACATTGCATGTATATGTCAGTAGTGTTTCTTATTCCATCCATCTCCATCAATCAAGTGTCAAATGGGTTCATATTTTCTTTGATTTTTTCCAATATATTTTATTTTGGCCTCCTTGACCATGTCCATGGCCTCATCTGAAATAACCCATTGGGTTTTTCTTCATCCATCAACTGCATAGCTCTAACCAAAGGCTCTAACACCTAAAACAAAAAAATGCACAATTTTAAATTAAAAAATAAGTGAAATTTTACATTTTAAATTAAAATATTATAACAAATAAGCAATAAACTAAAAATATGTTAACTTGAGGTTGCCTTAAGGATTTTCTCTATGCATTTCGCAAACACATCATTAAAAATGGTCTTTATGACTCTTTCCCCTTTGGACTTACTAGAATAGGACTCGACCTATCACATGTTCACAAACATTTGCTTGAAGATGATAGTGAGGCTGCGATGCTCTATAGTGTGATTAAGGTTGTGGCAAATTGCGTGAATCCTACTTGTAAAAGTTCCTTCCATTGGTGTGATCTCTCATCAAGCTTAACTTCCAAAGATGATTAAAGTTAAATTTTATGATATTTTTTCCTTTTTGTAAGATTTCGTCAAAGTTTGCATACAAAATAAATCATTCAATTGATTTACTCATTATTAGGCATTTGCTCTCTTATAAAAAAGCGACAAGGCTTATCACTAGTAATTATACAATCCTTTAAATCTCTCAACTAAACTTGTGATGTGTATTGTTAAAACAAGACAAACAAATATTATATTGTTCTCACACACCGTAATGTCCCCCTTTCCGAATGATCTAGGGCGAAGACCTTTGGCCCTTTTTGTCTACCCGATTACCCAAAGGAGGTTTGAGGTGACTGAGTTTTATTATTTTATTATATTGTGCAAATATTGAAAAATAATATTAAAAGTTGCACATATAATAAATAATAAAGCTTATTAATAAAATAAAGTGTCGATGTAGAAATACAATTAATTTTATTTGTATTCCTAAGAGAAGTGAAACTTCCATGTAATCAAAAATAGAAAAGTGTGACAAAAGGCCCATTTGAAAAATTCGGCCAACCTTGGGAGAAGCATGTAATTTCGTTGGTTGCATTGGAGGTCGATTTGGGGTCCTTTGGCCTTTAAAAGGATAGTCGACCCACCTACGGAGATATCCAGATTTATATTATCATATTTTCATTGCGAACTTCACGGCTTTTGTAAAAATTCCAAGGACGAAAACCCTTGAGAATTTATCTCTTGCGGACGAAAACCCCAAGGGATTAGGAGGAGATTTCACTCAGAAATTTCCAGTGAGCTAATTCAGATTTCAGACCTGTTTTTCAGAATTATTTACCTGCAATTAAATCTGATTTCTAGCATATTTTGGCCTTTAAAAATACTAGCAATCGATTGGGATAGAAAGTATAAATTTTTGAAGTTGTTTGCATTGAGTTTTATTCAAAACCCTAGTCGCTTTGGCTGTATTTAATTCACATTTTCCCTAGTTCGATCTCCAGGGTTTCAAAAAGCCCTAGTTTGTCATTTACAATTCATTAAAAATCTGTTTTGGAAGAAAGAAATTATTGGGGATCTTTCAGTGGTATCAAAGCAGCGATCCTCCCACCTGGAGGGTTTGATTGATGCGATCGAGAAGTTGGGCCCACAGGTATAATACAAGGAGACAGGCACGTCTCATAGCAGGTTTGGATACAAGTAGTAGTGTTGAAACCATGGACCGAAGAGGTGGATCACTTAGCCCTCCCCAGGATGAACGGGTTGACCCGGATCGTGAGCTTTTCAGGGACATGATTCGGACCATGCAGCAGTTGATGCAGAGGATGGATGTAAGAGACCAACGTGATAGAAGGGATAGATCCACATCAGTGGCCAGCAGTCACAGGAGGCACAACAGGGCACCTACAGAGGTTGGTAGCGTGAGAGATTCCCCTCCCCATGAGAGGAGACATACAGAGGAGAGGAGATCTACCAGGACTGCAGATAGGCCTATGCAGCCTAGTTTCCTACCTAGAGAGGAACCACCCGTGGTTGAGGACCCACTGGAGAATACAACTTTCCAAGATAACGTTATGGCAGCTAATGATGAATGGAGAGCTTTACCAGAGGAGATACGGAATGCCTTCCCCTTCATCAGTATTGTGCTCAGAGGAGAGAGAGCTTGAGAGCTAGACAAGTACAAAGGCCCAGAGCACAAAACAGGGAGTTGAAGCAGGCCACCAACAAGGTGACCCTTTCCACTTTTGATGGCAGTGGAAAGATTAGTGCTAGAGCATGGATCCACAAGCTTGATACATACCTCACTCTCAAGCCTATGCAGGAGCAGGAGGCTATTCAGTTTGCTACATTGCACCTTGAGGGAGTAGCATACGATTGGTGGCACCATGGGCTTATTACGCAGAAACATGATCTTCTACGATCATACAGGGAGTTTAGTGAGAGGTTGATTGCTAGGTTTGATCGCAAAGATGTGGAGCTTTATTACAGGGATTTGGCACACCTTTGTGAGTGGGCACGTTGATACTTACATCATGAATTTCAGCGGATTGCAGTGATGGTGCGAGATGCCTGAGAGATGTGTGGTGATGCTTTTTATTGAGGGACTTCATGACAGGTTGAGGGGATTGGTCAAGGCCCTTAGGCCTAGGACATTACATGATGCCATTCAGACGACATTAGATTTGGAGACATCCCCCACTTCTTACCAGTCTAGTAAGAAGCCTTCCACGAGCTCCAAACCTTTTCAGCGCTCCACTAGCCAGTGGAAGAGTGTTCCCCCTCCTAGGATGGATCAGGAGACTCGGAATGAGTTGAGGAGGAAGAAACTTTGTTTTCATTGTAAGGACCATTGGGAGCCTGGACACAATTGCCTTGGGAAAGGCAAGGTGCACCTTATTGAGGTGATATCAAATGTAGAGGAGTCTTCACCGATGCCAGATACAGAGGACAGCGATGATGATCACGGTGCACATGAGGAGCAGCCCCAGATAGAGCTTGGAGAGGAGGAGACACCAGGCTCAGGTACTATTGCCTCACTTTCTGGAGTCCCTAGGTACCACCCCTTTCGATTGAAAGGAGTACTTAAGGGTCAGCGAGTTGTCTGTTTGATTGATAGTGGTGCTACACACAATTTCCTTGATGAGGGATTTGTGATGAAGCGTGGATTACGGGTTGAAGAGTTTCATGTATTCGGTGTACTGTGTGCGTGAGATGGCTTTGCTTTTGAGCTGCGCTAGGGTGATTCGTAGCTTAGTATCCAGCTAGGGGACTACACATTGACAGATGATTTCTACATAGTTGGCCTTGGAGAGATTGATGGAGTTTTGGGTATCCAGTGGCTTCAGTCCCTTGGGAGATATGTGCGGGACTTCAAGCGGATGGAGTTGGAGTTTATAGCAGATGAGAAGAAGTTTGTCTTGAGGGCTCTTTCGGATGGTGGGCTTAGAGTTGTTTCAGCACATGGAGAGGTTGCATGGACAGCCCAATGTTTTATTTCATCCAAATCTTCTTCGATAGTGGGCAGCATTTGCATACGAGATATTCAAGCCATTAACTTTTCGAAGATTGATCTTCACGATCGGGATACCATCGAATTCGTGTTCGAGATGAGGACATCCATAAGACGGCATTCGAGATGTCACTATGGGCACTTTATGAGTTCTTAGTGATTGCATTTGGTCTCACTAATGCACTGCTTTACTTTCCGGTCATGCATGAACCATCTCTTGACAAGTAGTTGAGGAAGTTCGTGCTAGTTTTCTTTGATGATATATTGATCTACAACAAGACATGGGAGGAGCACTTGAGGCATTTGGATGAGGTACTTGGCATTATGGAGACTCGGTCTCTATTTGCTAAGATGTCCAAATCGAGTCTGGACTTACAGAGATCTTTGTATCTTGGGCATGTCGATGGCGCCCGATAGGGTCAAGGTTTACCAGGGAAGATACGAGGCTATGCGGGATTGGCCACCACCTAGAACATATCGGAGTTGCGGGATTCACAGGACTATGCAGATATTACGGGAGATTCGTGAGGGGCTATTCGAGATATTGCAGTGCCATTGTGAGATCTCACACGAAGGGAGTGTTCGAGATGGACAAATGAGGCACAGGTGATATTTGAGAGGCTCAAGGTGGTGATGAGCACTTGTCCAGTTCTAGCTCTTCTAGATTTCTCTAGGCCATTCATTTTGGAGTGTGATGCTTCGGGCTCAGGTATTGGTGCAGTTTTGATGCAGGATCGTCATCCCATTGCCTATGAGAGTAGGAAACGAGGAGAATGAGAGGTTGTATTCCACCTACGACAAGGAGATGCTCGCCATCATGCATGCATTGGCGAAGTTCAGATAGTATTTGGTGGGTGGGAAGTTCGTGGTGAGGACCGACCACAACAGCTTGAGATATTTTTTGGAGCGAAGGAGCTCAACGAGAGGCAGCAGAAGTGGGTCAGCAGGATCCAGGCTTATGATTTTGACATCGAGTATGTCAAGGGGAAGAAGAATGTAGTGGCTGATGCACTTTAGGAAGCCACATATTGCTGTCCTATATTCCGTGAGTGAGATTTCTGCAGATTGGAAATCTCAACTATTGGTTGAGTATTCCAAAAATACATTGGCATGCGAGATCATGGATGGCAAGATTCAGGATGAGCGCTACCAGGTAATATTTGATTTGATTTATTATAAGGGTAGAATTTATTTGGTACCTGAATCTAAGCTCAAGGGCAAGATTCTACATGCACTCCATGATGCACCACTTGCAGGACATCCAGGTTATTTTAAGACATACAGGCAGGTTAGAGAGAGATTCTCTTGGAAGGGTCTCAAGGAGGATGTCCTACGCCATGTTCGTGAGTGTGTGACTTGTCAATAGAACAATTCTGAGCATACTTTCCCTATAGGTTTATTACAGCCCTTACCCATTCCAGAGCAGAAATGGGAGAGCATTTCGATGGATTTCATTACAGGTCTTCCAGTTGTGCAGGGACATGATCGCATTTATGCAGTAGTTGACAGGTTGACCAAGTATGGGCATTTCTTTGTTGTTCCCACCAGCTTTAAGGCACCACGGGTGGTTGATTTATTCTTTCGGGGTATTCAAGTTGCATGGGCTTCCGAAGAATATTGTCAGTGATTGGGACAACAGATTTTTGAGCACATTCTGGCAGGAGCTCTTTAGATTGGCAGGTACAGAGTTGACTCTGAGCACGAGTTATCACCCTCAGACAAATGGACAGACGGAGATTGTGAATAAGTGGATCGAGGGGTACCTACGCAATTATGTTTCAGGGCAGCAAGAGGGCATGGGTGAAGCAACTATATTTGTGCGAGTATTGTTACAATACTACGTACCATATGTCCATTGGTATGACCCCCTTTCGAGCTTTGTATGGATATGACGCGAGATCTTTTGTGGATTTGGCGTTTGGAGATAGTAGAGCCCCTAAGGCTTGGGAGTGTTTACAGGACAGCCAGGATATCCTTAAGGCACTTAAGGATAATATGCAACATGCCCAAAATCAGCAAAAGATGTATGCAGACAGGCACAGGATTGAGCGGTCATTTGAGGTAGGGGACATGGTATTTCTGCGACTTCATCCCTATAGACAGAGCACTCTTAAGAAGAGTGGAGCAGAGAAGCTTAAGCCTCGATTTTATGGTCCATACAGGGTGATGAGGAGAGTTGGACGGGTTGCGTATGAGTTGGATTTACCTTCCGAAAGTAAGATACACAATGTTTTAAATGTGTCTTGCTTGTGAGAAGGCATTGAGGCAACATGTGACTTCTTACGCAGAGTTACCACCATTGGATGATGAGGGGAGATTGGATTTGGTCCCAAAGGAGCTTACGGATTGGAGGAGAGAAGGTTGCGAAACAAGGTGATTCGAGAATACCTAGTTCGTTTGAGAGACTTACCACCGGAGGATGCCACATGGGAGGGTGAGTCTATACTTGACATCGACTTTCTTTGCACTTGCTGGCTGGGGCAAGCAACTCCTGGGAGGGAGGATCGTAATGTTCCCCTTTTACGAATGATCTAGGATGAAGACCTTTGGCGCTTTTTGTTTACCCGTCACGCGAAGGAGGTGTCGAGGGTGACTAAGTTTTCTTATTTTATTATATTGTGCAAATATTAAAAAATAATATTATAAGTTGCACATATCATAAATAATAAAGCTTTATAATAAAATAAAGTGTCAATGTAAAAATACAATTAATTTTAATTGTATTCCTAGGAGAAGTGCGACTTGCATGTGGGGTCAAAAAAATAGAAAAGTGTGACAAAAGGCCCATTTGAAAAATGCGACCAGCCTTGGGAGAAGCATGTAATTTCATTGGTTGCATTGGAGGTCGATTTGGGGTCCTTTGGCCTTTAAAAGGATAGTCGACTTGCCTATGGAGATATCCAGATTTTTATTATCATATTTTCATTGCAAAGAGCTTCCAACTTTTGTAAAAATTCCAAGGACGAAAACCCTTGAGAATTTATCTCTTGTGGACGAAAACCCCAAGGGATTGGGAGGAGATTTCACTTAGGAATTTCCAGCGAGCTAATTCAGATTTCAGACCTGTTTTCAAATTTACCTAATTAAATATGATTTCTAGCATATTTTTGCCTTTAAAAATAGTAACAATCGATTAGGATGGAAAGTATAAATTTTTGAAGTTGTTTGCATTGAGTTTTATTCAAAACCCTAGTCGCTTTGGCTGTATTTAATTCACATTTGCCCTAGTTCGATCCCCAAGGGTTTCAAACAGCCCTAGTTTGTCATTTACAATTCATTAAAAATTTGTTTTGGAAGAAAGAAATTATTGGGGATCTTTCACACTCATAAATATATGACAATTATTAAATATCCAACATTATCCCCTTCTGCAGATATAGTGAAATGAACCAATATACATGATTTGGAACATGTGAGGCGAGACAAACTTTGATGGATAGGGTACACATCAACCTTGAACAAATGAGAACATCTCAATTATCCAGGATATGAACAGGGGACACATGCATCTATCCATTCCCCATATTCGTCTAAAATGAATTTCACTAATGGGAACATATCAAACTTATAGATATGAACATTGACACACACATCTATTCATCCTCCACATTTGTGTGAACATCAACATTGGTTCACAATCATATGCATACAAGGGTTTATATTTATTCGTACCACAAACACTGAAAATAAAATATAGAAAGTTTGAGGATTGGTTCCTAATTCTCATGTTTGTAGCCTTTGTTCTTGACCGCTACCACCTACTCGCGAACATTATAGGTGATTACCATTGTCACTAGATATCACCCTCGACTTTAATCAATTTGGCATAGTTCGGGTTGCCACTAATGCAATGTGCAACCTCGTTGTTAGCAGCAAAATGGAGATCGTTAATGGACCTCCTACCTCCGACCTCGATAGAATGTTGCTTACTTGGCCAAATTGGTCAAGATCAGCTCCATGGTTCTAGTAGGTTCTCTAGTTACAATGGTCACTTTCATGGCAATTAGGGCAATTAGGACCCCCGCCCCCCACGCCCCAGCAAAACAATGGTTGTCGAATTCAATTGAAAATGCACCCTTTTTTTGAAAGTTTGCCAAGTCTAACACAAAAATGATCTGCAATATCAACTCTTACTTGACTGTCACAATGTTTTTTGATTCTGATCGACAAACCTAATTTATTGAATTTTCAAAAAGATGATTCACTTTAGACTCTACCCTTTAAAAATATTAAAAACCAGTTATTGATATAATTACCCAAAAATACATACCACTTTAGCATTTCTTTACTAAATTCTTTTCAAGTGCTTGTTCAAAATTCCATACCACGTGGATTGATATGATTATATCACAAGCAATCTCGATTTGAATATAAATGAAATGGTGGATTGTTTATTAGTACATGGTGATGTGACTAAGCGAGCGATGAAATATGAATGATAGGCATTGATGCGTACGATGCTTATGACAGAATGCCATACGATCTGCAATAAACGTGGACTGTTGTATTATTTCGAAGCAACAGAATTTTGGGCAATTGGACTGCATGAAAATGGCCTGCCGAGGTGGCATACACATAGAAAAATATATGGCAGAGATAGGCTAACTCAAGAAACATTGAGCAAATGTAATGCTTAGAATGCAGTGTCACAGGGTTCGCGGATTTCAAGGAAAAAGTTTGAAATCCGGCGAACTTCAAAGCTGTCTTACAAAATCGCGATTATTCAGCCATATTCGGAAAAAAAAACTAGAAGTCGTAAAAAAACCGTCAAACTCTGCCCGTCCTGTGCAAGATTCTGAACCTTAAACTCTGCCCGTCCCTGCGATGAGATTCTGAACCTTTCCACCAATGTTTAACGTGGCCTGCGAGTAGAGTGGCGGCATCAAGGGCACACGAGTTTATAATAACTTTATATTGATACGAATGCCATATCATAAAAGATAGGTAGTAGTATTTACGGTTAGGTTTTTTAAAATCTCTTTTTTTTGGTTTTAAGTTTTACTTTTTTTAACTTTTTAACTTTTCTTTTTTTAGTTAAATGTATGGTTACTCGAACTCGAACACGAACACACCTTGTGACATAGTATATAAGTGTGTTATAATTAAAATTTACATATTATAATGTATTTAAATTTGTAATAATATTATTCTATTTATTAATTATATTTAAATATTTAATTATATTAAAAAATTTGCAAATTATAGTAGTCGAATTTAATCACGATTTTTTGCCGAATTTTATCATTGCCGAACTTAATCCGAATTTAATCCTCGCCGAACACGAACACGAACACGAACCTGGTGACTTAGCTTAGAATAATACATGCATGAACGGAACAACAAGACAAAGAGATCATACAAGGCACAGCAAGGATTTGTAGTGTTGATCAACAGATTTGAATTATCAAAATACTTGATGCATGGTGTTTGTATGATTGCACGTGGTTTAAGGACAACTTTTGCATACAAATATGGAATGTCATTGTGTAGTGCTTGGAACCAAATCCACATGTGAATACCAAGATGGACGCTCTAAATGTGAAATCTCGAACGAAGATCATGTTGGTGAAGGCAAGAGTCTGCTAGTATGTGACCAATCGATCAAGAAAAATACTTCAAAATATATACCTAGCATCACATACTAAAAATCAATAATACCTATTTTCCAACTATTCTATCAAACGAACAATATAAAACTCTATTACTGAATTTACATCCATAGAGGAAACCATGCATTACTATGGAGCCGCCCCATTCAATACTCGAGATTCCATACACGCTATCGGATATTCAACCCGCTCTAATACCAAATGTAAGATTTGGTCAAAGTATGCACAGCAAAAATAATTTGTTAATTAATTTATTCACTATAGATGCTTACATATGAGTAGCCATTTAATCTACTCCAACTATGGAATCAAGGCTTATCAACAATAACTATAAAATCCCTTAAATCTCTCAACTAAACATGATGCCATGTGTTGTTAAAACAACACAAACAAACCATATGTTATTCTCACACTTACAAATATATGACAAACACTAAAATATCCAACACTTTTCAACCACATTTTTCACACATGTCATCTTTCCTATGTCCTTAGGCAAGAGATCATTGCGATGGGTTGCAAAAGGGTCTAGAAGTGTAGGGTGTCTCTCTGAAGAGGTCTCCTGCTACTACTGAATGTTGTTGGGTTGTTTGTCACAACTTGGATGACATTCTTCACAACGAAGTCCATCATCACCTCATCCACATATCACATAAAGTGTGTGCAGTTTTCACTTCGTGGAATGCATCGATTGACTTCCACAAGATCAATTGCCCATTTAAAGCCACTATATAGTTAATCAATGTGTGGTTTTTCCATCCATCCACCAGATTACACACAATGTTGAAGCCATTCTTTTGCAACACTTTTCTTTCTCTTCTCAATAGCTTGCATATGTTTGTCCTCGACACTTGGACACTCTAATCATAAGTAAGAGCTTTGAACCATTTTCCGACATGGTGAAATAGGTGATTAAATTCTCTCAATATTGGTTTTTCACCACATTGAATGGAATGTTATTGTAGTACCAAAAGTTTGTTGCGGCTATCCTTCCTTGATTGTGCCCTTCTGGTCCTAACTTGTACCTTCGAGTGAAGGTAGTGCCTCGAGACTACTTGAGGGCAAAAAAAGAACATGAATTATCTCTAGTAGATAGGGTGCGTCCCCAGTCCTCGACTTCTTAGAGTTGGGGCAATGGAAATCGTCTCAATTTGGTAATCATCTCTCGGTGCCATCCTATTCACTAGGGCTACAAGTACATCAGCTTTCATTTTTTCCTCTTTTTACGCACCATAACTCGCATGGTATGTGGTCATCCCTCTTTGAGCCTCAAGTAGAGCATGTTTACACACTACCATATATTTCCTTGATATTTCTGCGATGTGGTATTTATGCAGCCTTCTATTCACTCGGGCTACTGAGAACATCAACTTTCATTTTTTCCCTCTTGTTCCTCCGCATAACTCCCAAGGTATGCTATCATTTCTCTTTGAGCCTTAAGCGACACTTGTCTGATACTTACCACATCTTTCTTTGATATTTATGCGATGTGGTATTTGAGGCAATTGACATCTCTACTCATTTTCATCCCACGGTAATTGCATATCACACAATTGCTATCTAGAGGCCGTCTGATATGCTTCCAAGAGTGATTAGACTTAGGCTTCTTTAAGTGCAATTGAACCGGATCTCAATGCCATTTGTGTAAATGTAAATAGTAGAAACACAATTTACAAATAAATAATATTTTAGATGAGAGCCCTTATTGCTAAGTGTAATGTCCCCTCTTAGGACAATTTAGAAAATGGAGAAGTACTTATCAAGATCAAGCAAAGAATGGATAAACCCTTTTGCTTCAACCTAAAATATCCCAATGTCAGCTATTTCGAACCCAAATGGGGTTGGAACTAGCCAAGGTGGTGGGATAGATTGGAAGAAAACAATTGGAATTTAAACACATTCAAATCAGATTTTTAACAACTGAAAAATAATTAATAATCACACCCCAACTGCTGCAATCTTCCAAAATTATTTCCCACTTAACCATCCAAGCAAAAATTTTCAAACTTTGGATTTTGAGCCACAAAAATATGAAGAATAATATAACCAGTTTTTCACAGCCAACATAAAACCCTAATTTTACCCTAAAAGTAAGTCACCCGACACATTTAGGGCATCAAATCAACTCCAAAATTATAAAATTAGTTTTCCTTACTCCTAATTTCTACAATCAAAACCAATGCTAAACTGATCCCATTCGAACCTTTTTCAGATCTGATTTTTATAACAGCAGATAATAAATAAAATTGCACTCAGAACAGCTGAAACTTCAAAAATTAATAACTTCTTCAATACTTGGTATTTTTGCATGAAATAAAATGCAAAATAAAGTAGAAATGAAGGGCTTTCCAATGAACTACAAAACTGATTTTTCGATCACCAAAACTGCCCCCTAAACCTGCCTCCAAGTCGCTAGGTTTAGAATAAATGCTATAAATTAATTCCAGCTCATATAACCCTTCCAAAACACTCAAACAATCAACCCTTGATCTGAAATAATTGATTAGACACAGCAGCAAATAGATCTAGCATAAACAACCTCAAAACATGATAGATCAAACCCCAAACCAAGTCGATTTGCCTCTAATAAATTGCAGCAATAATAACAGTCACAAAGTACCTCAAACCCTTCACAAAAATGCAGATTTATCCTTCAAATAAATGCGCCAATACCCAAGACCAAGTCGCCAATGCTAGAATGAATATACCATGCATAAACACATTCAACACAAGAGAGCACAATGGAGAGAACAATGGAGTCTTCAATATTCTTCAATAATGGATCCAAAAGAGAGAGAGCAATGCAAGAACTAGGGCATACATCCCATTACTCCAAGCATGGAGTGAAATCAAAATGATCAATCAACATAACCCTCTAAAGGAAATGTGACCTCCTTTTATAGAACTAAGGGGTGCAATATCCAATGACCGACCTTTTCCCTTTTGGAGGGAAAACATAAACTCTCATTATAATAAAATATTTAATACTAAGACTATGTGCACTTTATTTATTTTCTAATTAAATAAATAAAAGTACTAACCTATGTGCACATTTAACTAACCTAGAGAGCCCTCCTTGTAGCGCAAGGCATACCAAGGGGTCACAAAATAGACAATAGACATCTTTGGAGCTCAATCCTCAAGCCCATGAGAAGAGAGAATGGGTTGAGGGTCTTCAAGTCTTCAATTTCATCAATGTCCCAAGAAGGGGACATTACACTAACCAAAAGAAGAAATAGAAGATCAAGCAATTGAATATGAAACATCGAAAACTCTAGTATCTAGCTGCTAGAAAGTAGAAAGAAGAAACTTAGAAAAATAGAAAGTTACATTTTCCTACTTGTATGCTTTGAATCTTTGTTTTAAAACTTGTTTTTGTTGAGTATACGCTAATGTATTCCTTGATATATCTTGAAAACCCTAGCTACAATGGTATGTAAATCAATCACATTCATTGTCCTCCCTATATTCACAAAGGAAAGCATAGACACGGTAGGGTTTTAGGGGGGAAATGGTGTTTTTGACCTAGATGTTAATACAAATTTAGCTGAGTTGATAAAGAAAACTCGGTGAGTTTCGCCAAGCAATGAAATAATTAATGAGTGAATTTTTTCGAGTTTTCTCTAATGACTCACTCATGAAAATTCAAGAAGATTGCTTGTCTGTCACTTGACTTATGAGTAATCAACGAGTTTCCTCAAGTATTGAATGAAAGTATGGGCAATGACACAAGTAGTTTGATAAAGTATGCATTGTCGGAGCTTGGATGTGGCAAAATAGATGACCCAAAAATCACGTCCAACTTTCGTATGATGCGTCTCATAATTGAGTAATGCTCGACTTATGTAATAGATTCCATGTTCTTTTTCATCCTCATCCTCGTGAGCCAACACTGACCCAAGAGATATTGGTCTCAAGCATATGTGTGTTAATGCTTGTTTTGATTTTTGTAGGGTCAACATCAAATACTCATTTGGAGATTATGAATCCTAGAAGCTTTCTTGGTGATATGCCAAATATGCACTTCTTAGGATTAAGGGAGACCTTATATTTACAAATACATGCAAAACCTTCATGGATGATCTTTTGTGCGTCAAGATTTCACTAGGAGATTAACGAATAAACCTCAACAATTTTGTTCATTAAATTGTTAAAGATGTGTGTCATTACACGTAAGTTGGTTGGACATTGTTAAGGCCGAAAGTCATCTTCACATAGCAATATGTGCTCAATTTGGTTGTAAATGTGTATTTATATAGAGATTCAAGAGTGATTTAGATTACATCTCTCGGCGAGGCAAAGGAAGATAGCGGATATCTTTGGATGCGGCATTGCGGACCTTTCGTCTTCCTACCTTGGTTTTCCCCTCTTGAAAGGCCGACAACTTAAAGACCTATGGCACATTAGTCATAGAACGTTTCCTAAAGAAGTTAGCAAGTTTGGAAGGGCTCTCTTCTCGGCGAGACAGTAAGCTTCTGACTTAATAAAGTTACACTTGAGAATTTTCCCATCTATTTTATGTCCTTGCTCAAAATGCCTTCTTTTGTTACTTACTACAATTGAGCAAATTTAGAAACGCGTTTCCTCCGGTCGGGCTCAAAGAGAGGAAAAGAGTTCATTTGGTCTCTTGGAATATTGCTTGTACACCCACTCAATCGGGTGGACTAGGGCTTCGCAGGATTGGTGAGATGAATGAAGCTATGCTAGCTAAACTTGGTTGGGCAATTGCTTCTAAGAATAAGACCCCACAGGTCCGGCTCCTCGGACCAAATACCTACATCCCTTTGAGAATTTTCTTCATTTTGAACCTCTTAGGGGATCTGCTATATGGAACTCAATTGCGAGCTCTACCTTAGGCTGCGTCTTGGAACTAAATGACACTTGGGAAGTAGCTACAAATTGATTTCTGGGATGATTTGTGGGTGGGAGATAAGCATCTCGCCCAAGACCCTTTCTGGGCTCCGATCAAAACTCGTCTCATCTCCATTTGTGGCAAAAGGGTGAATGGGTATATTAGCATTGTGAATAATAAGCCTTGCTGCCATTTACCTGCCTGGCCTAACTGCAGCAACATCAAGCTTGATGCCTAAATAGTCTCAAATTTGCTTTGTCTACGCAATATATCTTCTTCTCTTTGCCTCAGAATGAACTCATCTGGCCCCTCTCACCTTACAGGGGATTTCTTTGTTAAGGCGGCTTATTTGTCGAAACCACATCCCCTTGCACCCCCACTTTCATCATATTTGGCCCCCTGCTATCATCCCCAAGGTTGGCTTCTTTTCTTGGCTCTCCTTTAGAGATGCTTTCCTTCTGGAGCAAATCTTAAGGGACGGGCTTTTCCCTTCCTTCCCACGCATCCTATGCCTCTCGAGTTGGAATTTTCTACCCATCTCTGCTTTATCGTCTTTTTCTCTCTCTTTGGGGTCTTCTTTTCGACCATCTCGGTGTGACCTGGATGTTCCCCTCCTCTCTGTTCGAGATCTTGAATCAATGGTGCTTTCCTTCCTCTCATCAGGTTTTGTCCCTCTCCTAGAAACTTATGCTTCCTCATGGTCTCTGGGGTATCTGGAAGGAAAGAAATAGATGAATTTTCAAAGACCAAGCCATCGATCCCATGCTAGTTTTTAAAGGCATTGCATCTTCCTCCAAGAGAGTCTAAACAACTATATCTGGAAGAAGCATAAGAATAAGGTTAATCTTTGTGGTACTAAAAGCGATGTCGGCTTGCTTTTCCAGGTGGCGTGCTCACCCTCTACAACAACGAGAACTAAGGTGGTTTGGTCCCCCCTCCCCTTGGTTGGTTGAAACTAAATAAAGATGGTGATGCCAAAGGCAACACGGGTGCCTCTAGGGGGGGTGCCATTCTTTGTGACCCGATCTGGCCTCCCTTTGGCGGCGCGATCGATTGTTAGCTTCAGTGTTGGTACCAACCATCGTGTTGAAACAATAGCAATCCTCAAAGGTCTTGAGCTTGCGCTCAATATTGGACAAGGGCGGGTGCTTGTGGAGAGTGACTCCCTAAACCTTATTAGAATTTTGAATTCTAATGAATCGGCTCAATGGACTATCGAAATATTATTGAGGATATCAGAATTTTGCAGTCTAGCTTCCAGGAGATCAAGTTTCAGCATGTTTACAAGGAAGGCAATAAGATGGCTGACCTCTAGCAAATATGGGAGTTCTAGTTGATGAGCAAAAAACTTGGATCGGTAACTTTCCAAGTGACCTTCTCAACAATATCGATAATGATCATACCACTAAGCATTAGGCTCTTTATGGGGTTGTTCTCGCTTTTCGGCGTTAAGGATAGTGTTGACTTGATGTCAATAGGTCTAGCTATGGCCCCCTTATGGCGGTGGTTATGATCTTGAGACAGTGATACGGGCTTAAATGAGGCCTTTTGGGAAAGATTTTTATTAGATTATAGTAATTATTTTCCCCTGGTGGACACGTGTGGGCGTCCATTTGAAAGCCCCGCTCTTATTATTTATTGAAGCCCCATTAGCAAATTTTGCACTTTACTGCCATTATCTAAAAAACATGTGTGGGAAAATCAAGAGAATTGAACCAGTTTCCTGCGAGGAATTTAAGGGCGATGGTGACGTCTGGGACATTCTACAAGAAGCTGGAATTACTACTTTCATGGAGCATCTCTCAGGGCATTCCTTTTGGTTTCCTGTAGTGTTCTTGCCTCTTGGAAGAAGGGTAAGGTCAAGGTCAACAACACCAAGTTTTCTATCTCCAAGAACTCCGTCGCTGCAGTCATTGGTGCGCCTCCAACCGATGATGTGTATTTTAAGAGGTCCCTCGAGGCGAAATGGCGGATTTTCTTGGCCCTAGTGAAAAATCACATAAATACCTCTTGGGATATGAGCATGTTGCTTTGGCTTCGTCGTGGGATAGGGTGGTGAGGTGATCATGCACTACTTCACTCTTGGCGGCCGTTCTGGCTTGTCTACAAGCCGCGGCTCATCTTCGCTACGGTAAGAAGGTAAACTTTGGTTGTTTTCTGTTTTAGTCTCTCGAACTTTCCATTAATTTGGCTAGGGAAGGAGAGGGTCCTCTCTCTTCACCATGGGCTTTTGTACCTTTTGTTCCAGGAAAGATTTCCTTGTTTTTGAGAATAACTTCATGGTGTTATATTTGTTCTAACTTTCTTTGACAATCTCTAACGATAACTATGTGGGAATCATCATCTTTACCAAGATTAACATTAATGGTGTCCTTAAGAAGCGTGGAGTTGTGCGAAATGCGGAAAGAGATAAAGAGCAAGAGGTTATTTTAGCCATTTCGTTCTTATTGGTTCAACATTAACAATGAATTTGTTGAATAAAAGGCATTTGGCAATAAAGTTGCAAAGTCTATGATGTCAGTGGGGTTATTTGATATTCTCGTACATGAAGGAAGAGCTTGAGAATGTCCTCGTCGTTGTCAAGAGTAATAGAGGGCCGTTGTACTTGACATTGATTTGAAATCCACGAGCCTTTTAATGTTATGCTTAGTTTTTGAACAAATTTGCTTAACATTTGTGATCTTAACATCAAGAGAAATTTATGATGATTCAAAAACATGGTTAACATGTTTTTACACCATTGGAATTTTTGTTTTGGGTTGGCTAATGATGTCCAAGGCTGATTTTTCTAAAACGTCATTGGGCATGATTTTATCAACTTGATTTCATTACGTTGGCGATGAAAAGTTTATATTGTTTTTCCAAAATGTAAATCGACCATGATTTCATCAAGTTGCCCCATTTAGTTGTTTATGTTTGATTTTTCAAATTGATTTTTGGAGGAAATGTCTGTGATTTGTTGGATTACTGAACTCGTGTTTTTCAAAGGTGAGTTACCTAGAAAATAGTATAGTAAAGTCTCTTCATCATCGCCAATGTCAAATTGTGGAGAATTCGGGTCATATGAAGCATTGATCATGTTATCTTCATGGTTGAAGGCATGCATTTAGGTCGTGATCTTTTGATAGTAAAGCACATCCAAGTGTCTAGTTTGTGCTTGAGACAAGATGCAGTCTTCGTCATAAGATGGTTGGACTATGCATGTTTGTTTATCATTGTGGTCGAGCTATTGAGTGTCGGTAGAAATAGCTTTGCGGCAATGCTAATTTGACTAAATGCTCTTGGAGAGAGAAGCGAGAGGTCTTGGCAAAGTTTAGAAATTCCAGCCTTATTACATTGATAAAAATCATCATCGTAAAAGGTTTCATTAGGCATTACATGGAGGAACTTTCTCACTCTCGATGTCAAAGATAAGTAGGCATCGATCTCTCGAGAGGAGAGATGGGCGAAACCACTCCATAATGCATTGTGGTAAACTAGTAGTATTACATGTATTTTTGATTGTCTTTGGCTCATCATCATCAAAATCAACAATAGTAACTTGTGAATTGGGATTCATATAGATAAAATTTGGTAATGGTGCACTACAAACAGTTTTACAGTGGGAATGCGGAATTCCTTTTTAAGATTTTCTACGTGGATATCCTGTGGGTTGGGATCAGCCTCATGCTTGTACCACATGTTGTTATGAATGAATCTTATGCATTGGCTTCTGGAAGATTTGATTGTTCTCATGTAGTGCATATGTGCTCGGCCTAATAGCAAATTGTATGAGAGTTGGAGGTCTAACACCATGACCTTAGTGCATACCATTTCGGGTCCGATTGTGATAAGGAGTTAAATACATCCAAGGGGATTTTGGTTTTTATTGTCGAAGCTATGGCAATCGAGTTGTCTTTTTGATGTCGTTTTTAGAATAACCTAAGGTCTTGATTAACCATGAGGATGTGACATTAATTCTTGACCCTATGTCCACTAAGACCTTCCTCACTTGAGCATCATTGATCATGACACTAATGAAGAGTTGAGGGACGTCGAAATAGTAAACAACCTCATTCTTCATCTTGTCGTCCTCGGGAAACTCAATAGATACTTTTCTATTAGATTGAGGACGCGACATGACTTCTATGACATGTAGAAGGTTGATTAGGTTGTTCACCCTTGGTGATTGCTAGAAAAAATTCTTAAGCTTAAGGTTGTTGCAGAAGGGATTCTATGTTGAAGAGATATGTGCATTGTTTTATAGAGGAATCTCACAAGGCATGGAGTTAAGTTCTGTAATATCCCTTTTAGGGCAGATCTGGAAAATTTTAGATTTCCTTGAAACCCTTATGATTCAAATACTAAAAATACTTCAAATTCAACTAACGCAAACTAATAATTATCTTCAAACCCTAACAACAATCTGATTTTTATTTTTTTATGGCATCATGTATGCAAAAAACAAGCTGGAAATAAATATAGAAACCCTCCAAATTATTTTATTCAAAAAGCCGCATGACAAACATAACACTAATGAACACCGAAAAAATATGATTTTTTCTATTTTTTAGACCAGCTGGAATTAAAATATGACAACAAATATAATTCACCAACACGGTTGGAAATAATGATAAGCAAGCCCAAACACAACCACAAAAGAGTGCAAATAACTACAAAAATTATGAAGAATCCAAATACAACTAAAATTTGGGTTATTGTGCCTGAAAGCCCATAAACTCCTTGAGAGACGCAAGTCGCCACCCTAGGAGAGGGTCTAAAAACTTCTACTCAACATCTATGACATACCCCTTGCGTCGGCCCAATGATGGAGCATTTACCCCCTTTTTGCTAGCCAATGATGATGCCTGGCCCTTTCCGAGTTGTCCTTCGCACAAATATGACTTCTGAGTGAAGCCACCAACAGAATATGAGGATTTTCATCCCCAAATTTTGATCACAATGATGGTTTTCGTCCTCAATAGCTGAAAGTAGAAGCATCAGTGTTTGACTTCATAAAATCAAGATGATAGATGTCCACAAATGAACCCCTCCATCTTCTTTTATATCCTTCCCTTTCTTTTAATTTCTAATTAAGTGTCGGCCCACTTAAATTAGAAAAATACTCTTATTTTAAAATTAAAACATAAGTGGCCGACATAAAGTTACTTTTTGGCTCACTTAGTTCTAATCTTCTTGTGTTCCCTTTTCCTTCATCCCATTAGCCTAGTGGGAAACAATAAAATAGGCTAAGGGTCTTCGTTTTATTTTAATTTCAAAAGGGGACATTATAGTCCTTCCCTCTCGAAATTGCTTTCCCTCAAGCAATTGCAAGCCCGGATGCTCAAGTTCACCACACCAATGTGGCAAGTCATGTTGTAGTGCTTGAAGAGCTGGATATTGTACACATTAAATGGGATAACTCCATATCCCAAATGGATAATGAGTGCCATCCAACCTCAAGATGTTCCTACAGAATTTTGTAAATGCTTGAAAACATCCATGAAAACCCCACAAAGTTGAAAGTTGACATATGCTCACATCATTATGTTATTGTTGTCCCACTTGGCTTCTTGTATGCAAATAAGGTTTTAAGATACCAAACTCTTGGGCTCCCATGGTTCCTTCCATTACTTGGCAAGTTGTTCCTCCCAATATTTGATAAAAATCAAACTATAGATGGTCTAGAAATGAGTTGCAAACAGCGACCAATGGCTCTGATTTTCATCCAACTAGGTACCCAGGTGGCTGACATGAAGATTTCCTTCAGTTGAACCCTTCTTCCAACTTCTTCTATCAAGGATTCTTCCTTATTTCGTGCAAGCTTGCAGCTATTCTTAGCTGATGACAACAGTCCTATACCTGTCATTTTCATGGCCAGCAACATGAGAAAGGTACAACATGTACCAAACTGAAACTTCTTTGCAAAAATCAACAATTTGGGCAATGTAGAGGTTGTGAACAGCCATGCAAGGACTGAAAATATCATACTAGCCATCACCAATTAGATAGAACTCCTCATGTTTGAAGGAACTTGTAAACTCCTTGTATGTGAGCAAAGAGAATAATCAAGTGGCTGATGAAGGTGATGGCAACAATACCGAGAATCATCCTCATTGTTGTCCCAAATGCATCAAGCAACTCCTTTACCTTTGTTGTCGTATCAACTTCTTCCCTGTGTGCTTCTTGGGCTTGTAAAAACATTTCTTTCACCCCTTCATCTTCAGCTGCAATCTCATATTCTTCATCATTTACTTGGGCTGATAACAAACTCAGTTGCTCCTCCTTCTTTTCTTCATTCTTCATACTCTACCCACTACACTCGGGGAGTTGTGATGCAGATATTCCTCATCTTGTTTCACCTCGTCTCATATATGTGAATATGTTGGACTGAATCACACTTATGCCTTTTTCTCTTTCTTCTCCATTCCTAGACCTGCACATAGAGCAAACACATTAAAGGAAACAAGAGCTCTCAACATCACTTCTTCATGTCTCATAGACATGTTAACTAGCTCTCTTCCATTGCTTGCATTCTCCTCATAATTCCCACTCATATGATGGACTCTCAAAGGTCCATTCATGTTGCCCCAAACACGGTTGTCCTTGCATTTCCTTCCTCTAAATCAAAATGATAGTAGTTGGGATCCTTCTTATGACAATTGCAATGTTTCAACATTGATAGTAGGCTGGAGATTCTTCCACCAGGTGATTGGACACTCTTTTATGACTATCATAAAAGTGTAAAAGGGGTTGGATCTGTTGCAAACAGCAGAAAAAAGAATGGTACAACAGTTGTCATACTATAAACCCTTCGCAAAATTCAGCAATAACAATAATATTGGGGCTGGAATCAACCATATATTGGCTGAAAGTATTTCAACAACCGTATCAAACTGAAAATTACTCAAGTGTGTAGCTGAAACTACTTGTATGGATGCATACCAATTTTCACTTGAAGAGCTTCCTTCACCATTAGGATGTTGCATGGTATGGATCAGTTGTACCATCATATTAGGCAATTTTTCTTTCCCTTGGGCAAGACAATCAAACCTAGCATCATCAAAAACTGTCCACCATTCTCTTTCTGATTCGCAGGCTGGTAGGATCAAGTGCTTTGATACCACTGTTATATCCCTTTTAGGGCAGATTTAGAAAATTTTAGATTTCCTTGAAATCCTTATGATTAAAATACTGAAAAATGCTTCAAATTAAACAAGCAAACTGAAAATTATTTTCAAACCCTAACAATAATCTAATTTTTAATTTTTATGGCATCGTGTATACAGAAAACAACTGGAAATAAATACAGAAACCCTCCAAAGTATTTTATTCAAGAGTGTGGCTGAAACTACTTGTATGGATACATACCTATTGTTTTCACTTGAAGAGCTTCCTTCACCATTAGGATGTTGCATGGTATGGATCAGTTGTACCATCATATTAGGCAATTTCTCTTGCCCTTGGGCAAGACAATCAAACCTAGCATCATAAAAAACTGTCCACCATTCTCCTTTTGATTCACAGGTTGGTATGGTCAAGTGCTTTGATACCACTATAATATCCCTTTTAGGGCAGATCTAGAAAATTTTAGATTTCCCTTGAAATCCATATGATTGAAATACCGAAAATGCTTCAAATTAAACAAGCAAACTGAAAATTATTTTCAAACCCTAACAATAATCTGATTTTTATTTTTTATGGCATCATGCATACAAAAACAACTGGAAATAAATACAGAAACCCTCCAAATTATTTTATTCAAGAGCCGGAACAAACATAACACAAGCGAACACCAGAAAATATGAATTTTGTATTTTTCAAACCAGCTGGAATTAAAATATGACAACGGCAAATATACTTCACCAACACGGTTGGAAATAATGATCCCAAACCCAAACATAACCATGGAAGAGTGCAAACAAGTCCCAAAATTATGAAGAAGCCAAATACAACTGAAATTTGGGATGTCATGCCCTAGAAACGCAAAAACTCCACCAAGATGCAAGTTGCTACCCTAGGAGAAGATCTGAAAACTTCTGCCAAAGCTCTAGCAGCCCTTATACCCCTTGCGCTAGCCAATGATGGAGCTTTTACCCCCTTTTTGCCAGCCAATGATGATGCCCTAGCCCTTTTTAGGTTGTCCTTATGCATAAATATGACTTATGAGTAAAGCCACCAACAAAATATGAGGGTTTTCGCTCCCAAATTCTGATCACAATGAGGGTTTTCGTCTTCAAGTGATGGATGCTAAAAGAGTTTTTGTCCTCAATAGCTAAAAGTAGAAGCACAAGTGCTCAACTTCATAAAATCAAGATGATAGATCTCAACAAATGAACCCCTCAATCTTCTTTTATATCCTTCCCTTTCTTTTAATTTCTAATTAAGTGTCGGCCCACTTATTTTAGAAAAATACTCTCATTTTAAAATTAAAACATAAGTGGACGACATAAAGTTACTTTTGGCTCACTTAATTTTAATCTTGCCATGTTCCCCTTTCCTTCATCCCATTAAGCTTGTGGGAAACAATAATATAAATTGGGGGTCTTTGTTGTGCTTTAATTTCAAAAGGGGGACATTACAAGTTCATCGGAAGATTCTATTGGGGCTTTTGGTAAGGTTAAGAATATGGATAAGTGGTTGGATCTGTAATGATTAGAGGAGTTTTTTCCTTAGCTTGAGGAGCTTTCTCCTTCGGTAGAAGTTGCATTGCTGGAGCGGAATCTTTATTAGGTTGGTCATGAAGGGATGAAGTAAAAGTATCCTTAATAAATATATTTTCTTGATATGGCCTTATAGGTTTTTGGATGGGATCTTATGTGCAGGCTTTCGTCTTAATGTCCCTCAATGGTACCCAAAAATTGTTCACGAGTTCTTTTTGAGATTATGGACTGTTCTAGTTTTTGGCATTATCACTTTTGATGGTTTCGAGAAAGTGATTGTTATTTCTCATAGTGCTCATTAAAGATGGCGTTGTGATAAAAATCAACATCGACATGAGATCAAAGGAAATCTTTTTGAGTTCATGAGTGTTTTCAAGAGTTCCCAATGTTAGCGATGCCACCATTAAAAAATTTCGGCGTCGTATCATGTAGGCATGGGTTTTAGGATCAATGTGATCTAATAGTGACGTTGGCATCAATTGCTTGAGTTCTTGCATACTCGAGGTGGGGCAATGTGGGGTATTCATGAGTTGTATTTGAACTACTCCAATTAAAAATGTTCGCGAGGAAAGGAATGGTTGATTTACCTTTTGGAAGGGATTTATTTTGAGATGAATTGATAACATTAGGCTTTTGTGGATGCTTTTGTTACTTCATAAGGCAGTCTTTCCTTTTAGCCCGTTCGAGGCCTCCTTGAATGTGTTGAGGGAAAAGGAACATACCTAATCTTGCACTTAGGATTCAAATTCATTAATGCTTGAAGGGAAAGGAATGAATGCTTTACCTTTTGAAAGTGATTTCTTTTGAGATGAATTGATAACAAGATGGTTCTTTACTTTGAAGTTGCCTTGATTGCCTTTTGTGGATCCCTTTTTTGCTTTATAAGGAAGTCTTTTCTTTTAGCCTATTTAAGGGCCTCCTTGAATGTGCTAAAGGAAAAAGGACCATACCTTATCTTACACTTAGGATTCAAAGTTGTAATAAAGAGCTTGAAGAGATTTTGATAATTTAAGTTTTTGATAATCTAAGTTATGGTTGCCTTTATGTGCAATGATTTCCATCTCTTGATAAAATCTTGGGCAGACTCATTGACTAGTTGTTTTATATTAAGTTTCTTAAAGAGTTTTCAGAAACATTATTTTATTAAAGTTCTTTGACTAGAGCATTGACTAAAATCTCTAGTTCGGTGATTGAATGAGAGGGAAGTTGACTATACCATTATAAGGCATCACCCATTAGGGTTTTGGCTAATGGTTTGGTAATTGCATGTGTGTTTGTTTTTATCCACTCTATGGAGAGATTTCCAAAGCTTTAAGGTGAAGGGTAGGATCAATAGATTTTTCATAAGAAACAATTGAAGAAGTCCCTCTAATGTCCATCAAACAGATTAATGGAGCTAAAAGATCATTTTGTAGTGATAAAAGAACCTTGTTGGGGATTGGATTCCTATTAGCATCCAAAAACAATAGAGGAGAAAATCACTTGTTGGAAAGTCCTACAAAGACTTGTTAAGGTTGACATGCCATTTGTAAAATATGGATTTGCATTTAGATCATACAATTATTTGTAGTTGCTTGCATACGAACCATTTGATTCAACAATTTGATAAGCACTTGGGTGTTATGTGATGGTGCACTATTCCCAAATGGACGATTTTTACCCTCACACGGATTATCCGCAAATCCCAATCCAAAGAGCAAGTTATATTAAATATATTAAAAAAATCTAATGCAGATTTGAATTTTACTAGTGAATGACGACTTGCATGAAGGAAGAATTTCAACCAAAACCGAAGTAATTCAACTAAATTTCTTTCCCAAACTGATCAACAATTTTTATAAGGACAAAAACATGGGAAAAATACCAGCTTTTGGATCAATAGTAGACTTGAATTATTTTATTAAATTTGCAGAGATAACAATCCTCAAACACAGCTAAAAATACAAATTCCTTGGCTCCAAAAATATGCAAACCAACTGATTTTGGCCTCTAAAAACATGACAAAGATGTTGGTGATGAGATCCGGGACAGCCATGCCCTAGAATGGGGCAAACTCCACTCGCAGGGGTGTAGATAACCCTAGATCAAGTTGAATCTAAAGGTAGAAATCTGCCCCAACGCTTGTGTTTTTGAACCCTAACTGGAAACAAGATAAATTTGCACTTTTCTCCTCGAATATCGCTGCAATTCTGAAGTAAAACCTTGAAAGTCAGTGATGTCTAGTTTTCGACTATTATGTAATTTTGGTAATATGTAAGCAACACCAAATGGGTTGCTTAAACTTCGAAATTATAAGCATGTTTTCATGTTTTTGTTATATATTAATATAGCTGGGTTTCAAGCCCTTTTTTACTTAGAAAAAAAAAAACTTGAAAGTAAGTAGAAACCCCGAATAGAGTTTTCTCTCGACAAGAAAGAAGAGTTTTCGTTCGTCTTTCTAACCTTAAAGAGGGTTTTTGTCTTCTCAAGCAAAACTACAAAGGGTATTCGTCCTTTTAAGTAAAAATGGAAAGCATGCAAGCTTAGACCAAATATCGAAAAATATAAGATGTCAAAAAAATCCTCTCATATGCATGACAACCTCCTTTTATAAGTAGTCTTGGCATTTTTGCAACCCAAAACAACCAATTAGCTTCTCTTTCCTCACATTTAATATTTTCCTTCGCCTTTTCTTTCTCCACATGGGTTGCATTTTCCTTGGGGAAAATAAAATAAAGTGAATTTCTTTTTCTAATTTTATTTTATCACTTTATCTTTTCTTTTTCCCTTTGTCATTAATAAATTAATAAAGTGCTTATAATAATATTTTATGATGCACTTTATGATTAATTTATTATGACTAAGTTTCCCTTGTATTCCTCCCTTAGCCGTCGGGAAACAAAATTGGACTAAGGGTCTTCGACCGAGAAGGGGATATTACAGTCCTCCCTTCCCCAAATTGTTTGCTCTCGAGCAATTGCAATTCTTACTCCTAAGTGCCATATGCAACAAATAGAACATGTTGTAATGCTCCAAGAGTCTAGATCAAGTACCTGTCAAATGAGAGAGCTCTTGCCAAAGTATGTAGCTCTCATAGTGCCCACACTCATCAATTTGGAACAAGGGATCCACATACTCCATATTACAATTTGTGTTACCATTTTTATGGTGAGAAAATCAAATCTGAATTGGTTTTCTATGCAGCAATAAATATGATATATGATCATTCCTTTCATACCTTAGTGTATCCTTGAGATCTTCATTTCCTTTTTCCTTCATGACATCTTGGCTTTGCCGGAATGCATAGTATCTAGGTGCTCCACATAAAGTAGCTAGTGTTCCATCCATGGGAACCTTTTCCTCTTCCTTTGTTTTCTCTTCAACTTCTTTTAGATCAACATTCTCTTTTTCTTCTTCTTCTTCATCTGGAACTACCTCAATATAATGGGCTGCCCCTTGCTGCCCAAAATTTGGTGCTTTTTGCTCACTTTGTTTGAAGTAGTTTTGGCTGTCCAAAAGACCCCTTTGGCTGCCCCAAAGGTGCTGACCTTTGCTGTCCATAAGGTGCAGTCCTAATACCTTCTCCGGATGCATCATATTTAACCACAAGAGGAATTGAAAAATTTGGGACAACAAGTACCTGGCATGAACTCATTACCTTTTTGTCAATTGCTTGTTGTATGTCTCTTCTTGGTTGCTCTCGTTGAACTCTTTTATTCCTTCCTGTGTCTTTGCTATTCTTCAGCTCGCAAAAATCTCTGAAGGACAACATAGCTCTTACCTTGAAACTGAGTGTTGCATGCCCTTTACCCCATGCTTCCATGTCATCAACCTCATTTGGAATTTCTTCCTCAACTGGTTGTTCCTCTCTTTGGAGAAACTTGGCTCTTAAAATCTGATGTCGAGGCTTAGTGGATGTCCTAATTGGTCGAAGACAACTTCCTTCATCACTTTGTTGGTTGTTCCTTGATTTGAAGATATATTGTTCCCTCGTATAGACCAATTCAAATCAGCAATAGCTCTATAACGGAGTGTCTTAGATCCCTCTCGAGCTTCTAACCAACGGTGTTGTGAATATTTCTTGCAAGAGACCCAACTTATCTCGCAGGGAGGAGTTCTTGGATCATGCTCATCCATTGTCCCTTTCTGCATTCGGATCTGCTTTTTTAAAATAAATTTCTCCCACGGTTGGCAAAGATCACCGCTCGATGTCTCAAAATGGACAATTTTTACCCTCACACTGATTATCCATAAATCCCAATCCAAAGAGCAAGTTATATAAAATTTATAAAATTTTCTAGTGCAGAGCTAAATTTTACTAGTGAATGGCAACATGTATGAAGAAAGAATTTCAAATAAAACCGAAGTAAATCAACTAAATTTCTTTCCCAAATTGATCAACAATTTTATAAGGATAAAAACATGAGAAAAATAACAGATTTTGGATCGATAATAAGCTAGAATTATTTTATTAAATCTGCAGATGACAGTCCTCGAGACACATCTGAAAATGCAAATTCTTTTGCCCCAAAAATATGCAAACTAGCTGATTTTGGCCTCTAAAAATATGACAAAGATGTTGGTGATGAGATCCGGGACAGTCGTGCCCTAGAATGGGTCAAACTCCACTCGCAAGGGTGTAGACAACCCTAGATTACGCGGAATCTAAAAGTAGAAATTTGCCCTAACACTTGTGTCTTCAAACCCTAATCGGAAACAATATAAATTTGCACTTTTCTCCTATAATATTGGTGCAATTATGAAGTAGAACCTTGAAAATTAGTAGAAACCCCTGAATAAAGCTTCCTCTCAACAAGAAAGAAGAATTTTTGTTCTTCTTTCTAAGATAAAAGAGGGTTTTTATCCTCTCATGCAGAACTACAAAGAGTTTTCGTCCTTTGAAGTAAAAATGGAAAGCATGCAAGCTTAGACCAAATATCGAAAAATATAAGATGTCAAAAGATATTCTCTTTTATGCGTGGAACCTCCTTTTATAAGTAGTCTTGGCCTTTTTGCCACCCAAAACAACCAATCAACTTCTCTTTTCCTACATTTAATATTTTCCTTTTCCTTTTTCCTTCTCCACATGGGTCACATTTTCCTTAGTGAAAATAAAACAAAATAAAGTAACTTTCTTTTTCTAATTTTATTTTATCACTTTATCTTTTCTTTTCTTTTTTCCCTTTGTCATTAATAAATTAATATTTTATGATGCACTTTACGATTAATTTATTATGACTAAGTTTCCCTTTTATTCCTCCCTTAGCTGTTGGGAAACAAAATTGGGCTATGGGTCTTCGATAGAGACGGAGATATTACAGATGGGGGATTTTGGCTAATAACATTAAGGGAAGCTTTGGCGAGAAATGTTAACTAACGGTTGATTTTGTGGAGATAGTTGCACAAATGATCCATCCTTGGTAGGAGTGTCATATAGGTTAGCATCCAAATCTTGGATCATGGTGATTCTATTGGAATCTTCTTTGATAAGCTCAACCATCCTACATTGAATGGTTGTAGTAGGTTGAGATTGAGAAAGGGTACACCATGAGTTTGTTTCCCTCGATTGCGGGCACGAGAAGGGAGAAAGGAGCAACTCATATATAATGTGAATGGGTTGAGGCTCACTTTTAAAATCCGAAGGGATCACATGATAAGAGATGATGATAAGCCTCTTAGAAGGTAAAGAGATAAAGATAAGATAAAGATAAATATATTAATGTCCAACGAATGACCACAAAAGTAGGTCAATGGGACTGCAACCCAAACAATATACAAAGTGCGAGTGGGGACAACTCAAAACGAGTTCCCAAAAACAAAAAAGAAGAGAAAAGACAACAGAAAGGAAACCCGAAGCCAATACCCCCACAGGCGGGGGCAATGGAGCAAGCGGGGGAGAAAAACGAGGGAAGCAAAGAAGGGAATGAAGGGGGGGCAAACGAGGACCAATGGTCTAATCAGGAATGGTAGCCACACCCCTCTTAACATTAGAGGCCGACGAAAAGAAGCTCCTGATGGACTGGTAACTGAAAAGGGGGTGAAAACCTCCTTCCTTCTTTGAGATATGAGGCCCGACGGCGGCCGGGGGGACGAATGGAGCTGGAGCCGCCCTCTGCAGTACATGTGTGCATCGATTCTACTTGGCGGTGATCGAGGAAGAGTGAAGGTCAACCAGGATGAAGCTGATCTATGATCTCTGGGTCAGAAAGGCTCTGCCGTTTAGTTCCTCCACTAGTGGGTAGAACCGGAAAGAAGGTTGTAATTCATCTCGTGGGGACGACTCTCGGAGGGGGATGAAGAATCTGGTCTTGTAGCAGCAAAGACTCATGGATATAGAGGGCAAGACACCGTTGGTCGATATATCTGAAGAAGACCGGGAGAGTCTGAATCCCTCTAAAGAGACAATGAAAACGTCCTTTGATCTCATAGTATATGGGGCAGCGGAAGATGAAATGATTCTCTGTCTCCACCTCATGAAGGCTACAGAGCCTACAAAGTCTATCCTCCCGATCAATGTGGTGATCAGTCTCGCACCGAAGTCTATGGGAGCCGACTCGAAACTGACCCAAAGGTATATGGAGGGCATGCACCCAGTGACGAGAGGTGTACTGAGGGCGGATGATGAGTCCATCTCTAATTTCAAGAAAGTGCTCTGCATAAAAGGACATCTTAGGGCGCAGACCCCCAGGGGTTCACCCAAGTAGTTTGAATGAAGCTCCTGTAGATATCCTCTCGGATGGACTGTTGACACTTGCTTGGTGGGCAAGAGATGACTAGAAGCATTCGAGAGAATACTACTGAAGGGTGGAGGCGATCAATCAGATACCGAGTCCAACAGGCGAAGTCTCGGCAAACAACGGCCCACATGATCAGGGCAATACTCGTAGAGGAGCAATAGGCGAGATATGGATACTGTCACACATCATGGAGAGATCACCGAACCTCTGATAAAGTGAAGAAAGGATGATATGTCAAATATAGTCTCCAGACGGAAAGGTCGGGCTCAGAACTCTGCCAAAATAATATCTTTGGGGGTATCTGCATTTGCATCGATAAACGGTGAAGGAGGAGAGTCTAAATCCTCTCAGCGGAAGCCCAATCTGTGTCCAAAAGGGAGGGCCCCCAGACAACAGACCCATAGAGAACAGTGGGGCGGATGAGGGAGTTCATAAGAAACATCTTGGAGGAGACGTCCTGGAAGTGGTGCCGAAAACATTGTCTCTCGAGAATGGCAAGAGACCCATACCCTTTATTCACCCTCGGCTGAAGAGCATGCCTCATATTGAATCTAGGCCCTGAGAACTGGACTCCCAGGTAGGTGTATGTATTAGTAATTTCAACCTCCTGCCCCTTGAAGAAGAAATGGAGGTGTGATGTCCTCAACCCATTGAAGACCATGACCTTGGTCTTACCCAGATTGACCGTCAAATGCCGAAGATCACAAAATAAAGCAAGTGCATCAAGTTGTCTCTGAAGCCCCTCAGGAGAAGAGGCGAGTAAAACAATATCGTCGACAAATAGGAGAATAAAAATCAAGACGTGGTGAAGAAGGCAACCATCCCCTTCCTGAATGTGATCCCGAAGAAAGGATTCCAGCTCATCAATGTAAATGCCAAAGAGGGTAGGAGACAAGGGGCACCCCTGTTTAACCCCAATGGTGCTCTGATGAGATCTAACAATCATGTGCAATACGAAGACGACCAAGGATGGACTCATAGAGGCGCATGATGGCAATAATAAGAGTCTCAAAAATACCAATGTCTCGGAGTCGCTGGAAGAGGGCCATGCGAGGTACGGAGTCAAAAGCTTTTCGAAAGTCTACAAAACAACAATAGACTTTCGAAGAGCGGTGACAAGCCTCCTCAATAATAGCCCGAAGGGTGAAGATGTGGTCAATGGTGTGGTAACCAGGGCGAAAACCAGCCTGACCTCTGGCTCTGAGCTGCTTCTGCTCCAAAATCTCGACAACAACTGTGTGGAGGTAGCATAGAGTTTGGAGAAAGAATGGCCCACCATGATAGCCCTGTAGTTGTTCGGATCAGAAATGGACCCAACATGGATCGGGTGAATGATATGATGAGACCAGGTAGGAGGGAAGCCCATGCTAACCACTTGATTGAAAAGATCTGCCAAATAGTTACCAAAAACCTCAAAACCCTGCTTGAAGAACTCGGCCTGGAAACCATCCACATCAGCTGCCTTGCTATAGTTCAAAATCCTTATTGCCTCTTTGATATTACGGTGAGTGAAGGGATTACCAGGCGGCGGGATGCCAATGCAGGTGAGGCTGCTGCCCGGAACATCGTAAAGGGTAGAGGTGTGGGAAAAAATGGAGATAGGATCGATCATTGTGGAGGAGGGGAGTGGCGGGGAAAGACAGTACGCCAAAAGGACCGAGGGTTAGTCCTAAGGGAGGTGGAAAGCATATATCTGCGATGGGAAATAAAGGATCGCTTCTTACGGAGAGAAGGCACACCGTAGGCAACCTTAAGAGTGGGGAAGGAGGGGAGGGCCTGGGTAAAAGCCTGGCGAAGATGACGGTGAAGGGATTTGCACTCTACATTGTACCATTGGTTCATGGGGCAAAATTTAGTAATACTAGTGGCCGAGGGATGGGTGGTGGAGTTGGAAAAGGATCTCAAGGCAGCCTCCCACATGGCAGAGGAAGGCATGAGTACTTGGCCTCTGCACTAGGCATGTTAGAGAATAGGGGCTCAAGAGGGAGAAGGTCGTGGATGTGGGATGTGTAAGTTTCGTAATCTTATCAAATTGAAAGGAGATGCGAGGTGGGTAGTGGGGAGGGGGAGGAGGGGCGGTGGTGGTAGGAGAGCTGGCGACCAGAGAGAAAGATAGGACAGCATGATCGGCAAGGGGAATGGGGGAAACAAAGGAGCAGAAGAGGGGTGAGATGTCCGGGCTGGCAAGGATATAGTCTACCACACTAGTGCCCCCGCCATGGGGACGACATGTGAAGAAATGTGAATCCGGAAAGCGCTCGATCCCGTTGAAGATCACCATCCCCTGAGACTCCCCGAGCTAGAGGAGGAACCGTCCATAAGCTGTGAAAGGGCCATCTGTATCCGCAGAAATCCTATGTAGACCAACTGACATAGGGTCAATCCTCTGTGTGCAGAATGTATCCACTGATCTGTCATGGAGAGGGACCTGTAGGTGTCTGGTACGGGCATTAAAATCACCTAAAATGATAACCTCCCCGCATGACAGCTTGGTTATCAAGCACATCCCAGATCGAAAAGAAACGATCACCGTCCAGGGCCATTGTGGATGGCATAAGGGGAAGCAACCGGAGGAAAGTAACACACTACTATATAGAGATCTCTAGAAAACCGGCGGATCCACCGATACAAATCCACATGAACCGAGAGAGTGAATTTCAACAAGCAAGATAAGCTTGAAAAAAATGATAACGCTAAGAAGCTTGGAGAAGAAAATAGCATGAATATGACTCAAACAAGTGAGGTGTAAGATTCATGTTGAATTCGCTAGAATGTACGTGAACTACTGAGGTCAATATAATAACCCTCTCTACACAAATTAGGGCATAAGTAGAAGTCTGCGCTAGAGCCAACACATAAATAAGAAATACGGTATGCGTATATGATGGTTGTAAATGGATCTAGTAGAGAGTAATCCACACTCAATATCGAGTATATGATTCCAAACCCTATACCAGGGATAGGGATATTGGGTTACTCGAGTCCTAAGGGTTGGAAGCAAGAGCTATGGTAATAAACAAGAGCTAATCCTAAACTAAGGGTTGTAATGCCATTTGGCGGTAAGCATATGCTATAAAGAGAGTAATAACATAAATTAGACAAAGATATGCTACACTATCTTAGTCCAATATATGATATATCAAAATGATCAATCAAACCATATAAAGGAAAGAGTTTAAAGTTAGGGATACTTACGTTTGCGTGGACCTTATTAGCGCATTAATCCCCCTCCTTAGTTTGTAGCACCTTGTGAGAGATTATTGTGGGTGGATCACAAGAGAGATAGAAAAGATCCGTATAGACCACAGTTGGAGACTCTAAAGAGTAAGGTAGATCCTACTGGATCAACTCTTATTCGTGATGCTCCTAGTAACCCAATGCCTCATTGATGACCTCCAAGTGTAAGCTCCACTAAACCCTACAACCTCTTAAATCTTTGAGATCATATTTACGAGTGCAAACAGAACAAACTTTTCAATGATATCTTTGAGACATGACAATAATGACGCCTATAAATAAGGGAACATAACCTGAAGTCACAACTCAACTTGGCTGATTACATCACCTGACAAGGTCTTCCACTACACATTATCGACCATGTTTGATGAGGGTTGGTTGCGACTAGTCCAATAAAAGCTAACGGAGAAGAGAGAGAATGAAGAGTGATGGAGGAGACTTTGAGCAAAGGGAATGAAGATTTGAAAGTGTTATAATGAAGTAGCTCTAAGGTGTAAAGTGGTGGTGCAGTGGTAATAGTAAGGCAAGGGCATGTGCCACAACGATATCTCACGAGGGGTTATGAATAGGCCCACTTCAATCTCAATGTACCCCTTTAGTCATGCACTTGGGGATTAATGCACCAACAACCTTCAAAGAGAAATCATTAGTAAGTGAAAACTAAGGTGTATACACACACCTACATAGATGGCAGGCCTAACACCCAATGCACAAGACAAGTGAATTTGACCGTGCAATATTATAGTTTATATTTGAACATAAGATCATAGAAGGCATATGTTACTGTATATATTCTCAAGGATTTATAATTTTTAATATAACCATCAACCCAATTGGATTTATATGTATATTAAATTAAAACGAGACTCAGTGGGTGTATGAAGAAACCATATCGAAAAGAAAAAAATGCATTTGTAAATTGTTTTCAACGTAAATAAAGTCGATAGCAATCTACAAAAATGGTGGAAAGGCAGATTCTATTGTTTTTGACATGCTAGCAGACAAACTCCAGTTATCAACAGTTTCTGATTTACCAATGGAGTAAAGGGCAGTGAAAAAACTTGTGAAAGAAAAATGTGGTGAAATGGGCAAAACTGCTGAACATATCATCTATCTTCTGAAAAAAAATGAAAGGTATTCAGGAGATTGGTAACCTGGAAGAAGATAAGATTTCTGTTGAGACGCTTGCTTCAGAGATTAATTCACTTACTGTTCCAAAAGATTTCGATTGTACAATCAGGACAGACATACGACCAATTATGCATTCAGAAATGGTTTGATTTGGGCTACAAAACATGCCCCAGAGTGCGAGTTTTGCCACACATAATTTTAACAGCAAATTATGTTCTTCGGAGCTTGATTGCTCAATGGTGTGAAACTCATGGTGTTGAAATACCTAGCAAACATGTCCTAGTGGGACTGGTGTATGCAGTAACAGCTCAGTTGTTTCTTTTGAAGATCAAAGAGGCATAGATATTTTGGTTCAGAAACTTTCTTGTCGAGAGACAGATGTGCAAAGAGATGTTTCAGAAGAAATTATATTACTCGGAAAGAGCGATTCAAATAGTATGCTTTTGATCACTGAGGTGGGAGCTATTGCACACTTGGTGAAGTTGATATCATCACTGATGTGAACCCCTAAGAGCATGCAGTGACTGCACTTCTAAATTTATCTATTCATAGTAGTGATAAAGGATTGATTATTCAAGCAGGAGACATCAGTTGTGTAATAGAAGTCTTAAAGCATGGTAGCAAGAGAAAATGCTGCTGCAGCTCTTTTTAGCTTGTCTAGTGTAGATGGGAACAAAGTTACTGTTGTAGCTTCAGGAGCTGTCCCTCCTTTGGTTAATCTACTACGTGATGGAGCTCCTAGATGGAAAAAGAATGCTGCTACTGCTCTTTTCAATTTATCCATTTATCAAGGAAACAAAGCTAGGGCTGTTCGGGCTGGAGTTGCTCCTCCTGTAATGTCAATGCTTGTTGACCAAAGCATTGGAATAGTGGATGAGGCTCTTGCTATTCTCACAATTGGAAAGCAATCTGTTATTCGTACTCTTGTTGATTTGACCCATTCAGGTTTGGCTTGCAACAAAGAGAATGCTGCTGTTGTATTGCTTGCGTTGGGAATAAATGATTCCTCGCATTTAGTAACAACAATGCAGCTTGGTGTATTTAAAGACTCGGTTGAACTGTCTAAGAATGCCACTGCTAGAGCTAGGTGAAAGGCAACTACTATTCTGGATTTTATTAGTGAACAAGAACATGTTCCATAAATAAGAATATTTGCCATTCCGTTGCCACTGTACACAAAATAGCTGAACTCATATTGCATGTGTGAATCTCGTGATCCATTTGTAATCGGGCATCATTTTGGTACTACTAAATGAGTGACTTTTTTCAGTAATTTGGTATTACCAAAATTACTTGACAGAATAGTAAATTTTGGGACTTGAGACATTTTCCTTGGTTCTTCTGGTTCTTTGAAACTCTAGTTATCACAAGATATCTAACATCCTCAATAGATTTTAACCCTACTTGATTGGACACTTGGACTCGAGGTTAAATATATTTCAGTTGAGCACATGTTTCTGATCCATAGTGCATTCTACCAAAAATTTCTGTTGCACGCTCAAGTATGTTGTATATACTGTGCTTTTCAAATACAAAATAGGTTTCTGTTAGTGCGAAATCACAGCACCCCCAAATGATTTTAAAGATCTGCTTTTCTAAGGCAGGGTCATTTGGTGTGATTGCATAACATTGGATCATTCCCCAAGCTGTGGGACTTGCAAATGGGAATGACCCTCCAGAGAAGGTTGGTTCCTCTTCCTAATCTACCTGCCACAAGCTATTCCAGTGCAGGCAAGCTAATCTAATCCTAATCTAACTTCCAAGGAGACAAGGAGAGAGAAAACAAGGAAAAAACATAGCCTACACTAAAACGGTGATACACCAAAGAAGGAAAATGTTGATTATCTACCAAGCTGTAGTCTAACAAAGAGAGGTGAGCAATGAAAGGATGGACAGCAGCATCACGGACCATAGATCAAATTCACACGAAAATGTTCCAAAACCCCATGAACACAACTCCCGGATCTGCAGTGAACATTCAAAACATGCACAAATACCTGAATGAAGAGAGGCAAAGAGAACCAAAAACGAGCAAGGATGGACGATGCATCACAAAACACGTTTTATTGTTTGAGTTTGCACTGAGCATCATCTACGGGCAAGAGGCAAAAATGCCATTTTATAGAGCAAGGAGGTTCAAACTCTCTTTTCGACCCTAGGGAAGAGAAAAGGGGGGAGGCAGAGAAGAAAACGAACAAAAACCTTTTTGGGCCCCTCTGTTCACAATATATAGAAGAATGGGAGGGATAAAAAGATAAAAGATAAAAGATAAATATATTAATGTCCAGGTGAATGACCACAAAAGTAGGTCAATGGGACTGCAGCCCAAACAATATACAAAGTGCGGCGGGACAACTCAAAACGAGTTCCTAAAAACGAAAAGAAGAGAAAAGACAACGAAAAAGGAAACCCGAAGCCAATACCCCACAAAGCGGAGGCAATGGGGCAAGCGGGGAGAAAAAAGCGAGGGAAGCAAAGAAGGGAATGAAGGGGGGCAAGCGATGACCAATGGTCTAATCGGGAATGGTAGCCACACCCTCCTAACATTAGAGGTCGACGAAAAGAAGCTCTGATGGGTAGACAACCCCGAAGAGGGGGTGAAAACCTCCTTCCTTCTTGAGATATGAGACTCGACGCAACGGCCGGGGGATGAATGGAGGCTGGACTGCCCTGCAGTACATGTGTGCATCGATTCTACCGGCGGTGATCGAGGAAGAGTGAAGGTCCAACCAGGGATGAACTGATCTGATATCTCGGTCGGGAAAGGCTCTGCCGTTAAGTTCCTCCACCGGTGGGAAGAACCGGAAAGAAGGGCAATTCGTCTCGTGGGGACGACTCTCGAGAGGGATGACGAATCGGTCTCGTAGCAGCGTGAGACTCGCGGATGTAAAGGGCAAAACATCGCTGGTCGATATATCTGAAGAAGGCCGTGAGAGTATGAATCCCTTTGAAGAGACAATGAAAACGTCCTCCGATCTCATAGTATATTGGGCAGCGGAAGATGAAATGATTCTCTGTCTCCACCTCATGAAGGCTACGAGCCTCTGAAAGTCTATCCTCCCGATCCCGATGTGGTGATCGGAGTCTCACACCAAGTCTATAAGAGCGACTCGAAACCGACCCAAAGGTATATGGAGGGCATGCACCTAGTGACGAGAGGTGTACTGAGGGCGGATGATGAGTCCATCTCTGATTTCAAGAAAGTGCTCTGCATAAAAGGGCATCTTAGGCGCAAAAGCCCGGGGCTTCACCCAAGTAATTTGAATGAAGCTCTGTAGATATCCTCTCGGATGGACTGTTCAACACTTGCTTGGTGGGCGAGATGACTAGGAGCATTCGAGAGAATACTAGAAGGGGGAGACGATCAATCAGATATCCAGAGTCAACAGTAGGCGAAGTCTCGTGAAACCAACAACGGCCTGATGCAGGCAATACTCACAGAGGAACAATAGGCGAGATATGGATACCTGTCTGCTCATCGGAGAGATCACCAAACCTCCTGATACGGTGAAGAAAGGATGATATGTCAAATATAGTCTCCAGACGGAAAGGTCGGGCTCCGAACTCTGCCAAAATAATATGTTGGGGGACCGTCTGTTTGCATCTGATGAAACGGCGAAGGAGGAGAGTCTGAATCCTCTCAGCGGAAGCCCAATCTGTGTCCAAAAGGGAGGGCCCCCAGACAACAGACCCATAGAGAACAGTGGGGCGGATGAGGGAGTTCATAAGAAACATCTTGGAGGAGACGTCCTGGAAGTGGTGCCGAAAACACTGTCTCTCGAGAATGGCAAGAGACCCATACCCTTTATTCACCCTCGGCTGAAGAGCATGCCTCATACTGAATCTAGGCCCTGAGAACTGGACTCCCAGGTAGGTGTATGTATTAGTAATTTCAACCTCCTGCCCCTTGAAGAAGAAATGGAGGTGTGATGTCTGCAACCCGTTGAAGACCATGACCTTGGTCTTACCCAAATTGACCGTCAAATGCCAAAGATCACAGAATAAAGCAAGTGCATCAAGCTGTCTCTGAAGCCCCTCAGGAGAAGAGGCGAGTAGAACAATATCATCGGCAAATAGGAGAATAGAAATCAAGACGTGGTGAAGAAGGCAACCGTCCCCTTCCTGAATGTGATCCCGAAGAAAGGATTCCAGCTCATCAATGTAAATGCCAAAGAGGGTAGGAGATAAGGGGCGCCCCTATTTAACCCCAATGGTGCTCTTGATGAGATCAGACAATCCGTGTGCAGTACGAAGACGACCACGGATGGACTCATAGAGGCGCATGATGGCAATAATAAGAGTCTTAGAAATACCGATGTCTCGGAGTTGCTGGAAGAGAGCCATGCGAGGTACGGAGTCAAAAACTTTTCAAAAGTCTACAAAACAACAATAAACTTTCGAAGAGCGGTGTGAAACCTCCTCAATAATAGCAGAAGGGTGAAGATGTGGTCGATGGTAAGGTGGTTCAGACTATGAAAACGACTCTGTCAAGCCGTTTCATGTCTTAAATCTATTTTTGCGAAGCTTCAGCGGACTCAACAATGAAATTGCGAGGGTCGAGAGAAGGAGCAGTGTTGTAGAGAGGCCGAATGCGAAACAAGAAAAGCGGTGAAGTCTGGAAGTTTTCGGCTCAGCAGATTCAAGAAATGGTCCAATATTGACTAAGTATGGAGGAGGCAGTGGAAGAGACCACGTGTCCTAACGACGCTTCTCCAAAAAATGAATCCAAAAGGGGAGCTCAAACTTGCGCCACCCTCCACATAGCAAATGGTCAAAAAGAGTCAAGGGGCGGGCAGAAAAGCTTCAAAAAATTGGCTAAGTATGAATGTGCAAGCGGAGAGTGCCAAGTGTCAGCGTAGCGCATCTCCAAGAGTTGGTCCCAAGGGAAACCCAAGTGAGCGCGAGCTCACCATGTAGCCCAAAGTCAAAAAGTAAGAGGGACCGTTGAAAAGTCCACAAAGCAGTGGAGGCTGACAAGTGTCAACTCGACGCTCTTCCAAAGGCAAACTTTGGGTCGGGTTTGCAAACAAGCACGGTGCCTCCACGTGTCCTCAAAGGCGAGTTAGTTGAATAGTCAATACTTAAGCCGAGTCGGCGGAAGGCTCAAGTGTCTTAAGGGCGCTGCTTTGAGGGTTAAAAGGAGAAAAGGTTCCCAAGTGAGCACCCAGTTGACGAGTGTCCCGTGGCGAGGCGGGCGTCGAGGAAAAGGTTAGTTTTCGCCCTTTGCCCCAAAAGGAGTAAAAGTTGCAAAAGGGCCCACAACTCCTCCAAGAGGGAAAAATCAGCATTTGAGCTCGAGTCAAAGCCAAGGCGGGGAGTCGGGGAAAAAGTGAAAGTTTGCCTTTTGTCCAAAAGGCATAAAAGTAAAGATGGAAGCGCATTTCCCAGCCAACCAAAAGGAGCCATGTGTCCCAATCAAAAAGGGGACCCATTTTTCGAATTGTTTTCGCCCATTTGTACAGAATCAATGCAAAACTTCAAAGGGGCATATCTTTCGACTCAGGGCTCGAAATATAGCAAATCTGACACCGTTGGAAGCGTCTCGACGTCCTCTACGCCATGGAAGGATAAAAAATCATATTTTGCGAGGCCCGTAGGTAAAAATGAAAAAAGTCTTCCGAGGCAATTAACGCAGAATCCAATTTTTCAACTACCAAATCTAATTCGATTCAATCTGCTAGGAACCGGCGACATATTGTGGGCAGATTTGCGAAGGCATTGATTTCCAGTGGTTGAGCTTTTGAAAAGGGATTCAATGTGTATCTCAGAGTGGTTGGAGCAGGATACGATTCTTTCTTTCTTCTCTCTCCCATTCTTCTATATATTATATGAGAGGGGACCAAAAAGGTTGTTCGTTTTCTTCCCCCTCCCCCTTTTCTCTTCCCGGGGTCGAAAAGGGAGTTCAAACCTCCTCCCCTGCTATGTAAAATGGCATTTTTGCCTCTTGTCCGTAGATGATGCTCTGTGCAAACTCTAAAGCAATAAAAACGTGTTTTGTGATGCATTTGTCCATCCTTGCTCATTTTTGGTTGTCTCTTCTTGCCTCTCTTCATTGTAGGGTATTTGTGCATGTTTTGAATGTTCACTTGCAGATTTGGGAGCTGTGTTCATGGGGTTTTGGAACATTTTCTGTGTGAATCTGATCTATGGTCTGTGATGCTGCTGTCCATCCTTTCCATTGCTCACCTCTCTTTGTTCCATGGCAGTTTGGTAGATGATCAGCATTTTCCTTCTCTGGTGTATCACCGTTTTAGTGTAGGCTCTGTTTTTCCTTGTTTTCTTTCTCTCCTTGTCTCCTTGGAAGTTAGATTAGGATTAGATTAGCTTGCCTGCACTGGAATAGCTTGTGGCAGGTAGATTAGGAAGAGGAACCAACCTTCTCTGGAGGGTCATTCCCATTTGCAAGTCCCACAGCTTGGGGAATGATCCAATGTTATGCAATCACACCAAATGACCTTGCCTTAGAAAAGCAGATCTTTAGAAATCATTTTGGGGGTGTTGTGATTTCTCACTAACAGTTTCTAACAGCAGGACTAGCCTCGTGATTCCGGTCTCATTTATCTGACAACATACTATAACTTCTTGAATCTGAAAGGAGAACTGATATTGTATATATTAGAAAAATGTGTTGTTATTACCACTTGGTATGACTATGATTGATGAGGTACAGAAAACTGTTGGATACTTCGTCCAAATTAGATGAAAACATAGGGTATTTCAAAAATTGCAGCCACACATAACACAACATGAAAAGGTATAACACAACATTTGAATTGAATACTATATTTCCCATGTGATCATTCATAAGATTCAGGACCAATTATCATAAATTAAAACAAACAGATTTAATAATACACTTTACACTGGAGAAAAACTGGCATCTAATAGTTTGATTTATTCTAAGACATTCGAAATTCTAAAAATAAATAATTCACCGATTAAACAGGTTCATCATATCAGTTGTACAAAAAAATTGGGAGTAATAAAATTCATAGTTCAGAGACTTCTTGAGAGTTTATATTGCAAACACAGTACCTCTGTTTTCACAGGCTCCGTTGACTCTTTTAGTGGACTGGGACATAATCCTTTGGTTCACAACTTTCTCCGCTTGATGGCATGAGCCTAGAGTCCCAAGAAACAAAGTAGATATCCCCGTCAAGGTCACTTCCTGAAGTTTCACTGGGATGTCTGAGGCCCTTCTGGGTAAAAATCAGTCAGTCTACTAAATAGTTGCAATCCAGAAGCATCGGCCCCGTCTAAAATTCGAATATTACGAGGATGTGAGCAAGGATTCGAACATCATTACGAGTTCTGCTTGATCTGTTCCTTGGCAGCGCTATGACAGACATACTGGGTTTGTTCTGTCCCCGTTATGGCAAGAGGGCACAATCAAGATTACCACGTGCTGCCTCTGCCATGGCAAGAAGACGCAATAGCAGATCAGGGCCTGTCATGCCATGAACGCAATATCGAGAGGATTAGGGCGAGTGGGAAAAGAAAATTCACGCACACCGATCTTTTTAATCCCAATCTTAGGTCTGGATTTAGACGCAGATAAGCTAGTTTAATAAACCCGGACCGAAAGCAGTCATTTTTATTTCGTAACATGCTACGAAGGGAAAAAAACTTCATTTTATTTATTTTTGAAAATAAAAATAAAATATAATTATTCAAGATGAGATAAATACGACTTCACTATTGCAACCAACCACCTTTATATTAAATTAATTACAAAACAATCTTAGTGTGGAAGAAAATATAAAAAGCCAAATGCATTTATGATATTAATGATGTCTTGGGTTGTATAAATTTACATGGAACAACCACCACATCACGCATATATAATAAACAAATTATGAAAAAAAAATTGCATGATTTTTTTCCCTAAAGACATGCATTTTGTGTTTATATTTTCTTCCACGTCAGAATTTTTTTGGTATTAATAGTATTTTTTAAAGTTATATTTATTGTATCTTCAATAATTTTAGTATTCTATTTTATTATTGGAACTGCCCTTTATATTAATTTAAAAGAAAGAGAGTTATATAGTAAGGGGCAACCGAAAGACTCACGGTCCCACAAAACGCACAAGTGCACCAACAAAACAGAAAATGCCACGAGAGCTACATCAAAATGCCCAAAAGGCAAGTAGAGAGCACAAAAGAAAGATCAAGCACATGTTGCGGCACAGGGAGGAAAGGGAGGATCATCCCAAGGAGGGATAAATGCCCCACTATTTGGCTCGATTGAGGGAGGATCAACTTGCCAACCATCATGATTAGGAAACTCATTTGTAAAGGAACCATAATTCCCCATCCAGGGGGAGGCGATCTGTAATAGTCTCAAGCTTTGGCGGTGGAGAGCCCCATCGCGGAGAATCGCGCGCCCTTCCCCAAGAGGCGGGCTCCGGGCGAGTCCAGATGAGGACGGGATGAGGGGCGGCCCCAAGGAGAGGCAAAATAGTGGTTGGGTCAGCGACTTCTACGATGTAGTCCTGCAGTGGCGGCTATCGAGTGACGATGGCCGAGGTGGTGGCGATGAGAGGATCCGGCTGGGCAGACTCATAGTGCGGCGCGCTCCCCCATGATCCAAAAGCTCTTGTAGATGAGCAAACTCCATGGAAACCTTAACAGCTTGAGCTTGAATCAGTATGCACACAAAGAGATGCAATGACCACTTTGTTATTAGTGGAAAAAAAATCATAGATTGATCTTGCTTGAAAATTAATACATTGCGGGCTTTCCAAATATGAAACAAGATACGAGACATGAAACAATTGCCAAAGTCTCATCATGTAATGAGGCCAAGAGTAATGTAGCCAAATTCTAAACAAACTCAATATACTGCAAAATAATATGAACTCCAAAAGAAAATAGATCTCTTTCCTCGTTATTGAATCATGATTTACAATGTTTCCTAAATAGGAAAACACTTGAACTCGAGTTGCCAAGCAAACTCTAACTAACTTTGACTAAAACTACTCTAGGTGACAGAAATGACTATTTTTAGCGATTTACTTAGAACCTCTTTATTCTTAGTAAGTTTGCATGCTTATTCGTGCATGCAGGCACAAAAAATTTCCATGCATCTTCTACATGCCTAAATTAGAGGAATTGCCAACTTTCCAACTCATAATGCAACTAATAGACTAAAATTAACTAATGCCCTAAAATAGGAAAAAACCGAACTACAACTTAAATCCTAATTTTCGGCCTCAAGATGGTGGATTCGGGCCCGAAAATGTGCTGAAACTTGCTCCAATCGGTAGGGCAGGTTGGCCGACCGATGCGTTCATCTTATCGAAACATGTGGTTTAAAAAAATAAACACTCGGAGCACAAGTTATGACATTTTCAAGTTCCTGTTAATTTTGGCGCATCATTCTCCCTGCTTGAAAAAAATGCAGCTCCTGCAAGTTGTCTTCTTCAAACTACTTCCATTTATCTGCATCCAACTTCTTAATCTCCCACTCTGTGACCCAAGTATTGTCCTCTTGTTCCAGTCCTTTCCAATGTACCAAATATTTGTTGTATTTCCCATGTCGCATGTCCATTGTTTTCTTATCTAGAATTTGATCCACTTCTTCTTTCTTCTTCACCGAAACCTGCTGCCTCCAATCTACTACTTCATCAATAACATCCCCTTTTGCACCATCCCCATGAAAAGAATACAAATCTGAAACATTAAACACTAGAGAAATATCAAAATTCCCTGGCAATTCTACCTCATAAGCATTATCATTTATTTTTTCACGATTTTACAGGGACCAATCTTCTTGTACTTCAGCTTGTTATAGGTTCCTTTTGGAAACCTTTCCTTCCGCAGATATACCATAACCAACTCACCAACTATAAATACCTTTCTCCATCTGTGCACATCTACTTATTTCCTTATACTTATCATTACTATTTTGCAGCTTCTTCCGCACTTCTTCCTGCAATTGTTGTATATGTTTGGCAAATGCTTCTGCATCATCACTGACTCTGCCATCAACTGGTAGTTGTACCAAATCTAACACCTGTTTAGATTACTCCCATACACAATAGAAAATGGAGACTTTCCTGTGGATCTATTTATGGAATTGTTATATGCAAACTCAGCTTGTGGTAATGCTAAGTCCCATTGTTTCGGCTTTTCCCCAACTATGCACCTTAACAGGTTTCCCAAACTCTGATTTACCACCTCTATTTGCATATCGGTCCCAGGGATGATAGGCACTACTTGAATTGTAGTTGAGTTCCCAACTTCTTCCATAAAGTCCTCTAGAAGTGACTTAAGAACCTTGTGTCCCTATTTAAATTAATGGTTTTTGGAACACCATGCAAATGAACAACTTCTCTGAAAAACAAATCTGCTTACGCTTGTCGCATCACTTGTTTTCTTACAGGTAATAAAATGAACCATCTTAGAAAACCTATCAATAACCACAAAAATTGAGTCATTACCTCATGTTTTTTGGTAATCCCAAAACAAAATCCATACTCAGATCTGTCCACGACCCTTTAGGAAAAGGCAACAAAGATATACAACCCTATATTCTCATGTGCATGACCTTTCGAGACTTGGCAAATTTGACACCTCTCCACATATCTTACCACATCTCTTTTCAGCTTTGGCCAATAGTATTTCTCTACTACCAAGGCTATCATCTTATCTTTACCAAAATGCCCAACCAATCCTCCGTTATGCAACTCTTTCACTATATTCTCTCTCATAGACCCAACTAGAATACATAGTTGGCATCCCTTGAATAGATAGCCATCCTATAAAATGTACTCATCCTGGACATCTCCTGCATTGTCTGACAATGGACGAATTAACCTTTCAACAATATTCTTGAAATCAGAATCAGAAGAATACAAACCCTTTATTGCTTCAAAACCCACCACCTCATTTTCCATAGTGGTAAACAAAGTCACACGCCTACTCAATGCATCTGCAACTTGATTCTAGTTTTCCTGATTTATGTTTTAGAGAAAAAGTATAACCCTGCAAAAATGATACCCACTTTGCATGCCTACTATTCAACTTCTTTTGTGTATTCACATACTTCAGGGCTATGTGGTCTGTAAATAACACAAACTCCTTAGGCACTAAGTAATGCCTCCAATGCCTCAATGCTTGTATAATTGCATAAAATTCCACATCATAAGTAGAGTAGTTCTTTCTTACCTCATTTAGTTTCTCACTAAAGAAAGCTACTTTTCCACCTTGACTTAGAACAACACCAATACCCACATGTGAGGTGTCACAATCAACCTCAAACACTTTATCAAAATCTGGTAGTGCCAAAATGGGTGCCTCTGTCACCTTCTTCTTCAAGAACTGAAAACTATCCTCAGCTACCTTTGTCCACAAAAACTCCCTTCCTTTTGTGCAATCTGTTATTGGAATACTACTGAAATTTTTAATAAACTTTACGTAAAATGTTGCTAGACCATGAAAGCTTCTTACCTTTGTTATACTCCGTGGAGTAGGCCATTCAATAATTGTCTTTATCTTCTTTGAGTTCATCTGTACCCCATCTATTGAAATAATAAAGCCCAAGAATACCAAACTCTCTTGCATAAACATTCACTTCTTCATATTTGCATAGAATTTCTCTTTCCTTAACACTTCAAATATAACCCTTAGATGCCTCAGATGTTCTTCTTTAGTTTTACTAAAGATCAAGATATCATCAAAATAAACCACAACAAACTTACCATTATACTCCCGCAGCACGGTGTTCATCAGTCATAAAAGTACTAGGTGCATTGGATAACCCGAATGGCATCACCAACCACTCATATAATCCATTTCATGTCTTGAATGTTGTTTTCCACTCGTCTCCTTCTCTGATCCAAATTTGATGGTGACCACTTCGAAGATCAATCTTGGTGAAATACCTAGATCCAACAAGCACGTCCATCATATCATCAAGGCGAGGTATTGGGAACCAATACTTGATTGTAATTTTATTGATTGCTTTGCTATCCGTGCACATTCTCCATGTTCCATCCTTCTTTGGTGTTAATAAAGTTGGGGTTGCACACGGACTCATGCTCTCCCTTATGGCCCCCTTTCTCACGAGCTCTGCACTTGCCTATTCAACTCTGCATGCAATGTTAGGCTCATCCTATAAGCCGCTTGATTTGGGAGTGAAGACCCTGGAATCAAATCAATATGGTGTTGAATATCTCTTTTTGGCGGTAATCCGTCTAGTAGCTCATCAGGAATAACATTAGAAAATTCTTCTATTAATTATGTTGTTTCTACTGGTATTTGTGCACTTGCAGGTTCATCCTTATTTGTGACTAGTGCATAACAAAAACTGGTTGCCTTTGCCTCCTTCACAAATTCCTTTGCAAAAAGCATATTTTCAGCCTTCCCCTCTTCCTTAAGAGGTAGAAAAACTATTTTGTGCCATCCTTTCAGAAAGTATAAGTATTCTTTCCCCGTCATGAATAACTTTTCTATCAAATTGCCATGGTCTTCCTAACAGCATATGACATGCATCCATAGGAATAACATCACACCAAATCTCATCCTTGTAACTATTCCCAATAGAAAAACTTATTAAACATCTCTTATCAATAGTAACTTCATTACCCTTCTTAAACCATGCAATACTTTGTAAGGGTTAGGATTCTTCTCACAATGTAGACCCAATTTCTCGACAATCTCATTTGAAACCATGTTCTCACAACTACCACCATCAATAATAACATTACATAATTTTCCTCCTGAAGTGCATCTTGTTATGAAAATATTTGTACGCATCCATGCATCCCCCTTGATATCCTTTCTTGGAGAAATCATCATCCTTTTGATCATCAGATTTTCTCCACATCTGGTGGAATTTCTAGGTCATGTTCGTCTTCTACTTGTTCAGCTTCAACAAGATTTACTCTTGGAGCATTTGCTTGCCTCTTGTCATGTGTATAAGAATGCGGGCATTCAAAATCCCGATGCCCCTCTTCACCACATCTATAACAAACAAATGGTCTTCGTGGAGCCTCCCATCCTCTATCGCCAACATATCCTCTGCCCCTAGAAAATCCTCTGCCTCTTTGTTGATTATGGGAATCTTGTCTCGTATCTTCTTGCTTTTCCACTCCACGAGGTGATTCTCCCCTACCTTGGTGAAACTAGCTCGTCCCGAAAGGAAGATGAGGCCCCCTATTCATTCCAGGTGATCTCCTAAAACTTTGACGACTTTGTTTTCCTCGGCCTTTAAGGCTAATTGATAGGCATCCTCCATGCTCTTAATCTGTGCATACTTATCTCATCTTGAATAGAAAATTTTAATCCATTTACATACCTTGCAGCCATTTGTTCTCGGTTTCTTCATGCTCTACACAAATGGACAACTTGTAGAACTCATCTGTGTATTCTTGCATGGTTTGTAAGTTCTGTTTGAGATTAAAATCTCCCAGTAAAGGGTTTGTGCATAATCCACAGGGATAAATTTATCTTTCATCTTCTTCTCCATCTTACTCCACGTCCTAATTCTTTCTTTCCCCTTTTTTACCACTCTTTCGTAGGTGATCCCACCATAACATAGAATGACCTTTCAATTTCGTGCATAACATAACATGACCTTCTTTTCTTCTGACATAGCCTTCCACTCAAAAAATTTCCCCATGCTAGTCAACTAGTCTATCAGCTCCTCTAGTTTTAGACTACCTCCATACTCTGAAACATCAACTCTTATCCCATCATTCTTTCCTTCTAATGCTCAAAGCATCCTTTCTTCAAAAGCTAAGGGTGGCGCTTGCGTTTCCTCCTCTTCACAAACTTCTTCTTCATCTGTGTCATCTCCACCTTGATTTCCTCTCTGGGTTATCATTGCAGCAAGCAAACAACTTGCCTCTGCAGATCTTGCATATTTCTATTCATCTAGGCAATACCGCCTCCTCTTCCTCTTCCTCTTCCTGCCATTTTTTTTTCGGACTCGAACCAACTCTAATACCAGATAATGTAGCCAAATTCTAAACAAACTTAATATACTGCAAATAATATGAACTTCAAAAGAAAATAGATCTCCTTCTTCGTTATTGAATCATGAATTACAATGTTTCCTAAATAGGAAAACAACTCCCAACTCGAGTTGCCAAGAAAACTCTAACTAACTTTGACTAAATCTACTCTAGGTGGCGGAAATTACTATTTTTAGCGAGCTTTACTTAGAACCTGCTTATTCTTAGTAAGTTCACATGCTTATTCGTGCGGCACGTAAAATTGCACGCATCTTTACATGCCTAAATTAGAGGAATTGTCAACTTTCCAACTCATGATGCAACTAGTAGACTAAAATTAACTAATGCCCTAAAATAGGAAAAAACCAAATTGAAACTTAAATCCTAATTTTCGGCCTCAAGATGGCGGATTTCGGCTCGAAAATGTCTTTGAAAGTTGCTCCAATCACTAGGGCAGGTTGACCGGTGTGTTCATCTCATCGAAACATGTGGCTTAAAAAATAAAACAAACTCAAATGTACACCCGAGCACACAAGTTACGATCTTTTCAAGTTCCTACTAATTTTGGCGCATGTGAGGGCTAAAATCACCAAATAAGGCCAAACGTCAGTGAAAGAATTCAGGGTGGTAAGGTTGAAATAAAGAATGGATCCATGTCCAGATCGTTTGAGCACGGGGACAAGACCAGAAGATGTGTTTAAACGACTCAGAGCGAGAGCAAAAAGGACATTTAGGATTAGGGATGCCAATATGACTAAGTCGTTCTCCCACAAGCAAACCTTGGTAAACCAAACACCAAAGGAAATGATTAACTTTGGGCTCAAGAAGAGAATTCTAGGTACGGGAAAGCCGACGAAGCCAAGTGGAATGCGCGGATTGCAACCCCACCTAAGCATTGAGCTTGTCAATGGCGGGCGAGCGGACTCACCAGATGATAGATGGTTCTAGTGTTGTAACAAAGGAAAGCAATTTTTCGATTCCACCACCAATCGCACCACCAAGCTATAGGAGGTTTAAGCCCCAATTTGTGGAGCATAACATCTAGCAGGAGCTCTTGAATTTTGCAGATAGACGGGAGGTCCGAATGGCAAGATTGAACTTCATCTTGAGCTCAGGCCAAGAAATCCAGTCTCTGCGGTTAACCAACTCCTAAATGGTATGAATGCCCTTGCGATAAAGTCGGAGAGATTTGATGCCCGAGTTTCAACAAGCGGAAGATTTCCATCGGTGATGATGGGAGACCACCAAAGATTCTGAGAATTAAAAAGATCCCGTGCGAAAACCATTGCTAACCCAACGCATCAAAGGCTTAACCAACTCAAAGGATTTCCAAATACTTTTAGCAACAAAGGTACCTGTAATTTTGACAGAGCGAGGTGATAATAAGAGTATGCAGCCCTATATTATTCCAACACTTCTTGTCGTATGGGGCTCCAGACTCAATGCAATGTCGAAGAAGATTTTCCGGGCGTGATTGCACGATAAGCACCAGAACCACCCACTTAGAGCATAATGCAACGCTTTGCCGGTAGACGTCGATGACTCCCATGCCACCTTGATCACGAGGAAGACAACACACTTTCCAAAGCTACTTAATGAAAGCTAGCTAAACTAGAATTTTACAGGATAAAAAGTCCCCGAGTAGCTTGCAAGTCTCGTGAACAAGTCGCGAGAAGGGCACCAACACGCAAAATAATAGACATGAGTAGCAGCAAGAATCTTAGTGCAGACTTGGAATTTACTAGCCAAAGATAAGGGTTTAGAAGACCACCTTGTAACTTTTTGCTCCACCCTATTAATAACATACTGTCATAGCGTAGCCAGTCACTATCAAAGGCAAAGGGAATGCCCAAAAATTTAAATTTCTCACCACAACTAATCCATTTCCGGGGTAGGCCTTGACCAGTTCGGGAGAGGTAGACAACTCTTCCAAGAGCTCAAGGTTTTCGAATTGAATGCTAGAGCCAAAAAGCTAGACAAAATGTGTCGAGGCACTCAAAGACCCTAGAAACATTCTGCTCAGATTCATCAATAGTAAGAAAAGAATCATCAACGAAGTGACCATTGATTAGCATGATCGGGAAGAATAATCCCCCGAATGCGACCTTGAGCGGCCTAACGGGAAATTAAATTTCCCGACGCACAAGAAGAAGAAACAGACAGAGCAAGCGGGCGTGAGAGGGCACCTGTCTCGATAGAGTGGAAAAGGCCAATGGTAGTGGACTGGTGACCATTGATGATGAGCAGGGGTTGAAGCAATAGAAAACAAACTACTTATGGCGATCTGAATTCACCAAAGCCGAGGGCTTTGAGCATGACAAGGATGAAAGGCCATTCTATACGATCATAAGCCTTCTCGTAATCAAGAGGCCGTTGCGAGGAAACACGAGCCCATTCCATGCCTTCCCAAACCGCAAGAAGATTATCCAAAATGTACCGGCCTTTCACAAAACCAGTTTGTTCAGGATGAATAATTTTGGGCGAAGATCAACCATGTGAAGAGCCAACGCCTTGGCAAGAATTTTGTAAGAAACATTCAGTAGGGTGATGGGCCGCCAATTATTCATCATCTCAGGGTTACCAACTTTGGGGATGAACTTGATGTTTCCTTGATTGATGAAACTCCCAAGAGATTGATTTTGGAGAGCTTCATTGTAGACATGAAGCAGATCAAGTCCCATAAAAGACCAAGTCACTTTGTAAAACTCGCATGAGAAACCATCCAGACCCGGTGACTTGTTGTCCGCAAGACAGAGAAAGGCTGCATGGAGCTCCTCCAAAGTGAGAGGGGCATCGCAGCGAGCACGATCTCTGGCAAAATTTTATTGGGAACCACATCAATACATCTCTGCAAGGCATCAACTCGCTCAATCGAATCCTCTTGAGCTTGAAAAACCAGATGGTAGTGTTTGACAAAAGCATGAGTGATCTCTGGGAGCTCAGTGAGTCGTTGGTGTGAATCATAGATAGCTTTGATATGTTGATGAGCATGCTTGGCCCGGAGGGATTTTAAAAAGCTTTTAGAGGATTTGTCTCCCACCCTAAGCCAATGGAGCCTCGACCGGATCTACGCACCACGAGCCAAGTGAGATTCAATGAGCTTGAGCTTATGTCGAATATCGCAGCTTGGAGTCAAGATAAATGTAAAAGGGATTGTTCTCGAAAAACTAAGAAATCCTTCTACGAATTTTTTAAGCGAGAGCCGACTCGGCTCACTTACGCACGCAAGCCTCCTGTTTACCGAACCGGCAAAGGAACTAGGTCGCGTGTTGAATCGCCGCCTCCCACCAAGAAATCCAGGCTAGCGAAATGGCGAGACGTGGCGTAATGCTCCAAATTTTGGCAATGAGCGGGACCACTCCAGGATGACTCAGCAGAGAGACATTAAGATAGAATTGATTATTGGGCACCTTGGGAGGGGCCCCTACCAAACAACCTTAAATGTGATCGGATGGTGATCTAACAAAAGCACATCATACCACACCTTGACAACGGAGGAGCCTTGTGTGTCAAAAAAAAAAGGGCTGCTGTGAAAGAAGTGCACGGTCGAGTCTTTTTAAAACCCGATCATATCCTTCTCAAAGATTGGTCCAAGTGAACCAAGCTTGGTCTTTAAATTCTGTGTCAAGCCGCTAAAGCGAACGGATCATAAAGACCCCAACGACTTTTAAAGTAATACTAGGCCACACGCTTGCCAATACACCAACGCATAGGAAGGGCGCCACATTTATCATCCGGGTGCTCCACCATATTAAAGTCGCCACACACTAGCCAATAAGCAAACGGTAAGTTATCACCTAACCATTTCCATAAAGTTGTTCTTTCGAGCCGTCATTAGGGGCATAAACATTAATAATACCAAAAGAAAGATCATTAATACTCATAATCACCCAAACAACCCTATTACTAGGATCCTGGCCCAAGGTAGTGATTAATGCCGAAAATTTCGGCGCAATGGAAATGCTAGCACCACCTCTGCCATCAATATGTTGCGTGTGAAAATGCATAAAATCTGGGGCAATGCAAGTTAGAGTATTCTAAAGCAAAAAACCAGAAATTTTAATTTCCTATAAACAAATAATATCTAAATTATCAATAAGTTGACAAGCTAAACGAACAGATAATTTTCGTGAGGGCTCTGTCAGACTAAACATTCCATGACATGAAATTCATGAAAAATCAAACATATCATATTCCCCACCCTGTCAGAATTCCATCCTCGGAGCCGAGAATGGAAAAATTATTGGCAAGAAGAAGTTGGTCTGAATCAGAATGCTCAACATGAATGGAGCGGCACTTGGCCCCATTATCCCTCGCACGCCGCGTAAAACTCTCGGAGTGGACTGCGTGAGCATTGCAGAGGAAGAGAGGTTGATGCAAAATTCCCAGTATTCTCTAAATTGGACGGAGTAACCTGGCTCTGCAAGGGTTTGGAAGGAATGGAAACTGACGGACACGGTGGCTCCACTCCTAGATCATCCTTGGACAGAGGAGGGGAAGAGGTGGTAGGCGGAACCTCAACAAACAGTTTCGCACCAGAGCTCTTCTTATTCCCAACCATAGTCCATCCTATTAGATATCACAAGCACTGAGAGGGGGTGAATCAATGCTTAGCACAATTAAGGTCTTTCCAAACTTTCTATTTTACTTAACTTGAATTAGCAGTTTAGATTATGAGCACAAAAGGAAATTCAAACAAGAAACACAAATGAGAAAGACACAATGTTTATAGTGGGAAACCCAAGAAGGAGAAAACCCACTTTGAAATCAGCCTCTTTATTTAGAACACCAATTCTAATGCACTGATTTACAACTGATTAAGCACCCACTTAATCACTGAAGCACCCACTTCAAATGTTCATACAAGCACCTACTTGATGAATTCTAAGCACCTACTCAGCTGGATTTGTAGAAGCACCTACTTCTTCAGTCCAAGCACCTACTCAGACAATGTTTGCAAACAAATGACCATTTAGTAGCTATGTTGCTCCATCAACAGATCATGGACACTTTACTAGTGCACTTCATTTAACAATTCACCTGTTTATCTGATTTTGCAACTTATACACAGTCAAGAATGCATGAAACTGCTTCTAATACAAATTCATCTTGTCAGCTGCTGCTACACTGTTTCCTTCTCTGATTTGTATGTCAAATTGTTTTCTGATCTTTACCAACTTGGGAACTTCAATATCACTGTTTTCTTGATCAACTAAGGACCCTGTTTGGAACTCTTAGATCACAGTTTTGCTAAACTAAGAACCCTGCTCTAACACAGTTCTCTGCTATATTTTGTTCTTTACACACCTGTTGTTTACTTGCCTTTCACCTCTAATCAAGCTTATCACTTTCCTTGTTTCATACTCCTTAGTGTCAGATACATTTGGCTGTCCTTTCACACAAGTCAATACCTTCACAGTTTATCCACTCCCTTTATTATACTATTCTATCTCAGTCCTTTTATAACAGTCATTAGCCATATACATATCTATTCTTTGTTTTCTCTTGTCATTCTCATCACTGTATTAACTGTCTTGATTCACTATCACAGGTATCTCTTTCTCTTAATCTTTATGTCTTCTTTCTATCTTTCAGAGTATCTTCTATTGATGATACAAATCACTCACTGCCCCTCTGTTTTTAATTCTCTCTACTCTTCACCGTATATCAGACTTTTTGTATTCCCTTTCAAGGACTTACAGTTTGTTTTCCATGAGCTACAGACTTTTTCATCCCCTTTGAAGTTCAAAAGAGTTTTATTTTATATGATAGAACAAGACTTGTCTATTCAACTTCCTCTAGCATTGTTTCGAACCTTCTTTGACTGTTCACCTTCAAGAATTTGTTCCAATGATTCCAATTTCCGCAACATACTTCAAAACGGTAATTGGACTAAGGCTTTGACATCCTCATAAGAAACATGAGACTTTATTAACTCAAGATATAAAAATGATCTTGCATTATGCCTTCAACCAACACTGATATTTCATAGACATGCACTATTTTGTAACAATTTGAATGGAACCCAACTGTTTCAACAACATGGGTAAGGAGGGAAGATCCTGTGCCATCCGTTTGAAGTGTTCACAGACCGTTTTAGAGAGAGCAACATTTAAACGTCCAAAAGACCCTCTGCAAAGTACTCCACGACAGTTCAGAATTTCTGTCAAGAAATTCTGTCTTCCTACTCAACGAAATCGTGAAATTATTTTTGCAAACATTTTATTTGATACAAGCAGAGATTTGCTCAATTTTTTTTTGAATTTTAGACGGCTGCCTATCTTGTTTCGATTCTTGCAAAACCCTAATTTCAGGGTTGCATTAACAGTCATGGCCCGAACATACAAAAATTTGAATATAAGGCACAACACGTAAGGCACAACACTTTTGGAAGGGCTGTGCACTAGTTCTCCATCAATCTTGATCCTCAAACCATCATGTAACAACTTTAAATGCTCCCAGCAATGAAGAAAAACAGTCCGCAGTGCTTTAAAAACTCTGCCAAGGATATAACAGTCATCATGTTACCCGTCTTGGATGCTTGAATAGTGTCTTAGATGCATTCTGGAGGATGTCTAGACAGACATGAAACCCTTCACAGCTATTTCCTTTGCATGAAACCTTCAAAACTTTCCCAGTCCTTCAAAACTCGGAGTACAGAGGTATTTTGTTTGACATTGTGGCTTGGAGCAGGTGAATTATTGCAAAGAGTTTAGTTTGAGACACTTGATAGCTTTGTGCAGCATGAGAATTGTTGAGGCCTTGCCAACCATTTGCACTACCTCCAGGAGAATACATTTTCACTCTTGCCATTGAGAACAACATAGTTACAAACCTGTGAATCAGCAAAACAAGGCTCCAAGAACTCTGTCACCAAGCAAGTAGACCAACAAACCCATCATTTTGCCCAACTGCTCCATATTGTGATGAGAGGAGTTGCTCTATTCTCTGAATATGATATCAAATATGATCAATAACAAAAAATAGAAGAAAACTCCTTGGGCAATAACTTCATGAGACAGAGGTTCTTGACAAATTCTACAGGACAGCGTGGTGAAACTGAGTTCACACCTTAACCTTCACCTATCAATCATCTCAACTGAATAATCATCTTGCAAATGACCTGTGAAGAAGTTCTGGGCACTCAAAAGATTGATTTATGAACAAAATCACTCAACTTGATCCTGATATCTCAAGACACATGCCAGGAACGAGAATAAGCCTATCAGAAAAATGTTCATAACTTTTTCAAAACTTAACCAAATTGCTTCAAAATTTTGCAGCATCTCAGGCTTGGAGTTCCATTTAAAAATTCTTCTATGATTCATCCGAATAAGCCCTCATATTTTTTCTTGAGTGCTAAGAAGCCAGGCAGCTCAAAATGAACTTTTCAACAGACCAGTTTTGCAAAAACTTGAATAACTTGTTCAAACAACCTCCTGATGACCTGAAATTTTGCATAGTGGTCAAGGACACCTGTCTCTGTCATCTCCCATGATTGGTTTGACAAAATTAGCTCTGAATTGGTCTATCCCATCTCATTTGCATGCAAGAACAACTAGGTTTCTCAAGGGCAGTTTTGGCTAGAAGTGACATTTTGCTCCAAAACTTGTTTCTTGACTTTCTGAGCCCTGAAATAAGTTCATCCACCTGAGATACACCTGCTTCTAGTGTTTTACTGCTTTACTTTGCACCACAGAGGATGCAAGATTCACATGCACCTAGAAAGCATCAATTTGACTCAGCATGGACTAACATGAAACCAACACTATGTGACTCCCTAGACACACCACAACCATGAAAAAGATGCACAGGGACATCAATGACAACATGACACAAGGTGGGCGATACATCCATCAGTCCGAGGGTCTACTTTGGGCTTAGAACCGGTGGGTTGCATTGGTGCTAGCTTGGAGCAAGCCAAAAGAGGATAGTCCCGAATGTGATGGTCTGGGGCCTGACAACGAAAACATGTGTTGGGGAGGTTGAAATAAACCACCTTTTGAGAGATATGCAGGGACCCAACTTGAATATCCAGATGGTCCCACAAATCTTTTGCAAGGTCCACTTCAACACACACACACGCTTGTTAGGACGAGCAAAAAAACGCTCTTATTCATGGCAAATCACCCTGCCAATGGGTTTCACAATCTCTGGTAAGAAGGACCAGAGATGAACAGGAAGGCCAGGAAGTTCAATCCAAACTGGGATTTTTAACGAGACTTGGCTGGTGGGATTAAAATCCTGGGTCCATGGTGAAAGCACAAGCAAGGTATTGCCTAAGTACCAACACGCCGCCTTAAGCAAAAGGGCTTGGAGTTGAGAAGGCTCACGAAAGGAAAACAAATAAAACCCCTTGGTGAGGTTACGGACACCTGAAACTAGGATACTATTAGACTCCCAATGGTTTTTCATCCAGTTTTGCAGGTAAGCTTTATGAGGGTATACGACCACAGAAATAAGCAATAAGGAAATGGTTTTGATACCACTTGACCACAAGATCTAAACATTCATCAGAAATAATTACATTCGGGGATTCAAAGTCCATACCTCATCGTAAACTTTCGACACAAACTTCCTCGCACGCTTTGGGAGCCATTTCCACCATTCTGGCGGTTGTTGCTGAATAGGAGAGGAAGTTGGCCATTTATAAGCTACGCACCGTCTTTGTGGCGGGAAAATAGCCGTAAAGGCACAATGATATGACCGACGGGAGACCTCTATAAAAGTTATGGACCCATAGTTTTCACGGTGAAGTATGGCAAGTGAAAGCATGAAAAACGCTATGCAAAGCCGAAGTATTTTATTTTCAAAACTAAATACGGTGAAGTATTTTATTTTCTTCGTAGCATGTTATTTTTAAGTTTATATTTAGTTTTGTTGTATTTGAAATATTCAGAAATGCACCCAAGGTACTTTAACAAAGGGGAACTCATGGAAACTAATAATTAGTGATCACCACGATGAATGTTGTTTAATGGAAAGATTATTAATGAATCGATTGTCAATTTTTAATTATTGACATGGTTTGATAGATTTTTAACCTCTGAGATACTTATGGATATAAAATGTGGTGTTCATGGTTAGCGACCATGTTATGGGATGCCTTAGGCTACATAGCCCTCAAAATACTTAGTGCAATACTCATGTAAAAATATACAACTCGCAAAAAATCAAACAAAAACACGACACATGTTATAGAACTCTAAAATCAACAATCTTTATTCAAACTCAAAATACATACATGGAAACCCAATAGCGAATCTCATGGGCAAGATGCTCGAAAAAAATCTTTTCGCAGAACCTATAATCTTTACAAGTGTAGCACTACAACACAAAACACACTGAATTGACTAGTCTAGGTTATAGTATCGATTGTGTGGCGATCATCATCCATAATGATTTAATTTAATTTGAACTAATTAAATTTAATATTGCGATCACTTATTAAAAGAAACAAAAAATACAGAAATGACACAAGCAAGCTAAGACGTAAATATGAAACCCTAAGTGAGAGATATAGAAAGAATGACTTAGTTGATTTACGCTTGATCTGGAAGTGCTCTAGGCTAGAAAAACTGTTGAACAGAAGTGAATAGTGTTGTAAATGCTCAGGATAAATTTTGGAGCTTACGGATGATGTTGGACATAGGCGCCAAATCATACCATCGGCGCTCGTGGATCTGAAAGTGGTCGAGACCACGATTTTAACATTGTCGCACAAGTGTCACAAATATTCCTTATTGATCTCTTATATGATGCTCCTTAATCGCGAGGGTAACTATAACTTGCAAAATAGAAGTTCCCTTTAAAACCCACAAAACCACATCAGACCTAAAAAAGAAAGATGTAATATGGTAAGTCAAACCAACCCCGGCAATCACCACAAGGTGAACTCACGAACAAGCACTTCACTACATTTTAGGATCCATGTAGTTCTTGTGAGTGTGTGTAAGGATTGTGCCCTAGAATGCCCTAGTGCAAGTTGCACTTGATAGTGGGATAGATCTAGAATGTAACAATGTATAGCATGTGTGAATGAAATAGAGTGAACTTCCCCTTCCTATGCAGTGTATGCAGAAAATGTAATCCTTGTGCCTTGATTGAATGCCAAATGGATGTTTTGAAGTGCTTTAAGTGCCTTTTGAGTGCAAGCTTAGGTGATAGTAATAATGCTTAGAGCTTGGTCCTTTATTTTGAACACATAGCTATGTATTTATATGATTCCCTTGTTTGAATTTCGTAATTGACAACTGGAAGGACAAACCATAAGTAAAAAAGATGCCCAAAAGATAAAAGAGACCCAAAAGAAGCGAGTAAGATAGAAAAGGGTCAGGGGCGCCCAGAGGGGACAAGAGCTCTGGCGCTTATTGTCTGGTTAGGTGTTGGTGTCTAAAGCCATAAAAGATAAACAAGTAAAGTATCGACTGGGTTGTAGGGTGTGTAAGACCAAATAGAAAACCAAAAACATAGAAAAGAGACCAAAGACAGTCGTCAATTGCTAGTTTTCTTGCTTAGGAATCATATGAATGCCAGTATGTGTTAAAGACCTAGAAATGTACCCAAGTGCGTGATTTTGTGTCTACATTTTCCCTAATTTATGTTGTTGAGTGAATACTCAATAACATAAAGTAGTTAGAAGATGTGTACCTTTTGTTCCTGTAGAGTGTGATGGCGATAGTGCTGTCGAAGAGACAAGTGAAGCGTGAAGTGAATGCAAAATGAAGCATGGAAACTAGGAAAGGAAAGTGACCCTAAGGGTGAAGCGTATGTGTTGTTTGTACAATTGTTTTTGTGCTTGTATTACGATGTAGGGTTGCTTCTTGTTGCGTATTAAGGACGGACCTACAAAAGAAGAGTGAAAGAGTAGTCAAAGTAGTGTATATGAACAATGTGAGAAAATTTTGAATAAGTATGTTAATGTGTGTAAAAAGTAGTAAAAGGAAAGTGTGCACCTAATGAAAATGAGTGTAAAGGATAGAAAAATGTCCTGAAAATGCGTGTAGAGCGATTTTTTTGGGTGATCTCACGCCAAGTGCGAGTTTTTGGACGATCTCACACCAAGAGTGATTGTTGGGGAGAGAGGTCTTGTGTTACTCTCCTTCCATGACTGCTGCAATAAACACCACTTGCAGGTGGTGTGTCTCTTTTTGTTATTGATGTCTCGATTTGTTCGAGAATTAGTTCTCAATGTATTCATTGTCCGTTCGAAATGAAAATAGAATGCATGATGTTCTTTGAGGATTGTGCACGATACTATAAAAATACTCTGAAGGCTTCTTTGAATTTGTGCTGATCGATAAACTAAATGTGTGTCCAGGGGAGAGAGGTCTTGTGTTACTCTCCTTCCATGACTCTACACGATAAACACCACTACGGTGGTGTGTCTCTATTTTGTTATTGATGTCTCGATTTGTTCTGAATTAGTTTTGAATGTATTCATCGTCCGTTCGAAATGGAAATAGAATGCATTCATTCTTTGGAGGAGGCGTGCCTAATACTATAAAACTACTCGAAGGCTTTTGTGTTGTGTGAATTGTGTTGATCTCATAAACTAACAAGTGTGTTCCCAGGAAATAGGCGCCAATGGAAGACACGAGGCACTCAGTGCTTTTGTATGGTCTTGCACCGGTGCCTCGCATTGTGATTCGACCCAAGTTCCATTCTCGAGCCAATGTTGTAATTGTAACTGTGTTGTTTCTATCTTTGTATTATGATGTGTTGTAGTTACGAGCTGATGTATGGGGTGATTTATTCACCCAATGTATGCCCCTCTCGTTTGGGGTGCATGCGAGATGATAGGAGAATGTGGCCCAAAGAGAAGACGATGATGTGTTGAAGTGGATACCTACAGGGGGTAACGGATGTGTATGGCAGAAACCAAGGCATATGCAAACAAAGTGGCTAGAAACATATGTTAGTAGAAAAAGTAGCAAGAATGCAATAGATGACAATGTGATGCAAGTGTGAAAACAAAGTGGACCGCCAAAACAAGTTTGAAACATGGGACATCGCCGCATGATGTCACAAGACAATCATGGCCGAAGCGGCCAAAAGCATACAAGCAATGATCGAGACAAGACATAGGGCATAACCCGCAAACAATGACATACATAATAAACAATGTCGAGCTAATTGTATCGAGATAAACCATGGTGACAATAGTCTTGCAAAGCAAATACTACTCATGAAGCACCCGTTAGCATTTTAGAACGATAAAAAGCATGTGAAAGCGTGTATGTATCAATGGGAAGTAGAGTGCTATAAAGTAAAATTAGTAAGTAATGAAACAATAACACCTGTGATATGTGAGAAAATGAAATGTAGATGCCCCAGGAGCCTCGGTGGACAGTAAAAGGTACAGTGCAAACATCATTGTTGCATGAAAGAACCTAAAAGATCTGCACTCACCAAGAAAGACCAATTGCATGCGCATGTGTATATAGAAAGATAATGGCATACAAAATATCCGGCTAACATAGTAAGAAAAGTGGGTCATGTAAGTAGAATAAGCTAGCAAAAGTAGATGCAACCAAGATATCTGCAAATACAAAGAGTGGGCGGAATGGAGTGGTATGAAATGTGTGAATGTGATAGAGCAACATACCCCTAGCCGGTGTGTATGAGATGAGGTTCATTTATAAAAGACCCCTCAACAATCAATAATGAACCATAAAACAAGAGTGTGTCATCGGAAATGGTTTGAAAATGTATGCTTTAGAAAGATAGATCATGAAGCGTAGAGCGTAGAGCATGAAAAAAATTTGGTGAGGTTTATTTCAAATTTAGATCCTTAGCGATCGGGTATGAACTGTGGAACTAGAGTGCGTCATAGGGTAATGACGATAAAAGGTATGTATCAAGTTGTGTATGAGTGCTTAGGAATAGGAAATATGAAGCACGAAGTGAAATAGTAGGATTGATGGTCACTTGGTAATATTAGGAGGGGAGGTAAGCGTGATGCCCCCCAAGTGTGTGATGAAGAGTAAGTTATCTGATAAGAGTGAAGGGAAAGGGTCCTCCACCCAATGTCCGAGGAGATAAAGGTGTGTGACAATGCTCTAAGACTAGTGGTGTATGAGAATGATGATGTATTGGTGAATGAGACCTATGTGATGAAGGAGGTGGTGAACACCTATGTGAAGGAGACCTAGGAGGTGATGAGCACCTATGTGAAGTAGACCTAGGAGGTGATGAGCACCTATGTGAAGTAGATATAGGAGGTGATGAGCACCTATGTTAAGGGGCTTCTAAGCAGGGGACTTAGGCCGATGAGCCGGATTAGTGGACCAATGACGATGACAAGGTCGAGAAGTAGGTCGTGTGCGAATAGGAGAGCTAGGTGCAGAATGTGCCTTAGATTTGAGAGGCCCATGGGGCCTAGATGTTACAACTAGTGGAAGGACGTCCTCAAGAGAAGGCTGAGGCAATGGTGTGCATGGTGGAAATCCTTTGAGAGTGACATCTTGTTTATCGCAAATAAACTTGAGGCAAAAATGATTCATGGATGGGATGTCTTAGGCAAAGACGAGCCAAGGAAGAATTTCAAATGTCGACATCATGAAGCTTTTAAAAGAGTAGATGTATACCAAAAAAATAATTAGAATACTAAGATTGAGCTTCCTCAATGATAGCCTAGAGTGTAAATATGTGGTCAATATTTTGGTACTGTTGATGCAAAATCACAGCACCCCTGGATGCAGATCAGGCTTCTAGGTTGATCACTCAGGCATCCAGTGTGATTGCACAACATTGAATCCTTTCTCCAGGTGTGGGACCTGTAAAATGAGAAAGGAATCTCCAGAGAAGGCTGGTTCCTGCTCCTAAACTACCTACCACAAGCTATTCCAGTGCAGGCAAGCTAATCTAATCCTAATCTAACCATGCCAAGGAGACAGAGAGAGAGAGAGAGAAGGGAAAACAACAAAAGCCTACACTAAAACGGTGATACACCAGAGAAGGAGAATGTTGAACCTCTATCAAAACTGCCATGGGACAAAGAGAGGTGAGCAATGGGAAGGATGGACAGATGCATCATAGGCCCAAGGATAGATTTCACATAGAAAATGTCCCAAAACTCCATGAACACAGCTCCAGACCTGCAATGAACATTCAAACATGCACAAATACTTGCAATGAAGAGAGGCAAGAGGAAAACAAGCGAAGAACGAGCAAGGATGGACAGATGCATCACAAAACACGTTTTTGTTGCTCCAGAAGTTTGCACAGAACATCATTTCATTAGTAAAAGGCAAAAATGCCATTACAGAGCAGGGAGGAGGTTCGAGCTCCATTTTCAACCCTAGAGAAGAAAAGAAGGGAGGGCAGAGCAGAAAAGATGAACAACTTGTTATGTCCCCCTTTTGAAAGAAGCCCCTGCATGACATATATAGGAAGAAAGAGAGAGGGAAGAGAGGAAATTCAAAACTACCACAACCACTTCTAGGTCGCATTTTAAATCATCTCATTATGGTAGAAGCGGCGGATCCTGGCAAAACGGCGGGCTGTCTGCTGCATTAAAGCTGGTTGTTGAAGCGTCACTTCTGGCATTACCATGCGTCAGAGCTGTTTCTTAACTTTCTCTCTCCAGACTACACCAAAATGCAAGATTGATCCTAGAATCATGTAGAGAATTTCAACAGCTTTCCGTTGATATAAAGAACGTGCAAATCCAAGCTCTAGATCAAAAGATATGACGATCTGAAGATTTATGGCACGCAATGACCAAAACGGATTTTGAAATATTTTCCGCGCTTCGCCACAGACAACACGTGGCAGGCTCTGATTCGCTGAATAATTCTCTCTCCTCCACCTTTCCGCGGGCTTTCCTTTGAAATTTCCTTGTGGGCCCTAGTTGGGACACGTGGCACTATCCCATTGGTTCAGGCTGACCCTTCAAAACTCGCCCTTTGACTTTTTGACCTTTTCCCTTGTGACACGTGTCATGATTTGATTGGTCCGCGGGCCTGCCGGCTCTTTCGCGCCCTTCGCGTCTTTTTGTCCCGGATGTCCTAGTGCTGTTTGGGATAGAAACCTCCGATCCGCCCGAAATGGGCTTCCTTGTCCTTATTTCATCGATGACACGTAGCGCAATCTGATTGGCTCTCGGCTTTTCGCTATCCGCGTCCCTCACGCCTGCTCGCGCCCAGATGTCCTAGTGTGAAAGTTTCCGTTCCTGGCCGAATCGGCTTGGTTCGCGTCTTCGCGTCCATTTGTCCTAGATGTCCCTTTGCTGCTTGGGACAAATTCTTCCGAACCGCCCAAAATGGGCTTCCCTTGCTTCACCGCTTCGCCTTTTCGCGCCCTTCGCGCCCTCGCGGCCCGATTGTTCCTTTGCGAAAATTCTGTTTTGGCGAACCGGCGATTCGTGCCCTTCGCGTCCCTCTGCTCCAATTGTCCCAAAGGTGACCTTGAGCGAGACTTAGCCAATTTTCACGATTTTTCCTGGATCAATCTACATGCTTGGAACTGCAAAACTCGATACATGTTATCGAACTTTACCCCAGGGGTGAAATTTTGACAACAAGACCCTCCTAAAGTCGGCCTACCCTCTCGCTCTAATATTACCATTCTCCAGTTCTCATAAAGTTGAGTGTCTAACATCATGGCATAAATATTCGGAAAAACATATGCCCAATCATAACAGTATGCGCTTTACTAGGGTTGGAGCTATCCTAGAACTTATAATTTGGATGGATTACATGTTCGGACAAATGCGGGGAAAATTTAAGCTAATAGGAGGCAAGGAAATTCACACCATATTTGAGGAAGTCAGCCTTGAGGTCCTCGTAATCTGGTGCTTTTGTAGGTACACAACTCCCAAATAATCCTCCTAGCTATACTTGCAGAAAGAAAACAATAGAAGAAGATGGTGGAGCAAAGACAATGATAGTAGGATGATTTGGGATGTTGTACGAAGAATTGACATAGGAAACCCAAGCTTGGGGGACAATAGTTAAAGCAAATTTTTTTCTCAGAGGAGATTGTGCTAGTTTTTATGAGAATGTTGGATGTTGGTGAGGATAGAAAGTCATCTAGACCTAAGAAACGTGCATTTATTTCATTGGAATAGATAATGATATGATAAGATCTCTCGTCTGGAGGGTATGGAGGCATGGTCATGTGTTAGGAGAAAATAAGCCTCTAATGCAAGAATTTACGCTTGTGATCATACCCATAGTTGATACGGAAGGACCCACGGGGACAAAGAGAGCTAGAGTAGTGCACGATGTGGGGACATGAGTCAAGGGCTGCATCCAGAGGGCACGATGTTAAAACTCATACATAAAACTTGAAGTGGGAAGTCAAATGGAAAATTAGTGTAATGTTCCCTTTTCCAAGCTAGTTCATTTTGGAGACTTTGAGCCCATTCCACTTCCCGTGGGCAAGAAGAAAATGAACAAGGGAAGTGATTGTCATATTTTTCAGTTATTTTCATGAGCATTTGCATTCTTCTTTCATAGTTTTCTACATAAGTTAGGTTGGTTGGGTCAAGAAGGTGAAAAGACAAAAGGAAAATTAAGAGAAAATATCCTTATGAGGTCGGTCCTAGTTGAGGCTTCCCCGATTGGCTTTGGCGTTACAAAGGGGTATAAAAGAGGGTTCACTTGGCTCATTTGGGCATCATCATCTTGTCAAAATATATTTTGCATGGTTTTTGGGCTGATTGCTCAACTACTTCCACCGAAGAGTGAAAATCCTTTGGTGTGGCTAATAAGGAGTACGAAACCCTTCGTTGCTTGATTGAAGATGGAAAACTCTTAAATTTGTTAATTCCAAGTGCTTCAAGAAGCTTGATATTAAAAAATTTCAGCTATAATCTGATTAGAGAAAATCTACCAAGGTTTGAGCACCATTTTTGGCCTTCTTGTAGGGGTGGTGAATTTCTTGGAGGTGGAGTTGGGAGCCATCTAGAGCACATTTCTTCATTTAGAGTTGATACTCATATTCCAAATAATTCTAGAAGCTGATTGCACACTTTCATTACATTTTGGGGCTTGTAACTCCCATTTCCAGCCATTGTGAGCTGTAATTCTGTTGTCATTAATTTAATTACAACTGTATAAAATTTCCAAATTTGCATATATTTTTGAGTGCTTTTGCGTGGTGTTTATTCCATTGGCTGAGTATAAAATTTTGAAGAATTTATACATTCATTTTCAGTTTGTTTGGATTGTGTTTGAGGCCCTAAAAGTGCAAATACAGTTCATTGCTAGGGTTTCTAATACGTTCTGATTGGCTGTTATAAATTTCAGGTAACTTCCAATTGGGGTTTGTGTTATTTCTTTTGTTTTTCAGATTAAGCCCTAAAGGGACATTACATTGGTATCAAAGCATCGATCTTCCCGTGTTGAGTGTATCTGCAAGAGGGTGACAAAGGGTACATTTATTTTCGAAGGAGAGAAAAGAAGAAATCAGATCAGATGTTTGAAGAGCTTAACATGGCCGACCAAGGTTCCGAAGAGGCCAATATCAATAGACTCATTAAAGGGTAAAAAGATTGGTGGACACCATGGATTTGATAGCCCTAACTAATGTAGGGGAATCAATTTACAATGCTTCTTCAAGTCAAAATTAATGGTAAAGATGATTGGGAGGTCTAGAGAGGTCGGTTGATGTGATGAGGAATCTTTTGAGTGCTTGAAATTGAAATTGTGGCCTCTAGGAGTTTTCCATCCAAAAACTTGTTTGATTTCCTAGTGAAAGGTTTTGTCACCTTTTTGGGCAATTTTGGTATTGTTAGTGTTTGATAGAGGTCTATGATGTCTTAGGAGTGTTTGAGTAATGTATTTAACCCTTCTTAAGGGATCATCCTCATGTTCAAGGTCATTTTTCATGTTAACCCCATAAAAGTCTCTTAACTCAAATGGGTTAGTGATTGACAAAATCCAAGTTAAGCTTGTAACTAAAACTATTTATTTTGGGAAATGTATTCGAATTAAGGATAGTTGGAAGCATGAAAACGGAGAGATGAAGGGCTATTCTACAAGGAGAAGGAAAAATGTAAGAAGAGAAGCCCCGCTTCATGAAGGAGTGACTGCAAATGCAAAAGAAAAAGTCTTAAAAGCATAATTTTGAATATGAATAAAGTGAATTGGGAAGGATATCCTTGCATTCTCTGATATTGTTTGCTTTTCTAGTGACCTTGAAGGATGTTCTTATCTATTTCAGAGTTAAAAGGAATTATAAATGTGTACAAAATAATTACAAGCATATACAAAGCTTGAGAGGTAAGAAACACTATTTTAGAGACTGAATATTCTTTGTTTTCATGAGTTGATTAGCATATTTATTGAATACTTTTGTTCAAAAACATGAATAGGGTCTGCACAATCCTCTTGACTAAAGATTGTGGCTTCAAGTTGTTTAAAAGTTTAAAAGTGCATATCTTTACCTACTTAGGCTTTGCTTAAACCCTAGTTAGGGTTTTGAGATAATTTCAAGTTTGGGAGACTAAAAGAATGAGTGAAGGACTAATATTTGTATGATGAGTTATGAGCACCTCCTATTCACATATTTTTGAAGTTTTGGTGGTTGAACAATCCCTTTAGTGCTCGTGATTCATGACAGCTCTCCTTTCCTACACATGATTGTGTTCAAATAGACCTAGTGGTAGACCTATTTGAAGAGTTGAGGGTATTAATCCTTGAATGAAGGGATGTAATTGTGAAGAAAACACCGAGGGCTCTATAATTTGATATTCTCCAAGTCTTAAAGTCATAATATGCTTCCAAGTCTTAGATTCTTCTCGATAGTTTGCAATTGAGAAGGACTGCTCCAAATGGAGACCTAATTTGACAGGACTACTTGATGAAACAAAGGATAAAAAAATGAGTTTGGTCATGAAATTTTTTGACAAGTAAAACAGCCTAATGGGTGTCCTGAAAAGCCCTTGAGTTTGGTTTGAAACTATTACAGTCAATAGTTATGTCATGAAAACCTTTCAGACAGGGGCTATTAAAAACTAGGCTTAGTTGAAAAGAGAAGGTGGTGAATGAGGGGTTTCCTCGGGGTTGAGTAATAAAATTTGGTGTACACCGGGTGGAGCCAAAAGGGCATCTGTTGGCTAGATTTTCGCATAGCAAAAAAACCTAGGCGAATGAGATAAATCTCCCACATTTAACCTAGCGAGGCTCCCGTGTCAGATTTGTCAATAAAAATGTGTTATTATCTATCAGGGGTTTTACTTTAACCACTTAGTTCATGAACCATAACTAAGAAGTTCTGCAACAAGTAAGTAGCTGTTCAAGAAAGGAAGTATTTTATAGAAGAAGGAAGTAAAGGAAATACAAAGAAGAAATGGGGAAGATGTGCATCCCAATTAGTAGATAGTAGAGCTAATTGCATGCACATAGAAGAAACTTAATAGATATGAACACACAAAATTATAAAACAAAGGCAGCTCTAGATCCAAATCTAAAATAACACAAAGTTTATCAAGAGATCTAAGATTAAAAGTAAGAAACACAAGATACAAGTGACACAAAGTTCTCCGAAATCCTGCTCCTTTGTATTCCTTTGCTCCAAGTTGCTCTCGGGGTTCAGCCTGACAAAGTCTAGAACACAAGATTGCTGCTTCTAAATTCGATCGATCATTAACCGGAGGTTCTTCTCCTACTTATAGAATGTAGGAGGGAAAGTACAAATGGGAAGTCTAATCAATCAATCATAAACAACACGTAAAGATGACATTTGGCAATCATCCTCCACTAACTTCTCCCTAAGTGACACATGTATCACTTAACTAATAGAATGGTTCCACATAACTTTAAGTAATGGTTGCAAAACCAATAACTTAGAAGTTTTACAATTTCATCCGGAACATAGAAAATAGAAGAAGGAATACGAAGTCATGCGGTTACCAGAACATTTATGTCTTATTCTTGTTCGATATCGGATATACTTGTCAAACATGTAATTCAGCATCCTTCCATCTCTGCTTTTAGCCATTCTGCTTCTTTCTGTCTGAATCGCAACAACCCTTCATTCAACACTTTGATGCACGCTTCCACATCTTCAAAGCTCGCCCCAAACCTCGCAATGTCTGCTCAGCGCCACCGATCTCTACTGATAGAATTCATCGTGAAAGGCTTGGTAGCTTTATCAATTCTATTTTGTACCATCGAAAGAGAACCTTCCAGGAATTAGGCACTTTCTTGAAAACGATCTGCACGTATGAAGTAACACCTCCGTCCACTCTTTCCTTAGTGAAAGAAATGATACTATTTGGTAAGTCGATGTCCTACTCTCAAGTGCCCGAATCCTCTTTAGCAAAATTCTCAGAGATCTCCAAACGGAAGATACTGCAAATTCACTTTGTTCCCCTTCTCAACCATCCATCCAAGTGCAATTTGTTCCATGATCAACACATCTCTGGTAACTTGTTGATCTCAATTTAAAATACTTAGGTTACTCTTTCAATTTGTATTCATGTCTTCTATATTCGCCATCGATTGCTTGACTGATTTCTTTGCATCATCCATAACCTTTAGGCGGGTGACACTTCTCCAGTTGTCGCAGAAGTTTGTGAATAATCAAATCCTTCCATTTGTCAATAGCTTTTACTTGATTGCTTGCATCCTCTATTTCCCGCATAAAATGATCACTCACCGCTCTGAAATGGGCTGAATGGAAGGTTTAGCAACCTTGGCTATGATCTCACATAATTGAGATACTTGCTTCTGCAGCTCTTCTTTCTCCACCTTCTCACTTTATCAAGCCTAAGGAATAAAGCATCTATCAATATCTGCATGTCCCGCTTCAACCTTTAGTGGTGGCTTGGCCATGAGTGGTACTTTGGTTTGAGGAGAGAAGATGAATGTCATTGATTCGGTAGAGTCGTGGAAGCATCCTGTGCGGTGCAATAGTTGGTGAAGTCTTGGAGTCTTTGGAGAAGCCGGAATCAAAGCTATGGTTGTAGAAGTGATCTTCTCTTTCTCTTGAGATCTTCTGTGTACTTTCAACTTCTCGGACCTTCTCATTGTTTTCTCCTTCATGCTTCTCAGCTTGAGGGAATCTCTGCGCCCGAAGTTGCCGTGACTTGATTCATCAATGCTTCATCAAGGCAATATCCTTTAAATCGGCAAGACTTGGGTTTGAAGTATTCACCAACACAGCTTCGAGATCTTGCTTTAAGTGTATGGAAGCCTCTATGTTGTCCTTGATATGGCTTTATCTCCTCCCATTTGATGGTAAGTGTCAAGTACCACATTCCATCATCATTAAGATCCGTAGGTATCCGCGCCATCCAAATTCGAACACTTGCCTTTCTTGATAGCCTTACAAATATTTCTTTCTAACCTCATACTCACTTTTGCACTTCATCCGAAATATTCTAATGAAGGCACATGTGCGTACTCTAGAGATCATCTTCTTGGCTACTCCAAATGGATCAAAGTTCAGCCGTGCGAGGAAGAACTCTTGCTCATACTGGATAACATTTGCGCCTCCATCCCCGAGCTCTATGAATGCTTTAGTGCGGCTGTAATGTCCCACGGTGATTGGGAAGAAGCCCGTAGACTTGTGCCGCTTTGATTTGAAGGTCGTGTAATTCAACAAGTTGCCAGGTGAGCTCCATGGCGATCAATCTATCATTCGGATACAGGCATCTTTATTGGTTCTCCGAGAAAATCCCGTAACCACGAGGTATGTGAAATCTGCAAATTGAATGAATAGATCGCGATCTTGGACACAGCCTTCCCACGCTTCCTTGCTTACCTGTTGGCCTTCAAGTCTTTGTCAAACTTGCGAGATGAAATCGTAGAAGAAGTCATCGTTGATCACTTTGAAGTCTTTCGCATGCAGTGCGAGAAGTTGTGGGTAGCACTCGAAAATGGGGTCCTACAAAGAACACCACATCTATCCACTTGAAAAGATGCCTTGTGAAGCTGCGGCATACACAAAGTACGAAGTCATCTTAAAGTCGAAAGTACGCTTCACGTTCCGGAGTTGCTCACCGATGTTGTTGCTAATAATTTCCGACCAATTGATTATGGAATCAACCTTGTTGACTTCAATGGTCCTGATGAAAGCATATATCCATGTACGGAAAGTGTAAGCATTCGCTTCGTCATTAATCCTGCATAGCAATTTGACAACATCATCCACCTCCTGCACCAAATTGGACCATGGAAGAGTTCTTGAGAACTTTGAAGGAGATCTAGGCTTCTTCATGTATCGGCTATTCATTATGCTCACGCAATCAGCTCTATGCTTCTCCCATCTACTGCCGGCATCCTGAATGCTAATGGAAGTTACCACCTTTCGCACTGGAATCTTCAAACAATAATTGATGAACTCCGCGTGTGCAAACGCATTATTGTCTTTCCCCGCAGATCACGCACCGATCTGGATGAAGGATGACAAGATCTAGCGCACTCCATCACAAACTCGGCAGAATCGGGCAGTACATGGAAAAGCTTGCAGCTCGGATAATTCCACTGCTTTTAACCGCACGCATGAGTGAAGTCTTTCCCGCTCTGGATCTATCAATCAAATCGGAAAGAGGTTCCGGGCCTAGATCTATGTCTCCTATGTCTGCAAGTTTTGAAGCAATGCATGACTCCATTGTGCTTTCTTTTTCATCTCTTTTCATCATGGCTTTGTCTATCTTCGTCTGAATAATTCTTTTTCTTCTTACTTGGCCGGATTTCTTCAATACTGGTGCAGATCTGGACAATTCTTCAAATTCGGAGGATATATGCAATGTATTGGACATTGATAAAAGCTCCTTTTCCTTTGTAAAGCACCTGTAATGAATTCCTGCAATTTATTCAGACAAAAATGGCCACCGGAGCATGAATAGTGACTTTTAATTGTAAAAATCTGCACTTGTCAAACTTGCTGCCCCAAAAATTGGTGTTTAATTTGCACATAAAGAGAGCATGAATCCTTTCAACAACACCTGAGCACCTGTAACACCTATGCAAACAATTATGCAGACAAAGATCCACCTCCTTCAAAGCATGCGCCAAATCTGGAAGCTTTTAACCTTGTTGCCACCTTGCCTGAGCAAAATCCTTCTTCAAATGGGGGCGCACTTTTCCTCTTGGCTGCAATTCTTTACCTGTGAATCAAATAATTCACCCATATGGCTGCCCATGCTTATATAACCTTCACAATTCTATAATTAATAATTGCCCTAATAATTAAAGGCAATTAATTAATTAAAAATCATGCTCTTCTCTTTTAAAAATAGCATGTTTAAGGACAACCATCCAATAAATTAAATTAATCCAATTTAATCCTTCACACATCACTTCACTTAAGCTTCACAGTGTGCTTTGACCATAGCCACTGAAAATAGAAATTAATTTAATGTTTTAATGCCTTAAAAATCATTAAATAACTCCCAAATGGGGCACACTTTTTGAAAGGAAGGGGGCAGCCACTAAATAAATTAAATTTAATGCATTTAATCCATTTCTTTTATTCCCTCTTTGACTTGTTGACTTCCTCCAAGCTTGGGCGCACTTTTTAGAAGAATAGATTAATTAAAATAATCACTTTAAGTCTTCCATCATCTCACCAAAGGGGGCGCACTTTTTTGCACATATAATTCTATTTTTAAGAATTTTTCCACAATGGGATTCTTTACCTGCAAGGCACCTTAAAATCCCATGATCATTAAAATCCCGTGATCCACTTAAGTCACTTTCCTTTATTTTATCATAGGAATTTTTACCTGCAGGCGACAATAAATTCCCACCCACTGCAGACCTCTATTTTTTCCACTTGCAGCTTAAGTGAATTTTATAACACGGGAAAAAGTACCTGTTGGCGTGTACGAAATTCCCACCCTCCTCGCGCTTCTATTTTACCCATTGCAGCTTAAATTCTTTGTTTTCCAAAAATGCGCCCATCCCCGCAGGGGCTTTTCCGTGCACGACTTCACTTTTTCCCGGTGATCCAGACCTCCGATGGTGACTTCCTCCGGGCATAATGTGCGTATATGTTTTCTAGCTGCTCTAGACCAAAAATCGGGCTTACCCGGCAAAGGAATTGTTCTAGAGAAATTTCACAGAAAACGAAACGGGACAACACAAAAACACGAAAAATTGCCAAAAGTCACAAATAAAGCCCAAAACTTATTCCAAGTTAAAACCCTTCTGGTACATAAGAGTAATGACATATTCAATCATAACAGAGTTAAAACGGAGCGCAAATAGCCTCATACGGGGCTCAAAATAATTAAATACAAATTTCCCATGACAAATCCCGACGACAGAATATAACAACTTTGGGCATCTGGGTATTTGGCGAAAAAGGCTAATATGGCTCTTTGGGATTATCTTGACGCAATACAAGAACTTTCAGGCAATAAAAACACAAAACGACCCATTATTTTAAAAGTACGAAAATTTTTCGGATAGGGTAGTCGCAGATTTCAGGGTGAAATCTGGGTGACACCAGTCGGCTCCGTCTGTGGACATCTTTTTCTCTGTCAGAATGACAAAGGGAAAAGATGAGATCCCAGCATCTCTAGTTTCATATCTTGTCCTTTGGGCACGGGGTCGAGTAAACAAAAACCACACAACACAAAATCAAAACAAGGAAAAAACAAACAAAGTTTTATTTATGTACATACAGGTTTTATCCTGCTTCTCATGTTCTGAACAACTTCAAGTGTTGCCCATTAAAAGGTAATGACAATTCAACTCCATCTTGATGAGCAAGAATGAAGCTATCTCTTTGGTGATCCTCTTGATCACAAAAGGCCCTTTCCATAGTGAATCGAACTTTCCATGCATGCCTTTTGTTTCTCTTCTTTTGTCCCATAAAAGGACCCAGTCATTGACTTCAAACTTCCTTTCCCTGGCCTTTTTGTCGAAGATGACTTTCACCTTCCTTTGATGCTCTGTCAACCTATCTGCAACTTGAGTTTGTACTTCCCTCAATTCAGTCAGGTACATGATTCTTTTATCAATAGCATCCGTGAATGTGGAATCCTCCGAGCCTTAGAAGTCGTAGGGTAGATAGTTCCCAAGGTAAGAGGCAGCTCCATGTCTCTACCATATAACAAATTTAAATGGGGACATGCCTATCGCCCTCTTTGGCGTGATTCTATCGGCCCATAATGCATCAAACAACTTTTTATGCCAAGTCCTTTGATTTTCCGTTACAAGCTTGCGCACGATAGTTACCAAGTTTTTATTACTAGATTCAGCTTGACCATTCCCTTGTGGATAGTAGTTTGAGGAATGAACCAGCTGGATCCCATAAGTGTAGCAGAATTCCACCAGCTCCTCAGAAGAAAGATTCGAGCGTTGTCTGCTACAATTTTGTTAGGCACGCCAAACCTGACAATAATATTTTCTTTTATAAAATTGCACACCTCGGCGGAAGTGGCATTCTTCACAGGAATAGCTTCTACCCACTTACTGAAATAATCAGTAGCTGTTAGAATGTAATGGTGACCGACACTGGAAGCCGGGTTAAGCATTCCAATAAAATCCATTCCCCATTGTTGGAAAGGTTCTTCAATCACAATGGGTTTTAGAGGTAATGCAGGCAATTTCACACGCCCAACAAAATGTTGGCATGCTTGACACTTAATACCCATTCTGCAAAAGATTCTTGAAAAGGGTTGTGATGCCAGCAATACCTTGCTCGAGGGTCTTGTGTGCAGTGATTCGGTGAGAAATGACCACCGCAAACCATGTCATGAAACTGCTAAAGTAGCTGATCTGTTGAGCTTTATCGACGCTGCTCGAGAAATATGCCGCCAATTCCCTTCTGCATAAAACCATTATCCCAAAGAACAAAATCTTTGGATTTTAGTTTGATAGTTCGCTTCTCTTTTCTAGAAAGTTGATCTGGGCATTTTCCATACGTTAGAAAGTAAGCAATGTTACTATACCACTCCTCTACCAGATCTATAAAAAGTACAGCAGTAAATCTTCATCTATCTCATCTTGATCTGCTTCAGCACTAATGTTTTCATCTCGTCATTAATTCACACCGACCTCTTCCTCGAACCAGATTTCTTGGTTTAATATCCAGGTCATATTCTTGAACCTTTGTCACCCATGTGCCTCTCAATAATCCTAACTCTTCTTGAGTGAGGATAGATTTAACTATAGTATCTGGAACCAAAACCACAGTGTGTGAGGAAAGAATATAATACCTCGAAAGCCTTACATGCCTTCACCACCATCAGTATATGCGTGTTTTTCCATGGGAGTGTATTTCAACTCATAGGCTTTAAGGGGTGTGCTCATGAAAGCAATAAGAGCTTCTGCGTCCTTTTGATTTTTCTCGCATCAATGATTGACGATATGGTGTGTTCAAGGAATAACAAGAAGAGAATAAATTCTTTACTAAAGTCGGGTGAAACCAAGACTGGAGCTTTTGACAAGGCCTCTTTAATTTTCTCAAAGCTTCCTTCCCTTCACTACTCCATTTAAAATCTTGTGTCTTCTTCGTCATATTCGAAATATGACAGTGTTAGCTTCAAGAAAGTCGGGAATGAATCTCCGAGAAAATTCACTTTTCTAGAGAAAGAGTGAACTCCTTTTTTTGGATGTGGGCAATTCTGATGTCCGAATGGATTTGACGTGTTACGGATCTATCTTTGTTCCTTCTTTAGAAACAATGTGTCTCGGAGTTTCCCTTCTGTTACAACAAAGATGGATTTCTTAGGATTCAAAGAAATACCATGCTTACGGCATTGTATGAAAACCTCTTCCAAGTTTGAAATGTGTGCGCTTCTATCTTTGGAAAAGACTGTCAGATCATCCAGGTACACAACTATGCTTATATCCTTGAGATGAGCAAAGGCTAGATCCATAGCTCTTTGAAATGTAGCACCAACATTAATCAAGCCGAATGGCATTTTCTGGTATGCGAAGGTTCCCCAAGGTGTGATGAACGTCATTTTGTATTGATCTTCCTCGGCCACCTTGACTTGATTGTAGCCTGAGAAGCCATCAAGCATGGAAAGCATCTCAGATCCAGTGACCACCTGCAGAGTGTGATCCATGATGGGGATGGGGTAGTTATCTTTTAATGAAGCTTGATTAAGGTTGTGGAAATCCACGCACAACCTAATCTCGCGCTCTTCTTTCTTACAGGGACTATGTTGGCTAACCATTCCGAATGATGTATGGGATAGATAATCTTTACGTCTAACAACTTCCAGATTTCTGCAAAGATGGTTCCCGAAATGGTAGGGTTGTGCTTTAGTAGCTTCGCTTGAAAGGATTACTGCTACTGGTTTAAGTGGGATGTAGTGTTGAACTTCCGCAAGCTGATATGTTTTCAGATCCTGGTAAGACCAGGCAAAAACATCCATGTATTTCTTAAGAAGCTCAGTAAAAGCTTCTCTTTCGGCCTCTGAACAACACTTACCTAGATTTACTAATTTGGGGTCATTGCCGGCTCCCAAATTTAGTGATTGTGTGTCGGAGGAAGAATTTTCCTCACTTTCTTCATTTTTCTTAAGCATCTGATCATGCTTATCAAACATTTCCTCAAGAGATACCAAGCCTTTGGGAATTTTATTTCCCTTTAGCTGGATAATCTCGACTTCCCAGAGCGTCCACATCCATTTCTTCGACAGTGAGTCCGCTTTTAGAGGTGAATTGCTTCCCTCATAGTAGATTTCTTCAAAGTTGTCCTTCTCGTTGAGAAACGCACCATCCGAGTGTCATCGTTAAAAACACTCGCCATTGCTTTAGACGTTGTCAGGAACCTTTGGGCGAAAGACCATCTCCACCTTGTAGTCTCCATGTCTAAAGAATGTAGGGGCTGATCCGGATTCAACAAGGCTGCGATCAACTTCACTGCAGAATCAGCTCTTGAATTTTGTTCTCTCGGAAATGTAAGATACAGAAAGCTGAAAAATCCGGGATAACGAGTAGACCCGATTTCTATAGTGTCACAGAGTTTGTCTTTTTGACTTGGTAAAGGCCTCTTATCTCGCTTCACGATTAGCTCAAAGATCTCCTTTTGCGTGTAATAATTTAATTCCCATTGTTCTTTCCTGCTCCATGCCTAACAACAACGCTTCATACTCAGCTGTATTGTTAGTATTTTCGAACATCAATTTGAAGGAGTGTGCATGCACCTTCCCTTCAAGAGAGATAAGAACAACACTGCGCCTGATCCAAATGAATAGCAGCTGCCATCAAATTCCAGAGTCCAAATCTTGTTATCAATTTGATGTGATTCTTGAATCACCGGTTGAATTTCTTCTTTATCCATTTCTAGATAATAGACTCCGTGATCAGATTCCTTGAAACAAGATCTAAGATCTAGGATCCTCAGACTTTGATACTGTGTACTTGGATTTCTTCTCAGGTTCCAGCTTTTGATTTACTCCTTTGATTGGTATGTGCGCACAAGACCAATCCATCTTGACTTCTCCACCCAGCTCTTTGCAGAAATTTCTACTCAACAACATGCCATAAGAGACTGGAATGTCTGCTACAAGGATAGTCATTTTTAGTCTTTTATCTGGAAAGGAAGCAAGTACTGCCTGCGCATCTTTGATTTTCCCCACAAGAGGGACTTGCCTTTCCATTGAATAACATCTCCCGATGGTTTTTGTCAATGTGAGACCCAAGGCATCAGCAACTTTGGTAGGCATGACATTGTCAGAAGCTCCAGAGTCCAAGATGCAATTGCTAAGTTTGTGTCCGTTGATGAGCAAAGACACATAGAATGGCTCAATCCTTTCTGATGTAGCAGGAGAAGAGGTAGAAGGAGAAGAACTTGCAGCCACATTATTTGAAGGAGTATTCTTTGGGCTTGACAAGATACCCCATGAAGTATTATTTGTTGGGCTAGGACCATTACTTTGCACATATTTGACCAATCTATTCAGCTGATCAGGAAATGCTCTCAAATACTCAGCTTCTGACATTTGAACCTTATTTCTCTTGATGTGATCAATTATGTCGAAAGCTTGACTTGCTTCGACAGGATGTGCATTGGCTCTTTGCTTGCGAATTGAAAGAATTTGAATATTTATCTTTAGGCGCTAATGAAGAAGGAAGAGTACTACCTCTTTTCAAGATAGTAACATCCGGCCAGATCTTCTCTTTCTCTTCGGCCGCTTGTGGATTCTTCGGCATTTTGGCGCGTCTTCGAGACCTTGTAAACACCGCAAAGTGTGACCATCCGAATCTTCAAAAGATTCATAATAGCCATCGTCCGATTCAGTAGTCGTGCAACCAATATTGAGTCGCCAAATGATCTATAAAGTCTTCATCATCGAATGATTCATCAATGCCAATATCCTCTTCATTAGTTTCCAAGTTATTCCTTGGAGCAACTTCTATCGCAACCGTTGTGGTGCAGCAATGAAGTCTGTTTAGATTTTGATTTTGATTTTGACCATTAAAGGTCCGGGTAGGAGCTATTCTTGAGGGGTTGCATTCCTGAGAGATCTCGCATCTACATGTCATGTCATTAGCCAATTTTGCAACAAAGGATCTGAAGTACTAGAAGAAGCACCATCACCTTTGTGAGATGGTTGTTTGAGTTTTCCGGCCATGATCAAGTCATCCTCAACCTCCACGGCAACATTTTGTGCTTCAAGCAGATTTACAGGTCTTGCCCTTCTTAGCTGATATCCAACTTCAGGCAATAGAGCGTTTATAAAAAACGTCTTTTGATTTTCGTCGCTCAATACGCGAAGTGGGGGATTTTATATAAAATCCTTTGGAACCTTGCAATAAAGTTCCGCATGTTCTCGCTTGGCTCTTTCTTCACCAAGTCGGTTGGGTGATCAACGTCTTTAGAATCCTCTGCTGCTTGAATCTTTTTAAAATTGCTCACGCATGTTGCCCGATTGGTTATGGTGCCAGGAGCTAGCCGATAGAACCATTCTCCAGCCAAGTCGTGTAGAGTCTCAATGAAGAGCCTGACCGAGACATCTTCATGCTCCACGGCAAGAAAACCACAAGATATGAAGAAGGCCACCAAATGATCATTCGGTTTTGCTTTCCATCTCTAAAGAATTTTGGAAAATTCTTTCTGGATCCCTTTAATGCAGCTCATGCATACCGAGCCAAGTTTAGTGGCCCAAAAGCTACTCCCATGGAACGGGTACTAGCCGATGCTCCATGTTGACTTGAGAACGCCTCCTCCTTGTGTAGACTTGATCAATAATTCCACCGCGGGATTATGCTTTGCCAATACGATCCGGATCTCGGATGTGTGTGCACTCTCCTTCCTGGTGAGAGACTAGATCTGGCTTCTAACTTGAGGAGGATGATTGAAATTGAATTGCTCTGCAATCGTAAGAAATGATCAATCCTTCCTTGCGCCTTCACGGATCGTGGTGAATGGACGTTCACCAGTTGACATTTGTGAGGAAAACACTCCAATCTTCATAGATAAGCTTTGATCTCGCAAAGATAGTTGTTCCCAATGGAGTCGCTGAAAAATTGTTGGCTAGATTTTCTACATAGCACAAAACCTCCCAGTAGGCGGTCATGAGATAAATCTCCCTCATTTAACCGGTGAGGCTCTCGTGTCGGATTTGTCGATAACAATGTGTTATTATCTATCGGGGTTTTACTTTAACCACTTAGTTCATGAACCATAACTAAGAAGTTACTCGCAAGTAAGCAGTTGTTTAAGAAATGAAGTATTTTATAGAAGAAGGAAGTAAAGGAAATACAGAGAAGAAATGGGGAAGATGTGCATCCCAATTAGTAGATAGTAGAGCTAATTGCATGCACATAGAAGAAACTCAATAGATATGAACACACAGAATTATAAAACAAAGGAAGCTCTAGATCCAGATCTAAAATAACACAAAGTTTATCAAGAGATCTAAGATTAAAAGTAAGAAACACAAAGACACCGTGACACAAAGTTCTTCGAAACTCCGCTCCTTTGTACTCCTTTGCTCCAAGTTGCTCTCGGGGTTCGGATAAAGTCTAGAACACAAGATTGCTTGCTTACAATTCTGATCAATCATTAACCCGGAGGTTCTTCTCCTACTTATAAAATGTAGGAGGGAAAGTACAAATGGGAAGTCTAAGCGAACCAAACATAAACAACAAGTAAAGATGACATTTGGCAATCATCCTCTACTAACTTCTCCTTAAGTGACACATGTATCACTTAACTAATAGAATGGTTCCACATAACTTTAAGTAATGGTTGCAAAACCAATAACTTAGAAGTTTTACAATTTCATCCGGGAACATAGAAAATAGAAGAAGGAATAGAAAAAGTCATGCCAGCTGTAATGTTTATGTCTTCTTCTTGTTCTGATATCGGATATACTTGTCGAACATGTAATTCAAAGATCCTTCCATCTGCTTTTGCCACTTTGCTTCTTTCTGTCTCCTAAATCTTTCTGCAACAACCCTTCATTCAACACTTTGATGCACGCTTCCACATCTTCCAAGCTCGGCCCAAACCTCGCAATGTCTGCCTGCAGCGCCACCAGTCTACTAATAGAATTCATCATGAAAGGCTTGGTAGCTTTATCAATTCTCTTTTGTACCATCAAAAGAGAACCTTCCAGGGAATTAGGCACCTTGTTAGAAACGATCCGCACGTATGAAGTAACACCTCCATCCACTCTTTCCTCAGTGAAAGAAATGATACTGTCTGGTAAGTCTGATGTCCTACTCTCAAGTGCTTGCATCCTCTTCAGCAAAACTCTGCAGATTTCCAAACGGAAAGATACTGCAAATTCTAGCTACTTCCCCTTCTCGGCGATCCATCAGGTACTGATTTGTTCCACAATCAACACATCTCCCGGAAGCTTGTTGATCTCATCCAAAATACTCAGGTTACTCTCTGCAACTGTATTCATGCCTTCTATATTCACCATCAGTTGCTTCAGCTGATTTGCTGCATCATCCATAACCTTTAGGCGGGCTGGCACTTCTCGAGTTGTCTGAAGCTTGATGAATAATCAAATCCTTCCATTCGTCAATAGCCTTTACTTGATTGCTTGCATCCTCCATTTCCTGCATAAGATGATCACTCACCTTCTCTGAAATGGGCTAAATGGAAGGTTTAGCAACCTTGGCTATGATCTCACATAATTGAAATACTTGCTTCAAGCTGACTCTTCTTTCTCCGCCTTCTCACTATCGAGCCTAAGGAATAAAGCATCTATCATGTACTCATGTGTCTGCTTGATCCTTCAATGGTGGCTTGGTGAGTGGTACTTTGGTTACTGTCACATCTTCTGCCGTGAGCTCCTCTCTATCTTTCCTTCTGCCGGAATTGATATCTCAGCAAACTTCTCTCCCGAATCCTTGATGATCAACCTAGAAGTTGCTTTGGCAACTTTAGGCCTTGTCTCTTCCGCTCAGATTCTGGAGTAGGCTGCAAGTCATGCTCCTCTAAGTTCATCTCCATTCTCGCTTCTGGAACCAACTGCGAAGCCAACCATTCCGAGAAGTTACTTCTCGGAGAATGAGAAGGCAGAGTGTACTACCATCTCCGCTCTTCTCTGCATCCTCTCCCGTCAAAGTGCCACGGTGTTATGGCTGCCATCCTCACGAATCATCCAGGACAAAGCTCTTTCGAACTCTCGCCATCTGCAGGCTTGAACATCTTCTTTGGAACAAGTGATGAGCGAAGTGGCTGAGGAGAGAAGATGAATGTCGCTGGATTCAGTGGAGGCATGGAAGCATCCTACTGCTGCGGTGCAATAGTTGGTGAAGTATCTTGCTGGAGAAGCCGGAGTTAAAGTCATGGTCGTAGAAGTGATCTTCTCTTTCTCTTGAGATCTTCATGTTTTTCACTTCTCGGACTTTCTGCTGCTTTCTCCTTATGCTTTCGCTTGAGGGAATCTCCCTGCCTGAAGTTGCCCATGACTTGATTCATCAATGCTTCATCAAGGCAATATCCTTTCGTCAAATCGGTCGGTTTGAAGTATTCACCAACACGACTCCCGATCTTTCTTGATTGTGTATGGCATCCTCCTATGTTGTCCTTCGCATATGGCTTTATCTCCTCCCATTTGATGGTAAGTGTCAAGTACCACATTCCCATCATCTTTAAGATCCGTAGGTATCCGCGCTAGTCCAAAGTCGAACACTTGCTTTGCTGATAGCCTGCTGAAATCTCTCTTTCTAACCTCGTACTCACTTTTGCACTTCATCCAGAAATCTTCTAATGAAGGCACATGTGCGTACTCCTGGGAGATCGTCTTCCTGGCTACTCCAAATGGATCAAAGTTCAGCCGTGCAGGGAAGAACTCTTGCTCATACTCGGATAACATTTGCGCCTCCATCCCGAGCTCTATGAATGCTAATGCAGTTGTAATATCCCACAGTGATTGGGAAGAAGCCCGTAGACTTGTGCGCTTTGACTAAAGGTCGTGTAACTCCACAAGTTGCACTCAGCTCCATGGCGATCAATCTATCATTCGGATACATGGGCATCTTTATTGGTTCTCTAGAAAATCCCGTAACCCTGAGGTATGTGAAATCTGCAAATTGAATGAATAGATTGCCAATCTTGGACACAGCTTCCCACGCTTCCTTGCTTACCCTGTTGGCCTTCAAGTCTTTGTCTAGCCTGCAGATGAAATCGTAGAAGAAGTCATCGTTGATCACTTTGAAGTCTTTCTCGCATGCAGGTGCAGTAAGCTGCGGGTAGCACTCGAAAATGGGGTCCTTAGAAAGAACACCACATCTATCCAGCTTGGAAAAGATGCCTTGTGAAGCCTGCGATACACTAAATATGAAGTCATCTTGAAAGATGAAAGTACGCTTCATGTTCGGAGTTGCTCACCGATGTTGCTCACCGATGTTGTTGCTAATAATTTCCGACCAATTGATTATAGAATCAACCTTGTTGATTTCAATGGTCCTGATGAAAGCATACATCCATGTACGGAAAGTGTAAGCATTCGCTTCGCCATTAATCCTGCATAGCAATTTGACAACATCATCTACCTCCTGCACCAAATTGGACCATGGAAGAGTTCTCGGGAACTTTGAAGGAGATCTAGGCTTCTTCATGTATCGGCTATTCATTATGCTCACGCAATCAGCTCTATGCTTCTCCCATCTACTGTCAGCATCCTGAATGCTAATGGAAGTCACCACCTTTCGCACTGGAATCTTCAAACAATAATTGATGAACTCTGCGTCCAAACGAATTATTGTCTTTCCCGAAGCATCACGCACTGATCTGGATGAAGGATGATAAGATCTAGCGCACTCCATCAACAAACTCTGGCAATTGGGTTGTACATGGAAAAGCTGCAGCTCGGATAATTCCACTGCTTTTAACCGCACGCATGAGTGAAGTCTTTCCCGCTCTGGATCTATCAATCAAATCGGAAGAGGTTCCGGGCCTAGATCTGTGTCTCCTATGTCTGCAAGTTTGGAAGCGATGCATGACTCCATCGTGCTTTCTTTTTCATCTCTTTCGCCATGGCTTTGTCTATCTTTGTCTGAATAATTCTTTTTCTTCTTACTTGGCCGGATTTCTTCAATACTGGTGTAGATCTAGACAATTCTTCAGATTCGGAGGATATATGCAATGTATTGGACATTGATAAAAGCTCCTTTTCCTTTGTAAAGCACCTGTAATGAATTCCTGCAATTTATTCAGACAAAAATGGCCACCGGAGCATGAATAGTGAATTTTAATTGTAAAAATCTGCACTTTTCAAGCCTGCTGCCCCAAAAATTGGTGTTTAATTTGCACATAAAGAGAGCATGAATCCTTTCAACAACACCTGAGCACCTGTAACACCTATGCAAACAATTATGCAGACAAAGATCCACCTCCTTCAAAGCATGCGCCAAATCTGGAAGCTTTTAGCCTTGTTGCCACCTTGCCTGAGCAAAATCCTTCTTCAAATGGGGGCGCACTTTTCCTCTTGGCTGCAATTCTTTACCTGTGAATCAAATAATTCACCCATATGGCTGCCCATGCTTATATAACCTTCACAATTCTATAATTAATAATTGCCCTAACAATTAAAGGCAATTAATTAATTAAAAATCATGCTTTTCTTTTAAAAATAGCATGTTTAAGGACAGCCATCCAATAAATTAAATTAATCCAATTTAATCCTTCACACATCACTTCACTTAAGCTTCACAGTGTGCCTTGACCATAGCCACTGAAAATAGAAATTAATTTAATGTTTTAATGCCTTAAAAAACATTAAATAACTCCCAAATGGGGCGCACTTTTTGAGAGGAAGGGGGCAGCCATTAAATAAATTAAATTTAATGCATTTAATCCATTTCTTTTATTCCCTCTTTGACTTGTTGACTTCCTCCAAGCTTGGGCGCACTTTTTGAAAGAATAGATTAATTAAAATAATCACTTTAAGTCTTCCATCATCTCACCAAAGGGGGCGCACTTTTTTGCACATATAATTCTATTTTTAAGAATTTTCCACAATGGGATTCTTTACCCTGCAAGGCAGGCACCAAAATCCCATGATCCACTTAAGTGATTTGACTTTTATTATTTATCATGGGACTAAAATCCCATGATTTCACTTAAGTCACTTTCCTTTTATTTTATCATGGGAATTTTCACCCTGCAAGGCAGGTAATAAATTCCCACCTGCGGCCTCTAACTTTCCCACTGCAGCTTAAGTGAATTTTATAACACGGGAAAAAGTACCCTGCTAGGCAGGTATAAAATTCCCACCCTGCCTGCGGCTTCTATTTTCCCATTGCAACTTAAATCCTTTGTTTTCCAAAATGCGCCCATCCCCGTAGGGGCTTTTTGCTGCACTTCTCTTTCCCAGTGATCCAGACCTCCGATGGTGACTTCCTCCGGGCATAATGTGCGTATATGTTTTCTAGCTGCTCCAGGCCAAAATTGGGCTTACCCGGCAAAGGAATTGTTCTAGAGAAATTTCACAGAAAACGAAATGGGACAACACAAAAACACGAAAAATTGCCAAAAGTTACAAATAAAGCCCAAAACTTATTCCAAGTTAAAACCCTTCTGGTACATAAGAGTAATGACATATTCGATCATAACAGAGTTAAAACGGGGCGCAAATAGCCTCATACGGGGCTCAAAATAATTAAATACAAATTTCCCATGACAAATCCCGACGACAGAATATAACAACTTTGGGCATCTAGGTATTTGGCAAAAAAGACTAATATGGCTCTTTGGGATTATCTTGACGTAATACAAGAACTTTCAGGCAATAAAAACACAAAACGACCCATTATTTTAAAAGTACGAAAAAATTTCGGATAGGGTAGTCGCAGATTTCAGGGTGAAATCTGGGTGACACCACATGCCAAAACTTGTTTTAGTTTCATTAATGTGTGCTTACAAGCTAGAATTTTCTGCCATTTTAAAAATTTTCTAGGATCAAACAAGACATAAATCCAATGCTCATTTACATTCTCAATTACTGAGGCTCCCTGAGAATGTTTATCAATGAGTATTTTGCTAGATTTTCTACATAGCTAAAAAAACCTAAAGCGGTCATGAGATAAATCTCCCTCATCTACCGGTGAGGCTCCCGTGTCGATTTGTCAATTAAAATATCTAATATCATATGGGTTTTACTTTAACTATTCAGCTCATGAACCATAGTTGTATCAAACATGCATTTGAAAGCATTTAATTTAAGGAAGGAAATATTTAAAGAAGAAGGGAATTATATAAACACTATGGGGAAGATGTGACTCCCAATCAATGAAAAGAATGTCGCTGTTTCCATGAGCAGCAAAAAACCAGATAGATATTAACACACACAAAATCTATAAGCAAAGGCAACTCTAGATCTAGATCTATAATAACACACTTTATAAGAAGATCTAAGATAACTAAGCTTAAAAATACAATGCACCAGTGACACAAAGTTCTCCGGCAATCTACTCCTTTTATTCCTTTGCTTCCAGTGGCTCTCGGGGTTTCAAAACAAAGTCATTAAACACAAGAATGTTGATGGCAATTTCTAATATTTTAACATCAGGTTTTCCTCTACTTATAGAATGTAGAGGGGCAATTCTGACAAGTCGGAAGCTTTTTAGTGAACTAGTGGTACATGTGGAAGTTGGAAAGGAAACAACTGCAATCTCCCTCCTCGGAATTTCTCTTTGTATGACATGCAAATTTAAGCAACTTAAGATAAACCTTCTATTTTGCATGTCTTACCTATTTCCAAGTAGTTGACTTCTTGAAATAATGACTTTTAAACCGATCACTCAATTACTTTGTTCGAGGAAATAAGAGAAAGAAGAAGAAAGAGGAAAGCTGCAGTCTTGTTCTTTTTCATATTCTCGCATGTGGAAATGATTCTTTTCCTTTGATTCTCACCAAATTGATCTCAATAACCTCCCAAGCGGTTGAGAAAACAATAGTTCATCTCTTGAAGCTTTTCTAGTTTTCTCGGTAAATGCATCGGTCAATGATCTTTTCATAAATAACTCATCATTTTTTATTTTTAATTGCATATGAGCAATTAAAAATTCGAAATCTAGGTGAATGAAAATTCAATGAAGGCTTTAACTTATTAAGATTGGAAGAACATGCACAAGATCCTGAAGGAATTCCCCATAAAAGCCACCTAAATAAATTCCCCATTTACTTCTTCAATGCGTAAAAAAGAGGATGAATTTTTGCAAGAAGCCTTTGTAATTATGGATCTGAATCACGATTTGGATCTGGATTAAATCTAGATCTATGCATGATTAATGTCAAATGCTTTCTTTCTTTCATCCATTTGCAATGGCTGAATATTTATTTTCTAAGCAATTTTTTCCCCTGGCTGAATTCTTCCAACCGGTGCAGAAAGGATATTTCTTCTTCATGTGGAGGATATGTTCAGTATTGGACATTGATTTAAGCTCCTTTCTCTTATAAAAACACCATGAGCACTGTATCAAAGATGGATTGATACTTATTCAGAAAACATCTCAAGCTCCTTTTAAACCTTGGCTTGCATTTGGGAAGCTGCCAACAACTTAAACCTTCTTTCGAGCAAAAAAAAAAAACCTTCCTTGTGGCTTAATGGGGTGCACTTTTGTTTGGGCTTTTGCACTTCTTCTGCTTTTGAATTAATTAATTCATCCTTTATGGCAGCCCCCGCTTATATAATCTTCATAATTCTATAATTAATTAATGTCTTTCCTATTCTCTCCAATTAATTAATTATTTAATAAGCTTTGTTCTTGAAATGGGGCTTACTTTTGTGCATGCTTTGGCTGCCATTAAATAAATTAAATTTATTTAATTTTAGCCCTCTACTTCCAGATTCATTAAGGTCAGTTCAATCTTTGACCTATCCACTTGAAAATAGGAATTAATTATAGATAATTAATACTTAAAAATATTATTCTTCTCCCAAATGGGGACTTTTTCATGAAGGGCTCCATTAAATAAATAATATTTATTTAATTTTAGAATTTATTTCAACTTCTATTTATCCACTTTTCCTTTGTTGACTTTTCCTCATGTTGAAGGTGGGCACCAAAATTGGGTGAATAAATATTATTAAATATTATTAAATGTATTATTATTCACCCAAGGTGGGTTGCACTTTTTCGGCAAGGGTGAATTCTATTTTAAAAGTTAATTTCTAATGGGATTATTCACCCCGCACCGCATTGTAACTCCAAAAATCCCATGATCCACTTAAGTTGTTTGACTTTCATAATGAGATTATTTACCTAAAGAATAAAATCTCATTAATGCCTTAAGTGATTTTCTTTTATTTCACAATGGGAATTTTTACCCCTAGGCGGTAAGAAATTCCACTTTTTCTTGCCTCTAATTTTCCCATTGTGACTTAAGTGGCATTGCTTTCCATAGGAAAAGTACCTGTAGGAAGGTACAAAATTCCCACAAATGTTGCTTCCAAAATCTCATGATTCACTTCAAACCCTCTTTTTCCAAAAATGAGGCCAGTCATACCCGATGAATGTGAGTTTTTATGCACGACTTTGTCTTTTCTAAGAGAACCAGGACCTTGATGGCGAATTCTTTTCGCTACAACATAGGTGATCTCCGGATACTCCGATCCACTTAATCAAACCAAACCGAGGTGGAATTGATCCAAAGAAATTTCACAATGAAAAGAGCTTAAAATGAAACTAAAAACTAGGAACCCACAAAAACACAAAATGTTGTCGGAAGTCACAAATAAAGCCCGGACTCATTCCTCAGTTAAAACCCTAAATCATATGGGAAAGTTGACATGTACAATCACAAATGATATGGTTAAACCAATGAACAATTTACCTCAAATGAGGCTCTGAATAATTAAATACAAATTTCTGGGAGTAAAACCCAGTTATGAAATACAACAATTTCTCCCATTTTGGGTATTTGTAAAATTGGCTAATATGACTCTTGGGAATATCTTTCTGTTTTCGTTGGCGCAATAAAAACACAAAACGGCCATTATTTTAAAAAACCGAAAATTTTTACATAAATAGTCCCAATTTGGTGAGTGAAATGTAAGGACACTAGGTATGTATGAACCTTAATAACTATTTGGGGGTTTTACTATAATCACAAAGCTCATGAACCATAACTAAGAAATTATACAACAAATAAGCAACTTGTTTGTGAAATATTTGCGAAGGGGTAAATAGTGGAATTTGGGAAAGAAGAAAGGAAGATATGTAATTCAACCAATAGTTTACAAAGAGTTAGTCTTATACATATAGATTAAATAAACAAGTAGATCTCACAATATTCAGAATGAAAGGAAAAGAAAAGCTTCTAATTTAAATCTCAGTTAACACAAAGTTTATCTAAAGATCCACACAGAAGTAAGAAGCAAATGCACCATGGACACAAAGTTCTCCGAAATCTGCCTTTATTCAATTCCTCAGCTTTTACAAAAATGACATCAAGGGCTTCAAGCACAAAGTCTGGAACTCAAGAATGCTGATTAACAAATTGTGATCCTTTAACCCGTAGGTTCTTCCTCCATTTATAGTGTATAGAGGGGAAATTACAAATAAGAAACTATAACTGAACTCACACATGTGGAAGCTATAAAGGAAACAACTGCAATCTTTCCCCGGAATTCCTCTCTAAGTGACATGCATCTGAAGACTAGATCAAAGTTGTGCACATCTGCCACTTATCTTTAACTAAAGGACCTTTTCAAATAACTTAAAGTAATGACTTTTAAACCAATTACTTTAGTTTTACAATTTCATCCGAGAAAATAAGAAATGAGAGAAGAAAGAAGAGAAGAAAGAAAATATGCCAGTTGTAACACCTCACACTTTCCTTTGTTTTGATATTGAATATACTTATCAAACATGTAATTCAGTGTTTTCCCATCTGTTTTAACAATAGCTTCTTTCTCGAGTCTTGAACTACAACAATCCTCTGGACAAAGTATCAATGCTTTGCCTTCACTTCCTCCAAACTAGGCCCAAATTCTTTGATGTCTGCATGAAGTCTCACTAGTTTGCTAATTGAATCCAACGTGAAAGGCATGACGACTTCATCAATCTTCTTCTGAACAATTAAAAGCAATTCCTCAAGAGAAGCAGGCAAATTGTTTGGAATGATTCTCGTATAGTGAGGAATACCATCAACTACCTCTTCCTCAGTGAAAGCAACTACATTATTTGGCAATGAAAATATCTTATCTTCGAGCAACTGCATTCTTTTCAGCATAAGCTTGAGAATCTCCATGCGGAAAGAAACCGCAATCTCCAACTGCTTACCCTTTTCCACCAATCCATCAAGCACAAGTTGTTCTATAATCAAAACATCCTCCGAATGAGTGAATTTATCTTAACCAAGATATCCAGGTTACTCTCAGCCACTATATTCTCATCCACTATGCTTGTCATCAATTGCTTTAGCTGAGATAATGCCCTTTCCATATCTTCCAGGCTAGTTGGTACTTCCTTGAATTGTTTTGAGGCTTGGTGGATGATTTGACTTTTCCACTCATTGATAGCTTTTACCCGATTACCTGCATCTTCAATTCTTCAATCAGATGGCTACTCACCTACTCATGTACTAAAATTGGCTGAGAGGAAGGTTTGGCAACCTTAGTGATGATCTCACACAACTGGGAAATCTGCTCTTGAAGTCTGGCTTTCTCTGCCTTCTCCTTGTCAAGCTTGAGGAATAAAGCATCTATTAATGTCTGTGTATCTTGCTTTAATCCTTCTGTGGTGATTTGACCCAATGGCACTTTGGTTACTGATATGTTTGCTACCATTAGCTCTCCCTTTTGCTTCCCTTCAAAGTTGCGAACTTGACAATTCAAATAACTTCTTTGCCGATTCTTCAATAATCAACCTTGAAGTTACCTTGGCAACTTTAGGTCTTCTATCATTTTCCGCCTAAACTCATGAGCAATTGCAAGTCATGTTCTTCCAAGTTGATCTCTTCTCTAGCTTCTGGGACTATTTGCAAAGCCAACTAGGATGAGAAATTACTCTTTGGGAATGAGAAGTCACTGAATGTACCACCATCTCATGCTTAGGACTCTACACATCCGAATTCACCATTTCTAGAATGTTATGGCTTGCCCTCTTCTCCAAAGAACAATGCTCTCTCAAACTCGCCATTTGTGCTTTCAACTTCTTCCAGGAGAGGTGAAGATCTGGGTGGCTGAGAAACAAATACGAATGATGTTGGATTCAACGGTGGAATGATAATATCTGCCTGAGGTCCTGGGAGGTTCCAAGTGTTGTGAGTTGACCTTTGGAGAAGCTTCGCGTCTAAAAGTGGTGCACCGTATAATAGATGTAGACTTGCCTTTTTCCAATACCTGAGACTTCTTGTACACCTTGAGCTTCTCAGTCTTCTGCTACTTTCACCTTCATGCTTTCTTTTGCTGGAATCCCCTTGCAATGAAATTCCTTGTGATCTGGTTCATCAAAGCCTCGTCCATGCAATACCCCTTTGTTAACAACCAATTTGAGGTGTTAACCAGAACTGCGAAGACCTCTCCTCAATCGTTTGATAACAACCACCTACACTTTCCTGAAGAGCAGCTCTATCTCCTCCCATTTGATGGTATGTGTCAAGTACCACATGCCCATCATCTAGAGATTTGCAAGTATCCATGCTAAACCATAGTCAAAAACTTGTTGACTAAAACTTGCTGAAATCTCCCTTTTGACTTCGTATTCACTCCTGCACTTCATCCAAAAGTCTTCTAGTGAAGGTACATGTGAGTATTCTTGGGAGATTGTCCTCTTTGCTATCCCATATGGGTCAAAGTTCATTCGTGCTAGGAAGAACTCATGCTCATACCCAAAAACATTTCTGCTTCAACTCCTCTGGCTCTATGGATGCTCTGGCAACTATAATGACCCACTGTGACTGGAAAGCTACTCGTAGATTTGTGTCGTTTTGACTTGTAAGTCATGCAACTCCACGAGCTACCTGCAAAACTCCATGATGACCCACTTGTCACTTGGGTACTTTGGCAACTTAATTGGTTCTCTAGAAACCACTAACCCTGAGATATGTGAAGTCCGCAAACTGGATGAAGATACAACCATGCTGGGAGACAACTTCCCAAGCTTCTTTGCTCACTCTGTTGGTCTTTAGATCACCATTTAATTTACAAATGAATCCAGTAGAAGAATCATCGTTGACTACCCTGTAATCTTGTAGCATTTATAATTTGTCAATTAATCGGGAAGCACTCATAAATAGGATCTTTTGACAATATGCCTTGTCTATCCAGTTTGGAAAATATCCCCAAGAGGTCTGTTGCATATACAAGGTATGAAGTCATTTTGAAGTTGAATGTCCGCCTCACACTTCGAGTTGCTTGTTGATGTTGTCACTGATGATCTCCGCCCAATTAATTATCAAATCAACTCTGTTGATCTCAATGGTCCTCACAAAGGCATACATCCATGAGTGGAAGTTATTGGTATTAGCTTCCCCATTTATCCTGCAAAGCAATTTGGTGATATCATCAACTTCCTGCACAAGATTGGATCGTGGAAGAGTCCTTAAGAATTTTGATGGTGCTCTAGGCTTCTTCATGTATCTGCTATTCATTATACCCACACAATCTGCTTTATGCTTTTCCCATCTATTACTAATATCATGCATGCTAATTGCAATCACCACGGGCCGTGATGGAAGCTTGAGGCAATAATTAATGAATTGTGCATCCAACCTGATTATTGTCTTTCTTGCAGCATCTCTCGGATTGTATCCTTTAAAAATAGGATGATAAGACCTTGCACACTCCATAACAAACTCGGCAATTGGGTTATGACCAAACGCACGACTTGAATAATCCCACTACTCTTTATTGCCGCATAAGAGATGATCTTCCAGTGGCTTTGGATTTGTCAATTAAATCCAATGATAAATTTAGGGCCTATGTTTGTATCATTGATTTCATGCAACTTCAAAACAATGCATGATTTTGTTGACCTTCTCTTTCATCACTCTTCATCATGCTTATAAAAATCTTTCTTTAAGCTCATTTTCTTTTATTTAATCCGTCAAAAGACCTTGCAATTGGATCAATTTGTGCGAGAACCTGCAATTCCTCCCGATTCGAAGATATATTCATTTATTTGTTGGCTAGATTTTCTACACATAGGTGAAAACCTAGGCGAGTCATGAGATAAATCTCCCTCATTTACCGGTGAGGCTCCCAGTGTAAGATTTGAAATATGCTAGTATCTATTTGGGGTTTTACTTTAACCATGCAGCTCATGAACCATAGCTGTATAGTTTTGCAGCACAAGTAAGCAGTTGTTAAAGAAAGAAATATCTAAAGAAGAAGGAAATAATAAAAACACGAAAGAAAGAGGGAAGATGTACAACCCAATCAATAGATTATAGAGTTGATTGCATGCACATAGAAACCAATAGATATTAACACACAAAATTATAAGCAAAGGCAGCTTTCAGATCTAGATCTAAAATAACACAAAGTTTATAAGTAGATCTAAGACAAAAAAACTAGAAACAAAATGCACCGTGACACAAAGTTCTCTGGAAATCTGCTCCTTTCTATTCCTTTGCTTCAAATAGCTATCAGGGATTTCAGCACAAAGTCTGAACACAAGAATGTTGCTTACAAATTCTGATCCTTTAACCCGTAGGTTCTTCCTCTACTTATAGCATGTAGAGGGAAATTACAAATAGGAAGCCTTTAGTTGAATTGGCACATGTGGAAGTTGGAAAGGAAACAACTGGCAATCTCCCTCCTGGAATTCCTCTTTGCATGACATGCATGATTTGCAACTAAAGATAGAACCTTCTATTTTGCATGTCTGCCACCTATTTCCAAGTAGTTGACTTCTTCAAGTAATGGCTTTTAAACCAATCACTTAAGTTTTATAATTTAATTGATCGCTCAATTACTTTGTCGGAGAAAATAAGAGAAAGAAGAAGAAAGAGGAAAGTTGCAGTCTTGTCCTTTTTCATATTCTGCATGCAGTTGATTCTTTTGCCTTTGATTCTCACCAAATTGGATCTAGAGCGGCTAGATCTGGAAGCGGTGGATCAACAAGTTTGTGGAAGCAAGTGGCAGATGATTTTCTTGCGGTGTTGCCTTTGACATGTCTTCCCTCTTATCCTTGAAGCTTTTGTAGTTCTTCTCGATACATGCATCGGTCTGATGTTTGCCGTAAATAACTCATCATTTTTATTTTTAATTGCATATGAGCAATTAAAAATTCTAAAAACTTACTCTAGGGTGAATGCAAATTCAATGAAGGCTTAACTGGAAGATTGGGAGAACATGCAAGGTCTGGAAGGAATTCTCCATGCTTGACTTCTTCACACACGGCTGCGCATTGATGAAATTTTGAGGATGAAGCCTTTGCGATTATGGATCTGGATCGGATCTGATCTGGATCGGATGTCTATGCATCTGATTAATGCATGATTCGCTGATCTTTCTCTTTCATCCGCTTTGCCATGGCAGCGATCTTTGTCTGAGCAATTTTTTTTCTTTTTATTCGGTAAAATTCTTTACTGACCGGTGCGAGATCTGGAGATTTCTTGATTCGGAGGATATGTTGATGTATTGGACATTGATTTAAGCTCCTTTCTCTTATAAAAGCACCTATAATGAATTCTGCAATTAATTCGAGACAAAGATGAGCAATGGCGAACATGAACACTTGATTTTAATTATAAAAATCTGCATATATCAAGCTGCTGCCCCAAAATTTGATGTTTTGTTTGCATGCAAAGCAAGCATGAATTTTGTCAACTTCACCTGAGCACCTGTACCACTATGCAGACAATTAATCAGACTTAATTCAAGCTCCTTCAAACCTAGGCGCCAAACTTTGAAGCCTTCCAGCAGTAAAAACACCTTCTTTTGTGCAAAATTCCTCCTTAATTGGGCGCCAAAATTGCCTGGGCTGCACTTCCTTGTTGAAGAATTAATTAATTCATCATTATGGCAGCCCATTCTTATATAACCTTCACCATTCTATAATTAATAATTGCTCTCCTATTCCTGGCAATTAATTAATTAATTAACATGTTTTTCTCTTCAATTTGGGCACCTATTTTGTGCATGCTCATGGCTGCCATTAAATAAATTAAATTTATTTAATTTTAGCTTTCTACTTCCAGTCCACATTGACTTCACAGTGTGCTTTGACCTTATGCACCAAAAATAGGAATTAATTCCATTAATTAATACTTTAAAAAGTATTATTTCTCCTCAATATGGGTCACACTTTTTGCATGAGAGGGGCTGCATTAAATAAATTAAATTTATTTAATTTTAGAATTCTATTTCCAATCTTCTTTATCCTTTCATCATGCGTTGACTTTTCCTCATGCTTGGGCACCAAAATTGGGTGAATAAATATTAATAAATATTATTAAATGCATTATTATTCACCCAAGGTGGGTCGCACTTTTTGGCAAGGGTGAATTCTATTTTTAAAAGTCAATTTCTAATGGGATTATTCACCTGCACCGCAGCTCCAAAAATCCCATGATCCACTTAAGTTGTTTGACTTTCATAATGGGATTTTTACCTGCCTGAGGCGGGTAAAAATTCCATCGATGCCTTAAGTGATTTTCTTTTATTTCACATGGGAATTTTCACCTGCAGGCGGGTAAAAATTCCCACCTACTTTGCCTCTAATAATCCCATCATGACTTAAGTGGCTTTGCTCCCATGGGAAAAAGTACCTGTCTTGGCGATCTGAAAATTCCCACACTGCTTCTTTACCAAAAATCCCATTGTAGCTTAAAACCTTCTTTTCCCAAAAATGCGACCTGCCCAGAAGAAGCTTTTTCATGCATGACTTCGTCTTTTCAGAGAGAACCCAGGACCTCATGGCAAATTCCTTACATAACGTCCATAGATGATCTCCAGATACTCCAGGCAAGAAATCAGACTAAACCGACAAAGGAATTGACCTAGAGAAATTTCACAGAAAACAAAACGGGAAAACACCAAAAACGCAAAATGTTGCCAAAAGTCACAAATAAAGCCCAAGATTCATTCTGGTTAAAACCCTACTGGTATATGGGAATATTGACATGTAAGACCACAACAGGGTTAAACCGGAGCACAATTTGCCTCAAACAGGGCTCAAAATAATTAAATAAAAATTTCCTGCAGGCAAACCCCAACTGACAAGAATATAACGATTTTGGGCATCTGGGTATTTGGCGAAATTGGCTAATATGACTCTTTGGGAATATCTTGACACAATACAGACACTTTCTGGCAATTAACACACAAAACGACCCATTATTTTAAAAGTATGAATTTTTTTAACATGGGGTAGTCTCGCAGATTTCGGGTGAAATCTCTGGACACCAAGATATTCAATGTATTTGGCATTAATTTTGCCTTCTTTTCACCAATATGAGCACCTGTGATGAATGCCTGCAAATGATTCAGACAAACATGGAGTCCATGGCATGAATGCCTAATTTCTATTACTAAAATCTGCTTACAAAGCCTGCTGCCCTAAAATTTAAGACTTTTCTTGCATGCCAAGCAAGCTAAAATATTATTTAATTCACTGTGCACTTATACCAACATGCGAGATGCTCTAAATAATAAAAAGAAAGCTTCTTGAACCCTAGGTGCCAAAACTGGATGCTTCCAATGATAACGTGCTCTAGCCTAAAAGAATTAATTGTCTTCTTGTTATGGCGTCACATGCTTATATAGGTAATCGCATGCTAAATTTAATAATTGCCTCTTCTTATTTTTGACAATTCTTAATAATAGGTTATGCTTTTCTCTCAATTTGAAGCCCAAGTTTGCTGATTTAGCTTGCTTTTCCAATTTGCAATTATTTCCTTTATTTTTAGCAAGCTTCTTTGTCTTATTTTTAGCCTTCCTTCATGCTTTGACTTTTCTCCTATTTGTGGCACCAACTTTAGCTAGAATAAATAAAATAAATATTATTTAAAGCATGTATTTATGCCAAGATGGGTCACTCTTTTGGCTAGAAGTCATGTTAAAAATAAGAAGGCAAGTGGGAATTTTTACCCTTCCAGGCAGCTCCAAAATTCCCATCTTTCACTTAAGTGGTTTAACTTGAATGATGGGAAAAACAACCTTTCCGGAAGGCTCATTTCCCACCTTCCTTCCAACACCAAAATTCCCAATTGCACTTAAAAATCACTTTTCCAAAAAGTGCGACTAGCATAAAAGAGAGCTCTTTTCCAAAAGTGCGACTTGCATGGGTGAATAAAACTTCTTTGATGGGAATTCTTACCCTTCCTGGCAGCCCCAAAATTCTCATTTGTACTTTAAGTGATTTATCTTTCATCATGGGAAAAACAACCTCCAGGAAGGCTCCAAATTCCCACCTTCCTGCCAACACCAAAATTCTCATTGGCACTTAAGTGATTTAACTTTAATGATGGGAAAAAAAACCTTCAGAAGGCCTCTAAATTCCCATCTTCCTGCCAACACCAAAATTCCCATTGGCACTTAAAAACCATCCTTCCAAAAAAAGTGCAACTAGCATGGAAGAAGCTTATTTCACAAAAGTGCGACTTGCATCCTTCCTTCTTTGTTAGAAATTAGCACTCCATGATTAATTTCTTTCTTTGTCTAAGGCCATGGATGACTTCTTTGATTCCGAGGAAATTAAACAGGGTATAAAGAACGAACGAACGGATTAAGGAGAATTAACAGATGACTCACGTGAGAAAAATTGAAAACAAACACAAAAGAAATAAATAAAAATGAAAAATGCTGCCAGAAGTTACAGACAATTGCTTTGAAAATAACCTACCGAATAGTTGGTTAGTAAAAACTCTTCCCTGGTGAATACTCTACTGAGAGGCGGAAATACTGGAGTGAAAATCTTCAGCAGGGTTCACTTGCGGCACAATTAATTTATTAAATAAATAAATAAAATTCTCTCCGACAAAATCTGGCGAAGAAATAAAATGAGTTTTAACATGTGGGTATTTGCTGAAATTGGCTTATATGATTCTCTGGGAATACCTTAAAGCAATGGAGACAATTTAGGCAGGCCTTAATAAAAACACAAAGCGACCTGCATTACTTTGAAAAGAATGAAAATTTTAAAAGGGGGTAGTCCCATTTCGTGGTGAAATCTTGGGGACACTAAGGTGTTTGTAGATTCTCCCCAAACTAGTTTCCACCATTGGCATCATTCTTAAGAGGCATATAGGGCAGTTTCGAGTGATTTTCTAAAAGATGAAATTTTCTATTGTTTCTAACCAACTTGAAAGTTCTTTATAGCAGCTTAAGAGCACGAAAACAAAGTGACTAAAGTCCACTTCTCAATAAAAGTCTCTTGAACTGAAATTTGCATGTTCTAGGCCTATCAAGGCTTGTGAAGAAGGATCCTCTTGGTAGGGTTGGAAGGACAAGTTTGTGTTGTTATTTTTTGGTTTCTAACTTGAGGATGGGATAGGTGTCCTTAATATTCCTCTCTAGCATCATTTTGTTATCGTAGCAGGGTTATTGCTCTTGAGAAGAGATAAGAAACATGAATATAAAGAACCAAATGAGAGAAGCAGAGATGGATAGAGAGATCGCTGATTTGAGAAGTGACTTGAAAAGGTTAGACTCTAGAGGCTTTTGAAAGGTTGTGTTTGTAGGCAAGAAATAAGATGTATAGTTGGAGTTTGAAGAGAAGAGTGAAGTGGCCTATAGAGCTACTTGTAAAAAGAAGACAAAGAATGAATGAAATGAGAAGAGGAAAAGTGCATGAAGAAGCACTTGAGAAAGAGATGAAGGAAAAGAGGAAAGTGTCTAGGAATGAGGCACTCATGGAGACATTTTGGTCTCTTATTTTGCTATCTAATACATGTTTCAGTTATTGTGTACAATTGTGAAGAATCTTGGGAAGAAAATCAAGGATAAAGCATTGAAATTTGCAAGAAATGGATCAAGAAAAGTATCCATGGAGGAAAATGAATGTGATGAAAAAAAAGAATAGGTTATGGAAGAGATTGATCATCATACTAATGATGAGATGAATAGAAAGTACAAACATGTTTTATGGTGCCTTGGAGAGCATTGCTACAAAAGAATACAAGAAAGGATGTACAAACAAGAAGATTACAAGAGATGAAGGCATGAAAGAGGATAAAATCATGCAGCAAAACATGAGAAAGTAAATGAAATTTTGAATTTTAATTGTAATCATATATAAGAATGAGGTTGCTGATGTACAGGTGGTTGAAAAGAAGATCCATGTTAAGCTCTCAAAACCAACAAGAAATCATGCGTATAGAATGCCTAGATGGCTTAAAAAATCAGAGGTTTGAGATAGAGAAGGCAAAGCCCAAGCAAGTGGATAATGAAACTTAAAACTCAATTGGAAGACGAGAACAACAGGTTATACAAATCAGACCCCAAGAGGAAACAAAAAAGGATAAGATGACAAGAAGAGTGTGGCAAAGGATAAGTAATTATGTAGTACACGAAAGAGAGGATGAAAGGTTGAAAGAGGATGAAGATATCATGAGAAAAGAGCAGAGTCCAGAAGGTGAAGAAGGACAAGTAGGTCCCAAATATGATAAGAACAATGAAGAGTTGGATGACCTTTCATTGAAAGAGGAAATACAGATGTTGGATGAGTTGTTTGAGTCTGCGAAGAAGTTTGACTCGGCTAGTATAAGGTCAAATTATATGGATGAGTGTATTGAAGAGAAGAAAACAAGTTGTGAAGACATTCAAGAGAAGGAAGATACAAGAGGAAGATTGTTGGCTAGATTTTTGCACAGCTGAAAAAACCTAGGTAGTCATGAGATAAATCTCCCTCATTTACCGGTGAGGCTCCCGTGTAAGATTTTGTCAATTATATTTCCTAATATCTATCTGTTGGTTTTACTTTAATTGCGTAGCTCATGGACCATAACTAGGCAATTTTGCAGCAAGTAAGCAACTGTAAGCAATATGTGTAAGAAAGGGAAATAATTAAATACGAGAAGAAAGGAAAGGAGATGTGCAACCTAACCAATAGTTGACAGAGTTGATCACATGCACATAGACAAACAAATAGATCTTGAAATGCAGAATTTGAAGCAAAGGAAAGTTTCAGATCTAGATCTAAGACAACACAAAGTTTATGTAGAGATCTAAAAAGAAATAAGAAACAAATGCACCGTTGACACAAAGTTCTCCGAAATCTGCCTCTTCTCTATTCCTCCACTTTCAGAAAGCTATCAGGGTTTCAGCTCAAAGTCTGGAACACAAGAATGTTGATTACAAATTCCGATCCTTTAACCCGTAGGTTCTTCCTCTACTTATAGTGTGTAGAGGGAAATTACAAATGGGAAACTACAACTAAACTAGAACATGAAGAAGTAGTAAAGGGAACATTTGGAAATCATCTTCCTAGAATTCCTCTCTTAGTAACATGCATCAGGAGTTTAAGCCAAAATTGTGCACATCTGTCACTTATCTTAAAGAATCTTTCCAAATAACTTAAAGTAATGGTTTTTAAACCAATAACTTTAATCTTACATTTTCATCCGGGAACATAAGAAATAAGAGAAGAAAGAAGATCTGCCAGCTGTAACACCTATACTTTCTTTTTGTTCTGATATTGAATATACTTGTCAAACATGTAATTCAACATCTTCCCATTTGTTTTAACAATAGCCTCTCTCTCGGTTCTGAACTGCAACAACCCTCTAGACAAAGCAACAGTGTTAGCCTTTACCTTCTCTAAACCAGGCCCATACCCCTCAACATTTTCCTGAAGCTTTATGAGTCTGCCAATTGAATCCATCGTGAAAGGTATGGTGGCTTCATCAATTTCTTTCTACACAACCAGAATAAATTCCTCATGGGAAGCAAGTAATTCATCTGGATGCTCTCTGGCACTTCTCCCATCTTATTTTCCAGCAACTGCATCCTTTTCAACATAAGCTTGAGGATCTCTACGCGGAAGGAAACTGAAATTTCTAACTGCTTCCCCTTTTCCATCAATCCACCAGGTACAATTTGCTCTGCAATTAGCACATCCTCTGGCAACGAGTGTATCTTAGCTAAAGTATCCAGATGACTTTCAACAACTATGTTCTCATCTTCTATCTGTGTCATTAGTTCCTTTAGCTGAGATATTGCCTTGTGCATATTCTCCAATTCAGTGGTATTCTTTCGAATTGCTTTCTGAAGCTTGGTGAATGATTTGCTCTTTCCATTGAGCAATAGCTTTGACCTGGTCCCTGCATCTTCCACCTCTTTAATCAGATGATTACTCACCTGCTCATGTGCTAGAATGGGTTGAGAGGAAGGTTTGAGCAACCTTAGCAATGATCTCACATAGTTGGGAAACTTGCTTTTGAAGCTTGGCTTTCTCAGCCTTCTCTTTGTCAAGCTTGAGGAATAAAGTGTTCATTAGTGTCTGTGTATCCTACTTTAATCCTTCGTGGTAGTTTGACCTATTGGCACTTTGGTCACTACTATATCCACTCTACCGTGAGCTCTCCCTTGTGCTTTCCTTCTGCTGGAACCGATAACTCAACGAACTTCTGTCTGATTCTTCAATAATCAACCTAGAAGTTATTTTGGCAACTTTAGGTCTTCTATCTTTTCCGCCCAAACTCAGGAGCAGCTGCAAGTCGTGTTCTTCCAGGTTGATCTCCTCTCTGGCTTCTAGGATTGTCTGCAAAGCCAACCATGATGAAAAATTGCTTCTCGGGAATGAGAAGTCACTGAGTGCACCACCATCTCATGCTTTGATTCTGCTCTATCCGAATTTTCCACCGTGTTGTGACTGCCACCCTCTGAATTGTCCAAAGACAATGCTTTTTCAAACTCCGCCATCTGTGCTTTCAACTTCTCTGTAGGGAGAGGTGAAGATCTGAGTGGTTGAGGAGAAAATACAAATGACGCTGGATTCAAATGGAGGAACGACAAGATCTCTCTGGGTTTCGGGGCTGCTAAAGTGCTATGAGTTGATGTTGGAGAAGCTTGGAACTAACATGATAGCTGTAGATTTGGCCTTCTCTCTGTGCGTGAGACTTCTTGTGAACTTTAAGCTTCTCTGGCCTTCTGCTACTTTCACCTTCGTGCTTTCTTTTGTTGGAGTCTCCTGCGGTAAAGTTACCTGTGATCTGATTCATCAAAGCTTCATCCAGGCAATACCCCTTTGTCAACAACCAGTTTGAGGTGTTAACAAAGCTCGGAAGATCTTTCTCAATCATCAGCAGACCACCAATGTTTTCCTGAAGAGAAGCTCTATCCCCTCCCATCTGATGATATGTCAAGTATCACATGCCCATCATCTGCGAGATCTGTAGGTATCTGTGCTAAACCATAATCAGACACTTGTTGCGCCGATAACTTGCCTTGAAGTCTTTCTTCCCGACTTCATACTCGTTTCTGCACTTCATCCAGAAGTCTTCCAACGAAGGTACATGTGAGTATTCCTGGGAGATTGTCTTCTTCGCTACCCCATATGGATCAAAGTTTAGCCGTCTTTGGGAAGAACTCATGCTCATATTCAGAAAACATTTCGGCTTCGATTCCTCTAGCTTTGTGGATGCTCTGGATTGTAATAACCCACTGTGACCGGAAAAAGAAACCCGTAGACTTGTGCCACTTTGATTGTAAGTCATGCATCTCCACGAGCTATCTGCACAACTCCATGATGACCCACTTGTCACTTGGATACCTCGGCAACTTAACTAGTTCTCCCGAAAAGCGGTTACCCTGAGATACGTGAAGTCTGCAAACTGGATGAAAATACAGCCATGTTGGGATATAACTTCCCAAGCTTCTTTGCTTACCCTATTGGTCTTCAGATCACTATTTAATTTGCAGATGAATTCATAGAAGAACCCATCGTTGACCACCTTGTAATCTTTGTGGCATTCAGGAACTGTCAACTGTGGGAAGCACTCAAAAATAGGATCTTTCGCCAGTATGCCCGTCTATCCAGCTTGGAAAATATACCCTGCGAGGCTGCTGCATATACCAGGTATGAAGTCATTTTGAAGTTGTACGTCCGCCTCACACTTCGGAGTTGCTCACCGATGTTGTCACTGATGATCTCCGCCCAATTGATTATCGAATCAGCTCTGTTGATCTCAATGGTCCTCACGAAAGCATACATCCATGAGCGGAAGTTGTGAGTATTGGCTTCTCCACTTAACCTGCAAAGCAATTTAGTAATATCATCCACCTCCTGCACCAAATTGGATCGCAGAAGAGTCCTCGGGAACTTTGATGGAGACCTGGGCTTCTTCATATATCTGTTATTCATTATGCCCACACAATCTGCTTTGTGTTTCTCCCATCTGTTGCCAACATCCAGCATGCTAATTGCAATCACCACTTGTCGTGTCGGAATCTTCAGACAATAATTAATAAATTGTGCATCCAGCCTGATTATTGTCTTTCCCAAACATCCTGAATTGTTTTGGAAAGAGGATGATATGACCTTGCACACTCCATAACAAATTCGGGCAACTGAGCTGTGACTGGAAACATTGATGCTTGAATAATTCCACTTTGCTTTTATTGCCCGCATGAGAGATGTCCTTCCGGCCCTGGATCTGTCAATTATTTCGGAGATGGGTTCAGGGCCTATGTCCGTGTCATTGATATCAACAAATCTGGAAGCTATGCATGATTTTGCTGATCCTTCTCTTTCATCACGCTTCATCATGGTTGGAGCAATCTTTGTCTGAGTTCTTTTTCTTTTAATCCTGCCAAAATTCCTTGCAATTGGATCAATTTGTGCAGATCTAGCAATTTCTTCATATTTAGAAGATATATTCAATGTACCTGACATTGATTTGAACTCCCTTTCACTTGTATGAACACCTGTAATGAATACCTGCAATTAATTCAGACAAAGATGGAGTCAGGCATGAATACTTGATTTCTGTCACCAAAATCTGCATATAAAGCCTGCTGCCCTAAAATTTGAGGCTTTGCTTGCATGCAAAGCAAGCATAAATATTTTTAAATTCACTTGGGCACTTATACCAACATGCAGATAATTATCATAGCAAAAATCAAGCTATTCCAACCCTAGGCGCCAAACTTGAAGCTTCCTGGCAATGAAAAACACCTTTTGATGCACAAAACCTCCTTTCCTTGGCGCCAAAACTATGTGGCTGCAATCCTTAGCAAAAAAATTAATTGCTTCTTCATTATGGCAGCCCATGCTTATATAACCCTCAACATACTATTTTTAATAATTGCCCTTCCTATTTCTGGCAATTTAATTAATAAATAATCATGTCTATTCATCCAAATTGGGCGCCCAATTATGCATGTTGCTGGTTGCTTTTAAATAAATTTATTTTATTTATTTTTAGCATGCATCCTTTAGTTCTCTTTGGCTTGTCTTCTTGCATTGACTTTTCTTCCATACATGGCACCAAAATTGGGTGAAAAATCCATAAATAAATATCATTAAATACATTGTTTAATGCCAAGGTGGGTCGCACTTTTTGGCAAGGGTAATTTCTAAAAATAAGAAGTCAACTTTGATGGGAATTTCTACCCTGCACTGCAACTCCAAAAATCCCCTCTTCCACTTAAGTTATTTGACTTTCATAATGGGAATTTTTACCCTGTAAGGCAGGTAAAAATTCCCGCTTGCCTACCATTATTAAAATTCCCACTGGAAAATTAAAACATCTCCCAAAAAGTGCGACTTGCATTAAAAATAATTCCTTTGATAAAGTGCGACTTGCATGGGTGAATAAACCTCTTTGGTGGAAAAAGTTAGCCTGCTAGGCAGGAAGAAAATTCCCATCGATGCTTTAAGTGATTTTTCTTTATTTTATAATGAGAATTTTTACCTTACAAGGCAAGTAAGAAATTCCACCTACCTGCCACCTCTAATATTCCCATTGCAACTTAAGTGACTTTGACTTCATGGGAAAAAGTACCTCCGGGTGCCGACTTGGTAGGTAAGAAATCCCATTGCTTAAACCTCATTCCAAAAGTGCACTTGAGGAGAGGCTTTTTGTGCATGACTTTTTTTTTGGTTAGAAGTTTGCCTTCTGAGGCTGATTCCTTCTGGTGCTGAGGCCATAAATGATCTCCATATGCTGCTTGGGCAATTAAACAGACTAAACAAAACAAAGAAGCAGACCTAAGGGAATTTAACGGACAAACTACGGAAAAACCGAGAAAAACGCAAAGAAATAAATAAAAGCGAAAAACGTTGCGAAGTTGCATAATGATATCTGAATTCATTCTGGTGAAAAATCTTATTTAGATGTGTGAATATTGGCATGCAAAACTTCAACAGGGTTCAACCGGAGCACAATTTACTTCGAACGAGGCTTTATTTATTTAATAAATAATTAAATAAAAATTTCCCACAGACAAAACTTGGCGGAGGGATAAAATGAGTTTCAACATCTGGGTATTTGTCGAAATTGGCTCATATGATTCACTGGGAATATCTTAACGTAATACAGACATTTTCTGGCAATAAAAACATGAAAAGACTTGTTATTTTAAAAAGAACGAAAATTTTTTTCAAATGGGTAGTCCTAGATTTTAGGGTGAAATTTGGGGACACCATTCGGCTCCGTCTGTGGATATTTTTGCCTCCGTCAAAATGACGGGAGTAAAGATGAGTTCCTAGCATCTCTGGTTTCGTATCTTGTCCATTGAGTTTGAGGTCAGGCAAACAAAAACAAAACAACACAGAAAAAAAAAAAAAAAAGTAAAACAATTTTTTATTTATATACATACAAGTTTTACCCTGCTCTTTTATGTTCGGAAAAGCTTAAGTGTTGCCGTTGAAAGGAGACTAATTTTCCCTAATTCTATCATGATGAGCAAGAATGAAGCTATCTGTCCTGGCAATCCTCTTGATCACAAAAAGCCCTTTCCAAAGTGAATCAAATTTCCCATGCATGCCTCTTGTTTCAATTTTGTCCCATAAAAGGACCCATGTATCTCAAACTTTCTTTCCCTGGCCTTTTTATCGAAGATCACCTTCACCTTCCTCTGATGTTTTGACAATTTGTCGGCTACTTGAACCTGCACTTCTCGTAATTCCGTCAGATACATTATTCTTTTGTGAATGGCATCGGTGAATGTGGCATCCTCCAAAGCTTTAGAAAGTTGCAAGCCGAGGCTGATTCCAAGGTAAGAGGTAGCTAAGATCCCATATAACAAATGGAAAGGGGACATGCCTTTCTTTGTGTGATCCTATCTGCTTTCTTTGGTGTGATCCTATCTGCCCATAGTGCATCAAACAACTTTTTGTGCCAAGTTCTTTGATTTTCAGTCACTAATTTCCGCATGATAGTCACCAGATTCTTATTGCTTGATTCAGCTTGGCCATTCCATTTCCAGTAATAATTGGAGGAATGCACCATTTTTTGAGAGATTCCATGCGTGTAGAAAAAGGAAGGAGGACCGGCTCCTCGAAGACAAATTAGGAGCGTTATCCGTTTCTTTGATTTTATTTTTACGCAAAACCTAATGACAATTTTTTTTTATAAAACTACACACTTCCGCGGAAGTGGCATTCTTAATAGGAATGGCTTCTGGTTTACTTGTGCAAATAATCGAAGTTAGGGATTCGGCCATGTAATGATGACCGGCATAAGTTTGGAAGCCGGGTTGAGCATTCCACATAAAATCCATGCCCCACTGTTGGAAGGGCTCCTCAATTACAATTGGTTTTAATGGTAATGCGGGCAATTTTATGCATCCAACAAAGTGTTGGCATGCTTGACATCTAGATACCCACTCTGCGGTATCCTGGAAAAGTGTGGGCTAGTAATACCTTGCTCGAAGGATCTTGTGAGTAGTGACTCAGGCTGAGAAATGAACACCATAAGCCAAATTATAAAACCGTTTTAAAAGCTAATCCTTGAGCTTTATCCACACATCCGAGAAACACCTCGTCCATTCCTCTCTTATATGAACTTTTAGAGTTATCCTAAAGAACAAAGTCCTGGATTTTAGTTTAATAGTACATTTCTCTCTTGCGAAAAGGTGATCACCATTCCTCATAAGTTAAGAAAAAAGCAATGTTATTTGTACCATTCATTCACCGAGATCTATAAAAAGAACCATTAGGGCAAATTTTACCTATTTTTGGATCCGTTGTCTTCATCTCGAGATTAATTCACACAAACCTCTCCCTTGAACTAACTTTGTGGGCTTTATATCCAAGTCATATTCCTGCACCTTTGTCACCCATGTGCCTCTTAGTAGTCCCAGCTCTTGTTGTGTGAGAATAGATTTTACTTTGCATATCTAGAACTAAACCACACGATATAGGTGAGGCAAGAATATAGTATTGAAGAGAAGAATACCTTACATGATTTTTACCACCTCATAAGCATGTTTTTCCATTGGAGTGCATTTTGACTCATAAGCTTTTAAAGGCATGCTCATGAAAGCAATAGGAGATTCTACATCGTCTTGATTCTTACGCATCAAGATTGCTTTGACATGGTGTGTTCGGAGGAATAACAGATAAATAATAAATTCTTTACTAAAATCAGGTGAAACCAAGACTGAGGCTTTTATTGTGGGCCTCTTTAATTTTCTCAAATGCTTCTTTCCCTTGCAGCTGTCCATTTGAAATCTAGTGTCTTCTTCATCATATTTGAGATATGACGGTTAATTCAAAGAAAGTCGGGGATGAATCTTATGAGAAAATTTACTTTGACCAAAGAAAGATGAAACCCCCTTTTTGGATGTTGGCAATGGTAAAAGTCTGAATAGATTTTACACGATCGAGGTCTATCTTTGGTTCCTTCCTTTGAGACGATATGCCCTATAGTAGCTTCCCTTCATTCAACAAATATAGATTTCTTAGGATTTAGATAAATACCATGTTTACGACATTAGATGAAGACCTCCTCAAGATCTAAGATGTGCTTGCTCCTTTCCTTGGAAAAGACCGATCAATCATCGAGGCATTCCAAACATGCTTTTATTCTTGAGATGAGCAAATGCCAAATCCATAGCTCTTTGAAATGTAGCTCAACATTGATCAAACCGAAATACATTTTCTGATAAGCAAAAGTTCCCAAGATGAAATGAATGTCATCTTATATTGATCCTCCTCGACCATTCTTTTCCAAATTGTAGCACGAGAAACCATCAAGCATGGATAATATTTTAGATCTAGTAAATTAGAGTGTGATCCATGATGGGGATGGGGTAGTTGGTCTTTTAATGAGGCTTGATTGAGATTGCGAAAATCAACGCACAATCTAATCTCACCGCTTTTCTTTCTCACGTTTGAAACTATATTGCTAACCATTCGAGTGATGTATAAGATAAATTATCTTTGCATCCAACAGCTCTGGATCTAATTCCTATAGGTCCACCGAAAAGTAGGGTTGTGCAGCCACTGACTTTTGTTTGAAAGGTTTATGTTTATTTTTAATGGGATATAGTGTTGTACTTCTACTTTGATAGGTCTTTAGATCCTCATAACACCAATCAAAAACATCCATTATATTTCTTTCTTTGTAAAAGCTTCTCTTTCTATTATACAAAACTTATGGATTTACTAATTTATAAGGGATCATTACTAATCCCATGAATTTAATAATTGTGTATCGGAAGAAGAACCTTCTTCACTTTCTTCATTTTTTAAGCATCAGATTGCTTGTCGAACATTTCTCAAGAATCTGTTTTCCTTTAGGAATTTTATTTCCTTTAAGTTGGATAATCTCTTGACTTCCTAGGTTTGAAGGAGCATCCGTTTCTCCCATTGTGGTCTATCTTGGAGGTCTACAGAGGTTGGTTGATGTGGTTAGGAGTCTTAGAGTGCTTGAAAATTCAAATTGTGGCCTCTAAGTTTTCCCTCCAAAAACTTGTTTGAATTCCTAGTGAAAGATTTTGTCACTTTTTTGGCAATTTTGGTATTCTTTAGTGTTTTATAGAGGTCTATCTTTATCAATTAATCTTAACATTATTGCTTATAGGATATGTGTTGGCTAGATTTTCTGCATAGCATCAAACCTAGGCAGTCATGAGATAAATCTCCCTCATTTAACCGGTGAGGCTCCCATGTCAGATTTGTCAATAAAAATGTGTTATTATCTATCAGGGGTTTTACTTTAACCACTTAGTTCATGAACCATAACTAAGAAGTTCTGCAGCAAGTAAGCAGCTGTTTAAGAAAGGAAGTATTTTATAGAAGAAGGAAGTAAAGGAAATACAGAGAAGAAATGGGGAAGATGTGCATCCCAATTAGTAGATAGCAGAGCTAATTGCATGCACATAGAAGAAACTTAATAGATATGAACACACAAAATTATAAAACAAAGGCAGCTCTAGATCCAGATCTAAAATAACACAAAGTTTATTAAGAGATCTAAGATTTAAAAGCAAGAAACACAGTACACCGTGACACAAAGTTCTCCGAAACCTGCTCCTTTGTATTCCTTTGCTCCAAGTTGCTCTCAGGGGTTCAGCACAAAGTCTAGAACACAAGATTGCTGCTTACAAATTCTGATCGATCATTAACCGGAGGTTCTTCTCCTACTTATAGAATGTAGGAGGGAAAGTACAAATGGAAAACTCAAACTGAACTGAAACATAAACAAGTAAAGATGACATTTGGCAATCATCCTCAACTATCTTCTCCTTAAGTGACACATGTATCACTTAACTAATAGAATGGTTCCACATGACTTTAAGTAATGGTTGTAAAACCAATAACTTAGAAGTTTTACAATTTCATCCGGGAACATAGAAAATAGAAGAAGAAAAGAATAGAAGAAGTCATGCCAGCTGTAACATTTATGTCTTCTTCTTGTTCTGATATCGGATATACTTGTCGAACATGTAATTCAGCATCCTTCCATCTGTTTTAGCCACTGCTTCTTTCTCTGTCTGAATTGCAGCAACCCTTCATTCAACACTTTGATGCACGCTTCCACATCTTCCAAACTCGGCCCAAACCTCGCATGATATACGCCTACGCCTGCGGCGCCACCGCCTCTCGATAGAATTCATCGTGAAAGGCTTGGTAGCTTTATCAATTCTCTTTTGTACCATTAGAAGAGAACCTTCCAGGGAATTAGGCACTTTGTTAAAAACAATCCGCACGTATGAAGTAACATCTCCCATCCACTCTTTCCTCAGTGAAAGAAATGACACTGTCTGGTAAGTCTGATGTCCTACTCTCAAGTGCCTGCATCCTCTTTAGCAAAACTCTGCAGATTTCCAAACGGAAAGATACTGCAAACTCTAGTTGCTTCCCCTTCTCGAACTGATCCATCCGGTACAATTTGTTCCACAATCAATACATCTCCTGGCAGCTTGTTGATCTCAGCCAAAATACTCAGGTTACTCTCTGCAACTATATTCATGCCTTCTATGTTTGCCATCAGTTGCTTTAGTTGATTTGCTGCATCATCCATAACCTTTAGGTGGGCTGACACTTCTCCAAGTTGTACAGAAGCTTGACGAATAATCAAATCCTTCCATTCATCAATAGCTTTTACTTGATTGCTTGCATCCTCCATTTCCTGCATAAGATGATCACTCACCTGCTCTGAAATGGGCTGAATGGAAGGTTTAGCAACCTTGGCTATGATCTCACATAATTGAGATACTTGCTTCTGCAGCTCTTCTTTCTCCGCCTTTTCACTGTCAAGCCTAAGGAATAAAGCATCCATCAATGTCTGCATGTCCTGCTTCAATCCTTCAGTGGTGGCTTGACCGAGGGGTACTTTGGTTACTGTCACATCTTCTGCCGTGAGCTCCTCCTCTATCTTTCCTTCTGCCGGAATTGATATCTCAGCAAACTTCTCTCCCGAATCCTCGATGATCAACCTAGAAGTTGCTTTGGCAACTTTAGGCCTTCTGTCTCTTCCGCCCAGATTCTGGAGTAGCTGCAAGTCGTGCTCCTCTAAGTTCATCTCCATTCTCGCTTCTGGAACCAACTGCGAAGCCAACCATTCCGAGAAGTTACTTCTCGGAGAATGAGAAGTCGCTGAGTGCACTACCATCTTCTACTCGCATCCTCTCCGTCGATTAAAGTGCCACAAAAGCAGTTGTTATGGCTGCCATCTTCTGAATCATCCAAGGACAAAGCCTTTTCGAACTCCGCCATCTGCAGCTTGACATCTATCCTCGAACGAGTGATGAACGGAGTGGCTGAGGAGAGAAGATGAATGTCGTTGGATTCAGTGGAGGCATGGAAGCATCCTGCTGCTGCGGTGCAATAGTTGGTGAAGTCTTGAGTCTTTGGAGAAGATGGAGTCAAAGCATGGTCGTAGAAGTGATCTTCTCTTTTTCTTGAGATTTTATGCACTTTCAACTTCTCGACCTTCTGCTGCTTTCTCCTTCATGCTTTCGCTTGAGGGAATCTCCTGCGCCGAAGTTGCCCGTGACTTGATTCATCAATGCTTCATCAAGGCAATATCCCTTCGTCAGCAACCAGTTTGAAGTATTCACCAACACAGCTCCAAATCTTTCTTCAAGTGTATGGCAGCCTCCTATGTTGTCCTGCAGTATGGCTTTATCTCCTCCCATTTGATGGTAAGTGTCAAGTACCACATTCCCATCATCTTTAAGATCCGTAGGTATCCGCGCTAGTCCAAAGTCGAACACTTGCTTTGCTGATAGCTTGCTGAAATCTTTCTTTCTAACCTCGTACTCACTTTTGCACTTCATCCAGAAATCTTCTAATGAAGGCACATGTGCGTACTCTTGGGAGATCATCTTCCTGGCTACTCCAAATGGATCAAAGTTCAGCCGTGTAGGGAAGAACTCTTGCTCATACTCGGATAACATTTGCGCCTCCATCCCTCGAGCTCTATGAATGCTAATGCAGCTGTAATGTCCCACAGTGATTGGGAAGAAGCCCGTAGACTTGTGCCGCTTTGACTGAAGGTCGTGTAACTCCACAAGTTGCCTGCTGAGCTCCATGGCGATCAATCTATCATTCGGATACCTGGGCATCTTTATTGGTTCTCCAGAAAATCCCGTAACCCTGAGGTATGTGAAATCTGCAAATTGAATGAATAGACTGCCAATCTTGGACACAGCTTCCCACGCTTCTTCATGCTTACTTACCTGTTGGCCTTGAGTCTTTTCTAGCTGCGGATGAAATCGTAGAAGTCATCGTTGATCACTTTGAAGTCTTTCTCGCATGCAGGTGCAGTAAGCTGCGGGTAGCACTCGAAAATGGGGTCCTTAGAAAGAACACCACATCTATCCAGCTTGGAAAAGACACCTTGTGAAGCTGCAGCATACACCAAGTAGGAAGTCATCTTGAAGCTGAAAGTACGCTTCACATTCCGGAGTTGCTCACCGATGTTGTTGCTAATAATTTCCGACCAATTGATTATGGAATCAACCTTGTTGACTTCAATGGTCCTGATGAAAGCATACATCCATGTACGGAAAGTGTAAGCATTCGCTTCGCCATTCATCCTGCATAGCAATTTGACAACATCATCTACCTCCTGCACCAAATTGGACCATGGAAGAGTTCTCGGGAACTTTGAAGGAGATCTAGGCTTCTTCATGTATCGGCTATTCATTATGCTCACGCAATCAACTCTATGCTTCTCCCATCTACTGTCAGCATCCTGAATGCTAATGGAAGTCACCACCTTTAACTTTGGAATCTTCAAACAATAATTGATGAACTCTGCGTCCAAACGAATTATTGTCTTTCCTGCATCACGCACTGATTTGGATGAAGGATGATAAGATCTAGCACACTCCATCACAAACTCTAGCAACTAGGTCACATGGAAAATCTGCACTCGGATAATTCCACTTGCTTTTAACCACACGCATGCGTGAAGTCTTTCCCGCTCTGGATCTATCAATCAAATCGGAAAGAGGTTCCGGGCCTAGATCTGTGTCTCCTATGTCTGCAAGTTTGGAAGCAATGCATGAATCCATCGTGCTTTCTTTTTCATCTCTTTTCGCCATGGCTTTGTCTATCTTCGTCTGAATAATTCTTTTTCTTCTTACTTGGCCGGATTTCTTCAATACTGGTGCAGATCTGGACAATTCTTCAGATTCGGAGGATATATGCAATGTATTGGACATTGATAAAAACTCATTTTCTTTGTAAAGCACCTGTAATGAATTCCTGCAATTTATTCAGACAAAAATGGCCACCGGAGCATGAATAGTGAATTTTAATTGTAAAAATCTGCACTTTTCAAGCCTGCTGCCCCAAAAATTGGTGTTTAATTTGCACATAAAGAGAGCATGAATCCTTTCAATCAACACCTGAGCTCCTGTAACACCTATGGAAACAATTATGCAGACAAAGATCAACTTCCTTCAAAGCATGCGCCAAATCTGGAAGCTTTTAGCCTTGTTGCCACCTTGCCTGAGCAAAATCCTTCTCCTAATGGGGGCGCACTTTTCCTCTTGGCTGCAATTCTTTACCTGTGAATCAAATAATTCACCCATATGGCTGCCCATGCTTATATAACCTTCACAATTCTATAATTAATAATTGCCCTCACAATTAAAGGCAATTAATTAATTAAAAATCATGCTCTTCTCTTTTAAAATAGCATGTTTAAGGACAACCATTCAATAAATTAAATTAATCCAATTTAATCCTTCACACTTCACTTCACTTAAGCTTCACGAAGTGCCTTGACCATAGCCACTAAAAATAGAAATTAATTTAATGATTTAATGCCTTAAAAATCATTAAATAATCCCAAATGGGGCGCACTTTTTGAGAGGAAGGGGGCAGCCACTAAATAAATTAAATTTAATGCTTTTTAATCCTTTCTTTTATTTCCTCTTTGACTTGTTGACTTCCTCCAAGCTTGGGCGCACTTTTTGAGAGGATAGATTAATTAAAATAATCAATTTAAGTCATCCATCATCTCACCAAAGGGGGCGCACTTTTTTGCACATGTAATTCTATTTTTAAGAATTTTTCCACAATGGTGTTCTTTACCCCTGAGCAAGGCACAAAATCCCATGATCCACTTAAGTGATTTGACTTTGACAATGGGATTATTTACCTTGCAAGGCAGGCACTAAAATCCCATGATTTCACTTAAGTCACTTTCCTTTTATTTTATCATGGGAATTTTTACCCTGCAAGGCAAGTAATAAATTTCCACACCTGCTGCGACCTCTATTTTTCCCACTGCAACTTAAGTGACTTTTATAACATGGGAAAAGTACCTGCTTGGCGGTATATAAAATTCCCACCACCTTTGTGGTTTCTATTTTTCCCATTGCGGCTTAAATCCTTTGTTTTCCAAAATGCGCCCATCCACAGCGGGGCCTTTCCATGCACGACTTCGCTTTTTCCAAGTGATCCGGACTCCGATGGTGACTTCCTCCGTGCATAATGCGCGTATATGTTTTCCAGCTGCTCCAGGCCAAAAATCGGGCTTACCCGGCAAAGGAATTGTTCCAGAGAAATTTCACAGAAAACGAAACGAGACACCACAAAAACACGAAAAATTGCCAAAAGTTACAAATAAAGCCCAAAACTTATTACAAGTTAAAACCCTTCTGGCACATAGGAATAATAACATATTCGCTCATAATAGAGTTAAAACGGGTGAAATAGCCTCATACGGGGCTTAAAATAATTAAATACAAATTTCCATGACAAAATCCCAAGCGACGATGAATAAAACAATTTTGGGCATCTGGGTATTTGGCGAAAAAGGCTAATATGGCTCTTTGGGATTATCTTGACGCAATACAAGAACTTTCAGGCAATAAAAACACAAAACGACCCATTATTTTAAAAGTACGAATTTTTTCGGATATGGTAGTCGTAGATTTCAGGTGAAATTTGAATGACACCTTAATATGAGTATTGTTTCTCTTAATCTAAATTATACAAGTAATTTCATTACAAGTGGTATCAGAGCTGCGATCTGGGCCAAAATTAGGGCAAAAACCCTAATTTTTGTTTCCACCACATATTGTGAACCAGAGCGAATTGGTGGGAGATATTTTTACCAGTTGTGAAGCATTTCAAGTAAGGTTCCTGAAAATTTCAGACTTTTTTGATTTATTTTGCAAAAGTTATTACAAATTTAGGGTTTTTCATAAAATCACTCCCTAGGGTGCAAATTGTGGAAAATTTTCAAGTTCTTTACATTTTTGGAAAGCTCTCAAAAAAATAGTATTAGTATCTTCTCTGTGTTTTTTTCTTGTTCGGCCAAATTGTATCGAAACCCTAAACCCTAAGGTTTGACATCATGGCGGGGCCTTCCACAAGAGCAAAAAAGAATCCGGTTACTCGGGTAAAACCCCAGATAAAGATGGGGTAGTGATTGAAGAGATGGAGTCAGAAGGGGTAAATACAGATTCCTCAGCACTAGGGTTTACCTCAGTTGATCATAAGGTGAGCCAACTTGAGTATGAGTTGCGAAATGTACAATCTGAGATGGCCTCTAAAGGAGACATAGCCCAAATCAATCATCGGTTGGATGATATCATGCAACATGTAAAGGGTAACTAGTATGGCCCAAATCCGGCCCATATCAACCAAGGAGGACCTTCAGTTCAAAATCATGGACAAACTAACCATATTGGATCACTTTTCCAGTCCCATCAAAATCAAACTTATTCGCAACCACAGGGAACATGATGCGAAAGTGGATATGCACAAATTTGATGGTAAGGATCCCCTGAATTGGATAAATCAAATGGAGAACTTCTTTGAGTTACATCAAACACCATCAGGACAAAAGGTGACATTGGCATCCCTATATCTTGAACCTGACCAATTTGTTTGGTATCGTTGGTTATGTGCTCAGAGGCAGAAGAATGGTCTAGGTGTCACTTGGACGATTTTACCAAGGAGTTGCAATTGCACTATAGTTCCAGTGTTTCAGAGAACTACTTTAGTCAATTAGCAAAGTTACGGAAAACAGGATCGATCGATCAAATTTATGTGCATCAATTCCAAAACCTATCCTTAAGGGTGGAGAATATTCCGAAGAGAATCGAATGACTTGTTTCTTGGGGTCTTAAGGACCACATCGAGCATGAGTACGGATGTTTAATCCATCAAGCTTTCGATTCTATTATCATGGCACGTCGTGCGAGAGGAAAAAAATTCTTTGTAGTAGGAGGCCACCTTTCATTAACACCGAGAGACCGTAGTATCTCTTCCCCTTCATTTGCTTAGGCCAATTAGGCCCGACTCCTCAACAAATGGAAGAAAAGAGAGCAAAAGGATTATGTTTTAACTGTGATAGCAAATATGGACCGGGACATAAATGTGCTGAGAAGAAGTTGTTCTATATTGATGGAGGTAATGAGGATGATGAGGAAGCTGAAATTATAGGAGAGGCTGAGGAACCGATAGAAGATGAAGTAGAGGATCACTGACCTCTGATTTCTTGCCATGCATTGTCAGGTATTAGTACTCCTCAAACACTCAAGGTTATTGGCTATCTCAAAAAATAGAAGGTGACGGTGTTGATTGACTCGGGAGTACTCATAACTTCATAAATAGTAAGTTAGCTTGCCCGCCTCAATTGTTTTATTTACCCAACTCCAGAAATGCAAGTTATGATTGCGGATGGTGGGACAATCAAGTGCATAGGAAAGTGCCATAGTATCAAGCTTTCCATGGGAGACTACATGTTAGACTCACCTATGTTTGCTATTTCTATGGGAGGGGCAGATATTGTTTTGGGGGTCGATGGCTCATGACCTTAGGTACTATAGAGATGAATTTCCAAGAATTGTTCATGCGATTTCATTCAGATGGAAGGACAATACAATTGAATGGGATGGTAGCTAAGTCTCCATAGATTATTAGCTCTCATCAGATGCAGAAGGTTCTCAGAAAAGGAGTGGATGGCTTTATAGCAAAGCTATTTTCCATAGAAGTACAAAATACGAGTCTTGATGCCACCCGATCTTGAGAAGATTGTGGATGCTCACTCATCTATTTTTGATGCAATTCCAAAGGGACTACCACCGAGTTAGGGATCATGATCATGCCATTCGATTGATTCCGAGGAGCAAACACCTAACATCGGACCATACGAGATACCCATATTCCCGAGAAAAGTGAGATCGAGAAAATGGTGGAGGAAATGTTGAAGGCGGGTATCATCGGGCATAGCAGTGCATATTCTTCACCGGTGGTCATGAGTACGTAAGAAGGATGAAACATGGAGGATGTGTCAGTTACGAGAACTCAACAAGTACACCATCAAAGATAAGTTTCCTATTCCAGTAATTGATGATTTACTTGATGAATTGCATGGTGTTGTTTATTTCACAAAATTAGATCTTCGTTCGGGTACCATCAAATTAGGATAAAGAGGAAGATGTTCATAAAATGGCTTTGGGACTCATGAGGGCCATTATGAGTTTTTGGTAATGCCTTTTGGTCTTACAAATGCGCCCTCGACCTTTGAAAGCTTGATGAACACTATTTTTAGGCCATTTTTAAGGAAATTTGTATTAGTTTTCTTTGATGACATATTGATTCTGATAAGACATGGGAAGAACACTTCTGACATGTAAATAACGTGTTGGAAGTTTTGGAGAAACATACTCTGTATGCAAAGCCATCCAAATGTTCTTTTGGTGTACTGAGAGGTAGAGTACTTGGGTCATATTGTATCCCATGAAGGCGTCAAAGTTGATCCTCGAGAAGATCAAAGCTATGGTGGAATGGCCAGGCCCAAAAATCTCAAAAATCTTCGTGGGTTCCTAGGACTAACGCAGGTACTACTGAAGATTTGTGTGGGGATATGGTAGAATAGCAACCCCACTCACTTTGCATTGCTAAAGAAGGATGCCTTCCATTGGACAGAGCGTAGCCACTAAATCCTTTGAGCAGTGAAGGAAGCCATGTGCGGCACCCGATTTTGGCTACTCCCGACTTCTCAAAAACCTTCATTGTTGAATGTGACGCTTGAGGATCGGGATTGGGAGCGAGTTCTAATGCGGGAAGGAAGACCAATTGCATTTGAGAGTCACGATTCAAAGGAAAAGATCTGCTCAAACACATACATGAGAAAGAAATGATGGCTATTCTTCATGCGGTCAAGCGATGGAGGCCTATCTCATGGGTAGACACTTCAAGGTAAAAACTGATCATGATAGTCTCAAATACTTTTTGGAGCAAAGGTTATCATCGAGGAACAAAAAAAATGGGTAACAAAAATGTTGGGTTATGATTTTGAAATCATATACAAAAAGGGTAAAGAAAATGTAGTAGCTGATGCGTTGTCCAGAAGGGATACATCCATAGATGCCTTACTATGTGGAATGTCCATGTTGACGGCCGATTGGGTGGATGAAGCAAGATTGGAATGGAATCAAGATAAGGATACACAATCTCTAATACAAAATATCAAGCAAGGATCTATGACATCTAACAAATTTGAGTGGAAAGGTAATGCCCTATGGTACAAGGATAGGTTATACTTGAGTAAAGATTCTTGAGTTGAAGCATAAGATTCTTGCAGAGCTACATGCCTCACCTGTTGGAGGACACTCTGGGTTTTTGAAGACATATCATAGAATAAAAAGAGAATTCTTTTGGGAAGGACTCAGGGGATGTACAAAAGTTTGTATCAGAGTGTTTAGTGTGCCAGCCAGAACAAAGGGAAACAATTAAGACACCGGTGCATTGCGACCCTTACGATTCCTAGCCGAGAGATGGGAGGAGGTCTCCATGGATTTCATCACCGGATTGCCTTGTTCAGAGGGTAAGAATGTTATTTTCATGATTGTGGATAGGCTCACAAAATATGCCCATTTTTGTGCCCTATCACATCCATTTGCAGCTAGTACAGTCGTAGCTATTTTTTTGGAGACAATTCAAAGGCTACATGGAACCCCAAAGATAATTGTAAGTGATCGTGATCCTATTTTCACAAGTAATTTTTGGACGGAATTATTTTCATGTTTGGGTACTCAGCTAGCTCACAGTTCATCTTATCATCCTCAAACTGATGGGCAAATAAAGTGGTCAACAAATGCTTAGAGGGGTATTTACGTTGTTTTGTATCAGATAAGCAGGAAAGGTGGATTAAATGGCTACCACTGGCAAAATGGTGGTATAACACATCTTTTCATACCTCTTCTCAAATGACCCCATTTTTAGCATTATATGGTTACCATCCACCTTCTATCACTTCCTCCTTGAGGGTGCAAACTAAGGTCAGAGATGTTGAGGAACACATTCAACATCAACAACAGGTTTTGGCTAGTTTGAAGGAGAATTTAGCATTAGCACAAAACAGGATGAAACAACAAGCGAGATCAACACACGTAGTGAAAGACATTTTGAAATTGGTGGTTGGGTTTTGTACGTCTCCGCCTTACAAACAGATGTCCCTAAAGCAACAAAAAAAGGAAAACAAACTTGCTCCTAAATATTATGGCCCTTATCAGGTTCTACAGAAAATTGGTAGTGTTGCTTATAAACTAGAGTTGCCTCCATCTTCACACATACACCCAGTATTCCATGTTTCATGCATGAAGAAGGTTATTGGACAGAAATTTGAAGCCCAGATAGATTTACTAGAACTTGATGAGGAAGGAAGAATCATTTTGGAGCGAGAGAAGATTACTGCGAAACACGTCTTAAGAGGTGAGAACTAGAGACATTAAGGAATATCTTGATCAAGTGGAAGAATCGAGCATAGAAGATGCCACAGGAGGATGAAGGTTTTCTGCAACAACATCCAGGATTATTCAACGTTGAGGACAACATTGGTTTGAAGGGGAAGGGCATGCTACGCCCTTAACCTATTGCTTGTATTAGGATATGAGTAGCCGACTTGTGGCTTACCATATCATTTTATTATATCATTTATACTTTCTCATGCTTAATAGGTCGGCCTTGGTGATGGCCATAGCATATGAATAGTATATATAGGGGATTATAGGTAGTATTTCATTATCATTTGAGCATTTGAGTCTTATTATATGGTTTGGAGGTTGCCCCCTCGAAGTGGCGAAGCTATTCTAATTGCATATTGAGATCATTATTATTTTGAATATGAATAAAGTGAATTGGGAAGGATATCCTTACATTCTCTGATATTGTTTGATTTTTAGCGACCTTGAAGTATGTTATTATCTATTTAAGAGTTAAAAGGAATAATAAATGTGTAAAAGTAATTACAAGCATATACGGGCACGAGAGGTACGAAACATTGTTTTAGAGACTGTAGATTCTTTGTTTTCATGTGTTGATTAACATATTTAATGAATACTTTTGCTCGAAACATGAATAGGGTCTGCAAAATTCTCTTGACTAAAAATTGTGGCTTGAAAAGTTGTTTATAAGTTTAAAAGTGCATTTCTTTACCTATCGGGTTTTGCTTAAACCCTAGTTGGGGTTTTGAGAGAATTTCAAGTTGGGAGACTAAAAGAATGAGTGAAGGCCTAAGATTTGTATGAGGAGTTATGAGCACCTCCTAGTCACATATTTTTAAAGTTTAGGTAGTTGAACATTCCCTTTAGTTCGAGATTCATGATAGTCTCCTTTCCTACACACGATTGTGTTCAAATAGACCTAGTGGTAGACCTATTTGAAGAGTTGAGGAACTTAATCCTTAAATGAGCACTGAAATTATGAAGAAATCAACTCGAGTGATCTATGATTTTATACTCTCCAAGTATTAAGTCATAATGTTCTTCAAAGTCTCATATGCTTCGATGAGTTTGCAAACTAAGAAATGTTCCAATATAGACCTAATTTGACAAGGACTACTTGATGAAAAAGGGGTTAAAACTCTGAATTTGGTCATGAAACTTCTTAGACAAGTAAAACAACCTATTGGGTGTCTGAAAAGCCCTTGATTTTGGTTTGAAACCATTACAGTCAAAAGTTGTGTCATGAAAAACTCTCGAGACATGCTACTACGACTAGAGCTTAGTTGGAAAGATAAGGTTGTAAATGAAGGGGTTTCCTTGGGGGTTAAGTAATAAAATTTGGTGTACATCTTGGGAGCCAAAAGGGTATCCAAAAATGGTTTTAGTTTTTTCAAGGTGTTTGTAGATTCTCCCAATTAGTTTCCATTGGCATCATTCTTAAGAAGCATATAGGGGCGAGTTTTGAGTGATTTGCCAAAAGATGAATTTTTTTATTGTTTCCAACCAACTTGAAAGTTGTTATAGCATCTCAAGAGCATGAAAACAAAGTGATTAAAGCCCACTTCTCGTAGTAAAAGTCTCTTGAATCAAAATTTGCATGTTCTAGGCCTCTTAAGGCTTGTGAAGAAGGATCGTCTTGATAGGGGTGAAAGGCCAAGTTTGTGTTCTTATTATTTTTGATCTAACTTGTTGATGTGATAGGTGTTCTTAATAGTCCTCTGCATCGGTAACCCTACGAAACTTCATGAACCAAGTATTCAAAATGGCGAGGGCATCTCATCTTGGGTTAGAACTCAAGGCATCCCCAAGGATTGATTTATGGATCAGCTAATAGGCCTACTTTCTTGCGAGGAAGAATCCATTCCGAAGGTGAACACATGGCAACCAGTAGAGGAACAATATTGTGGCCAACTATGAGGAGTAGAGAGCCCTTCCAAATGAAATCCATGATCCTATTTCACTTGTTGAATTCATTGGGGTATCACGAGGAAGGTCGAGACCGAAGCCTAGATCCCATGCACCACAGAAGGATCTCCAAAATAATTTGGGATAGGTTGCACTCTCCACATTTGATGGCTCCAACAAGGGGACAACCTGAGCTTGGATACAAAAGTTGGATACCTATCTATCATTGAGGCCTATGATGGAGGATGAAGCAATTAAATTTGTAACCCTTCATCTTGAAGGAATTGTGCATGAGTGGTAACTCCATGGATTGGTCACACAAGGGCACAATATCATCCACTCATATGATGAGTTTTTAAGGAGGCTCATTGGAAGATTCGATAGGGTTGATCTAGAAGTTCATTTTCGGGAGCTAGCACACTTTGGAACAACAAGGTATGGTGGAAGTCTATTTTGTATTTCAAAGGCTTTTAGTGATGATTCTAGATGTGACGAGAGAAGAGACTAATTGTTTTACTCATTGAGGGTTTGGCTGAACCACTTAAGGGTGTGATCGGAGAATTTGATCCTTTGTCTCTCGAGAAGGCAACAAATAAGCCTTTGGACCTAGAAGGTGCTTCTCGAGGACAAAAGCGATTAGTACGATTAGTGGGCAGCCAAGGGCATCTTGGAATGGACAACCAGAGGGATTTTGGGACAGCCAAGAATCACATCTTTGGCCCAACCAAAGAATCCTTTGCAGCGGGTACCAATCATACCCAAAGAGTTGTTGAAAACAAGCAAAGAAGTGGAATCAAGGAATAATTTGAGGAAGAACTAGTGATTCTCTTGCGAGGATCCATGGTTCTGGGTCATCGTTGCTTAGGTAAGAGTCATGTGCATTATATTGAGGTATTTTTACATTGTGAAGAAAGAAGAATTGGGTGTTGATGAGGCAAAGCAAAATCATGATCCGGAAGAAGAATCGAAAGGTTTGGACAACACTCTTGCCGCCTTGTCCGGAGCTCCTAGATATCATCCATTCTAGGTGAGAGGAGACCTACAAGGGCAAAGAGTCACAGTCTTGATTGATAGTGGGGCTACTCATAATTTCATTGATGAGAGCTTGGTTGCAAGGATGGACTTGAAGGTGGAAGACTTCAAAGGCTTCAAGGTTACCATAGTGGATGGCTATTCCATGCCATGCACAAGAAGAAGTCCACAACTCCTTTTCACATTGGGGGAACATGAGGTATGTGATGATTTTTATATAATTGGCATAGCTAATACAAATCTTGTGCTTGGGGTCCAATGGTTACACTCATTGGGAGAATTCACTCTCAACTACCAAAGTATGGAGCTAAGATTCATGAATGGAGGAAATAGGGTGGTACTACAAGGTATGATCACAAAACACCCCCAAATAAATTATTTGGTAGAAGACTTCTTGTCAAAAGAGTCACATTTTTGCTCTTTATCTAAGATAACAATAGATTGGAAGTCTTTAATTACAGTTGAGTATGCCAAGAAAAAGTTCAATAGCATTATTTTTGAAGGAAAAATTGTGGATGAGAGATATAAGATAATGGATGGACTCATTCTCTATAAGAATAGGGTCTATTTGGTCCTTGAATCAAAGGTGAAAAGTAAGATATTGAGGGCTGTTCATGATGCCCCATTGGCTGGTCATCCGGGCTACTTCAAAACATATAAACAAGTTAGAGAGAGGTTCTTTTGGAAAGGTCTTAAAGAGGAGGTGCTCCAATACATACAGGAATGTTTGGTTTGCCAACAAAACAAGGTGGAACATGAATTTCCAGCTGGACTCTTGCAGCCCCTTCCCATTCCCACTCAAAAATGGGAAAGTATCTCCATGGACTTCATCACAGGGCTGCCCATGGTTCAAGGTAAGAGTTGTTTGTATGTTGTGGTTGATAGACTCACAAAATATGCCCATTTTTATCCACTTCCAGCCAAGTATAATGCACCTATAGTGGCTGATATATTTTTTAAGGAGGTGTTTAGACTTCATGGGCTGCCAAGGAACATCATAAGTGACAGGGACAACAGATTTCTGAGCATGTTTTGGCAAGAACTTTTCCGTTTGATAGGTACCGAGCTCACTCCTAGCACTAGCTATCATCCCCAAATCGATGGGAAAATGGAAATAGTAAATAAATGGGTAGAAGGATACTTATGGAATTATATTGATGGGCAGCAATCAGCTTGGGTAAAATGGTTACATATGGCTGAATTTTGTTATAATACTACATTCCAAATGTCCATTGGTATGTCACCCTTCAAAGCTTTATATGGTTATGATGCTCTCTCTTTTGTTGATTTGGTTATGACTGATAGTAGGGTATTGGGGGCCAAAGATTTGGTGCAACAAAGTCATGACATCTTGAAGGTGCTCAAAGAAAACCTCCAACATGCACAAAACCAACAAAAGTTGTATGCAAATCAACGCCAGTGGAAAGGACATTTGAGGTAGGAGACATGGTATTTTTGAGGTTGCAACCCTATAGGCAATCCTCCCTCAAACATAGTGGTGCGGAAAATCTTAAACCATGTTTCTATGGGCTTTACAGAGTAAAGGGAAGAGTTGGAGTAGAATATGAGCTAGAGCTACCGGAGCATGACAGAATACATAATGTATTTCATGTTTCATGCCTAAAAAGGCACTAGGACAACACATTACTCCTATTCAGCTGCCACCTTTGGATGAAGAAGGTAAGTTAATTTTGATTCTGGAAGCCATAATGGATATTCGAGAAAGAAAGTTAAGGAACCAAAGCATTAAGGAATATTTGATCCCTTGGAAGGGTCTACCAATAGAAGATGCTATAAGAGAAGGTGCCACTATATTAGAGCGCTCAAATTTTTATTTGCTTGCATGCCAACAATTTTGGGAGGAGGACTGTAATGTCCCCTTTTCCAAGTTAGTTCGTTTGGAGACTTTGAGCCCATCCCACTCCCCGTGGGAAAAAAATGAATAAGGGAAGTGATTTTCATATTTTTCAATTATTTTCATGAGCATTTGCATTCTTCTTTCATAGTTTTCTACATAAATCAGGTCGTTTAGATCAAGAAGGTGAAAAGCCAAAAGGAAAATTAAAAGAAAATATCTGATTTGTAAACTTCTACTTTGGGAATTCACAAAATCACAATAATTTGCTGTTTTACTTTCTCTTTGGAAAATGACAGATCTGATTAAAAAAATTAGAGCCTTAGTGACTAATTATCTAGTGCTTTAGAAAGGAAATGCAGAGAAGTGAAACGAATTCAAAACTCCAAACACCAACAAGTTTATCCTAGAAACCTCCAATGGAGGAAAACTAGTCGGGAAGGGAAAAACGCTCTTCCTTCCCACTTTTATTGGCCAATTATAAACAAATACAGATTACAATAAGTGTAGAGATGAACAAAATGTGAAATTCCCCTCTAGTTACTTGTTTGCTCTGTTTCTTACATCTTGTTCCTACAATCCCACTCCAACACTAAAGAATCTCTGTTCACTAGCTCTCATGACTCAACTTTGCTCTTGATCTCTTTGGATCTTCCGAATGCCCATTCTCCTCTTCCTTTCATGCATTTATAGGCCTTCCCATGTCTTCCCGTGCATCTGGAGGATGTGAAAGGGCATGGAAGGGAAGAGACACAACCATCTCTTCGAATTTTGGAACCTGTTTGTTCCTTGATCTTGTCTCATTTGGGCATCATGATCTTGTCAAAAATATACTTTGCATGGTTTTTGGTCTAATTGCTCAATTACATCTACTTAAGGACAAAAATCCTTTGGTGTGGCTAACAAGGAGGACGAAACCCTTGCTCGTTTGATTGAAGAACGAAAACTCTTCAATTTGTTGTTTCCAAGTGCTTGAAGATTGATGTTGCAGATTTTCAGCTAGGGTTTGATTGGAGAAGAGTTGCTAGGGTTTGAGCACCATTTTTAGGCCCTCTCCTAGGGTGGTGACTTGCGTAGAGGTGTAGTTGGGTGCCATCTAACACATTTCTTCATTTGGAGTTGATACTCATACTCATAATTGTAGAGAGTAATTGCACACTTTCATGAGATTTTGGGGCTTGTAATTATATGCTTGAGAATACACACATGACTCCTGAGACGCACGCGACCTCTCGAGGTCGTGCAGGGATAACCTGAGAATGAAATGGATGGGGTGTTAGTAGGATGGGTAAATAGAGTGCAAGTGGAATAAATGGAAATGAAAACAAGGAATCAAGGCAACCTAATGTTCTCAACGAGCAAAATGGGTATTTTTTCGTTGAGGGAAATAAACGCCTGTCTTACCTGCCTCGGGGTGATGCTACGATTAGGAATGATCACCGTACTCAAGTCGTGGTCAATATCAGTAGAACTGAATAAGACTCTACTTGGTTGTGGAACATGGGGAAATTGCCCTTCTTCATCTATGAATTCCTCTCCAAAGAGGGTCATGAAGATATGATGAGAGATGGGGTAAGGGCAAATCTAGTCTCTACTTGGCAGAGTTTTCCCGAACTCCTCGGCGGTATCTGCCTCGTTGTTTAAAGCAATCAAATGTTGAATGATGGTAGTTGGGACCCGGGTAGTCTAGAAGATAAGTTGACGTAAACCTTGGTCAATGTCTGTCAAGCAAGTATCTATGTTTGGTTGTGGCACGGTTGGGTCACAAACTCTACATCTTGGTTTGTCATGGACCTTGAATGGTCATGTGGGCACAAAATAAGCAACTATGGAAACAAACATGCGAGAAACCAAAGGGAACTAAATCTAAGATCGGGTAGCCTAGGCCGCTATGGAAACAAGGGGGTTTTGTTCATTCCAAATCTAATTAATCTAGATTCCTACTTTTAAATAAACAAAACAAACAAATTTAAATAAAATAAAGTTTATTGATTTCCCCTTTAATTTAATTAAATCTGATTGCATCTATTTAATCAAAGAAGCACAAAATAAACTAACTAATTTGTTTTTGGTATTTTTGAAGAAGATTTTAAATGCAGACAAGTGAAATAAATCTAATTACTTCTAAACTATGTTTTTGGATTTTCTTGTTTACTAGAAATAAAATAAAATAAACCTATAGACAAAGGAAATTACTTCTAAATTAAATGAAATCTACTTCTACGCTAAAAATAAAATAAACAGTGCAATAGCCAAATCACATATGTTGGTGAATGTGAGGCTTAATCTAATTATACACAAACCCTTTCCAATTTATAGTTGTGGATTACCTACTTCTTTTAGTTGCCTCGCCTCAGAGTCATAGGAAGAAATAAAGCTTCTTAAAAGCAATTTCTTCCCCTAAGACTTCCCCGGTGAAACAATGAATTGCACAAAAAAATAATTGTGAAGAAATATGACAAAAGGACACAAACATAGAAGCTTCCTCAAGCTTCTTTCCCTTGCAGATCCACAGGGATAAGCAAGGAGGAAGTTTTCAATGGAAGCTTTGTATGCACATGAAATCTACTTGATAAATGAAATGAAAGGTATAGGTATTCTAAAATAAAGAAATGAAGATATATTGTGCACAAGAACCTCCTCCAAATCCTTTCTCGGAAAATCCACAGGGATAAGCTGAGAAGGAAATATCAACAAAAGCTACTTACATGCAATGAATAACTTGCTAATTCTACTTTCTTAAAACAAACTATTGATTTGACAACAAATTTAAATCTAGATTAAAAAGCTTTAAAGAAATTGAATAACACTTCCAACCTGGATATGTAGAACTCTGTGACAATGTCTAGATGTGGTTGTGTTTCTCTTTATCCCCTTAGCTTCTTCTCCAGAGATGAGTTCAATTGGTCCAGGAGATGTGTTGGTTGTGGAAGAAAATCAAGAACAGGAAGGATGTTGGAGCAATCCAGTTGCAGGTAGACTAGTAACAAATGCAAGCAGAAGAGCAACAAAGCAAAGAGTGAGTTTGTGTACTTTCTGGCAGGATTTCAGCAGAGTAATGATGCAATCAAAATCAAGAATCTTTAACCAATGCTTTGGGAAAAAGCTTGGTTTTTATAGAAAAATGGCAAGGAAACGGTCTAGCACACATGACAATCAAGAAGTGCTAGATCATCCTAGGAAGGGCAGTCAACATTCTAAGAATAGTAATTAAGGAAGAGGAAATTCATATGCATCCAATGAGCTCAAAATCAGGAGAATTGGTCAAGAAACGTGTGAGAAAGGCACCGAGAAGTTTGATACACACGTCACAGAACTGGGAGTTTAAATCTTGGATAAAAGTGCACGGAATTGTCGGTCTACAGACCGGCGGTTGCGTAACTCAAAGGAAAACACTGAGGAAAAACAAAGAAAAGTGTTTGTGAAAGCAAGTAAAGTTGAGAAACCGAGAAATAGATTAAGTCACATAAGCATGTTGTAAACATGGAAATGGGACCTAGACATCATCATTTGTTACGGAAACGAAATTTATCATCATTGGGGAATTTTACCATTCCAACAATGTAGCACCGTGCAATTTTGGGTGCGTACGGTAACCTCCATTTCCATCCATTGCTGTGAGCTATAATTTTGTTGTCATTAATTTAATTACAACTGTATAGATTTCCAAATTTACATATATTTTGGAGTGCTTTTGCTTGGTGTTTGTTCCATCGATTGAGTATAATATTTTGGAGAATTATATACATCAATTTTCAGCTTGTTTGGATGGTGTTTGATGGCCTAAAATGCAAATTCAGTTCACTGCTAGGGTATATATTATTTTCAAATTGGCTGTCATAGATTTCAGTTTACCTCCAATTGGGGTTTTTGCTATTTCCTTTGTTTTCAGCTTCAACCCGGAAAGGGACATTACAATTAGTTGGACATAAGTTGGGAAAGCAAGGAAAAATAGTCAATGGTGTACTCCTCAAAATGGATCGTGGTGTGGTGAGTATTGAGGGGGCATTGGCAAGAGTAGAAGTGAGAAGCAGCATGGATGTGAAAGCCAAGAAAACATGGTCTGAAAGTGGGAGCTGGTAGGAAATAAGGTAATCTTGGACGTGAGGGATGAGAGCTCTATTAGTGAGAAACACTAAACTCGCTCCCTCCACGGGGAAACGAGTGAATCTAGTAGAACCAGGGAAATAATGAAACTTGTTGTGAATATTTAGACTTTGACATTCCCCTATTTGGAGAAGGTGCTTATCATAGGTTTTGATCGGAGTATACCCATTTACTCTTTGTAACATAAACTCCTTTGAATCCATCTCCTAAAGGTATAACTTGTCTAGTGCGAGATCATGGATAGGAGTTTGATGGGTCCTTGTATGGGCATTCAAGTTGCCCAAAAGAATAACATTGCTCACTCAGGAATAGCAGGAGATATTTGGATAAAGGTCAAGGTACGGGCGTCCGTCAATGTGCACAATGAAGGGCGATGAAGCAGGGGAATTTAGCATACTGAATAAAGACATCAAGGATTTGAAGTGGGCCCCTCTAAACATACAACCATGTGTATCTTGAGTGGACATCAGAAGCTTCCAATGATTCTTTGAACCTGAGGCTATAATGAATGAGAGAAGGCACTCCATGTGAGCCACAAACACCACTAGTTATATGGATCTCACACCAAGAGGATTAATTAAAAAAGTAACATGTGACTAGAGGAAGGGTGCATTCAGGGCTGTCGTGGATCTCAGTAAGAAAAATGAGACCTTGTAAGGAAGAGCAGTTTCTGTTTTATGAAATGACCAACTTTCACAGAGAGGGAAAAAAAAAGAACTCTGTTAAAACGTTTTTGTTCTTATATGCCCCATAAATGGGACTCTGATTTTGGGTGCATGGTACATTCTGTTTTAAGACCCTATTTTGTGAGCAGCATATGGGTGAGTTGCAGATTTTGAAGTTTTAATGAAAGAGTCTTATGTTGTAGACAGCATGAAATGCTAAATCTTCAGTGTGTAATGAGTCCAAGAGGAAGGAATTGAGAGAAGGTGAAGAAGATTGGGCCTCTCTTTGCCCTCTTTTATTGGGGTTAATTTCTGTAAAGGAAATATGTCCAAATTGGAAGATTATCAACCCTTTTTGGGGAAAACTATGCAAGTATATACTGCTGTATTATTTATAGTGAATGTTTTTGCACATCCTTGATGCTTCTGCTATTTGTTTAGTAATTCCATAGGTTGTTAACCCCATTGTGCTTTGTGTGTTTGTATTTGTGGTCAGTGGTGTACAGCAGAGGTTGAGGTTAAACTCCATGTAGATTTGCAGAAGTACACCTGCTGAAAACTGTCTGCATCAGGTGGCTATGCAAATTTTAATGCACTCCATGAAAAAAGCATCAAAGCCAATGGCCTTCAGAGTTTGCAGTTGAGATTCTGATTACATGGCGAATAACTAATTAGATTATGACACCACGAGAATTTTGTATGTTGAGGGGGTGTAAATTTCTTGTACTTCAGATATGCTGTCTGTTATTTGTCCTTTTGGAACAAATTAAATTGTCTAACCAAGGCATCATCCTGCAATCAATGATCTTGGAAAGATCTTTACAGTCCATATTACTTAATGAAATTGACCTGTAATGCTCCATTGATTCTGATTGGGCTCTTTTTAGAATAAGGAATTCCAGTCTTTGTTTTAGGTTTGGCAATGTGGCATTTCTTTACTTGTGTTTCTGAATCGCCATATGTAATACGAAACAAATCAGCCCATCACACATAATGCATCTCTTTTATAAAGAGCCTCTCATGGACTTTTAAATTCCAGAGAAGACTTAAATTTCGAATGTGGCTGTCACGCTGTCATTCCTCTGAAATATTAAAGGGTGTACTATTTTGCAATTAATGTTACCTTAGAGAGCCTATAAGGAATTCCGAGTTTAATATTGTTGTATGTTTTCTGGAATTTTTATGTACCTTTGGTTTTGATAAGTTTTAAACCTTATCATACAAATTTATGCCATGCAATTTTGACATGTGATATGCTTTGAGCCTTGCCTTTTGACATACCTTTCCGAATTAATTAATATGTATTCGCCATTGATAGTGATGTCTTGAAGTTGTAACAGGGTGTTCATCTTTACTGGCCATGGCTATCCCCTCCCAAACTACGTAAGTGATTGAAAAATGCTTGTAATTTCATAAGAATTTATTCTTTGTATTTATTTATACACCTCAAATTACCTGTTCTTTTTGTTTGCGCAGAGGCAAAAACCCGAGTGGGTCGACAAGATGATTAAAAAGAGCTTCTTCGTTGAGTGTGACACCCACAAACAGAAAGGAAAAAGAAAAACATGAAAGAATTTTTCTGTATTGATTGTGAGGCTTCTATGTGTAAGAAGTGCTTTCCGGGCCATGCAGCACATAAAACTTTGACGGTAAATTTTCAAATGGCCCTTATAACGGTTTTAATAATTCAACAGAAGCCGTGGTCATTTTAAGTTAATGCACTTTTAAAATGCTTGAAGTACAGATTTACACAACTGAAGATGGCGAGCAATTCATAATTTGGGATCGCTTCGCTGTTCATGTGAATTGGCAAGGCATCGAAGTACGTATATTTTCAGTGAGGTTGTTTTGTAGAACCTTTAACTTTAAGTTTAGTTAATTTCTGTACGTTGGTGATGGAGCAGATGAACACAGTCAATGGTTCTGCTGTTGTTTATCTCAAGAGGCGACCGAAGCCATCGTCCACCTTTAAGGCCAATGTGCCGAAGTGGCAAAACAAATGTGAAGGGTGCTCCAAACGCAACGTGGGCAATTACAATTTTTGCTCGGTGGAATGCAAAGTGGGCATTTTCTTAAATTATTAACTTTACGAGTTGCAAAGCATTTCAAGGGATGTCGTTGTTTAATCTGTTAATTATTTTTCCTTCTAAATGTTATGTTGTTATATTATAACCTCTCATTATAGTAATATAATTGACGGTTCCAATATCTTGTCCACTCCTCATATTTTATGTATGAGTTCACATTTTGTATACATGTCTATTCAGACATTGTTAACAATATCCAACAAATTCCCTTTTTTTTTATGAAAATGTTATATTTGGTGACCCATATAGACACAACGAATTATGGCGGCTCCACAATGAATGGTCCAAAGCAGAAAATGAAAGGTCTACCAAGTTGAACGTACCTAATGATGAGGAAACTCTATGGCTAGGTGGGCTTGTGCTAGGGCATCACATGGATGCCTTAAATCCTAAGTGGACCATTTATACTAAAATCTCAGCTAACTGTGGTGTTTTTTTCCTCCTTTAGTTGAAGGGCTATGTGAGAGATATGGTAAGATCTACAAATATAATAATTGAATAATCCAAATATTTAGAATAGAACGAAGATCAACACATAACAAGAGATATTAGATGGTCGAAAAGCCCTAATATATGATATATTTAAATAAGGCTAGGCAATACCATACAATATTTTTGTAGGAAAGAATAACTCCACAAGATCTCTCAATATGGGAATGTCCCTTCAAGGGATACACCTTCGATTCCTTCTACCAAATAGAAGGCTCTTCACATATTTCTCATGCATCATAATGATATTCATCACCAATATATAGAAATTAAATTTGTTTATTGGGTGGGTAACAGGAGTCCCAATGTAGGTGACTTTGAAATATCCCTTATGGGATACTTTTTAAAAAATGCACAAAATATATGAAAAATTGCAAAGAAAGTAAAATACTGATTTTCTTGAAAATTTCCAGCTAGGACAACGTATGGTATTAAATTGATATCACACAAAACATTTGCCCACAAAGTGAAAGAAATTACGAGGGACGCTTGCAATGTATTAATGAACACTATAAAACCCTTTTAGAATAATATATGGCTGCGAAAAAAGTACTGAAAGCCCTAGGTGGGTGTTTAGGAAAACTTCAGAGGTTCGTGACCCTCTAAATACAAGAGCAAAAATAAGGGTCTTTGGAAATAACATTAATAGATCAGGCAATAACGTTTCCACCTTCAGATCTGAAGCAGACGATGAAAAAACCCCGAATAAAGGTTGCACATCGCCTCGCTTGGAAGAGGAGTCATGAAATGATGGAGACGCCTCAACGAGCTGCCACGCCCTACCCAAATGGCTGTCGTGGATCTGATTCGGAAGCCCACTGATTATCTTCCTCAAATGCCCCGAAAAATCCTCGAAACCCTTCCTCTGAACCCTTTGGAAATATCTCTGTAGCACGGCCCAGAAAGCGGCTCCAAATTGTGGACTAGGGTAGATCTCTCCTCTCTTGAAGAATGCTCTACTAGATAGGGACGAATCTCTCACCACCGAAGCTAGGGTCCTGTGGGATTTGACTCAAAAGCGTAGAAATGCACAGCAACAAATTTGCACGTGAAGGAGGCTAAAAATGTATATGACAAAAAGTGCCTTTTTCTTCCTTCCTGTCTCCTTATATACTTGTCATTGGCAAACGAGCCCCCATAACCCTAGGCACATTTTATTCCATGGAGGGGCCACTAACATAAAAGTAACTATAGTTACCTTTTCCCTTTTTTGAGTCGCCATGTCCAAAAGTGACCCCCAAATGCAAAACTAGGATATTAAAACCACAGGGCCCCTTCCCAAAAGCTTCTAGCGTCCACAACCCCCCCTGGTTTGACCACATTTTGGACCCGACTTGGCCCTTGGGTCATTTGGCATAGGAAAAAGGGGGCATTATAGAAAGGGGACATTACAAACTCATCACCCAAATATCTAATTTCACAAGAGTAACCTATTTGATCCAAAGTATTATAGCCATATAATTAAGGGAGGTGTGCCACATGTTGGCATTTCCATCAACCCATATACATTATAATCGCATATCCCTAGTGATATAGGAACATTTGAGTTTATGTCTAATCCCATGCCAACTAGAAAAATACTTATCTTTGAATAAAGGCTTGCATGATCCCACACAATCCTATAAAGCATTCCACGTATGTCATGAACCATTAGCCATGCCACACAAAAATTACCCTATGCTGCCTCAACCTTTATTGGGCGCACAAAACCACTTTTTGTGCAACACTACTAATACCACACAACACTAGAATGCTATGCAACACTACGAACGCGTAAAAACTCGAATTCCGTGGAATACTACCAATGTTGCAAAATCCACGAATGCCTTGTCTTGATCTTGCACAACTGTTGTGCACACCTTGCGTTAACCCATTCTTACGCGTGGAAGCAAGAAAGTCTTGTGCAATGCTACTAAGATATCTTGATACCACAATGCATACACGATGTCACGATACCATGTGTTACCTCACGTCCTACAAGTACTATTTATTGATGTAGCCACAATGATTTCTATGACTAACAAAATCTCTTGTCAACATCGATATACTTAGGATGAAGCACACATGGGCCTTGATCTGTTTACTTCACCCAAGGGAAAACTAAGCAACGAGTAAAGTTGGATCCAATGGAGGTGATTTGCTGAAGAGCTACTTGAAACTAGTAAAGGAGATCAATGGTGATATGGGGCATCTTGAGGATTCCTTTACAAAAGTATCTTTGTTCTCTGTTTAAGTCATGACAAATTTTATATACAAAGGGGAGTTGTGAGCATGTGGGAATTGAATTTCCTATAGGGAATTCGGTGACTATCGAAGAAAGAGACATTTGTGCATTGTTGAATTGAGCTAAGTTTGGTTCTATAGAATCTTACCGAGTTTGCAAGCTAGGATAAAATAGATCATCAGACTTGGAATTCTTGTAGAATTCTCATAGAGTCTTGTGATAAGATTAGCATCGAGTGTGGAGCCGTTGTACCTGGGCACGTAATCATTCCTCTTATTGATAGAAGAAGCTTTTAAATGTTTTTGTTAAAATTGTGCCTCAAATCTAGCTTCGGTGAGATCTAATTTTGGATTTGTGGGTTGGGTGTTCTAAGACATCCATTCCTTGATACCCCTAACCACAACTACATCAATATGGTATCGAAGAAGGATTTTAAGTCCTATTGTATTGTGTGGTGTGTTTGGGTGATAACATCAATTTAGTGACTTTGTTGCTTTCCATGCTTTTGTGTGGATAGAAAGTAGTTGCAAACATCTTCCAACATTTGGGTTGTTGGGTAAAAGGTTTAGATCACAAATTATTTTTGGGTGAGTGATTGTGAGGAAGATAGTGATGGCACATATAATGGATGCCAAAGAAAAAAGAGTGCCAAGACTTCCAGATTTGGCTGAGGCGAAGTGAAGAGTACAAGCCCATTTTGAGGCTATGGAAACCAAACAATGTAGAGTTGTGGTGGATGTTGATGCGATTGATGATGAGCATGGAAAAATATCATGAAGACTAGGATGATGAAGCACAATATGTCGATGAGAAAGAGGATTATAATGTCCCCTTTTGGGGGACTTCCGAGAAAAATAGCTAGGGTTGAATGAGAGACGGCTGAAATTAATTTCTAGATGGCTATAATCAGACTTTGTGGGCTTGACATGACTGAAAATACACACGTAAACCTGTAATTTTTCCCTTCCTTGGGAACGACCTATTTTGGGAACTGCCACTCACTTTATGATGCCTTAAATTTGCTAAAAATATGCCCAATCAAGCTCAAAATATGTGATAATTACCAACAATCAAAATAGGTAGGAAAACTGATTTTTAGTGCTCTAGAATCGAAGATATGAATTTCTATAAACCCTTGTCTACAATGTTACTTTAAAAATTCATAACTTTACCTAGGAAGCACCAAAATTCATGAAACTTGGGATCTTGGGGTTTAAAAATATGAAGAATACAAATATCAACTCGCCTTTCCCAAACATCCACTCAAACATGCCAAATCTAACCTACAAGTGATTTGCCCCTCTTGGAAATAATGAATTAGTGGCTCAAACATACAAGAACATGGCTGCTTTCACCTTTAATAATTAGTATAAGTCCATCCATGCAAGATATTACACCATACATTTGTCAAAACATATCCAACATGCTCATGCTACAAGTCACCTAGGGCTAGATAGAAGATACGAACTCCAAATTCCTCGAGATATTCAATAATTCTAAATATCCTTGCTTGAGGGTTTTGTACCCAAGACAAGTTCCACTATCGAGGGTTTTCATCCTTAAAGCGGTCTCAAACAAGGGTTTTTCCTTGATGAGAGAGAGCAAAGGTACAACCCTTACTCAAAAGAAATAATAAGATGCACATATCCCTCAAATGGCCAAGCATCCTCCTTTTTATAACATAAGGGGTGATACATCATAATTTATGACCGAACTTATAATAAGTACCTTTTAATTATCTAATTAAATGAGTTCTTCTATTGGAGTGTTTGGCTTCCCAATAGGAATACATGATAATAATGAAAATATCTATTTAGAAAATGTCATCCAAGTCTTCCCCTTGCTTCTTTCCTTGAACCCACGGGAGGAAGAATGGGTTAAGGTCTTCAATTCCACTAGTCTCCAAAAAGGGACATGACAAGGATAGATCCTTGCATGTGATCACGAGGATTGGTAGTAAGCCAAAGATGGAAGTTCCAAGTTATTTTGGAAGCTTAGATATGGAATAACTCATCTACTAGATTGTATAAATGCAAAAGTACTTCGAGTACAAAGGCGTGGAAGATTGCAAGAAGGTAAGATTTTTCTATACTAAGTTAAAGAGTTAGGCACCTTTATGGTGGGAAAAGGTGCAGACTAAGAGAGTGTGTAGAGGCAAAGAAAAGATCAAGAGTTGGGATAGATTGGTGACAAAGTTGAAGGCTAAGTTCATGCCTATGGATTACCAATCACATTTATTCAAGTTGTGGCAGTATGAAAAGAAGGCGGTAATGATGGCCATGTAAATACCTACCCATTAAAGATTTAAGGTTCATTTCGCAGGTAAAATGCAAGGATTAAAATTCTGGATCTGCTCAGTAGATAGGATTAGCACCTACCCATTGTTGAAGGATGGACAAAAGTACACTTTGAATCCTTTCAAGGATGCAAGTGTAGAGGTGGAGAAGAGTTCGCGAGATGTGGTTGTTTTTAGGGATTTTCCTGAACAAGGTGAAAGAGGATAGTGAATGTCTTACCCGCATTCCGAGTCTTGTGTATAAATTAGGGGAAGGTACAACAGCAAAAACATAATAGATCCTACAATAAGTGAAGAAGGTGCTAGGTGAGTTCACAGATATCATGTTGTAGGATATTCTAGATGGTTTACCACCTATGTCTTTGTATTAGTCAACATACGAACTTGATACTAGGGTCTAGTTTACCAAACAAGGCCGTATATAGGTTGGCAAACTATGGAATATGAGTAAATAAGAAAACAAGTGTAAGCTTTTCTTGAGATCGAGGCTTTGGGCCCATGCGTAGTACTGCAGATATTGACACCAAAAGAAATAAGGTGAGTGAAGAATGTCTACTAATTCCAAATCCATTAAGAAGATTACTATCAAGTATAAATTTCCGTTTTTGCGTATTGATAATTTGATGGGCTGTTTTTTAAGTGGAGCAAGGTACTTCATGAAGATTGATTTGAAGAGTGGATACCAACTGATTGGGATAAGAGAGGGAGATGAGATGCATGGAAGATGTCTTTCAAAACACATGATTGATTGTATGAATCGTTGGTCATGACATTTGGGCTAACTTGATGCATTGAGCATGTTCATGCGGTTGATAAACAAAGTACTAAAGTCTTTTCTAGGTAAGTTTGTTGTCATGTCCCTTTTTGGAGGCTGATTTTCGAAGACCTTAACCCGCTTTCTTCCCATGGGTCCGAGGAAAAGAAGGGGAAGATCTCGATTACATTTTTATTGTTGTTTAGGTAGTTGTTTTCATTTATTATCATGTATCCTATAGAGAAACCTAGCGCTCCAATAGAGGAACTTAAGTAGTTAGGTATTATGAACATGTAGGCTCCAATTGAATATTTGAAAACACTTAAGGGTTGGCCATCATTTTCATGTTGTTAAACCCTCCTTGTGGCTATTTAAGGACGTCCTTTGGACATTATATAATCATGCTTTTAGTGCTTATTCATATTTTGGTGAAAGTTGGCTAGTGTAGCCCTTTTACTATCTCTCTCAAGGATGAAACCCCTTGAGTTGAGGACCTTGTCCAAGGACAAAAACCCTTGGTTGAGGACTTGTGGAGGATGAAACCCTTCATGAGGTTTTGTGTATGCAAGCTGATTTGAAAGGCAATAAAGTATCATTTTCTTGCATGATTTGTCTCTTTGGTTCAATGATATATTTGTTTGGAGTGGAGTGACCCACTTGGGAGTGATAATTTGGTATGTGTGATGTTAATTTGGCAAATCTGAAATTACTATCTTGTTCTCTATATTTTCTAAGGCCAAGATCTTGAGTTTGGTGAATTTTGGAGGTGTTCTACTATTTTTTCAAGCTTGATGATGTTCACTGGTTAAGGGTTCCATAATTAATTATTTTCAAGCTCAATTCTGATTTTTAACAGCTGATTATGTTTGCTAAGGGTTTTCTACTAATTTTGGCATAATATTTGAAGGATTTTAGCAAGGTTTGACCCATCTTTGAGGGGTTTAACTCCTCTAGGGAAGTCGCTGCCCTAGGAAGGGTTTAAAATGCAGATTTGTAGGGTTATAACAGAATTTCCATAATCTGATTTGTCAGCTTTTGTTCAGTTCATGAGTCCCCCTAAAAGGGACGTTACATTTATCATTGCTTATGTAGATGACGTTATAATTTTCAGCAAAATGAAGGCAAAACACTTGGTCCTTTTGTAGAAAGAGAGAGAATTTGCACGAGGAGAAGTTGCTGCTAAATATGAAGAAATGTAGTTTTATGCGGAGAGAGTCCGTATACTTGGGATTTGTGACATCTCAAGAAGGATTGAAGATGGATCCTGAGAAGGTGTGAACTGTAGTTGAATGGTCATCACCCAAAAGTGTTATGGAGGACCTAAAGTTGCATGGATTAGAGAGATTCTACACAAAGTTCATTAAGGATTGAGTGATATTTATGCACCGATCACAAAAGACATTACAAGAGATGAGGAGTTTGCATGGACCACAAATGTGGAATAGGGATTTCTAAAGTTGAAGAAGAAGAAGCAAGTGCTGGCCTTGCCTGATTTTAATAAGACATTTTAGGATGATTGTGACGCAAGTGTGGTAGCTATTTGAGTTGTGACGAGTCAAGAGGAGAGACCCATTACACATTTTAGTGAGAAACTGAAGGCCCCTAGGAGAAAATATTCAATTTATGATGAAGAGTTTTACACCATACTGCAAAATATGAAGAAGAGGCAATACTTGTTTCCTGCTGATTTTGTGAAGTACACAAGCCACCAAGCACTATAATTCATAAATAGCGAGGGAAATCTGAGTCGAAGGCACATGAAATAGGTTGAATTGTTGTAGAGTCACTCATTTGTCTTGAAGCACGAAAATGGAAGTCGAATAAAATTACAGATGTGTTGAGTAGAAAATGTGCCTTAGTGCGTGAGATCCAAGTGGGAGTAGAGAGGTTTGAAGCTACAAAGGAAATCTACACGGAAGATGCTTATTTTGGAAAAGCATGGAAAGCATGCGCAAAAGAAATGAGCATTTATAGCACCACTTAGACTATGTTTTCCAGGAAGGGTTTTTGTTCAAAGGAACACACTTGTGCACGTCGGGAGGGTCAATGAGGGAGAATTCGATCCAAGAGAAATGTTGTACAGGATTATCCGAGAACTTTAGGATAGAGAAGACCTTGGTGCAGCTAAGTGAGAGATACTTTTGGCCCCGAATGGTTATAGATGCGTGCATATATGTGCAAAGGTGCAAAGTATATCAGTTAGCAAAAAGGAAGAGTTAGAACACAAGGTTACATCAACCACTGCTATTACTCGAGAAACCTTTGGAGCATCTGAGTATGGATATTTTTCGGTTTTTCCCAGATAGCACAAGGGTCATGATTCTGTCTGTGCTATTGTTGATAGATTCTCGAAAATGGATCATTTTTTGGCTTGTAAGAAGACCAATAATGCTACACATAACTAGTTTTTCAGGGAAGTTCTGAGACTTCATGGGTTGTTGCGTAGTATTTTATTTGACAGAGATAACAAGTTTATGGGAAACTTTTGGCACAGATTATGGAAGAAATTGAACCTGAGGTTGCATTTTATGTGGGTTTTACCCCATATCCGGAAGAGCGTAAGCTCGAAAATAATCAATTCAGCATCACATTAATTGAAACCTATGTTGCCAAGATATGGGTACGGGTAATTGGCAATTATGAAGAAGAAATGTTTGTTAATTGGCAATATCCTAGACAAAATCAAGGCCAAAGTTCCAAGATTATACAAGCAAATTTTGCATGATGGCAGTCCCAATGAGAAAAGCTTGTTTGATTTTGACATCCAGATGAAATATGTTGCAAGGCTCCATAGCCATTTGAGGAGACCTTTCCTACCAGCCAAGCCTCAAGATATAAGCAAGGCTTTCTCTCAAACCCATTATCTTGAGATGGAAAAAGAAAGGGTCCATCTTCTTCAAATACTCCGAAGCAACAAGGTTTCTTCAAACCAAAAGGTAAAGGTAAAGGGAAAGGTAAGCGTAATGATACTACTACTTTTGCTCAAACGGATACTAAAGGACATTGTGGGCAATGTGGTGTTGATGGTCATACAAATGAGATTTGTTGGAAGTTACATCTGGAAAAGCATTTACTCAAAACCAAAGAAAAAGAAGAATGCTATGACTTTGGTTCAAGGAAAAGAAGTTGGGTGCAATTCTGATGTCGATGAGAGGATGTGCTGTACCTTCCTTCATGGAGAAGTATGTTTGGATAGCAGTGATTTTCAAGATAAAAGGACCTTACCAAACTATTATGTATAAAAATTCAGATTGAAGAGATATTTAAGTTGATGCTCTTTTGATTCTTGCTCTCAAGAAAATTTGATTAGAAAAGAGTCGGTACGCAAGCTTGGGTTAAAAACCTGAAATCATCCTTACCCTTATGTTTTGGGTGAGTAGAGATAGAGATAACCAAACAATGTAAAATTAAATTTAAGATAAAAGAAAATTTTATTGATGAAATTATGGTGGATGTTGCGCCTCTTGATAGTGGAAAGAGGATAAGATCTCAAACTCTTATAGAGTTTTCCCAAATTGGGTTTCTCCAGGGTAATTCTGGTCTTGTACATCTTTGCTTTCTTCTGCTCATTTGCAGTGGTAGCTTCCCTCTTCATAGTTGCCGTATCAGTTTTCCCTTTGCAGTTGTTCCCCTGTTCGTAGTTGCTGTTTCAGTTTTCCATTTGCAGTAGTAGTTTACTTCCAAAGAAAATCTCAGCCCATTTATGAATATAACAACAACCTATCAATCAAGATAAGTAATGGATGAAAGGAGGTTTCGTAGGGATGAATTAATTACAAAATTTCTTTACTGGTTACGCATCAAATATGCCTTTTATCATTTTTCAGCAAAAATATTTACATTTTTGAACCATATTTACCTATTAAACAAAATATCTTCGATAGATACCCAATTTTGTATATAAAATATATAGAATCTTAAGGAGTTACCCAAAAATATTTTCAAATTAATGTTAATTTAAGAAATCAATATCGAAAACATTTAGCAAGACCTCAGCTCTCTTCCCAGTATACATTCTCTTTCTGGACGATGTGAGTAAAGTGGTATGCTTCTCCACATGTTGGACCCCACATCCCCATCTTATACTTTTCAGCAGGTCTATCACTACAATATCCATTAAACGAAAGAACTGGAATGCAGAAGAATAGAGAGTATAATTCCCCTCCCAATCGGGCACAAATATATCTAATTCTCAATCGCTCATCTTTCTTTCTCTCAATCAAAATCCCCTGCTAGGATTACAAAGAAGCGCACACAAAAAGAGATTAGACTAACTGTAAATAAGAAGAACCGAAAGCGTATCCATAGTATGACCAAAGCCTTTTTCTTCATTTCCTTTTAAGATATGGAATGAGAAAAAAATAGGACAAATCACTCTCCCATCACTCTTCTGAGTCTACCGGGTGCTCAATGAATGTGAGAACTGATTAAGTAGAAAGAAAACACTGCCACTCTATACTCTTTATATCTCTGCCACAGTTCGTTGATATTCAGATTCAGGGGAATTGTTTGCCTCTCTATGGTTTACCTACTGAACTCCGTCCTACAGATAGTTGAATTGCTTCCTTATATAATATATTTAACAGCAGTGTCTTGTATAACTGTCTGAATCTTTAAAGAAATGAATTTATACTGTTTTTTATTGGTCACGTAATAGATGTATTTTAAGACACCTCTATCTGAATATTAAAAGGAGTGAACTGAAAATAATAACTTTGCCATCTTAATTGTATTTTTATGTCCATTTCTTTATATTTATGCAGGCACTGACTCTGAAATCAAAGAAGAGTTAAATAAAAACTGTGCCATCGGGAGCATAAGTTTTTCACTTACTTGGATGAAACTGGATTTATTTGTTTTGTGATGTTTGCAGTTTTATTTTTTCCAATTTACATAACTGAAACTAAGTTCATGTATTTAGTGATTCCAATTGTAATAAACTGCTGTTAAGGTGCAGACCATTTCATGTATAGGTAGTATATCTTCTAGATCTAGATGTTGGACACAGATTTTGTAAATAAACTGTGTTGATTGTACATCTTATGTCATACAATTTGTTTACAGTAAAATAACATGTAAAAATCTAAGTATGTATTCTAGTGCTTTACAAATATGGATTTTTCTATGCTTTTGACTTGGATGAACCATTGAACCATATTTACGAATTGTCTATTCTAGGCGAATCATCATATGTTTTGAGGTTGTACAGGTGCACATGAATGAGGGAATATTATTCAAGATGTGTTCTTATTCACTCAAAGTGTTGGGAATGTTTAAACTTTGCATGGCATTGCACAAAGCTTATTGCCAATGGTTCGATTGTGCAGTGACTATTGCGTGATGGCTGAATATTTGTGCACACAAAAACACAGCTACAGAATGAAATTGGTGCACCCCAAAACACCACTTTATTAATTCTTTGACCTGCTGTAAATATCAGCCATTACAAAAGGGGGCAGTGGACCAATACAACATTTTTTTCCAAAAGAAAAAGAAAATTGTCTATTCTCGTTCACTAACAGTTCCACCACCGTATCTCCCAGCTCTCTGTCTACCTCCTTCTTCCTTGGAAGATAATCGAAAAACAAAACAAAGTTGCCTACCTCTTATGGCAGCCAACTGCCTCTAAAAACAAGCATGCAAAAGTCTATTTTTAGTATAACAAACACCTGAAGACTCTCAGCTTGACAGCTGTTACAGCAAGACAAAACAAAAACAAAAACAATTAACTAATTCCCTTTTTTGGTGATGCTGATTATGTGAACCCCGTGGATGCTCCTGCATCAAACACCCAGGGTAACAAAACATGAGCTCCGGCTCATGTGCCCGCTGTGAGATCTTCAATGGTTTTTCTGCTTCACAACTTCGGATTCAGACATCCAAGTTGCATCTTCTGTCGTTCTTCCTTTCCATTTTATCAAATACTCATAATAGTTTTTGTGCCTGGTGCTCTTGTTGATTCTGATGTCGATGATTGCTTCCATTTCCTCTTTTACTCCCTCAGGCATTTGTGCTTTCCAGTCAATTGCTGGTACATCCTCCTCTTGAGTCTCCTCACTTGTAGAACCTTCAATATACTTATACAGATCAGAAACATTGAAAATTGGTGAAATGCCTATCCTGTCTGGTAACTCAATTTCATAGGCATTTGGTGAAAATTTGTGTAAGACCTTACAAGGTCCAATCTTTTTCATCTTCAGTTTACTATACTCACCTCTGGGAAACCTTTCTTTCCTCAAATGAGCGAGTATCAAGTCTCCAACCTCAAAATTTTGTTCTCTGCATTTCTGATCAGCAAATTGTTTGTACTTCTGTCCACTCTCTTCCAATCTCTTTTTGACTTCTATGTGTATATCCTGCATGGCTTGTGCATATTCTTCACCTTCAGCACTTTGCTTATTCATCTCAGCTGTGCTCCTCAACTCACAAATTCCTCTTGGGTTGCTGCCATACACAATCTGAAAGGGGCTCATCCCTGTACTCCTATTTACCGAGTCATTGTAGGCGAATTCAGCTTGTGACAAGGCTAAATCCCACTGTTTGGGCTTGTCACTGATGATGCACCTTAACAAGTTTCCAAGAGACCTGTTCACAACCTCGGTTTGTCCATCCGTTTGAGGATGGTAAGCTGAGCTAAAATTCAGTCTTGTGCCCAACTTCTTCCACAACATCCTCCAAAAGTGGCCTACAAATTTTGTGTCTCTATCTGATACAATGCTCATTGGCAGCCCATGCAACCTCACAACTTCATGAAAATAAAGGTTTGCAATATTTGTGGCATCATTACACTTTTTGCATGCTATAAAATGAGCCATTTTTGAAAATCTGTCAACAACTACAAAAACAAAATCATTACCTCTCTGAGTGCGTGGTAATCCTAGGACAAAGTCCATACTTACTGCATCCCATGGTCTACTTGCAACTGGAAATGGCTGATATAGTCCTGTGTTTTGGATTTTCCCTTTGGCATGCTGACATATTCTGCACTTCGCCACAAATTTCTTCACATGTGTACTCATCTTTGGCCAATAATATTGTGTACTCAATTGAGCCAATGTTTTATCATACCCAAAGTGACCAGCTAAACCACCACTATGTTTTTCTCTCAACATGTTTTCCCTCATGGAACCTTGGGGTATGCACAATCTTTTACCTTTGAACAATAGTCCCTCTTGTATCATGTACTCTAACCATGGAGTTCTCTCACCACTTGTTGGGTTCTTACACGCTGCCCAAGCTTCTCTAAAGTTTGTATCTTCTTCGTATAATTCCTTCATTGCTTCAAATCCAATGACCTCTACTTGCAGTTCGTTTAACAAGGATTCTTCTACTTAAGGCATCAACAACCTTGTTAGACTTACCACTTTTGTGTTTCAAAACAAAAGTGTAGCTCTGGAGAAACTCCACCCATTTAGTATGCCTTTGGTTCAGCTTAGCTTGACTATTTATATACTGAAGTGCCTGATGATTGGTGAATAAAACAAATTCTTTGGGCAATAGATAATGCCTCCATTTCTTAAGAGCTTGTATTATAGCATAAAACTCTTGATCATAAACAGAATACCTTCTTTTAGCTTCATTCAACTTTTCACTAAAATAAGCAACTGGCTTACCACCTTGACTGATCACCGCTCCTATGGCTGTTCCACTTGCATCACAATCAACTTGAAACACTTTGTCAAAATCAGGTAGTGCTAGAACTGGTTGTTCTGTGACTTTCTTCTTTAGCAACTGAAATTTCTCCTCAGCTTCAGGGGTCCATTGAAACTTCTTTCTATCCCCTCTCATGGTTTTTGTGATAGGTGCACAAATATCACTGAAATTCCTTATGAATTTCCTATAAAAGCTTGCTAGACCGTGAAAACTCCTAGCTTCAAACATGGTTCTTGGTGAAGGCCATTCCACTATTGCTTTCACCTTCTCTGGATCCATCTTTAACCCATCTTGTGAGATTATAAATCCCAAATAAATGAGCTCCTTTTGCATAAAGTTGCATTTCTTCAAATTGATCAACAAGTTTGCCTCTTTCAACTTACTCAACACTAACTTTAGATGAGTTAAGTGTTCTTCTTTGGAATGACTGAAAATTAAGATATCATCCAAATACACAATCACAAACTTACCCGTGAATGGCCTTAGTACCTCATTCATGAGCCTCATAAATGTACTTGGGGCATTAGATAAACCAAATGGCATAACCAGCCATTCATACAACCCATCATTGGTTTTAAACGTTGTTTTCCACTCATCACCTTCTCTTATCCGGATTTGGTGATACCCACTCTTTAAATCTATCTTGCTGAAGTATTTGGCTCCACTGAGACAGTCCATTAAATCATCCATCCTTGGCAATGGAAATCTGTATTTTATTGTGATCTTATTGATGGCCCTCGAATCCATGCACATTCTCCATTTGCCACCCTTTTTTGGTGCTAACATGACTGGTACTGCACATGGGCTCAAGCTTTCATGGATTAATCCCTTTTGTAACAGCTCTTGCACTTGCCTTTTGATCTCCTCATTCTCTTGAGGTGTTAATCTATAAGTTTGGATGAAAAATGGATCGGTGTTTTGAGGCGGTGGATCATGGAATTTGAAGGCTTTTTGCAGGAGCTCGTGGATTGGCTAGATTTTGTTTTTTGTGAATTTTGAGCTCTCTTCCGGGATTTTTGGCATTGGATTTGAGCTCCTTGACTCCTTCTCGATGGGTTTCATTTCTTTTGCCGGTTGGGTCCTATTTTCTTCGATATTCATCTTAACACTTGGTAGAGGAAAATTTTCCGACATAGGCGGTGGATTGCGGAATATACACAGTTTTTTTTTGGTGAAGAGGCGGTGGGGTGTTTTCTTGTCGGCCCAAGGTTAGTCTTTATTTGTAGGATGCTTTTTCACTTGTTCGTTTTTTAGGAGAGTTATGTCTTTCTCAGTATTGTTGAAACTTAGTGGGGTACCAAGCTAGTTAAGCCCGATGGCACCCACACCGAGCTCGCATGCGAACAAAACTATACCCATTTTGGTCCAAGAAAAAGGGGAATCATCAAAAATGTCTTTTAAAGAGTCGGTTAGGGAGTTCGACCTTAGGAAGCTGGAATAAATAATAACGCTAAAACCTTTGCATTTCTTAAAGAGGATCCTCAAAAGACGCCTTATGGATGCATGAAAGTTGATGCTTGATGTTTTAGTTCTCAAAATTCCTCGTTCAGATGTGCAAGGAGGAATACAGACTTTACAAGACAGGGCGTTGATAGTGAGGTTTTTGGGGTTTAAGCCTTCTCTAATGGCGTTTAAGGAATGGGCCAGCAAGAATTGGCATGTCCCAGGTGAATATTTTGTCTCAGTTTACCCTAATAGTTACTTTCTTGTGGTCTTTGCAACTATGGCAGAGAAAGAATACATTTTCCAAGGAGGTCCATGGTTCTTTGGTAGAGCAGATCTCTTCATGAAACCATGACAGTCTATGTTTAAGGCGAGGAGGATCTTCCCTCACTTGTACCGGTTTGGATTTGACTTTTCGGGCTTCCAACCGAACTTTGGAATCTGTTATCTTCCAAGCTATAGGCAATACTTTGGGTCAATATGTCTCATGCTGCAGCTACCTCTATTTGCATGGAACACATGGTATATGCTCGCCTATGCGTTTATATGGACATGAACCAACCCTTACCCTCTAAAATCATGTTGGATTTGGGTGATGAACAATGGGAGCAAGTAGTGGATTATGAGAACATTCCCTTCAGATGTAGAGTATGTCATGAATATGGACATTTGCTTAAGGAATGCCCTCATGCAATACAAACCCCAACTGTGGGGAAGGAGAAACAAGACAAATTTATGGTGCCAAATAAAAATATATAGTAAAAGGGAAACCTCTAGATAAAGACTTGCAAACAAATTCCAATCGTTATGCAATCCTGCAATCAGAAGATGCAAATCCGAATATGGAAGATATTGTTGTCTCACAAGTTCTGAAACACAAATTGTGTTGGTAGCTCTTGTGCCTAATGCAATTGTAAATTCAAAAGAGAATGAACCTATTACAGAACAAAGTGATAACAATGTTCAAGAGGATAATATCAACGGAAACACAAATTAGTTTGAGCAAGTGAAGAAAAGGGTCCACAAGTGGCTCAAGTGGAAGAAATTTGTCTAGCCTTAATGTTTCCTCCTGTCTACTTGAGATGATAAAGCAATACAACATCGTTGGGGTGCATCAGAATCTCGAAAAAAAATAAGATTGACACTCTACTACGCCCGGGATGGAAATCAAATAGTTCCCGTATTCAGAAGACAGGTCATGGGTTAACTAAAGGAGGTAAGGTAGCAGATCTAACAACCTTTCTTGAACAGGTTTCACAATGAGGGTCATTACATGGAATGTGCGGGGGCTAAAGGGGAGCCCTTCTAAAATAAATGAGATTAGAAGATTGATGCAACAATATCAGCCTCAGATGTTATTTTTGCAAGAAACTAAGACATCGGTTGAATTAATGAATGTTTTGGCCAATAATATTAGCAAAAAGGACAAGTGCTTACATTAGGCTCTGATGGAGCTTCAGGAGGTATGGCGTGTATTTGGGACCCTCGGCGCCTTCAGATCTTACATAGTGGGGGCTCGTATGGAGTTCTATATCTGGGTGTGCGAGATATGGAAACTGATCAATTACTGCTTTTCCTTAATATCTATGCCCCAACCAATGTTGAAGGCAAGAAATCTCAATGAAACCTTATTATGTTGTGAATGATCACTTGGGGTATCTTTGCATAATAGGTGGAGACTTTAATACTATTCTCTCTACATAGGAAAAATATGGTGGAAATTCACACTTGGATGCTTCATCAACCATTATGAGTAATTTTATTCAAAACCTTCAACTAATTGATGTTAAGACCCAAAATGGTCTTATGACATGGTCTAACAGAAGAACTGGGATAGCTGCATTAGGGAAAGATTGGACAGATTTCTGATATCCGAGGATTGGATGAACATGAATTTTCTCCCAATTGCCAATGTCCTTGATCATGGGGGATCCGACCATTGGCCAATATTGTTGGAGATTGGACAATCAAAGACATTTAAGGCACCCTTCCACTATCAATTAATGTGGATGAGGCATGAACAATTTCCTGATTTGATTACAAAATGGTGGAAAGATGGGAAGCCAAGATATGGGACCTGCATGCATCGATTTTACCGAACTCTTAACTATGTTCAAAGACAAATTAAGGAGTGGAATAAGAATGTCTTTGGAAATGTGCATGCTAGAAAAAGGGATCTCATTGAATCGATTTAGGCCCTTAACCAACATATTAGATTGCAAGGCTTTTCATTCGATCTACAAAAGAAGGAGATTGAGCTCACTAGAGATCTACGAGGAGTGGGAGCAAAGGGAAGAGATATTTTGGAAACAAAAGGCACGGTACAATGGTTAAAGGAGGGAGACAAGAATACTATTTTTTCCACAAATCAGTCTTGGCTCATCGAGCACATAACTATATAGCATCTTTGACTACTGAAATGGGCCATCGGAGACATCCAAGAGGGGAATCCAACAGGTGATTTTACATTATTTCAACAATCTGTTTCAAAACTTTTCCCTAAATGGGAGGGCACAATAGACTATCTATGATAATATTCCTTCTATTATTACGAGGAAGACAATCACCAATTGCTTAAGCTTGTCTTTGAACAAGAATTACATCAGGTTGTGTTTACTATGAAGAAAGGAAAAACTCCTGGGCCGGATGGATTTCCGATAGAATTTTATCAACAGTTTTGGGAGTTGATTAAGATAGATCTTTTGGAGGTGGTTGAGGAATTTCGTTAGAAAGAAATATCTTGCCAAGAAGTCTTAATTACACTCATATAGTTTTGATTCCCAAACTGGCGGGCATCTATCATTTTGAATATCGCCTAATTGCTTTATGTAATGTTCTTGTATAAAATCATTACTAAAGTGATGGATGAAAGGCTAAAACAAATTATGCATAAAATTATATCGCTGAAACAAGGAGGTTTTGTTCCATGATAGACAAATTACAGATGATATAGTTTTGGTGCAAGAAGTTCTTCATTCTATGCAAATTCAAAAAAATCTTGCATGTTCCTACGATTGGACCTTGCAAAAGCATATGATAAAGTGGACTAGGGATTTCTGGCTACTCTTTTACATAGATTTGGCTTTGTTGTTCAATGGATTGAGTGGATCCAAACTTGTATTACTACTGTCTCGTTCTTGTTCTCATCAATGGGGAACCTTCCCCTACATTTTTAGCCTCGAGAGGACTTAAGAAAGGTGATACGCTCTCTCCTTTTTGTTTATAATTGTGGTGGAGTCTCTTGGGTGATTGTTAACTACTGCCAGAAACGAAAAAATCTTAAAGGTATCCAACTTGCGCGACAGGCTCCGCCTTTGACACACTTGCAGTTTGTGGATGACTCTTCTATAATGGGGGAAGCCTCTAAGAGAAAAGCATCTCATATTGCCTCTATTCTACACCTTTTCTCTCAAGCTACTGGACAAGATATTAATGAAGGCAAATCCAACATCATCTTCTTTCATTTCCCCCATGACTTGAGCAGGATATCCTTCAAAGTTGAGGTTTCAGCAGGGCACTTTGCCACTTAAGTACCTTGGTGTTTTCCTTTCTCCTCAAAAGATCACACAGATTGGACATGGGTTATGGCCAAAATCAAAGCCAAATTTGATAGATGGACAAACAGATGGCTTTCTTTAGGAGGACGAATGACCCTAGTCAAAACTATCCTGCAGGCCATTCCAATATATATTGCGTCTCTTCTTCATATTCCGACTAGGATTCATCATGATATAGATCATATTAGTCAGAGGTTTCTTTGGTGTGGAAAACAACAGGATAAAAAATGGCATTTATCCAAATGGGAGATTTTATGTCATCCTCAACACACTGGGGACTTGGTTTTAGAGATAGTGTTAAGAACAATATGGCATTGGCAGCTAAATTATATTGGAGGCTTCTCCAAAATCCGCAACAATTATGGGTTATTAATGTGTGTGCTAAATATGCAAGTGGTTTACCAACGAGTCAGCTCATTCGCCATTCTTTACCTCTAGCAGATCTCCTACGTTGTTTGTCCTTCGCCTAGGGGAGACTCTTATCAAAGACAATTTATTTTGGATTGTCAAAAATGGTTGTCAAGAAAATTTTTGGATAGACTCATGGAATGGGTTTCCACCAATTATATCTCGACTGGATTTTCTACCTGTTATGAATGCACTCTATGCACAGGGGATGGATAAAAGTCAACCATTATCAGCAGTCACATCCTCAGAAAGAGTGGCTTCCGTTTTCTCAATGGCCAATGACCTTATCGCAGCAACAAATCCAACAATTGATGTACATTTTACAGCTGTGTCAACTATCCTTGTCAGGCATGGAAGATGAACTGGGGTGGGGAAGGCAATCTGATGGCAGTTACATAGTGGCGGAGGGGTATACTTCTTTGGTGGACCACTTAATCATCCATGGGTGGATATCTTCATAAAGATATGGCAGCCGGTGCTATGGCCGAAAGTGAGCTTTTTTACCTGACCCTTCTTCATAAACGGGTACTCACAAGGGAAAATCTTATGAAAAGAGGGTTGAAAGGACCTTTTAGATGTGTGTTATGCTTAAATGAGGTAGAAACGTGTGATCATCTTTTCTTCTCTTGCCCTTTTGCTTTACAACTATGGAAGTACATGTCCGACATGTTCACACTAGTTTGGAATGATACCATTGACTTAGTGCAGGTTATTCATAGTTGGGAATTGGCTGTAAAAGATACCCTATGATATGAATATTGCTTGTTGGATTTCTATAACATTAATGTTATGGAATGTCTAGAAAGAAAGAAACAAGCGCATATTTAAAGGGAAAATACAAGAACTAGCCTCTGTTTGGACCTCTATCAAAGCTAATATTGCTGAAACACTCCAAACGAAAGTCAAATTGCCAAACCCGGTATCGGCTAAATGGAAGAGAGTCCTTGCAATTCTGGAACTTCGAGAGGAGAATATGCAACAAAGTCCTTATAGCAACCCATCATCGCAACCTAAATGTTGGCAGCTGCCTCCTGAAGGCTGCATTAAAATTAATACAGATGGGGCATCTCGAGGAAATCCGGGACAAGCTAGTATAGGAGGAATAGCTAGAGATAGTGCAGCGCAACAACACCTTTTTTATGGGCAGCAAATTGGAATTACCACAAACAATATGGCTGAAATCCTTGCCATTCAATATGCTTTGAAGGAAGTGGCCAAAATGGGGTGGACCAAAGTTATTATTGAATCTGACTCTCAAACGATTATTCGACTGCTTAATAAGCAAGGCACCATTCACTCTTCTAATTGGCATATTTCACAGATTCAAAAAATATTGGTATTTTGGCTCAAGCTTTCTAGACAGTTCTTTATGTTCATACTCCTCGGGAGAGTAATAAAGTAGCGGATGCTTTGGCCAACTGGGCTTTGGATCAGAAAATGTTCATGTCATAGGTCATATTCCTATAGGGTGGTCTACGGAGAAAAGCCAAGCATTTCATCAAATCCTTCATTTGGATGAATCTCAAGGATGATTTCTTTTGTTGTACTATGCTTTAAGTTGTTACCATGGTATCTCTAAGGATGCTTCCGGTGTATTAGTTACACTTTGCTTGGCACTATATCTACTTGTAACACATTTTTTTGATGATTAATGGAAGTATTATGTTTTAAAGAAAAGAACAAAAATCTATAAGCTTCCTTATTTGGTAAACTAGCTCCTGACATTAGGTCCATGTGGTGACTAATGCTCCTAACGGTGGTAATCCTTTGGGTAACTCTGTGGATACAATATCATCATACTCTTCTAACAAAATCTGAATTTCAGTAGGTAAATCAATTACCTTGGTGTTTGTCTCAGCTTGTACGAGCTTTGAAATCAACAAAAACAAGCCTCTTCTTTCTTGGTTTCCATCAAGAACTCTTTTCCGGACACCAACATAACTCTTGGATTGCTTTCTGCCTCTTCTCCTTTATCTTTAGTGGACTCAAAGTGAATCTCTTTCCATCCTTCACAATGGTATAAGTATTTTCCCTACCATCATGTACAACTCTTCTGTCAAACTGCCATGGCCTACCCAAAGAGCACGTGACACACATCCATAGGCATCACGTCACATACAACTTCATCTTTATATGTGCCAATTTGAAAATTTACTAAACACTGCTCATTCACTAACACTTGGTGACCCTTAAGCAACCACGAGACCTTATAAGGAGTTGGGTGAGCTGACCTTTTCAGTCCTAACTTCTCTACCATTTCTCTAGACACCAGGTTGTCCGTGCTACCACTATCAACAATTAACTTACAACACTTACCTCTAGATTTGCAGATGGTCCTGAAGAGGTTCTTCCGTTGTTGTGGTTCACTTGTTTCTTTAGCGGGTTTTAAGAGTACTCTCTTCATCATAAGGACTTCCCCTTGCTCTAGTTCTTCAATGTGTATGGGTGACCCAACACTTTCCTCATCTCCTTGGGTTATATGGGTTGTACCTTTAGTCCTCCTGCCGTTGTTCTGAACATTTTCTGGGCACTCAAATGACCTGTGACCAGCATACTTATTGCACTTGTAGCATTTTCCCATGAACCCTCTTCCTCTTCCATAGAATCCTCTTCCTCTAGGTGTGTAACCTCCTCTTCCTCGTGCATTGTAACTCTGAGTTTGAGAGCTACTTGCGTCCCCATCTTGAGTTTTTTGTCCTCTGTCATTAAAGCTTTGTCCTCTTCCTCTACCTTTAGAGTTTGCATTTTTCCTTCGTGACAACTTCTCTTCTACATTTAATGCACTTTGATAGGTTTGTTCCACCATTCTAAGGTTCAACAAGCTAATTTCATCTTGAATGTTGAAGCGTAGTCCATTCAAATACCTTGCAACTTTCTCTAGATCATCCTCTACATGTCCGACTCTTATAGTGAGTTTGTAAAACTCCTCTGTATACTCTTTTACGCTCATTTCCTTCTGTCTCAAATTTTGTAACCTTCTAAACAGACTCGTGTGATAATCAGAAGGTAAAAATTTGGCCTTCAACTTGGTGACCATTCTGTCCCAAGATTTGATTTTCTCCTTTCCTTTCCTTTGCCTCTCAACTTGCACATTGTCCCACCAAAGTGATGCATGAATTTTTAATCTTGTACAGGAAATTTCACTTTCTTTGGTTCATCCACTGCTTCATAATCAAAATACTTCTCCATCTCGCAAATCCAATCGATAAGCTCCTCAGCATTCAAACTTCCATTAAAATATGGTGGTTCCAATTTTGGTTTACTCCCAATTCTGGTGATGGCTCTGAGAAGTCAGTTTTCAGCTCCATCCCCCATTTCATCTCCATGTCCTTCAGCTCCTTGTTCTTCTTCCTCTTCATCATCACTCACATCTTCCATTTGGATCCCTCTTCTCTGTGTTATTTCCATTGCAGCCATCCTTTCTTGAATCCCTCTCATCATTTGTGCTAAATCAGCGACTCTAGGTGCTCCTGCTCTTGCAACCCTTCTACCAGCACCCCATCTGAAGTCCATTGTTACACAGTTGTAAGTTTCTGTTTCACAACTTGCCTCTACACTTGCAGAACTTCTCTTCCACAGTCTGCTTACACTCAGACTTCTCTACAAGGGCTCTTCACACTTCTCCAGCAAGGAAAGAATTGGTGCACACAAAAACACAACTACAGAATTGAATTGGTGCATCCCAAAACACCGCTTTATTAATTCTCTGACCTGCTGTAAATAGTAGCCATCAGAAAAGGGGGAAGTGGACCAATACAACATTTTTTCCAAAAGAAAACTGTCTCTTCTTTTTTTCACTAACAGTTCCACCACCGTATCTCCCAGCTCTCTGTCTATCTCCTTCTTCCTTGGAAGATAATCCAAAAACAAAAAACAAAACAAAGTCTCCTACCTCCTATTGCAGCTAACTGCCCCTAAAAACAAGCATGTTAGTATAACAAACACCTGAAGACTTTCAGCTTGACAGCTGTTACAACAAGACAAAACAAAAACAAACAATTAACTAATTCCTTTTTTTGGTGATGTTGATTATGTGAACCCGTGGATGCTCCTACATCAAATTGTGTAGACTGTACAATGCAAGAGTTGTGAAGAATAGAGAGATCCAATTTTAAGCATGCACGCAAGCGTATGAGTACTTAAGAGATCTAGGAATATGCTCTAGAGGTATAAAAGTGCAGTGAGAATTGTGTCTGAGACTAGTGTGCAATGGGAGTTGCTTTATTGTGCACACAAAAGTTATGCAACATTGGATAGCAACAGGTTCACATAGCAACAACTATGGATAACGATTGTTGTGTGTTGTCAAGCATTTGTAAGGGATTGAAAATGATGAGTGACATGTTAATGATGTTTAGGTGGCAGTTAGCGGGAATCTTCAGATTCTCTACCAGTTTAATCATTGGGTTATTTTAAAGAATGCATGTGTTTTAGAGCATGCTGATTCATACAAGATAATAATTGAAAGTAGTCGGGACAACTATTTTGGGGTTGTTGAGCTTCTATAAATATCAATCAGATCTAGGATGAAGGAGAGGCGAAATGCATGCAAGAGACATCATCTGAGTATGTGAGTTAGTGTTCTGAGCATGTTAAGTGTTGAATACCGTATAATATTGTAATTCAATACTATAGTTGCACAAAGGATGTGCGTGGACTACTGAAGTACTACCAGATCTTGTTGTACTGGTGGGTTAGATTAAGTGCAATAAAAAATCTTTTTTGCTAGGTTTTTTACCTAAAAGGTTTTTCCCAAGATGAATTGTGTCTATTTCTGCATTGCATTATACTAAGATTCATGTTTGTCTTTCATTTTTTTCTACATTAGACCTAATCAAGTTTCCGGTTGGGTTTGCATGGCCTGTGCAGTCTTTAATTCCCAACTCAAAGGGGAGTTAGCATACAAAATTTTGATACTATAAAAATAAGGTATGAGAGAAAATTTAAAACCAATTCATATTGCTAACGAATCTCCAATAATATCATGCAAATTCCGACACTTGGTGCCATTTCATTTCCCAAGACCTTTGTTGCCTTTATTCCACTCTAGCACATATAAATTGATAGCCAATATAAGCTTGATTTTTCCTAGCTTTTGTGATGGATGCATCAAAGGGTCATAAGTATTCATCATAGCTGACATGGAATCATAGTTCTTTCTTAGTGAGAATACAATAGAGGAACACACATAGAAAACGAATCAGATAAAAAATCATTCCCTTGCAAAAGTATTTCATTACAAAATTCAATAGAAAACTAGTATCCTTTATGTGACATCCTCAATAAGATCCTTTAAAAATGAATACTCATCCTCTTAGAGAAGGTTTACCAGAGCATAATAAAATTCTCAAGATTTGCAATCCAGGACTTGCAATAAGAGAGAGGAGACAAAAATTTTAGAGCTTGTAATGTTCCCTTTTGATCTAATTCATTTTGAAAACTTCTAGCTCATTCCACTTCCCATGGGCCAGAAGAAGGTGAACAAGGGAAGTGTTTGTTTATGTTTTTAGTCCTTTTCCATGAGGATTTACATTTTCCTTTAGTGTTTTCTCTTATGAGGTAGGTTGGCTGGTTTAGAGGTTTGCCATATAGATAGAGTGGGCGCGACCGACCGCTCAATAATATAGAGTTGGAGTTGGCACTGGGCCTCCGATAGGGCAAGGCTATAGAGAGTCTAGATGGGCTTACTCGGGAAATTCATGCCTATTGCTTTCAATAAACAAACAAATATGACTCATTGTTCGAGAGTTGCAAGAAGGTTATCAATCTTGTAACACATTGATGTCCGGTAAAAGTTTGCTAGCTTGACTAACCAACTAAAAAGGAAAATTAAAAGATAAAGCAAAGCTTCATTATGAGGTCGGTCATGGGGAAAACTCCTCATGAGGTTTGGTGCCACCAAGAGGATATATAAGGGGTCGCTTGGGCTCATTTTGGGCATGCATCTTTATTATAATTTTACACTACTTGGTTTTGGGGCTGATTGCTCTATTCCATTCCATTAGAGAGTGGAAATCCTTTGGTGTGGCACATAAGGAGGATGAAACCCTTTCTTGTTCAAGTTAGAGAATGAAAACTCTCCAATTGGTGGTTCCTAAGAGCTTCAAAGAAGGTGATCTTGCTGGTTTGCAGCTAGGGTTTGAAGGAGAAAGAGCTAAGAAGGTTTCTACATTCATTTTGCACCCTCTCCTAGGGTGGCGACTTGGGTGGAGGAGGAATTTAGTGCTTTCTAGGGCACATTTCAGTATTTTGAGTTGATATTCTTGTTCCTCATATTTTATAAGGCCGAAATCTACATTTTGGTATTTTTTGGGTTTGGAATCATCATTTCTAACCCTTAATGTGAGCTGTACTTCAACTGTCATTTATTTAATTTTTTGGTTGATAATTGTTCTAAAATATTGCTAAAGTGCCTCTACATACTTCGGATGATGTGAATGGTGATATATTGATGAATTAATATTTTTTCCTTGTTTCTATTCTAAAAATCAGACTGTTGTTCACTGCTATTCTACTTTTCAGTTGACTAATATAGATATTAGAAAATTTTCAGTTTGGGTTTGTGCTATTTCATTGCTTTTTCAGTTCAGCCCTACGTTAGAGAGCTGGGGAGGTTTTGAGGCTAAAATGATAGCCGACGTTAATAGAATATGAATTTTGTCACAATTTTCTAAATATAAGTTTGCCGACTTTACATCTGTTCATCTGCAATTGGATAATCTACAACAAGAAAAATGACACATCGTAGGGTAAAAGTCAACAAACTCATAATCAATAAGGCATGGCAAACATTTTTCTGCACAGCTTTCTCACTGGCAACAGCCGAGAAGAATATTGAAGCCCCTCACCATGGAGCCATTGTCAAACAGTACTAGAAGATGTCACCTACATGACAACTTATGTCCTTGTGCTCATGGCAACATTGACAACACTTTTGGTTCATGGAGTGTCTTATAAACCTACATCGACTCAGTTGTAATCAATTTACTCCTATACCCGACTAGAAAACCACAATGAGTTCTGCTAATCAATAAGAATAAAACTTTTAAGTGATTTCAGGGTGCAGTTGTTTTCTAGGTTCTAAAATTAGTGATAGGGTTTCACACATTCTACAAGTCTTTAAAAGTTAAAGAGAGCAAGGAGAGGACATAGCTTTTCATTTCAAGGGGACTATTTTTTCACAGCTGTAATTATTTGGAATATATTTTTAATTTTTTATTACAAAAATAGTGTCTTGTGATGTAGTGCTGATAAAATTATGTCCTCTCTGTCATCAATATGTCACTGATAAACATTGGTTCCGTCTCCTTAAGATGTTTCTTGCTTTGTGTGTTGCATTGGTTTTTTATTTTGCAGTTTTTATAAAAGGCAGGAAGCAGAGCATGGCTCTCCATCAAGTCTCCACCAAGGATCTGTCTTAATGGTCTTCAGACAAGAAATAGGGAAGCCGACACTAGTTCCAGCAGACTTTACTTTGAAAACATCGAATAAGTAAAAAATAGATTCCTTAGCCAGTAAGGCATTGTCATAGCCGGAAAGAAACTAAGTGTGGCATTTCTGATCTGTTCTTTTCGAGAGGGGTCAGGTTGAAGGCCTAGGTAATGAAAAGAGCTAGTGGAAGCTCAAGGACTTTCTGTTGTTAGCTCACAACAGAAAGTCCTTGTAGTTCTTCCTGAGAGACGATTGGAGTTAGCTCACAAGGAAAGACTAGCTGGTAGCATGTATAGGTCTGTGCATGTGTCTTTAGAAGTGAATCAACTCCAATGTTTGAATCACTAACTTCAATTTTTGAGCTGTCAGCCATGTTCTCTATCTGAAGAATTTCTTTTTCAAAATTTTCTCTTCCCCAATGACTTGTTATCAATTTCTTTCGACCCTCAATGTAGGTCTCATCTTCTTTGCCTTAAAAAATAAAAGCTTCAGGCATGTAGATGCTATCCCACTTGTCTAGTCCACATCGAGAATTTTATTTGCTCCAGGGCTGAGCACCTAGGTAGAGTACATTGACACATTTTGAAACATAGAGCTTTTATTTGCCTTCTGTTCCCATAAACTGCCAGTCTCATCATATATATGCATATGTCTTTAAATCAGCCTCACGAATTTGATAAAATACATTAGAAGATAACTTATATAAACTCCAATGTGTGGAAACTAAGCCAATCATAGAAATCATTAACACACCTCATTGTTATTAACGGGCGTTAAGATCTGCTATTACTTTGAAGAAGGGTGCTCAAATCTATGGTTGGGCATTGGAAACTGCTAACGGGTATTGGACATAGCTGAAAGGGCGTTGAAACCTCAACCAGAAGCTTTAAAATCTTGCTCGGAGTGTTTATTGGCTGAAACTGGTTGATGAGGCGTTGAAAGACTCGGAAAATCTACGTCCGAAGCATTGGTATTTTACTGCTAGGAAAAGCGTTGAAACTGCATGATAGCTTCAAATTTGTTGATGCAGAATGCCATCTGGTTGCGTGAAGCAGAAATAAATCTGGTAATGGTGCTGAATTTGGTCATTGGGAGTGTTGATTTTTGCAGGCTGAACCCATAGTTACGTGGGTCAAAAAGCAAGATGGGTAATTTTTTTAATTCTTGTATATTTATGTGAAGCTGGATTATTTTTTTTTTTAAAATTTTTTTCCCGTCGCTATGCAAAACTATAGTATTTAAATGTTTGGCAAAGAATATGTAGTTGGCTCCGTAGGCGATTTGGTAAAAGAGAGAAGCGAAACGAAGGTTGTGGAGGAGCTCAAGTTTTCGGTTCGAATCCCAGATGATTTCATACATAAATGTTAGATTAGCTTCATTTTGCAATTAATATGCAAACCCTTTAGAGACAAAGTGGAAAATTACCTTTAAAGAAATGATTAAAATTGTTTTTTTATGATGTATGTAAACCTTATAAAGTCAAGTGTAAAATTAACTTTGAAGAAATGGGGTTACAACAAAAGGTAAGTAGATTAGAAAATGTCACTATAGACATGTTACTCCTTAACACCTCCCTATTTTCAAAATGGTTGTTTTAAAAATAAGAACCATCTTTGTTTTAAAAGAGTTGGTAATACTTAGGCATTTACCTTTATTTTTATCCTTGCTTTGTTTAAATCATGGATTTAAGTATTACTGAATTTTGAAGTTGTTGGTTGTTGGGTACTCACATTAATTAACCTAAGTTTCATACTCATGATTTATATAGCATTCACATTTTGAAAATTTAGTACTCACATTTTATGTTTATAGTTTGCATAGAGCTCACACTCGTATTTTATTTTATATTCACACTTTTTTTAACCTCGAGTTCTCAAAAGTATCACTCACACTTCACATTTGCAAGGATTTATTGAAAGGAGTTTTCACTAACTTTTAGTTTGACCTTTTCATAGTTAAAGTAGTGAGGACTTGCACTTCACAAGTGCAAAAATTCAAAAGGACACGTCTCACGTATGTAAACAATTTCAACTCGCACTTCACAAGTGCGAGAATTCAAAAGGCTCGCACATCTCAAATGCAAGGATGCAAAGTTTGCAAAGGACTCCACAGATATCTCTCACACTTCTCAAGTGCAAGAGTTCAAAAATCACACCTCGTGAATCGAGAGTTTAAAATTCAATGTTATATATCACACTTCTCAAATGTGAGGCCTCACGCCGCAAGTACGAAGGCCGAGATAAAAATGAAGTCAAAATAAAAGATCAAATGACAAATCATTTGTCACCCAATCAACATAATACATGTGGCATCCATGTGACATCTAGAGGTCAAATAAACTAATTAAGGTCATGGCCATACTATCAAATTTAGCTTGTCTGACAAGTGTAAGGTCTACATTCAAAAGGCTAAATAATTCAAAAAACAACATTCCCTAAACAAAGAAGTATCAAATCATGAATTATGTGACATTAATGTAGAACATGTCGATTCAATTTTATAGATTGTGCAATATGAAACAAATTCATTAACCAAGGCAATTTACAAAGCACCCTTTTCAAAGCAATTTGTAGAGCTCGAATTTAACATTTGTTCCAGAGAGTTGAGCTTCCGAACTACAAATATTTATAGCGATTACCAAGTCAAATATCGAAACCATGGTAGGAGAAGCATGGCTTTCAAATCTAGATCGACGCCATTAATGAAGTCGACATGCATGTAGATCAAGTTCAAAGGGACGCAGACATTAGGGAACTCAAAACGGTTGACTCCATCAAAATGCGGGGCAAGCCAAAGGTATTTCCATTTCCCGATTTGCTTTCCCCATGTTTACCTTCACTAAAGCAAAGAAGGGGCTTTTACTTTCAAAGAATGAGGGGAATAAGGTAGCATTTATTTCTAGTTCAACTTTTAAAGTGTTTTATAAGCTACTCGAGGCCACCACAATCTATAATTCCACCACTATTGAGTCATGGATGGCTACCCATGATATTATAACCAGCTTATAGAATCGGGCCAAGGACCCAATTGATATTATGGATGATGACAACCCTATCAATATCTTCATCAAAATATTCGGGCATGGAGTACGATTGACATGGCCCTAATGAACATAGTGTATGAAAATCCCTCCATCAGAAAAATTAGATGTCTCTCGATCCCACCGCTTTCCCTAACAATTGATAATGGGAAAATTCCAGGTCCTTGGACATATAGTGTCCTTGAATTTATTCACATGAGGGATGCTTATGTCATAATAAGTCCTTCAACATGGTTTCATACTTGTTGGATGCTATCTCGTGGAATTTTGGTGTGCTCTAAATTTTTCCCTTCTTAGAAACCAGGGCTACTCAAGAAATAAATGAAGAATACTCAAACTTGTATGCCCACAAATTCAAGGCCTATATTGAAGATATCTCTGCAATGCTTTCGCTACAAAACATATTGGTTTCTCATGGAAAATTCTATGCCAATAATTCCTACCGATGTTTGAAGGCTATCAAGAAAATAGGGAATGCCTTCTTCTATCCATAATACATTGTCATAATGATAGATGGGCTTCTAACTCCACCATTGCATCTTCCTTATTATGTGTAAGATAAACTAGCTGAACAAGAGGTTTTCCAAATTAGCAATGGAATAACAAATAAATGTAAATAAAAGAAGCTAAAAACCCATCCTTCACTACCTTTGATAATAGGATTCGGAAATTCAAAAATGGCCAAGCTTCAATGTTGCACTTTCCCACGTACATTCCCTCAATCTCCCAAGGCATCCAACAAGATGGTATGACCCAAGGAAAAGGGTAGCCAAGCATTTATAGTCACTAAAAGGGAAGATCAATGTTACATTTACCAATGATACAAATGTCAATGACTGGGTGTGGATCACACAAGAGGATGACAAGCTCATCCAAAGAATATGCAGATTTCACCTCGAGCAATTCCTCCAAAAAGGAGAATTGGGAGATATTTTACAAGGAGAGTGCCCCTACATATCTAGATCCACCAAGGCATCCCTAAGGTCTTGGCTATCATGCTCCTTCTCCAAGGCCAACTAAACTAGAGAAGGTTGCAGAAGTTCAAGAGGTCACTTCTAGACCAAGTACATGTTCTCCACCGGTAGCCTATGATGTTTCCTCATGAAAGGAAGTACAAGAGGCCAAAGGAATAATCGTATATGCCACTGAGAGGTCGAATCAATTTAGAGAGGCCAAATAGGACAACCTTCTACCATCACATTTCCATCAAGACCATAACAAGGCCGGATTGAGCAAACTTTGATAGCCTAGAGTGAGCAATGGATTGATAACCCAAGAAGACCCCAAATCACAATCGAATTTAATAAAAAAAAGATACTCTAAGAAGAGTAACAAAGAAGAGGATGGCTACACACTAGACCCTCATTTGGCATGAAAACTTTGAGAACTTGTTCATTCTCACCAAGAAGAGGAAGACGAGAGGGTAAAAGGTAGCTAAATACTAGGAAGACCCTATTTCATTCATTCAAGACGTAAAATTGTTGTATTTGAAATGGTCTCGAGGTATACAAGCAAGGAATCAAGACCTAGAAACACAAGGTAGGGCCATTGTGCTCAAGAAATTGCTAATGATGTGGAGCAAACATTATTTTATCTCTTTGACATAGTAAAGAAGAGCATCAAGCTAAGAAAATAGGGTAAAATTTCGTAGGAAGACTCGCTTATTTATCAACAAAATGATATTCTTACAACAAGAGCTCTAAGTCATTATCCACCCATAGATCAAGGGGTTTGTGAATATCCTATTATAATCACAACCGATGATATTGGCTTATGACATACATATGCCAATTATAACAAAAAGGCACTCGGAAGACTAGGATGAACAATTAAACAGATTCCCACGAAACTAGATGATTTCATTTCAAGGGGAAACTACATATTTGTAGAAGCAACCATTCCCAAAATTTTGACATAGAATCAAGAAGCAAAGTGCAACATATGAATTTGCAGCCATCTTATATAGTTCATGGTCTACTTCTACAAAAATATCTCTGAGGAAAATGATGCAAGTACTTCACAAGTTATTGAGTTGGTATCTAAAGTTAAAGAGAAAATTCATAAGGTTATGACCCTTTGAGAAATATTAGGTACAATTACAACATCCCAAAATATCTTATTGGACAAATCCCCCCAAAATTTTAGGTAACCTATAATTGACCTCAAAAAGCTTGATAGGGACTATCTAATCTACAGAGATGCCTCGGTAGCTGCTAAGAAGAGTTCACACCGGCAACTCCAACCCAAAAAGATCCTATTGTAAAGTAGAACAATGAATAGTTATTAGAACATTCTAAGAGGCATGTTGGGCCTTATCTTTATCAGAAACACCCTAACATAAATTAGTTAAGATATTTTTGTTGAGGTTAATTGTTTATTTTGTAACCCTAGTTATCTTTCTAAATTAGGAGGTGAAATGTGGCCTCAACTTGTATAAGTACATATCTCCTCCATTTCAAAGGGAGGTGAATTCTTGATTCATATATGCATGCTACTTGAAATTGATCCATGCAATTTGAAATTGTTCTCTCACCGCATTTTTTAAAAATTTCTTTGTGAAGGTGTACTTGATACTAAAATCATTTCTATGCTTTATTTGTGATCTTTAAATTGTTCTTTTGCAAGTTTAATGAAAATGTGGCAATAGTTTTAATTTGGGAGGCTAAATAGATGTGCATCTAATAAATTTAAATAATTTGTTCGAAAGTTAGAACTTATCTATTACAATCAATGTTTTAATGTCCTTTGAATCTATGCACCAAAGAGCATCTTAATTTGTGTATGAGTTAAATTAGTGCTCATGTTTATTTTAAAAGCATAAAATATCTAATTAATTAATGTTAATCTCATGAAGCATGATTTCTATAGAAATTTCTTTTCTTTTCCCTTTCCCTTTTTGCTTTTCTTTTAAATAGTACCCTTTAGTTAGACTAGACTTAGGAATGTTGTATATACAATTTTGGTGAGAAGGTACATGGAGTGGTGTTAGAATGATTTAAAATTGTAGAAAACACTCTTTATTGATCTTAGAATATTAATACCCCACAACTTGTGCACTGAGAAAGCTATTGGATCTAAAAAGAGGACATCATATATTGTTTTCATGTTGAAAGTATGTGTGGCATACACACATCAATAATAAAAAAGAGGTAAAATATGACGCTAGAAGGAGGCCCTTTTGTAAATCCCATAGATAGAGGGCATTCCTTTGCACTAAGACATATATAATCTTGATATTGCAGTTTATATGAACTTTCTATCTTCAAAATTTGTCACTAATTGTCCATATACGCTAGATTTTCCAAGAATTGTAACCAAGTCCCAACTAGATTCAAGATTATCTCATGTATCTCTAAATTTTAGTAGGAATCCATAGTCTAATAAAGGGATACCTAAGGTAAATAAACCACCAAGTCCTCCCAAATTAGGTAATCCATCTTTCCTAGTTTTACCCACAATGATTGGTTGGTCTTCAATTAATATTCCTAGTCATGTCCATGATTTACCCAATAATCCAAAGAAATGTCTTGTATTTGATCCTTTAAGTAGTATTTCTATCATGGAGCATATTAGGACCTTCAAATCATCTCTCGAGACTTCTAAATGTGACAAATAAAGATGTATCATGTATACTTTTCCCATTTTCACTTTGAAAAGGTACATATGATTGGTTCTTAAATCTACCCCAAGATTCCATCACTAGTTGATAGGATTTCCATGATATTTTTACTAAATATGGAAGAATTACTAGCCCAATAGTCTTACATCAAAGGCTCACTACCCTACAAAGGGATACCAAAGATCCCATTAGAGCCTTTAATGCTAGGTTTTAGAAAATCTACAACCTTACCACTAATCCATATAAGCCCATAGCTAGATTTTACCTTCAAGTTTACAAGAATGCCTCTGATCCCATGACTTCAATATTTCTAAGATCTCAAAATATCAGTAACCTAGAAAATGTGTATGCAAAAGAAATCAAAATAGATGAACAAATGCACCCTTATGGATTTGTTGCCTTTTCCTTTCAAAATCCACATCTCGAACCAATTTCCCAGTTTGGCCAAAATGTTTCAAATCCCACATAGAAACCAATATTGAATGTCTATCCAATTAGAGCCTTTAATGCTAGGTTTTAGAAAATCTACAACCTTACCACTAATCCATATAAGCCCATAGCTAGATTTTCCCTTCAAGTTTACAAGAATGCCTTGATCCCATGACTTCAATATTTCTAAGATCTCAAAATATCGCAACCTAGAAAATGTGTATGCAAAAGAAATCAAAATAGATGAACAAATGCACCCTTATGGATTTGTTGCCTTTTCCTTTCAAAATCCACATCTAAACCAATTTCCCAGTTGGCCAAAATGTTTCAAATCCCACATAGAAACCAATATCAATGTCTATCCAATTAGTTATGTAGTACCAAATTAAAAATAATATCGCTTAATCCCACACCGATGTTGATCCACAAGCAAATGACATTCGTGCCTTGGTCTCTATTAATAATGTCAATCCCCAAGTGTCGAGTCAAGATAATGCAAAGAGGGAATTGGATTCTATTCAAAGGATGGTATGAAAATTGGGCCACGAATTCTTAAATTTTCAAAGGTGTATATGAAATATTGGAGAAGGGACTTCAAATATGAATTACAGTTACCAAAGGTACAATAACATGCCCTTCAACAAAAACAACCAGTATGGCGAGTTTTCCCAAAATAAAATGTTATAGATTAATGTATGTGAAATTACACTACCCCATCGGCGAAGAGTACACAATACAATCAATTATGGTGCATGATATTGTATTGAGTTTTGCCATGCTTTTAAGTCTTTCAATGAACTAGATAATTATGAAATAGTTCCAAATACTAATGATATTGTTGGTTCATCTAACCCATATAATAACATCAAGCCACGTAACATTGTTATGATGGTGGGAAATTATTGTCTTATTTCACCGAGGACAACGAATCGCAAAAAAATATAGATGAGATGCATGCATTTCAACAACATCATAAAGGTAATTATGCATTGAGGAGAAAGACAAACAACACTACTTTAACACCTACAAATATTAACACAACACTTCCTAATCCAAAGGCCAACAATGATCCTCCTCTTCTAAAAGGAAGTGATCCTCGTCCCACAAGAAAACTCGTATGTATTTCTAAAATTGGGTACAATATCAGTAGAAGATATCAAGAATATTAAATCAAATATTACATTACATGAACTTTCTTAGTGATTATGCTAACATGTAAATACACAAGCCTAATCTAATGCAAGTTTGCAGTAAATAAATGAATGTTGAAATACTGAAATAATACCCAAGCAAAATAAACTAGAAAATATGAAACCCTAATGTGCAAAGAGGGTTAGAAGAGCCTTAGTTGATTCATAAATATTTATGGATTGTGTCATAGTGGAGACCGGATGAACAGATATGAAATACCTTCACATAAAAGCATGGAAAAATGCAGATCCTACAGATTTGACTGGAATGGGGAGCCTGGAGAAGGATAGAGGCACCCACATGCACCATGGTCTATGTAGATTCTCATAAAACCTCCTCTGAGGTGTTGCAAGAGGTTCACACTTGTTTGCCTTTTGTTGTGTGTATCTCGCTGAATTCTATCGAATGTCTCTGAAATCCGAATGAATGAATCATCCAAAACCCCAAACAAAATATTAAACACTAAAAAGAAAGATGCAAATGAAGGGGTTGGACTCAGTACTTAGTGCCAAAATTTTGGACTTATCATTGAGCCTACACTACATCTCTGACCTAATGTAGTTCTCGTGTGTGTAAAAATTATGTCCTAGGTTGCTCTTATGTCACCACACTTTGTGAGTAACGAGCAAGTAACTATATGTAGAATGTAAATAATGTGTGCATGGAAACAACATGACTCCCTCCTATAAAGTATGATGCAGATGATCCGACCTTTTGTGTCTTGTGATGGATCTAGATGGATGCAAATGTAGTTATAGATGCCTTTGATGGATGCAACCTTAGGTGGAGATAGTAGATATTTAGTGATTGGTCCCTTATTATAATCACATAACTTTATATTTATATGATTCCCTTGCTTGAATTTTGTAATTAACCCCAAAAGGCTAATGAGAAAAAGATAAGATGCTCAAACGACTAGAAATGACCCAAAAAGTGTGACCAAAGTACAAAAAGGACAAGGGCACCAAGAGGGGATGGGGTTGCTTCTGCACCGCATCTTAGTTGGGCGTTAGTGTCTAGAATGAAAATGTTGAAAGATGAAAAGACAGCCGGATAAGTAAGAGTGTAGGATTGAAAACAAAAGGATAAAACAAAGAAAGGTGGCCAAAGACATGGGTTAATTAGTACTTTTCTCACTTAGGAACAATATGAATAGTAGTATACAATCAAGACTAGATAATGACTCAAAGTGTGTGATTTTCTATCTACCTTTGCCCTCACTTTATGTTGGTAAGAAGAATTCTTGGTAACATAAAGTAGATAGAGATGCGTACTGATATCCATGTAGATTGATGTAGAAAGTATGCTAAGGGACTAGACAAAGTGTGGAGTGATAAAAATATGGAGCGTGGAGACTAAAGATGCAAAAGTGTAAAAATGTGATGAAAATGAACCTAGGGCAGAAAATGTGTGTGTAAATCTCGATGTGTGTGATGTACCTGTTGTTAGTATCATGTTCATGTTGTTGATGTTGATTGCTTGCTTCCCATACGAGATGGACTCGCAAAGAGAAGACAATCAAGTAGTCAAATATGCATGTATATGTATAAAAATCATGTAAGGAAGTATGTAAAAAAATGTTGAAAATGTGAAAAGGAACATGTGCACTTGATCCATGATGAGGAAATAGTGCGAAAGGATCATGTTGATGAAGTGTGAGTTTTTGGGTGATCTCATGCTATCAAGCAAAGAAGTATAGGGAGGAAAGTTTTATTTATCCTTCAACCTTTAATTACTTCCCAAAACGTAGAGATCTCTCAGACTCGTCTGGTTTTGTTGGAGATTTGATGCCACAAAATAAGTAGTGTAGAGAGGAAGGTTTGGTGTTATCCTCTAACCTTTAATTGCTCCCCAAAATAAAACACCATTGCAAATGATGTGTACCAACGCATGTTCTAAGGACAACCTTCCCTGTAAAAGTCATTGTGTATGAGTTCTATAGACTGTGCTGAACCTAATCGATGTGTAACTACCCCCTAGTTATAGGCACTCCAGGAAAGGCATCACTATACTAAGGACCCAAGTTTGATTCTATACCCCGAACCAAACTATACCGTACTCATGTGATGTGTTGTATACTATGTGTAGACCATTATATGGGGTGACTGATTCACCCAAATGATGCCCCCCTCTTTGGGGGTGCATGCAACATCGTTGTAGGAGTATGTGGCCCAAAAGAGGACTCGACTGACCGCTGGAATTGTGCTCTACGGGGGGAAGGGATGTGCTTGGTAGAAATAAAGACACACACAAACAAGTGGTTAGGAAACAAGTGTTATTATGAACATGCATGCAAGACAATTGTAAGCTACGAAGACAATGTGTAAGATAGGATGTAAGTAAACACGCAAGAAGACAACATAGACCATGAAAATTGGGTTGCATAAACATGGATACCACTCACGGTATCACAAGATAATCAACATCGAAAAGACATACAATTGTGCACACAAAACAAAGGGAAAATTCCGTAAACAATGGCATACAATGACAAAAATACAAGCAATGTAATATATATCCATGGAAACAAATAGACCTACGTAACAAATGATGCACATAAAGCACTCGTTAGCATGTTAGAAAGATACAAAGTATTTCAATGCGTGTATGAGCCGATAAAAATGGCATACAATGATAAGAAAATACAAGCAATGTAACAAATAACCATGGAAATAAATATCCCCATGCATAGAAAATGATGCACATGAAACACCCGTTAGCATGTTAGAAAGATAAAAAGTATTTCAATGCGTGTATAAGTCGATAATGAAATGTGTTATGAAATAAAATGAAACGATAACACCCGTAATGCATGAATGTAGATGTCCTGGGAGCCGATATGGGAATGGTCATAGGTACTGCGCCAAACATCCATGTTGCATGTAATGGCCCTGTATAATCTGCGATCACAACTAGAAAGTAAGTGAACACGCATGTGTGTATGATAAATATAATGACATAATATATCTATCTAGCATGTGTAATAAAGTGACCATGTACAAGTAAATGCAAGAAAAAGTAAATGTAACCAAGATATGTAGTATGTTGTGGATGGATGGAATGGAATGTAAAGTGAATGATAGGAGTCATGTACCCCCTAAGTGAATGGAATTGTATGCAATGAGGTTCATTTGTTATGCTCCCCTCGGCATTTCACGAATGAATCGTAAATGAGAGTGTATCATCGAGAAATTATAGAACCATATGTTATATCTAGCATGATGTGATGAATGTGTAGTGATGATATGTAATCTAGAGATGTGGTGCGAGAATGTAGATCATTTAGCTTAAAGTGTATATCAAAAAAAGATAACTCAAGAAGTGATGATTTAGCCTAAAACATATATCACTAAAGGATGTTAGAAGAAGTGATGATGTATCCTATAATGTATATCACTAATGGAGGAATGTTGCATGATAAAAAAATTGAATGGTTGAATGTGTGGGTGTGATGAGGTCCATTTAATTTGTATACTCTCAATAGTCTAGTATGGACCGCGAGAGTAGAGTGTGTCATCTGGGTAGTGAGTGCAAAGTGTGTATAAGCGGATGAGTAGGATGTGCAATATGTGTATTGTGTAATGTAGGATGTATAGTATGTAATGCCAAATGTGTAGATGATATAAGATGTGTGGATGCATAGTAAATGTAAGACATAAGATGTAAGATGTAAGATGTAGGATGTATGTATGTAATATGTGTGAAGATGCATGATGTGTAGTGTCTATTGTGTAGTGTGTGAGGTTCATGTGTATAGGATGCCCTCAACAATCAAGTGTGAACCGAAGCACAAGAGTGCTTCATCGGGTATTGGTGAATGTTAATGTGTGTCAATAGGTGTGTGTTTCCGATTAAGGGAGGGAAGTACACATAATTCCCCCAAGTGTGTAATGGTGAGCGAGCTATCCAATGAGAGTAAAAGATGAAGTTCCTCTTCTCGATGATCGTGGTGGCCAAAGCGTGTGATCATGATCTAGGAGTGGTGGTATAACAAATAAATGTTGTGCATGTGAGTGAATCCTATGTGTGTCGGATGGATGATTATATGATGTGTATCAATGTGTAAGTGATGGAGATGTAGGTGAAGTAGCGTACGCAGGTGGTGATCGACACCTACGTGGAATAAAACGAGGCCGTGATTTGTGCCAGATGTGGTAACTATCCTAGGAATGGGCCTATATTGCTTTGTTGGACTAGCAAAATGATGAGATCATGTAGGTTGTATGTGAGTAGGTGAACTAGGAGTAGATGGTGCTTTAGGTTTTATGAGTTGTGGCATACTAGATGAAGCAGATGATACACTATTCATTGTGAGAGGCGGTTGTGACCATGGAGTAGATGGAGGTATACCATTGATAGAAATGAATTGATTGTTATGAATGAATTTTAGATGCAAATGATTCATGGAGATGATAGAATTAGACCTGGATCAAATTGAGACCTAAGACCATGTCATACCCATCAATTCCCGGTCCACAAAGAAGGGCACCAACATAGTAAGAGGACCTATCAGTAAATACACTAGCCTAATCTAATGCAAGTTTGTAGTAAATAAATGAATACTGAAATACTAAAATAATACCCAAGCAAACTAAGCTAGAAAATATGAAACCATAATGTACAAATAGGGTTAAGAGCCTTAAGACATTCAAAGATATTGTTGAACTATATCGCAGTGGAGACCGGATGAACAGAGATGAAAGAACTTCGCACGTGCTTGGAAAATGTAGAGCCAAATGATTTGACAAGACAGGGGGCATCCGGAGAAGGATAGGAGTGCCCGTGGGTGCCTGGTCTAGATTCCAGGAACCCTAGTTTATGTAGAAGCTCAGAAAACCTCCTCTAAGGTGTCACAAGAGGTTCTCACTTGTTCACCTTTTGTTGCGTGTATGTCATTGAATTATGTTGAATGTCTCTATAAATCTAGAATGAATGAATCACCTATAAAACCCCAAACAAAGCATCAAACCCTAAAAATAAAGATGCAAGTGAAGGGGTTAGATTGTCCTCGCCTGCCAAAATGTTAGACTTATCACTAAGTGCCACACTACATCTTAGACCCAATGTAGTTCTCTGTGTGTGTGTGTGAATTGTGCCCTAGGTTGCTCTTGTGCCAATCACACTTTGTGAGTAATGAGCAAGTAACTAGATGTAGAATGTAAATAATGTGTGCATGGAAATACGATAATCCCCTCATATTAAGTGTGATGTAGATGAATCAACCTTTTATGTCTTTTGATGGAGCTAAATGGATGCAAATGTAGCTATAGATGCCTTTGATGGATGTAACCTTAGGTGGAGATAGTAGATGCTTAGTTTTTGGTCCCTTATTATGATCACATAAATTTATATTTATATGATTCCCTTGCTTGAATTTCGTAATTAACCCCAAAAATTCCAACTATGAAAAATATAAGATGCTCAAACGACTAAAAATGACCCAAAAAGTATGACCAAAGTACAAAGAGGACAAGGGCACTTAGAGGGGACGGGTGCCTGACGTTGGCATCCTAGCTGGGAGATGGTGTCTAGAATGACAAATTCCGAAAGGTGAAAAGATAGACTAAGAAAGTAAGAGTGCAAGACTTAAAAAGAAGCATAAAACAAATAAAGGTGGCCAAAGACATGGGTTAATTAGTACTTTTCTTACTTAGGAACCATATGAATAGTAATATGCAATCGAGACTAGATAATGACTCAAAGTGTGTGATTTTGTGTCTACGCTTAGATTACAAAACGAAGGGATTTATTATTGAAATTCTTAGCGAACAAGACCAATAAGGACCCACAAAAAGCTTCCCATACCAATATAGCTCTATATAAATGTAAGGTTAAAGTCCCACCCTTCCTGTTCACTATAAGAATATTATGAAGAAATCTACACAATTGTTAGTAGATTCTGGGACTTAAGCTAACATCGTGCTTTTAATAATTTACAAGAAGCCTAGCCTAACCTGAATGAAATCATATAAACCGGTAGTCCAATTATAAAAATCCAAAGTAGAGATGATAGGTGAACTCTTTAATATATATATGCAGCTATCCTTGAGCCTATGATGTAACAATTCATGTACATACAAGTCGTGGAAATCCCAAAAGCCTATGACATTATGTTGAGAGGGTATTATTTGAGGGTATCAAATGGATACATGTCCACTAACTATTCCCATATGTGGATGCCATGGAGATACATCCCAAATTAGATCATGATAGAAATAGAACCCAAGATGAAGCACATGATTACTAAGTATAATAAAAAATGAATAAATCATGTTTTGCTCAACTAATATTGAAGTATACACTTTGGATGTAAAGGAAACAAATCTACCTGAAGAGACCCAAGATACTTAAGGATTATGGTCTTTACAATTTGGTATGGATTTCTCTAAACAAAGTCCCGTAGTAGGAGTTTTTTAAAAGGCCCTAAAGACCAACAAATTTCTACCTCTTATAAACTCCAATTCTCTTGTGCCAACAATTTGGTTGAATGTAAAGCTTTAGTATTGGGAGTGTAGTTTTCCATCAAAGAAAAAAATGAAATAAATAAAGGTTTTTGGAGACTCATAAGTTGTAGTTAATCAAGTAAGAAACAAATATCAATACAAAAATTCCTATCTCAAGAGACATGGGCATAGATTTTGGGATCTTATTGAATCTTTTGATGATTTTAACATTTTTTTGTGTCGAGGAAGCAAAATTAGGAGGTCGATGCATTATCTACTTATGTTACTACTCTCACACCCACTCAAGAGCCGAAAGAATAAAGGATGTTTGCGAGAATTGGTACCCATAATTTACGTGGTTAGACAACATAGAACATTTTCAAGCATTTAATGATGGCTATCAAATCATTAAGTTTATGAATAGTTCAAATGTTTTTGAGTCCGAGATCATTGGTGAGAAAGATATGAATGAATTTTATGAGGATGGTGTCATAAATCTTAAATAAAATAGAATCCTAAGGGTATGATATTCATTGAATTGATGTTTGGCCTAGACCAACAAACCAAAAACACTACAAAACCCACTTGGCAAATGACAAGGATTATACCTAGGTAAATCTTGGAACTAAATAACATCCTAAGTTAGTTAACATAGGCTTAACATGTTCAAATGATGAAAGAAACAAGGTAAAAACCCTTTTAAGGAGCTATAAGGATGTCATTACCTAGTCCTATGATGAATTGAAGGTATTCAATCCTATAGTTATTACTCATATTATACCACTCATGAAAAACCACAATACTTTTAGACAAATACTAATACCAAAGTGAACCCAATTCTATAACTTTTGATTAACAAAGAAGTGAAGAAATTACATGTTTTTGCGATAATTTTCCCCATTAGACACTCAACTTGGGTGGCAAAATTAGTTTCTGTTAGAAAAAGAATGGATAAATCAAATTATGTGTAGATTTTATGAACTTGAACAAAGCTTCCAAAAATGATAATTATCTTCTTCCCTCTCTAGATGAGGTCATGCAAATAATGAGTGGTTATGAGATGATATATTTTCTGGATGGATTTTCATTTATAATCGGTATTTGTAGACAAGAACAACAAAATGAAGTCTACCTTTACAACAAAATGGGGAATATTTTCTTACAAGAGAATGCTATTTGGCTTAATCAACATTGGGGCAAAAAGGGCCATGGATCATGCTTTCTAAGGTTCAAAAACAAATGTATTATTATTTATGTGGATTATCTAACAAGTGTTTTCCAAGGATAGGCCATGTCATGTGGGACATCTATAAAGGGTCTTTGAAAGATGAAAAAGGTAAGCCATCTTGCTAAATCCAAAAAAGAGCATATTCTGCATAATAGAAGGTAAATTTCTTGGTCACATGCTCACAAAATAAGGTATATCTATTGACCCTCATAGGATTAATAGCATTTCTAATATTGGTCCACAAAACAATAAAAAAATTTGAAATATTTCTTTGGTAAGATCAATTTTGTGAGGAAATTTATTTATGGTTTTGTAGAGATTGTCATACCATTGAATGCCATACTAAAAATGGATGCCAAAGTTAAATGGACTATTGTGTTAGAAACACACTGAATTAGAGGGGGGTGAATCATTCATACAATTTTGTTTAATTCATTATCCATAACATACATTCATGATTCAAATGAACCACTCAACATACATCATCAATTGTGAGCTTATTAAGTGTGTAACAACCATCTAGAAGTGAAAGAGACGAGAAAACACATGAACACTAGATATAAAGTGGGAAACCCTCAAGGGGAAGAAAAAACACTAAACCTTTGCATATATTACACAATAGAAAGGAAATTTAGTGAATCACCAATTCCACAAGGAGAACTAACCCCTAGGTTAGTAGGACACCAATCCTACAAGGAGCACCAACCCCTAATTTAGTGAGGCACCAACACCAACCCCACAAGGAGACTATAACCCCTAATATGATAAAGCACAAAATTAGACACCTGAAGATGAAGATCACTTGAGTAATTCATACTCCAACAACTAATTGTGATCACTGGTTCAACTCCATCCACTCAAAACTCTCTCAAATAGTCCTCTCTCCTACTTCTCTCAAACTTGCACCTTCATATGTTGATTAGGTCTAATGACCTTGAATAAATTCTCCTAAAATATTCTCGAATATTTATGAATCTTCTCAAATCTTCCCGTGATCCGTCTAACGCCTTCTTTCACTTCCTCTAGCTCGCTCACATCCCCATCATCAATACTTTTACTAATGAGAAAATAAATGCACTTTTGTACATGACTCATGCTTACACAACCATATAGGTCGGACAAGACCAATAAGTTCGGTCATGAATTACATAAAAAAACACTACATAACATTATAAATTACATTTCAAGACCCTTATAGGTCAGCATATGCTTTACAATCAAGAACCATACAAACTAGCTCAAAACATGCCTCAATCACTCTAACGGTAACATCATGAACTTCAAGGACATCTAATAGCTCCACCTTGACTCTAAAATCTCTCAAAAATTCATAAACAACCTCTCAACACTATCTATAGTCAAAATGACATCTTCAGCCTCCATCTTCAACATAGAGCACACTAAAAGATAAACACCTCCAATTAGGTCTATAAGCACCTAAAACCGGTCTTCAAAAAACAAGCTACTTCACGTATCAAAACAACTTGTTAAGATAACTTGGGCGCATGAATAATTGAGGCATGACCCCAAATGAATCTCCAAATCCATTAGACTCCACCACATAAGGAAGAATAATCTAAGACACTTCCATCTACATCACCGCTCAAACAAGCTGATAATGCACAAAACAAGGTCTTCAAACTGGGCTCATTTAGACCTTAAATATCTTCACCAAGGGTCATAAGACACATCAATATAAATATAATTATTTATAATAATTTATCAAACTCATAAAATTCACCAAAACAAGGCTTAAGACACTAAAACCTTTCCATCTCTGAAACTAGTCAAATTGGCAATTAGGTCTCAAGAACTAGTCTTGAGCACAACATGCACAAACACCTCCAAGTCCACTTCCAAGCACTGAAACCACTTGGAAAACTTCACTAGAATCCATTCCAACATTATCAATCACTCATAACCATATTTCACGTGGATATAACTCACTTTGCATACTTGTTCCATCATACCTTCTTGGCATGCCTAATAGGGCCAATTAGGCCATTAGGGTTTCAACATGAAACCACCTCATTTGATCACATCATGGAATAAAAAATTCATATAAAACCTATAAAAGTTGTTCAAGCTAAAATTCCATTGTCATAACATGCAAAACATAAAAACACACTTCATACCATCATGACTAGTTTTGCACACATAATCCCATTCACGATAGGATACATTGGAAGACCTATTACAACAAATTTTTCTACTAAACCTTCCCAAAAATATTCGTGATCATATAGCATACATCCCAAGATTTTTTGAACACTTTGTTTCATTTCATGAAACCTTCATCTCAACTTTGAAACAACAAATATCCACAAAACTAGGGTTTTTCTCCATCTTACCAGAATACCTGGAACATGAAACCACCACCAAAATGAGCTCAGAAAAATTCTCTACAAACCTGAAGCTTCACATTTTATTTACCATGCAATTTGGAGACCATAACATGAATTTCTTTCCTATCACTCTACTGCTAGGGTTTAACAAGGGTTTTGACTCGTTACTACTTCTTAATAATAGTTCATAAAGCTTCTATGTCCAATTTACCTCATTCCACTTGTTATGTCTTCTTAACTCCATGTACTAACATCCCTCAAAGGACTAGGACTCCATGAAAAGTGTTCATGTGTGGGTGAGCATATGAAGCTGATATATTAAGATGGGTTTTTATTTTTAAGAGCTCGACAGAGCCAAAATGATTTTCTTGCATTGTCTTTACTCTTCTCCGACCTAAAACTTGACACACACCTCTGAACAATGTTATTGATGATGTCAAATGCTTATCCATGCTTTTACACACTTGAAAAACTCTAGACACTATGAATTGCATTATCTTTCTTTTGGTCATCATAGTTCTTTCTTTAAATGACCTTGTACTGCATTAAACACCTATACCATAACCTTGAAATCTTCCACACATGTTATGAAATGTAATATCACTCCTCTTATGCTTGTACCAACTTGCTCTACCTCTTTTCACACGCTGCCATCTCATTCTTGCTTACACTAGATCAAGAACAAGGCCTAGAGTGGATTGTTTCACCAAATGTCATACACAAACTTACCTTTGCTTCACCATACAGACCTACTAACACCTTAGACACACCTTTCATGAAATATTAAAGCTCGTGAGAAACCTCTGAATAACTTTGGAGTTTTATACCATGACTATACTAACTTTAATATCTACCAAGAACATGTTATTCCACCAATGCAACATAACAACTACACCTAAACATCACTTGAAGAAACCAAAAATAGACACTACTAATCAACCTTCAAGCTTAAACATGGATGACACCTCCTAATGACTCCTTTACAACCTTGAAACCATTTTACATCATTGACACTTGACATCAATTACAACAACAAGAGCACATTGTCTAACAATCACCCCCTTTGTCATTGATGACAACCATATCATGCAAACACCTACAAGACTCCTTTTCATGTTTCTGAGTATAATCTCCCCTTTGACATCTAATGAAAAAGGCCCTTGACATGAAAACAACTTAACAATAAAAATAACAACAATACACTACTACTTACTTGCTCCCCATTGGTTATCTTCTTATCTTCAATCTGCCGCATAAGATTCATGGACATGTATAACATCTTCAAACCTCTTCATATCTAAACTCAGACTCAAATCCACTTAGCTCCCCCTTGCATATTGCATACTTCTTCATATACCTTCTTGATTTAACATTCATGCTTTTAGTATATCTTTTTCCTTTTAGGACTCATTAGAGGTACTCCGATCACCTTAGAAATTTGTTATCTCGTCAAGGTATTCTTGCACAACCCTGAATCATTTCATCCCACCATTTTTGAAGGATATTTCTTTCTAGCAAAATTATTTATTGACTTGTCATAAAATGAAACCAAAACTGAAGTAGAGCATACCTTTTATGTTATTAGTAGTGTCAGGTATTGTTTATGGCAATAAACCTCTTTAATCATACATACTACACTCATATTTTGACTGATAATCCTCACAAAATATACCTCCATGATGTTTATGATACATAATTAACACAACTCCAATCATTAATTGTTATGTACCATAATCCTTATGGTCTTGTCAAGTATTTAATACTTTGATACCTAATAATCATTAGTTTAAGATCTTTAATATATTTCTCCTTAAAGAACTTTCCAAGAAAACTTGTAACACTATATCCATTCAATAGGATCCTTTATGAATTTTCAAGACATCTCAATGACTCTTTCATCTTCACATCTCTTGACAGGGGATAATATGAACACACGCACCTCTCATACCAAATGTCTCTTCTTATTGATCACAACTATTTGGATGGAGTCTAACTGTCTTACATTACATCACAATACTTCCTCCTTAACTCTTTGTAGGCACAATCATGAATACCTTCTTGAATAACCTACAACATTCCTAATATGTCATCTTCATTTTGGATTATTAAACTCGTGAGTAACCTGACTTGGTTTCATATCCACATGTTGAGTATTTTTTCATTGATGTAAAAGGTACAACATTAGTGTTGATGGAAATATTGAGGTTTGAATATTTGTTTTATATTCAACATTACAACATTAGTGTTCGTAAAATATTTATCCATGTCAAAATTAGTGTGATGTCAAAATTTAAATATTTTAATATTCAACATCACCAAGGAATCTTATGACTCATAGCGGGATGTGTAATGGCACATTTTTAAATGGGGTACATTTAAAAGGAAGTTACTTAATGCATGTCGAATGTGTAAAATAAAAACGGGAGTTACATTTTCATTAGTGATGAGTTATGACATGGAGGAGTTACAAATTGATTTTAAAAGCATGGAGGAGTTACAAATATGAATTTAAAGAGAGAATATATCTTTATGGGGCAGATTTTTCATATATGGAGCATTAAGGATGTGTAAGGGAAGTTGGTTATGTGTATTTATTGAAAAATATGAGTTACACTTGATTGTGTAAAAGAATATTGCTATTTGGAGAAAATATTTAATATTTTTGTAACCACTAAGTGATGTTGCTTACTCATTCCAAATATGGCACACTTTTTAAGGAAATTGGCCCATGGTATGGGCACATGGTTTTAGGGAAACCACAAGTGGGTTTTCCTCTCCTTCTTCCTATATAAACAAGTGTTGTGTGCACATTTTTAAGTGCGAAACAGAGAGAGAGCATTTTGTATGAGTGTGATATGTATGTGAGCTAATATTATAAATATCTTAAGTGAGTATAAGTATGTGAGAGAAAATAAAGAAGGAGAAATATTATTCATTTGTATTGCAAATTTTTTGGAGTGGGTGCTTCAATTGGGATTGGTGTCTCCAAAATTTGGTGCTTAGAATCATAGATTACATAGTCGGTGGTGTTTGCATTCAAGGGATGAATTGGTGTTCGCCTTGGAAATTGGTGTCTTTTTGTGAGTGGGTGCTCAAACCTTTTAAACATTATTTTATTTCGGTTGGATTTGGACAGATCCAAGCGGTTTTTTGGTGGATGTAGCCCACACTGGGTGAACCATGGTATATATAGTGTTATGTGCATTTGATTTTTGTGTGTTCTCTCATTTTATTTTCATTTTTGAATATCTTATTAAGTGTGAGAAAAATTAGTAAGTTGGAGAAAAAAATTAAAAGTTTTGAATATTGATTCACCTACTCTCTCAGTATTCTCATGCTTCTAACAATTGGTATTAGAGTAGGTTCCTTATGTGTAGCTTAACAGCTAGAAGGTAGATCAGAAAGCACGATGACAACTTAGGAAGGATTCTCCACAAAATCTCTGTTGTTTGATGGATCAAACTATGCCTTTTGGAGCATAAGGATGCAGACCTATTTGAATTCTCTTGGACACGATATTTGGCAGTTAGTTGAGAATGGCTATACGACACCAACAACTCCACCGGCCAGATTAGGGCGGTAAGAGAGCATGTGAAAATAATGCTAAAGCTATGAATGTTATTTTGTGTGGTGTAAGAGATTTGGAGTTTGTAAAGATTATGCTTTGTAAATCTTCCAAGGAGATGTGGGATAAGCTCAATAGTTTATATGAAGGAGATTTGAAAGTAAATATGACAAAGCTTCAGACACATAGAAGAAAGTTTGAAATTCTAAAGATGAAGGAGGAAGAGAACATTGTAGCATATCTACTCCATGTGGATGAGACCATAAACATGATTATAGGTTTGGGTGAAGAGATGGAAGACCCGGTAATAATACAAAAGGTATTAAGATCTCTACTTACTAGATTTGATGCTAAAGTTTAAGCTATTGAAGAACTTAAGGATTTAGATAAAATGGAAATGGATGAATTAAATGGAATACTCACGGCTTATGAGTTGTGAACATAACCAAATAAGCCAGGAAAAGAGAATCCACTTTCAAAGATTTGAAAGAAAAGGATAAGAAGGTTGAATTGGATGATGAATCCGATGATGAAGAAGAAGCCCTATGGGTGATGTTGGCTAGATTTTTTGCACAATTGAAAACCTAGGTAGTCATGAGATAAATCTTCCTCATTTACCAAAGTGAGGCTCCTCTTGTAAGATTTTGTCAGTTATATATCCTAATATCTATTTGTGGGTATTACTTAAACTATGTAGCTCATGAACCATAACTAGATAGTTCTGCAACAAGTAAGCCGATGTAAAAGAAAAGAAAAAATTTGTAGAAGAGGAAAACAATAGGAAATGGGGGAAAGGAAAGAGTATGTGCAACCCAATCAATAGTTTATAGAGTTGATCGCGTGCACTAAACATAGAATTCACACAGAATTCAAAGCAAAGGAAACTTTCAGATCTAGATCTAGAATAACACAAAGTTTATGAATAGATCTAGAAATAAATACGAGACAAATGCACCGTTGACACAAAGTTCTCTAGAAATCTCTTCTCTATTCCTTTGCTTGTAGAAAGCTATCAAGGGTTTCAGCTCAAAGTCTGGAACACAAGAATGTTGATTAAAAATTCTCCTCCCTAACCCGTAGGTTCTTCCTCTATTTATAGTGTATAAAGGGCAATTACAAATAGGAAGCTTTAAATGAATTCCCGCATGCGGAAGCTATGAAAAGGGAAACAACTGGCAATCTTCCTCCTAGAATTCCTCTTTGCATGACATGCATGATTTATAATTGAAAAATAAAACCTTCTATTTTGCATGTCTGCCACCTATTTCCAAGTAATTGACTTCTTCAAGTAACGGCTTTTAAACCAATCACTTAAGTTTTATAATTTAATTGATTGCTCAATTACTTTGTCGGAGAAAATAAAAGAAAGAGGAAAAGAAATAAGAAGAAAGCTGCAACCCTCCCAGTCTTGTTCTTCTTCCATATTCTGCATGTGGTTGACTCTTTTGCCTTTGATTCTCACCAAACTGGATTTGGAAGTTATGAATGATTGTGATTTGCTTGCGGGTATTGCCTTTGACCTGTCTTCCCCTTTTATCCTTGAAGCTTTTGCAATTCTTCTTTAGTACATGCACTTGATAAAATGCTTGCCATAAACAATTCAGAAAAACTCATCACCTTTTATTTTTAATTGCATATGAGCGATTAAAAATTCTAGAAAGCACTCTGGGTGAAGGAAAGTACAAGTAAATTCAATGAAGGCTTCAATTGGAAGATTGGGAGCACATGCACAAGCTCCTGAAAGGAATTTTCCATGCAATGACTTCCACATGGGCTGCGTTAGAAACAAAATGATGATTTTTTCTAGAAGCCTTTGCAATTATGTGAGTTGGATCTGTCAATCAAATTGGTCATAAATTTGGGGCTTATGTTTGTATCATTGATTTCAGAAAATCAAAGCTATGCATGATTCTCGTTGATCCTTTTCTTTCATCATGATTTATCATGACCGGAATAATCTTTGTCTGAGCTCTTTTTCTTTTAATTCTGTCTGGAATCCCTTGCAATTGGATCAATTTGTGCAGATCGACAATTTTTCAGATTGGGAAGATATATTCAATGTACCTGACATTGATTTGAGCACTTGTGATGAATAATTGTAATTTTATTCGACAAAGATGGATTCCATGGCACGAATACTTGATTTTTATCACCAAAATCTGCATATAAAGCTTGCTGCCCTAAAATTTGAGGTTTTACTTACATGCAAAGCAAGAAAAAATATTATTTAATTCACCTAGGCACATATACCAACATGCAGATGCTCAGAATGACCAAAATTAGGTTATTCCAACCCTAGGCACCAAAACTGGAAGCTTCCCGACAGTGGAAAATAAACTTTAATGCAAAATCCTCCTTCTTTTGGCGCCAAAACCTGTCTGGGCTGCAATCCTCATCAAAAAGAATTAATTGCTTCTTTATTATGGCAGCCCATGCTTATATAATCCTCAACATACTATTTTTAATAATTTCCCTTCCTATTTCTGGCAATTTAATTAATAAACAATCATGTTTATTCACCCAAATTAGGCGCCCAATTATGCATGTTGTTGGTTGCTTTTAAATAAATTTATTTTATTTATTTTTAGCATGCATCCTTGACTTCTCCTTAGCTCTTCCACTTGCATTGACTTTCCTTCTATTTATGGAGCCAAAATTGGGTGAATAAACCATTAATAAATATTATTAAATGCATTGTTATTCACCCAAGGTGGGTCACATTTTTTAGCAAGGGTAATTTCCAAAAATAGGAAGTCAACTTTGATGGAAATTTCTACCCTGCACTGCAGCTCCAAAAATATCCTCTTTCACTTAAGTTGTTTGACTTTTATAATGGGAATTTTTACCCTGCAAGGCAGGTAAAAATTCTCGATGTTTCTTTAAGTGATTTTCTTTTATAATGAGAATTTTTACCTTGCAAGGCAGGTAAAAAATTCCCACTTGTCTACCACCTCTAATATTCCCATTGCAGCTTAAGTGACTTTGACTTCATGGGAAAAAGTACCCTACAATGCAGGTAATAAATTCCTACCTGTGTGCCACCTCTAATTTTCCCATCACAGCTTAAGTGACTTTGACTTCATGGGAAAAGGTACCCTGCAAGGCAAGTAAGAAATTCTCACCTGCTTGCCACTACCAAAAATCCCATTGCAACTTACACTCATTAATTCCAAAAAATGCAACTTGCCTAGAGAGGCTTTTTGTGCATGACTTCATCTTTTTGGTCAAAAGTTTACATTTTGAGGTTGATTCCTTCTGGTGTTGCATCAGTAGATGATATCCATATGCTTCAGGAAATTAAACAAACTATACTAGACAAAGAACAAACCTAGGGGAATTTCATAGAGAAACTACGGAGAAAACCGGAGAAAAACGTAAAAGAAATAAATAAAAGTGAAAAATGTTGCCAGAAGTTGCAGATAATGCCCTGAATTCATTCCTGGTGAAAACCCTATTGAGATGAGTGAATATTGACATGCAAAAATTCAATAGGATTCAACTGGAGCACAATTTACTTCAAACGAGGCATTATTTATTCAATAAATAATTAAATAAAAATTTCCCGCAAATAAAACTTGGTGGAGGGATAAAATGAGTTTGGGCATAGGTATTGTTATCTAAAATTCCCCCCCAGAGTTAATTTGATAACATGCATCGAGTTTTCAGTTCCAAGAAAGTAGATTGATTCAGGAAAAAATTGTGAAAATCGGCTAAGTCCTTGTCCTAGGGACAGTTTGGGACATTCGGGACACCAAGGCACGGTTCGGCCGAAATGCCTCCAGGCGGCCCGCGAAGCACTGGGACAAGTGGAACAAATGTACGCGGAGGGCGTGAACCGGCCGGTTCGGCCGAAAAGGAAAATTTTAGCACAGAGACAATCGGGCCGTCGGGACGTGGAAAGCCGGTTCGGCCAAATGGAGAAATTTCGTACTAAGCAGTTGGGACATCTGGGCCACGAGTACGCGGAGGGCGAACCAGCCGGTTCGGCCGAAACAGGAAACTTCAGCACAAAGACAAGTGGGACAAAGGGACGCGCGGGACGCGGATAGCCGAAGGAGCCGAAAGCCAATCAGATCACGCCACGTGTCACCGGCAGAAAGGGGACGTGGAAGCCCATTTCGGGCGAACCGGAAGAATTTGTCCCATAGCAGTTTGGGACATCCGGGACAAAAAGACGCGGTGGACACGAAAATCCGGTAGGCCCATGGACGAATCACAGCATGACACGTGTCGCCAAGGAAAAAGTCCAAAAAGTCAAAGGGGCGAGTTTTCGAGCACTGATCCGAACCAATGAAATAGTGCCACGTGTCCAAGTTTAAGGGGCCCACAAGAAAAGCCCGTGAAAAGGTGGAGAGAGGGAATTGCTCAAATGAATCGAGCTCGCCACATGTCATCCAGGATATGGCAGAGCGCAGGAAAAGATTTTAAAACTGTTCTTGCCTGTTTTGTGCCCTAAATCTTCAGACCTTCATATCTTTCGATCCAGAGCTCGGATTTGCACGTTCTTTATATCAACGGAAATCTGTTGAAATTATCTACATGATTCTGGGATCAATCTTGCATTTTGGTGTTGTTTGGAGGGAGAAAATTAAGAAAACGTCTCTGACGCGTGGTGATAGACAGAAGTAATGCTTCAACTACCAACTTTAATACAAAGAGAGACAACTCGCCTCCCGTTAGACACCCATTTGCTTTTGCTAGAGCCGCCGCTTCTACCATAATGAGATGATTTTAAATGTATCCAGAAGTGGTTGTGGTAGATTCGACTTTCCTCTCTCTTTCCTCTCTCATTCTTAGTATATATTGTAAGGAGGAGCTTCTTAAAAAGGTTGAACATTCTTGTTTTGGATCCTCCCTTCTTCCCTCGCTTGAAGAGAATTTGTGGAGCTTTCAAACCTCCCATATGGGTCAGTAATACCAGTCTTTTGCCTCTTGCCACCGCAATGTATCTTGTATCGACTCTTGAGCAATAATATATATATTGTGATTGACTCTCAACCCTCTCATGTATTCATTGTCATTGTCATTTTGATCTCTTATCGCAGTTTGGTTACCTGTGCATGGTGTTTGTATTGCATCTATGTGGTCTCATGTGTTAAATTTGCAAAAAGAGTGTCTAACATTCCTCGGTGCATCACCTTTGTAGTTTAGGTTTTATTCTATGCATTTTCTCACCCTATCTCCTTGACAAGTTAGATTAGGTTTTAGTAAACCCTCTGCATTTTTATGTGCATCTGAACAGAGGAACAGGAACCAGCCTTCTCTGGAGAATCCTTTCTCATCTTTACAAGTCCCACACTTGGAGAAAGGATTCCATGTTGTGCAATCACACTGGATGCCTGAACATCAACCTAGAAGCCTGATCTGCATCCAGGGGTGCTGTGAGTCTGCAACAACAGTTTTGGCATGACTTGGTGGGGACCAAGAGGTCTCATTCTTATTGCATAAAGTTGATATGCATCTCGCTGCAATTTTCTTGCTTATAAGAGCTATTATTTGCATATCTGCGACTCCAAGGGGAGAATCAACTGGTTTCAGCAGTGCAGGCCTGAAAACTCATGAGAAGAATCACCACAAGGTCAAGAGTTGGAGAAGAAGAAGCACTGTTTGAATACCTGTAGTTATCTCCAAGAAGAAGGCAAAGAGGAAGAAGGATTCAAAGGTCTCCATCTCCACCAAACAGAACTCTCTCAACTCCTTCACCGACAGCCTTTCATTTAGTATACAAGGGTTTTAAGACCGATTAGAATGGCTCGTAACAATCCCTACGTCAACTTCACAGCAAGAACCCACTTGCTCTCAATGCACAACATCCAGCTTCCTATCGCATCCCCGAAGAACATTCCCTACTTCACCGGAGAGAATCAGACTACCTGTGATCATGTTAAAGATATTGCTAACCTTTGTGTAATCCATGAAATCAATGAAATGCAAGTGGTCAAAGTTACGGCATCTTCCTTCAAGGGTAAAGCATTACAATGGTTTAGGAGCCTTGGAGCTGGTTCTATCACAAACTGGAATCAGCTGTGTATTGCACTTCATGAGCAATTTGGAGAGAAGGGAGACAACTTGTCTCTTTTGGAGCAGCTGACGACTATCAAGAGAGCTCCCAATGAGCAGCTGGCCGATTTCAACTTCAGATTTCAAAGGTCTTGGGATAGGATTCCAGTGGCAGTCAGGCCAACAGCAGAAGGTGCTTTTCTATATTACCTCAAAGCTTTGAATTCTGATATTTCTATGTTAATTCAGTCCATGGGAGGCACAACAATCCCTATGGCTTATAGCATTGCCATTAGAGCCGAAAACTGTCTTATTCAAGCTGGTAAACTGGCTCCTAGGCCTCCCATGCCCTTGTATCCAAACTTAGAAAATCCAAGCACTAGTCAAGCACCCACTTTGGCTCCTGTTCCCACCCCTAGAAACCAAAGTTCAAGTGAAACTTCTACTTCATCCTCTAGTGCTTCAAATGAACTCCAGGAGGTCATGAAACAGTTGCAAAACCTAGGCAATGAGCTGGTTACTCTCAAGAGGCAGCAAGCCCAAGGTTTCAGACCTTCTTATCAACCCCAAGCTCAGCCTAATAGGCAGCCATACCAACCACAAAGACCACCTAATCCAGCTGCAAATGTGAATCGAAGCAAACAAGGCCTCCCGCTAATAAACCATTTCAGCCTTATAACCCCAATGTCATATATGCTTCTAAAGCATTAGTGCCAGTCCAAAATAACATGGCCCAAGAATATGATTGGTGCTTTCCATGCAACGAGCCTCATAACCAATCCATGTGTTTCAATGGTGCTCTCAATCAAGCACTAATGGTGACAACTACCGGTGTGGAGGGTGAGGGCAGTCAAGGAAACAGCCAACAACCATAAACATTCCAATAGCAATCAGCCCCAAATGACACCACATTGATGAACCGGCAAGCGTAAGATTTCGTGGGCATGAATCGAGCGGTTTCTCAAGGTGTTGCAACCAACACAAGGTCAAAGAGGAGAATATGGGTGAAGAACAACCATTAGCCCCAACTAATCCACAACCTTCCACGGCCCCACAAATGATTGGCAAGCAAATTCCAGTTTCAAGTGCACAAGGGCAGCCAAGAACAGCCCCTAGGCCAACTCAAATGCCAGCTGTTGCTGCCCACGTGCAAGGGGTGAATGTACAAACCAAGGGACAACAGAGGATCCTTCATCCCCATTCAATATCATTGAACAGATGAAGAAGACTAACGTCAATATATCAATGTGGGAATCCCTATCCATCCCAGGACAAAGAGATTTGCTACAAGCTGCCATGAAGGACTGGTCAACTTCGAACCAACAGGTCCAAATGCAAGAGAAGGTACTCACAAATGCTGCCCAGCCTGAAGGAAATCATGGAAGACAACAAGGTAAAATGTTGAAGCCCCCTCCTTTCTATGTTTCATTAATCATTGGGGATAAACTAGTACACAATTGCATGATTGATTCCGGGGCAAGTAGCTCAGTGATGCCCAAGCAAATAGCTGATCAACTAGGGCTCCAATATGAAGTAATATCTAAAGGGGTAGTGCAATTGGATGGGACAACAATAGAAGCCGTGGGAGTAATTAAAATTTGAATCTTACCTTGCATACATGTCCAAATGTTACCATTTTACAAGATGTATCACCATAGATTTGCCACCACTCTTTGCCTATGTTTATCAAGGGATTTCACAAACCAAAATTGAGGCTACTTATCTCATTGATTGGTCACACATGTTGTTCAGAACTAGATATGGTACTAAGGTCACAATCAGATCCGAGCCAATTGCAAACTTTCATATTGAGCCTCATACTCCAAGCCAAATCAATGCCAACTGTTCAGCATTTGATCAAGAAGATTATCCAAACACAGATGAGGCTGACACTAAGGTTGGAAGCATCCCGGACCTAACTCTTGATGAATGGGAAAACAAGATACATGCTTTTGATCCCTATCAAGAAGTAGAAGAATCTGAGCTGGGAGTCTATTATATACACGAAGAAAATCAACCTATTCCTAGCGTCACTAAGCCAAGTCATAAAGACAAGAATGAAGTATGGCAATTATTCTTTGATGGGTCAAGGAGTAGACAAGGTGCAGGAGGAGGAGCTATGCTCATTTCACCGCAAGGTATAAAGTATTACTCAGCCTTCCGTTTTCAGTTTTCTTGCTCAAACAACACAGCTGAGTATGAAGCCTTAATTCATGGACTGCACTGGGCAATGAAGAAAGGCATCAGGAATTTACAAGTGTTCGGGGATAGTGAGTTAATCGTTAACCAAGTTAGGGACAACATGCTACAAAGAACGACTTGCGAGGAGCTACAAGAATAGGGTATGGGACCTCATTGAGGATTTCAAGCCTTCAACATTGTGTTCATACCCGTGAAGAAAAATGAAGCCACGGATAGGCTTGCAGCAGTTGGAGCAACATTTGATGTGGTTGACAACATCAAAAGGGAAAAAAACAGCCACATATCCATGTGATTTGAGGCCAAAGCAGTTCAGATAATAACACCACCGGCAGTGTGTGTTTGAAAACAATCAACAGATCGTCAATTTCTTACAAGAAGAGGCTGAATTCTCACTAGAATCGGACAGACTAGAGCATCGCAAGATGGAGATCAAGTAGTGCAGGCTGCGACGAACAAGCTTCCCAAAGGTTTAGTAACGTTGAGTCTATCTTCAACCCTAACGACCAATTCCTCCGTAAGGAAAAGGCTAACATACAAAGTCAAGAGAGAAGATTCGAGCCAATTCCGATTGGGAAGGAAAACACTTCAAATTGGTAAAGTGGCCACTAAGCAGAGAAATCGGATTTCATACAACTTTTCCAAGAATTTCCGAGATGTCTTCGCTTGGAGCTATGAAGACTTGAGAGGATTCAATCCGAATTTGGCACAACATACCATAGAATTGGATCCAGATGCTAAGCCCATCAGACAGAAGCAGAGACCAGTCAACCCTCACATTGAGCCTCTAATGAAGAAAGAGCTAAATAAGCTAATAGAGGCAAGCATTATATTCCCGATCAAGCACTCAAGCTGGGTTGCTAACTTGGTTCCGGTCAGGAAGAAGAGCGGAGAAATCAGGCTGTGTGTGGATTTCCGAGACCTAAATAGGGCATCTCTCAAAGATCATTACCCACTCCCTTCCATGGAGCAAATATTGCAGGTTGTAGCTGGTTCAGAGAGATTCTCTCTCCTAGACGGCTACTCAGGGTATAATCAGGTGATGGTGAAAGAAGATGACCAGTTCAAGACGGCTTTCACCACCAAATGGGGGACCTATGCCTACAAGAAGATGCCATTTGGGCTGTCCAACGCTGGTGCTACCTTTCAAAGGGCAATGGACATGGCATTCAAAGGTTTGATCAACAAGATAGTGCTGATATACCTAGATGATATCACTATCTTCTCAAAGAATGCAGCAGACCATCTCTTTCACCTCAGGCAAGTGTTTCAGAGGTGTAGAAAGTTCGGAGTGTCTTTGAACCCCAAGAAGTGCATCTTTCTTGCACATGAAGGAAAACTTTTAGGCCATATTGTCTCCAAAGAGGGACTGGAAATTGATCCAGAGAGGGTTGAAGCCATAAGAGCACTACCATTGCCAAGTCACAAGAAGGCTCTTCAAAGTTTCTTGGGAAGGATAAATTTTGTCCGCAGGTTTATCCCAGATTTTGCAGCCCTTGTCAAGCCCATCACCAAAATGTTAAAGAAGAGCATGGCTTTTAAGTGGACAGCAGAAGGCAAAGAGAGTTTTGAAGCAATCAAAGAAGCTATCTCTCAAGCGCCAACTCTCATCAACCCAGACTTCTCCAAGGATTTCATCCTCTATGCATTTGGAGGCAATGACACTATTTCTGCCATTCTGGTACAGCAGAACAAAGATAATGATGAACAACCGATTTCCTTCTTCAGCCAGAGCCTAGATGACTGCGAGGTGAGGTACTCTTTTATTGAAAAGCATGTACTTGTAGTAATCAGAAGCTTGAAGAAATTCAAGCATTTAGTCTCAAACAACAAGGTCCAGTTGCTGGTCTCACATGCTGGAGTTAAGGACTTCCTCCTCAACAAGGATTTGAATGAGAAAAGGGCAGGTTGGATCACCCGTGTCATGGAGTATGACATTGATATCAAGATCACCAAGCTGGTAAGAGGGAAAGGACTGTGTGAGCAGCTGGTTTTGGGGAAGCAAAAGGAAGTATGCAACGAAGAAGAGGCTGTTTTGACAGTCCAGACAGCCATGAGCCAAGTGGCAATCAAGAAGAAGACAATGCTTCCCCCACTCCTTGCTGGACCCAAGGTATTATGCACTTCCTAAGTACAGGCCTGTGCCCTCCAGAGATGAACAAGACCCAAAGGAGACACTTCAGGTTGCAGGCTGTCCCGTATGCCATTGTTGATGGAGTTTTGTTCAAGAAAGATGTGAATGGAGTGCTTTGCTTGAGATGCATTAGCAGTCGATTCAAAGGGTGTTGGAAGAGTTTCATGGTGGACCAGCTGGTGGCCATTTTTCACCAAGAGTGATAGCTCTAAAAATCATGAAGGCTGGTTATTATTGGCCTAAATTTTTCAGTGATTGCTATGCATGGATCAAGAGGTGTAAGAATTGTGCATTCTTCACAGGAAAAGAAAGAATTGCTGCCCTTCCATTGCATCCAATCTCAGTTGACCAGCCATTCATGCAATGGGGTTTGGACTTCATTGGATTCATTAATCCCAATTCAAGCCAAGGGCATAAATGGATTTTGACAGCCACCGACTACTTCACCAAATGGACAGAAGCAGTAGCACTCAAAGAGGCAAATGAGTCTAGCATCTTAGACTTTTATGAGGGGATAACAACCAGATTTGGTGTACCTACCACAATAATCTCTGATAATGCATTGGCATTCATTGGATCCAAGGTGACTGAGTGGGCTGTCAAGAACGGTATTTACCTAAGCACTTCATCGAACTATTACCCTCAGGGTAATGGCCAGGCCGAGTCTACAAACAAGAACTTGTTGAGGATCATTAGGAGAACTCTTGATGAGAATCAGAGGTCTTGGCATACCAAGCTGAAATCAGCCTTATGGGCTGATAGAATCACTCCCAAAAGATCCACAGGTAACTCTCCATTCAGGCTTGTCTATGGAAGAGAGGCAATCTTGCCCATGTCACTTGAGTTACCAACATTGGAACTCATGAAGCAGCTTGGAGTTGCTGGAATTCGAGCCCATGGAAGTGAGGTATGCAGAGTTGATGGAGCTGCAAGAGATCAGAAATCGGGCATCCCAAGCAATGGAAAAAGATCAAGCTTTGATCAAGAAGACCTTTGATAGGAAAGCCAAAGATAGATCTTTTCAAGTTGGAGACCTAGTGTTGAAATGGGATGTGGACAGCAAAACCGGGAAGGCATTCAAAATTTGATGCCATTTGGAGTGGCCCATACATGGTCACAAAGTGCAAGAGCAGCAATGCTTTCCAATTGGCCTCATTGGACGGTGAAGAACTGCAGATTCCAGTAAATGGAATCTATCTCAAACATTGCCACTGAAAATGAGAGGTTCACCCTTGTAAATATTAGCCTAGATTTCAATTCCTCTAAGTGCGTATGCACATTGTCTTGTTGTAGTTAGGTTTCAGTTTCCCTAAGTGCTTTGGCGCAGGTTTTTCGCTCTCCTGGATTGAGTTTTACAGTTCAGCGTGCTCTCGTAGAGGGAGTTGCAGTATCAGGCTCATTTCAGGTCATTGCTTATGACTCCATGCCCAATGGATCGCAAAAAGGCCACTGATCTTCTACCTAGCAGGCAGGTGACCCTGAAAAGTCACCAATTGTTATCTAAAATTCCCCCGAGTTAATTTGATAACATGCATCAGAGTTTTCAGTTCCAAGCAAGTAGATTGATTCAGGAAAAAATTGTGAAAATCGGCTAAGTCCTTGTCCTAGGGACGACATTTGGGACACCAAGGCGCGGTTCACCTGAAACGCCTCCAGGTGGCCCGCGAAGCACTGGGACAAGTGGAACAAATGTACGCGGAGGGCGCAAACCAGCCGGTTCGGCCGAAAAGGAAAATTTTAGCACAGAGACAATCAATCGTCGGGGACGCGGAAAGCCGGTTTGGCCGAAGGAGAAGAAAAACGGAAAGCCGGTTTGGGCCTCGGGACGGCCGAAATGGAGAACTTTCGTACTAAGCAGTTGGGACATCTGGGCCACGAGTACGCGGAGGGCGCGAACCGGCCGGTTCAGCCGAAATGGGAAACTTCAGCACAAAGACAAGTGGGACAAAGGGACGCGTGGGACGCGGATAGCCGAAGGAGCCGAAAGCCAATCAGATCACGCCACGTGTCACCGGTAGAAAGGGGACGTGGAAGCCCATTTCGGGTGAACCGGAAGAATTTGTCCTAGACAGTTTGGGACATCTAGGACAAAAAGACGTGGTGGACGTGAAAATCCGGCAGGCCCGTGGACGAATCACAGCATGACACGTGTCACCAAGGAAAAAGTCCAAAAAGTCAAAGGGGCGAGTTTTCGAGCACTGATCCGAACCAATGAAATAGTGCCACGTGTCCAAGTTTAAGGGGCCCACAAGAAAATCCCGCGAAAAGGTGGAGAGAGGGAATTTTCAACGAATCGTGAGCCTCCACTTGTCGTCCCGGATGGCGAGCGCGAAAAAGATTTTAAAACCTGTTCTTTCTGTTTTGTGCCCTAAATCTTCGTGACCTTCATATCTTTCGATCTAGAGCTCGGATTTGCACGTTATTTATATCAACGAAAAGATGTTGAAATTATCTACATGATTCGGGATCAATCTTACATTTTGGTGCTTTTTGGAGGGATAAAATTAAGAAAACGTCTCTGACGTGGTGATAGATAGAAGTAATGCTTCAACTACCAACTTTAATACAACAGATACTGCGCTCCCTCGTTAGACAGCCCCGCTTTTCCAGAGCCGCCGCTTCTACCATAATGAGATGATTTTAAATGTATCCAGAAGTGGTTGTGGTAGATTCGACTTTCCTCTCTCTTTCCTCTCTCATTCTTAGTATATATTGTAAGGAGGAGCTTCTTAAAAAGGTTGAACATTCTTGTTTTGCATCCTCCCTTCTTCCCTCGCTTGCAAGAGAATTTGTGGAGCTTTCAAACCTCCCATATGGGTTGTAATACCAGTCTTTTTTGCCTCTTGGCCACTGCAATGTACTGTATCGACTCTTGAGCAATAATATATATATTGTGATTGACTCTCAACCCTCTCATGTATTCATTGTTGTCATTTTGATCTCTTATTGCAGTTTGGTTACTTGTGCATGGTGTTTGTATTGCATCTATGTGGTCTGTGTTAAATTTGCAAAACGAGTGTCTAACATTCCTCGGTGCATCACCTTTGTAGTTTAGGTTTTATTCTATGCATTTTCTCACCCTATCTCCTTGACAAGTTAGATTAGGTTTTAGTAAACCCTCTGCATTTTTGTGTGCATCTGAACAGAGGAACAGGAACCAGCCTTCTCTGGAGAATCCTTTCTCATCTTTACAAGTCCCACACTTGGAGAAAGGATTCCATGTTGTGCAATCACACTAGATGCCTGAACATCAACCTAGAAGCCTCGATCTCGCATCCGGGGTGCTTTGTGAGTCTCAACAACAGGTATTTGTAGAAATTGGCTCATATGATTCAATGGGAATATCCTAACATAATATAGACATCTTCTCGCAATAAAACACAAAAAGACCCGTTATTTAAAAGAATGGATTTTTTTAAAATGGGTAGCCCAGCATTTTAGGGTGAAATCTAGGGACACCAGTGAAATTTTTAAAAGAGGATCCGAAAAGTATAAAGGTAAATTTACTTTTAAATGTTTTAACTGTGGTGAGATTGGACATTTTACAGCTAAGTGTCCACATGCAAAAAGTGAGAGTGATGATGAAGATCCTGTCAAAGCAAAGAAAGGGAAGCCTTTCTACAAAAATAATTTCAAGAAAGGGAAGTTTGAAAAGAAGAAGAACTAGAACCGAAACAAGAAGAGTCTATGCACTAGAGAAGATGATATCTCAAAGGAAGATTGTTCAGAGGGTGACATTGAAGAACTTTTGTTTATGGCCCTTGAAGATGGAGAAGTGGAAGTTGAAGATGTAGTTGATGAAGAAGGTGAGGTAAAATTGGAAGAAGAACTCATATGTGCCTTGGGTGAGATCAAGAGACTCAAAAAGAAGACCCTGAAGCAAAAAGTGCAACTTCAAGAGTATGAAGAAACAAAGAAAAATCCGCATGTTGTCGAAGAATGTGAGAAGACTGTTATTGATCTAAAGACCCAAGTTGAAGAGGCAAAGAGAATAGAAGAAGTGATCAGATCCCAACTAAAGGAGAAAGAAAATGAGGTTGAGAGATTAGAATAAGAAATTGTCTCATTGAGACAAGAAGTTGAAAATTTGAACAAGAGACTCAAGTTTGAAAAGATTTCTGAGGTGTTGAGAAACATTTTGAGTGAACAGAGACCAAAATCAGCCAAAGGTGGTCTTGGATTCAATGAAGCAAAAATAAAGAGACCAAACAACTTAGAAAAAAATCAAGTTATGCAGATGTCCTAAAGGGCTCCAGTGAAGGAGAAAGCAACAAGAAACAAGAAGATCATCCTCCGTAGAACAACAAAAATAAGAGAGCAAGTGGAAGAAGGTGCCAATAAGAAGTTTTAGAAGTTCATCTTATCAGAGGCAGCCCTACATGACCAGGTATTATTTTCACGATTATTGTTTTTCTTGTCACAATTATGATCATAAGATGATGGACTGTAGATTGAGGTTTCAGAGTTGGAATCAAAAATTTCATGCTAGAAACTACAATTCTTTTGTTGCATTGTCAAATTTGAATGAGCATGAGATTAGATGTTATGAATGCAACCAAGTTGGCCACATAGAAATATTTTTAGGAGTAAGATTACAGAAAGGCCAAAGCAAAAGAAAGAGGGAAATCAGATCATACAGAAAGCTAACGATAAGAAAGTGTGGCAAAAAGAGAAAGGAGGGAGAAAAGGAAGAAGCTATGTTGGTGCAAACGAACCTCCATGCACAAGATGAAGAAAAACCTTGGTACATTGATAGTGGATGTTCCATCCATATGACGAGTGATCAAGCAAGTTTTAGAAGTGAAAAGACTAGTAGAGATACAATAAAGTTTGGAGATAATACTACAACCAAGATCACAGGAAGAGGTAACATAAATTTGAATGGTCAAGCTAAAGTTGAAAATGTTTTATTGTTGAAGGAATGAAACATAATATTTTAAGTGTCATTCGAATGTGTGATCAAGGTTATAAACTCACGTTTTATGCTTTGAGAGTTGTGAAATTAGAAAGAAGGATACGAGGTAAATGGGTTACATATGAAAATAGAACAAGGAACAACTTTTTGTACATGCTAAGTGATGTGAAGGGTGAAAAGTGTTTCATGAATCGGATTGATGAAAGTTGGTTGTGGCACAGAGATTAGGTCACATTAATTTTGACAACATGCTGAAAATTAGCTCAAAACAAGCAAAGTGAGAGATTTACCCAAGATCACAAAATTGCAAAGTACTATATGTAGATAGTGTCAACATGGGAAGCAGGACAAGGGTCGATTCAAGATAAAGGAGTAATCTACAATGAATCCATTAGAGCTAATTCAGATTGATCTCTGTGGGCCAACAAAAACACAAATCTTGTAAGGTGATTCTTAGTTTATGTTATTGATTGATGACTTTATTAGAATGACATGGGTTACATTTATAAAGGAAAAATCAAAAGCTTTTGATAAATTAAAAAAATTTAAAGCTTTGATTGAGAATGAGCTAAACTCTAGGATCAAGTGTTTAAGATCGATAGAGGAGTTGAGTTTATGTCTAATGAGTTTGATGAGTTTTGTGAAGAGCATGGAATCGAAGATAATTTTCTGCAGCAAGAACACCACAATAAAATGGTGTAGTTGAGTAGAAAAATAATGAAAGTGATCAAGAAATGGCCAAAACAATGCTAAATGAGTCCAAGTTATCGATGTTTTTACGGGGAGGTAGTGTACATAGCGGTGTATATTTTAAACAAAGAAAAATTCGAGTAAACACAAAAAGGATGCCATATGAGCTATGGAAGGGAAGACCAACTTCCGTGAAACACTTCAAATTGTTTGGAAGTAATTGTTACATTAAGAGAGACAATGAAGATGAGATAGGAAAGTTTTATTCCATAGAAAATGAGGGCATATTCCTTGGTTATTCATTGAGAAGCAAGGCTTATAAGTGTTATAACAAGAGATTACAGAAAGTAGTGGAAAGTATAAATGCGAAAGTTGATGACTAGAAGCCGAAGAAGAAAAAAAGGACACTCGGTGGTGCGAAGAGGATGAAGAAATCAAATTTGAGAAAGAGGAAGAAGAACAAGAAGAAGAAGAATCTGAACGAGAAGATAAGAAGACACCATCCGAGCCGTTCAAAAGAATCATCCAAAGAGATCAAATCATTGGAAACAAATATCTTGGAGTGTAAACAAGGAGCATACTAGCAAGTGAACGACAAGAGGTAAACTTTTATTTGTTTTCAAAAGTTTAATCGAGTAATTTTGATGAAGCTAGTAAGGATAAGTTTTGGATAAAATCCATGGAAGAGGAACTAATGACACATGGGAGTTAGTGCTGAGGCCAAAGGACAAGAATGTCATTGGTACCAAGTGAGTGTTTAGAAACAAGATGAACGAAGAAGGAGAAGTTGTTAAAACAAAGCCGATTAGTATGCAAATGGTGCTCACAAGTTGAAGGCATTGATTTCAAGGAGACATTTTCACTTGTTGCTTGCATGGAGGCGATAAGAATATTTTTAGCATTTCCTTGTTTCAAGAATTTTAAATTTTATCAAATGGGTGAAAAATCAACATTCTTTGATGGAAACTTAGAGGAAGAAGTTTATATAGAGAAACCAAAAGGTTTTATTCTATCGGAAAATCTAGATTGTGTATGCAAGTTACAAAAACCTCTTTATGGTTTAAAACAAGCTGCCAGAGCTTGATACTCTAGATTTAACAAGTACTTGCAGGAACATGGATTCAGAAAAGGAATTGTGGATAGAAATTTGTACATCAAGAAAAAAGGAGAACATAAGGTGATAGTTGTGGTTTATGTGGATGACATTATTTTTGGAAGTAGATGCAGGAGATTATACAAAGAATTTGCAGAGGAGATGTAGAAGGAGTTTGAGATGTCTATGCTTGGTGAGTTGTCTTATTTTCTTGGTTTGCAAATTCAGCAGTCTAGTCAAGGCATTCTTATTTCACAAACCAAGTATATAAAGGATATGTTGAAAAAGTTTAGAATGAAAGATTGCAATCCAGTTAGTACACCCATGATTACAAAGTTGCAATTTGAGTAAGAATGACGAGTATAGGTCCATGATATGTAGCTTGTTATATGCCACAACATCTAGACCATATATTATGCACGTTGTTATATTCGTTGCATGGTTTCGTGGGGCACCAAAGGAAACTCATGTGCCGTAGTGAAAATAATTTTCAAATATTTGAAAGGTACATTGGATTATGGTTTATGGTATCCAAAGAATGATTATTTCACTCTTACATCATTCACATATGCAGATTGGGCAGAATTGTTGATGATAGGAAAAGTACAAGTGGGGGAGATTTTTATCTTGGTTACATATTAGTGTCATGGTTCAATAAGAAGCATGCCTTAGTTTCATTGTCTATAGTAGAGGTAGAGTACGTTGCAAAAGTGGCATGTTGTACATAGGTGCTTTGGATGAAGCAAACATTGAAGGACATGAAGGTAGAGTATGAGCATCCTATTTCCATTTTCTCGTGACAACACACAAGTATTATTAACATCTCAAAAAAAATCTAGTCATGCATTCCAGATAAAGCACATTCCCATTAAATATCAATTTTTTAGAGAGAAAGTTGCGAGATCAACAAGTGAGATTGGAATATGTTGGGACTAAGGATCAGATTGCTGATATATTTACAAAACCACTACCAAAGGAATCTTTTGAGTCACTCAGACAGAAATTAGGAGTGATTTTTGTCACTCTTACTCATTGACTATCTTAGGGGGAGTATGGACATAGGGGGAGCTACACATCACAGGTATCTTCCTTAAGTACAGTTCAAATGAAATGTTTAGTTATCCCTTTTTATTTATGTCAAGGGGGAGAATTATAGAATGGGAGAGACGCATAGAACATGTACAATGCAGCAAACAAAAAGAGCTCATAAATAGAAAGTTAGATTTCGTAACAAACATGTTTTCATGTCTATTTTTAAGCGGGGTTTTGTCATCAATGAAAAAGGGGAGTTTGTTGAGTATTTTTTCATTGATGTCAAAGGTACAACATTAGTGTTGATGGAAATATTGAGGTTTCAATATTTGTTTAATATTCAACATTACAACATTAGTGTTCGTAAAATATTTATCCATGTCAAAATTAGAGTGACGTAAAAATTTGAATATTTTAATATTCAACATCACAAAGGAATCTTACAACACATGTCGGGATGTGTAATGGCACATTTTTAAATGAGGTACATTTAAAAAGGAAGTTACTTAATGCATGTTGAATGTTTAAAATAAAAATGGGAGTTACATTTTCATTAGTGATGAGTTATGACATGGAGGAGTTACAAATTTGAATTTAAAGAGAGAATATATATTTATGGGGCATATTTTTAATATATGGAGCATTAAGGATGTGTAAAGGAAGTTGATTATGTGTATTTATTGAAAAATATGAGTTACACTTGACCGTGTAAAAGAATATTGCTATTTGGAGAAAATATTCAATATTTTTGTAACCACCAAGTGATGTGGCTTTCTCATTCCAAATATGGAGATTTTTAAAATGAAATTATCCCATCGTATGGGCACATGGTTTTAGGGAAACCACAAGTGGTTTTTCCTCTCCTTCTTCCTATATAAACAATTGTTGTGTGAACATTTTTAAGTGTGAAAAAGAGAATTTTGTATGAGTGTGACATGTATGTGAATTGATATTATAAATATCTTAAGTGAGTATGAGTATGTGAGAGATAAAATAAAGAAGGAGAAAAAGTATTGATTTGTATTGCATATTTTTAGGACTGGGTGCATCGATCGGGGATTGGTGTCTCCGTGGAAGTGGTGCTTCAATCGGACATTACACAATTAGTGGTGTTTGCATTCAAGGGCTGGGTTGGAGTTCAGCTTGGAGATTGGTGTCTTATGTGAGTGGGTTCTCACACCTTGTAAACATTATTTTATTTCAGCTTGCATTTGGACAAGAGATCTAAGCAGCTCTTTTTGGTGGATGTATCCCATCTTGGGTGAACTATGGTATATATGATGTTATGTGCATTTGATTTTTGTGTGTGTTCTCATTTTATTTTCAGATTTGAATATATTATTAAGTGTGGGAAAAATTATTAAGTTGGAGATTTTTTTTTAAATTTTGAATATTGATTCACCCCCTCCGAGTATTCCCGTGCTTCTAACATCAAATGGTGATAAGAATATTCTACCCAAATTTAACAGACCTCATTGCTTCCCTAGTTGATGAATGTCTTCAAAATGTTAGTGAAGACAACTTTGCTTCTTATGGCACTAGAATAGTATGAAGTCATCAAAATATCCCAAAGAATCCACTTCTTTCTTCCTTCTTGACTTCTTGATTTATTTTTTAGACTTGATGATAACATCCTTCTTCTTTTATTCTTCTGATTAGAGTCCTATCAAACACACATGATCCTCCTCAATCATAGGATTTTTCAATCATGGCTAACATACCCTTTTGACTTGATGACTGGTCAACTTCAAACTTCTTGACTGTCTCCTTTCCTTTATCTGTATGATCTGGTTTTAAGATGACCTTGATTGTTTCATGTTCCTCTTTGGTTATGTTGGGTATCCATACCTTATTTTCCTCAAGCTTAGGACCCTTTTTGCTCTCTTAACATGGTTAGGCCTTTCATAAGCCTTCTTTTCATAGTTTTTCTTCCTCCACCTACAATATCTTGTAATATGCCCAACATTGTTGTAATTGAAACAAACAATAGGATTCTTACCTCTAGGTGCTTCATCTCTCCAACTCTAACTGGGTGGATCATAAAAGCAATATCTAGCAATGTGACCTTTCTCATAAAAATTATAGCATATGATGTTTCTTGCTTGATCATTTCTACTATCTCTCCATGGATGATCATTCTTGATTGTCCTTCTACATTCCCTAGCTCTATGACCAAAAATGTTACATGAATAACAATAACCATTGAAATTACTTGAGAACTTCATTGCATTAGGTTGTCTTATGACATCTTTGTGAATCTTGATATCCTTTTGACTCAGTAGGTCCTTGAATAGGATTAAGATCTTTTCTTCCTTCTTTGCTTCTTCCTTGAAGCCCAAATCAGATCTATCACAAGAGAATATTTGACTGCTCAATAAATCATCAAGATTTCTTGAGATATTCTCAAGTATTTGATACATCCTTAGTCTATTTGAGACATGTTCTAGCTCTTTTGTTAGGGTCTTCAACTATGTACTCGGTTTGGCATAATCCCCTCTCTCTGGATTCTAGACATGATGTGGTCAAGTCAAGATGATCTTCAAGTTCCTTGTTGATTTCTTTATACTCTTCTTCATCCTTGCTTAGTCTCTTTTCTAGAAGACTGATCTACAATTCATGTTCCTTAAGTGTTACTTTCAAATTTTGATTCTTCTTCTAGAGTTTTATCTCCTATAGAAATTCTCATATTTAGCCTCGAAGTCAAATTATTCCTCTTCTTTATCTAAATCATCCATATATTCTTGGTTCCTACCTTTGTAAATGCTACCATCTTCCACAACCATGAGCAATGTATCAAAATGCCACCATCATCTTAATTTTATGAATCATACTTCAAGATTCGTAAAAATGTCTCCTTTTTCACCTTCATCATATGTATTTGTCATAAACATAGAGATATGAGTACAAAAACAAAAATATGACTTCCATATATCAAACCTCAAGGGTTTTAAGCATGTTCTCATTCTAACCAGAGGTGAAACTTCATCTTGAATCGAATCGCGCCTATCATACCCGTGCTTCAATGATCTCCTTCAAGTTGTTAAACTTTCTTCACAAGGACCTTGCTCTGATACCAATTGTTAGAAGCACAATTAATTAGAGTGGGGGTGAATTGGTCATAAAAAAACTTTTACTTCATTTAACATAACATGCATTCATCATTCAAATCAACCATTCAACATACACAATCAATTGTGAGCTTATTAAGTGTGTAACAACCATTCACAAGTGCAAGAGACAAGAGAGAACACATGAACATAAGATATAAAGTAGGAAACCATCAAGGTGAAGAAAACCCACTAAACCTTTGTATATATTACACAACATAAAGGAATTTTAGTGAAGCACATAATTCAAAACGAACATGAACCCTTTAGTAGGAAACCAATCCTAAAAGAAGCACCAACACCTAATTTAGTGAGACACAAACCTCAGAAGGAGGCTAAAACCCCCTAAGATGACCAAGAACTAAATCATCCACGTGAAGATGAAGATAAATTGAGTACTTATTGCTCCAATAATTTATTTTGATCACCGGTTCAAATCCATCCAAATAAAATCTCTCAAAAGTCCTCTTTTATACTTCACTCAAACTTGCACCTTCATATGTTGATTAGGCCTAATGACCTTGAATACCTACTCTCAACTCTTCATACTTCTTCTCAACTCTACCCTTAATCCCTCTAACATCTTCTATCACCTCCTATAGTTCACTCCCATCCCCATCATCAATAATTTTATTAATAAGAAAATACAATGCACTTTTATACATAACTCATGCTTACAAAACCATATAGGTTGGCCAAGACCAATAAGTTAGGTCATGAACAACATCAAAAAAACACTACATGACATTATCAATTACATTTCGAGACCCTTATAGGTTGGCATATGCTTTACAATCAAGAACCATAAAAACTAGCTAAAGACATGCCTAATCACTCTAACGATAGCATCATGAACTTCAATGACATCTAACAACTCCACCATGATTCCAAAATATCTGAATGATTCATAAACAACCTATCAATGCCATCTACATGAACAAGAACATCTATAACCTCCATTTCCAATATGGAGAAAACAAAATACAAGAACTTCTAATTAGGTCTACGAGTGATTTAATCCAATTGATCATTTTAGCAAGGTTATTCTTGTAGCGTAAGACATAGTCTCGCAAAATGTTCATTATATATCCTTGTTTGATTTTATCCAATTTTTCATAGGATATCTTAGTAATGATATTGATAGAAAAATAAGGAAGTAAGGTATCATCTATAGCTAGAAAAGAAGTTACCGAGTGGATAGGTAGATCATAAAACCATCGCATAACATAGTCATTTAAGCTTCGAGGAAACAATTTAGCCAACTATAAGGTCATCATGATCCAAAACCGAGCGGTTTCAAACTTAAGGAACAAATTAAAAATTGTGCCAGATGAATTGAAAAACAACTATCTCTGAAAAGAGATGTAAATTACTCAAAGACTTCAAATACATCAGTTATCTCTACCAGGAGATGTCTATCCCTTTTTGGGTTACATATGCATTTATAATAATTTTAGAAATACAAAAGGGCACCTAGAGGAATGTGGAAGGTCACCGGTCTCAAGGGAGATGAGGTGTTTCATATTCCAATACTTACATGTGCACTTATTTTGTGAAACATACTATTTTTAGACAACACTACAAAAATCACAATTTGGGCCCCTTAATCATGAATTTCAGGATTCAAAATTGCCAAACAAAGTTGTGCACCTTTTCACCACATTCTATGCATTCCAAGCTTTCCGTTTCCTTTTGAACGGAGTCAATCGGAGCTACAGTGCAAAAGTTATGGTCTCTGAAAGTTGCATCACTATAATTGCTGCCTGGATCATTCCTCCCTCCTTCAGAAGCAATGGTCCCCATTGCATTAAGATGCCCCATCAAATATGGAAATTGCTTCGTTACCTAGTATGCAGTGATTCACTCACCTTGGTGACTGAGATTTCCTTTCTTTATCACATGATAGAGTTGAATAGGTTGTCCTCTGGTGGTCTTAGTCAAATTGTCCACAATCTGATCTTCTTCAGCTGGGGAAAGACTTGCTAGATTGAGCTCGGAGATGTCCAATTGTTCTACTATGACTGAAGTATCCAAAAAATGTGGATGATATGGCTTGAGGAGGTCCACATTGAAGATGGGGTGCAAACCAAGGTAGGGTGGAAGATTCAACTCGAAATCATTTTCCCCTACTTGCTTAGTGAGAGTGTAAGGACCATACCAGAGAGGTTGAATCTTTCTATGTGGACTTGCAAGCCATTCCTTCTGAAGCCACAACCAAACCTTATCACCAACCTAGAAATGATGTGGAACCCTATGTTTATCATGGCGATTCTTATACTTTTTATTCATTTTCTAGAAATGTCATGGACCTAGTGTTGAATGTGCTTTGGATCTGTTCAACAAACCTTGTCACCTTTTCTACTTCACTTTTTCCATGAGGTGTGAATTCCATGGTAGGAATTGGGATGCATACATTGATGGGAGCCATAGGTTGGAATCCATAACAAGCTTGAAATGGACTGTGTTTAGTGGAGCTGTGCAGGGCTCGATTGTATCCATGTTGTATGTATGGTAGGGCCTCGTCCCATGTGCGGGAGTGCTTGGAGTGGTACATACGAAGCATGTGAACAATTAGGTGATTCACCACTTTTGTTTTCCCATCAGTCTGTGGGTGAAAGGATGTGGAATTCATCAACTTTGTATCTAGCATTCCCCATAAGGTGGGCCGATGCTCAAGAACCCGCTATCCCTATAAAAACAATAGACTTGGGAGCCCAAAGTCAATCCATACACGTCTCGAAATAAATTTTAGCAAGATCTTCAGTAGAAATATTTTTCTTACAGAAACCATTACAACCATTTTGGAAAATAGATCAACTACAATAAAAACACCATCATTCCCATGTTTCTAAGTTAGAAAACTTGAGAGGAATTCCATCGAGAGAGATTCCCAAGGCTTGGTTGGTTCTAGCAATGGTGTGTACAATCCTGTTTCTTGTTAGTTGGCTTAGCAATTGCATAAGGAGTTCTGACTTAATATACTTCACCACATCACCCCTTAGATTAAGCCAAAGAGAAATGCTTACAAGCACCGCCAATGTCTTGTCCATGCCAAAGTGCCTGCGGTCCCGTTGAAGTGTGATTCCTAGATCATCTTCTATTGTTCACTTGCTGGAACACGATGTGTCCCATATGGTAGAGGAGATTATCTTATAAATAGAAATCGAGACATATTTTCCTTCACGAGGGCACGATACGTGTCTCGAAAACTCGTGGTCCTTCTCATACAAACTACACCAACTTGAAGTCTCATGTCCACATAGATCAAGAATAGTTGTGAGGGCTGCAATTGGAGGGCAGCTTAGGAAATCTGCACTCGAATTGGAACTTCCTTCTTATGATTTATTATCGGTGAAACTGTTTGTAGCTATGTGGCCCATTTCTGGTGTCTCTCATTCCTCAACTTGCTCTGTATTTGAAGGAACTCCAAAGGCCTATGGTTAGTGTGGATTACTGTCTCCTTCCCCAGAATGTAGTGTTTCCACTGCTTACATGCCTGGACGATGGCATAAAGCTCCTTGTCATATGTTGGGTACTTCCTGACTGTGTCATTGAATGTTTCACTATGGTATGCAACAGGGTGGCCATGTTGCATGATAACAACTCCCAAGGCATACTCAGATGCGTCTGTCATCAGTTTGAATGGATGATGTAGATCAGGAAGGGAAAGGATAGGGGCCGAGCATAACCTTTCTTTCAGCCCTTCAAACGCTTTCTGCTGTGCTTCCCCCATTGGAATTTAGCCTTGTTCCCTCCTTTAGTCACCTGATTGAGTGCCCAGGAAATATGTGAGAAACCCAAGACAAACCGGTGATAGAAATTGGCAAGGCCCAGGAAGCTACGAAGCTCTGTAAGATTCTTTGGGGTAGGCCACCTCTGAATAACCTGAATTTTCTCTGGGTCGACATGGACTCCTTCCTCATCCACGACGTAACCCAAGTACTGGACCTTTGTCATCCCAAATGTGCACTTATCTAGATTTGCATACAGTCTGTGCTTCCTGAGGGTCTGAAGTACTTCTCAAACATGTTGTAGATGCCTCTCCCAGGTCTGGCTATAAATGAGTATATCATCTAGGTAGACCACCACGAAGGAATTGGTGTAGGGCCGCAAGATGTCATCCATCATCCGCATGAATGTTGCAGGTGCATTAGTTAGTCCGAAAGGCATGACCAACCATTTGAATAGGCCTTCATGAGACTTAAATGCAATTTTCCAAACATCGGTGGGCTCGATAGGATCTGGTGATAGCCAAATTTGAGATCAATTTTGGTGAAAATTTTTGCACCGTGGAGTTGGTCCAAAAAATCATCAATCCTTGGGGGGTAGCAATTATTCACAAAGTGATTTTTTCAAAGCCCGATAGTCAATGCAAAGTCTCCATGTTCCATCCTTCTTGGCACTAAGACAATTGGACTTCCATAGGGAAAGAGCTTGGCCTAATATGTCCCTTTTGAATCAATTCCTGAGATGCCTCTTGATCTCCTCATTTTCAAGGACTGACTTGTGGTACACAGGGTTGTTGGGTAAAGGAGACCCCGAGACCAAATCAATAACATGTTTTACCTGACACTGAAATGGCACTCCTTTAGGTGTCTGAATAGATCATCATACTTGGTTATGATTTGGTTGAGCTATTTTGTTGCTGCATTGAGTGCATGTTCATGGAGGCTGCAACAATTTTGTTTGTAGGTTTTGGCCTGATCATCAAGATGACAAACTATTTGGTTTTCTCCACTAACTTCTTACATTGTTTGGCATTGATGAGGGAGACATATTTTGGGGGAATGACCTCAAGTATCTGATAACGTCGACTCCCAATGGTAATGGTTATGCTTCTAAGTCGTGACCCATAGATGCCATGTCTATCCCACATAAATGGCTGGCCTAGGAGCACATCACAAACATCTAATGGAGCAACATCACACATGAATTCATCATGGAAGGGCTTGATGGCATATGGAAGGAGGCATTGTTGTGTGACTTGGAGGTCTCTTCCTAGGTTTAACCACCCAATACTATATGGCTAGGGATGTGGCTTCACAGGGAGGTTTAGGCTCTTTACAACATCAACAGAAATTAAATTCTTCTGACTTCCACTATCAAGGATAAAATGCAGTGGCTTACCTTTTACCCAGAGCTTGGAGTGGAAGAGCCTTTCCTTCTCATCCATATTCTTGAATTTTGAGGTGGAAATGATCACATCTGGCTTAACATCTATAATTTCATCCTCTTCATCCTTGACCTCGGGGTCTATAACTGCTAGTGCAGAGAGTGTTGAAGAAGATGACTCGGCGAGTAAGGACTTGATGGCTCGACATTCTTCCTTGGAGTGGCGATTTGTTTTGTGGAGGTCGCACCACTTCCCTGTCTTCTCCTTCGTATCTTATTTCCTTGCGACTCCTTCTGTTTCCAACCTTGGCCTCGGGTCTGGCCTTCTTTATCATTTTTCCCCCTCGCGGGTTGGTTCTTGCAGATCCTTTTATGATTTTGTTCAATCTTGACTGAAAACTTGTATGCCTCACCAAGGGTTTGAAACTGAAAGAAGTCCATGTCCTCTTGGATGCTCCATTGTAGGCCACTGTGATATTTTAGAATCTGTGTTGTTTTGTGTCTTGAATGCCCAATCTTGTAGACAGAGAATGAAATTTGTCAGTATAATCTTGAACTGACTGGTCCTTACCTTGACGAAGTTGCTGCCACTGTATGTACAAATCATCATAGGCCCCAACAGGGTAATATTCTTCCTTTATGGCATCCATGAAATCATTCCATGTGGGTTCCTCTGTACGATTCCTAGCTCATCCCTTTTGAGCCCATTCTTATACACGCCCCACCAATTTTTAACAGCAAGAGACGATTTCAATAGAGAAAATGTTATCTTTTCCTTATCAGTAAATTGATTGATAGAAAAATATGAGGTCAATTGGTCCAACCAGTTCTCTACTACATCGAATTGATCTTACCCTCAAAAATAGGAATGTCAAAATTTACTTGCACCTTGAATGGAGTCGGGGCACCAAAGGTTGATTTACAGATGAGGAGGCATGATTTCCTACTTGTAGTTGTTGTAGAATCTGGGTGAATTGTTGTAGCATCTGATCCTTTTTCTCCCTAAGAGCTTCATTCACCATATTTTTGAGAGGATCATCCATCCTAGTTTTGTCTCGCCATTGGAGGTCGCTGCGGTGAAGGAATGACAAGTATTACAAAAGATTGTGTGTGGACCACCCAAGCTTTTTGTATTCCGACCTCATTCTAGGGATCATACACTCTCAAGATGACTTAGCTCTGATACCACTGATCCAAAACAGAGGGTTTTAGACTTAAGGAACATATTAACAATTGTGCCAGATGAATTGAGAAACAACTATCTCTGAAAAGAGATGTAAATTACTCAAAGACTTCACATACATCGATTATGTCTCACAGGACATGTCTATCCCTTTTTGGGTTACATATGCATTTATAATAATTTTAGAAATATGAAAGGGCACCTAGAGGAATGTGGAAGGTCACCGGTCTTGAGGGAGATGAGGTGTTTCATCTTCCAAGACTTACATGTGCACTAATTTTGTGAAACATACTATTTTTAGACAACACTACAAAAATCACAATTTGGGCCCCTTAAACATGGATTTCAGGGGTCAAACATTGTTGAACAAAGTTCGCACCTTTTCATCACATTCTATGCATTCCAAGCTTTCCATTTCCTTTTGAACGAAGTCAATCAGAGCTACGGTGCAAAAGTTATGGTCTCTGGAAGTTGCTCCACTATAATTCTTGCTGGATCACATCACCATAGTTAAGACATGCAACATGGAAGGATCAAAGATTATCTTGAGGATCACCATCACCATTGAAGGTGGTAATATTAGGGGTGAAAAAGTTAGGAGGCTTCGGATAAGAGGAGATGGTGGGTGCAAAAGGGCTATGAAGGAGGAGTGAGGAATCTAGGGATGAAGAGAAGGATGAAGATGCTTGTTACAACTGGATAATTTGGGTTTGCAAATCATTGTATAGGGAAGATAAGTCATGGATGCCCAGAAATGAGGTATGTCATGTATGATATGTAATAGGTAGGTTAAAGGGATTGGTAGGGGTAGGAATAAAAATGAGAACATTAGATGTAGGTGGAAGAGTAGTGTTCAAATGAAGAGGAAGTGTCACAATAGGAAGAGAATTATCATTGGAGAGTGGAGGGTTGAGATCAGCTAACCATGTCCTTCTTTGTAGGTAGAAAATAATAAGAGATCTAGGTCTTGAGGATGTTTATCAATATGAGCCCGGAGATCACGAGGTCTTCATTAGCAAAAGGTTTTATAAGTATCATCCAATGAAACAAGGTAGGGTTCGAGCATATGGGTTCACCAAATGATTTAATATAAATTTAATTAAACCTTAATTTTAAAGTAACTTTACTGTAACTAATGATAATAGACAATAATGGACAAGCAACCAACATTCAAATATATGTAAACAAATAAGCAAATGAAATAATAATATGACTTGGCTGATTTCTCATAATCTAAAGAGTAACTGGATTGGGTAATCTGGATATGGATGAGGAACAATTTTCTAAGGCTTGATAAGGGTTTTGAAACTCATAATTGTGCTAGATAGAAGCACCCACAGGGAGGAAAAGGGATCCTGGGCACTAATGATTGGACTAAGCGCTTGTGATTGCTTAAATGCTCAAGATTTGATCCTTTCTAGGCTGAGGAGCTTCACTTCTACTGCTTCTTTTTTTCGATCCGGTTTTGAAGTTAGATCGTCAGTCATATTTGTAACTTTAAAATTAGATAGCTACCTGCACATGTCCATAAATCACATCAAATCTAATAAACAATGTGCAGAATGTGGAGTTAGATTGACCCCAGTGGTCACCTGAAGAGTAAATTTAGTACCGAGCGTTACACTACATTTTATACTCGATATAATTATTTGTTCTTATGTGTGTAATGATTTCTAGATTCCCTTCAAAATTACATGATGATAGTGGGCTAGATCTAGAATGTACCAAGTATGTAGAATGTGTGTGATGGAATAGAATGAACTCCCCTCCTATGTTGTGTATGCAGATTGATGCAACCCTTGTCCCTTGTATGGATGTGCTATATGTATGCTTTGTAATGCTCTTGTGTCTTTTAATGCAAGCTTAGGTAGTGATAGATAATGCTTATGATGTTTGACCCCTTATTTGAGAGAAATAACTAAGTATATATATGATTCCCTTGTTTGAATTTCATAATTGACAACTGAAAGGTTGACCCAAAGTTTTAAAAGGTGACTAAGAAGTAAAAGAGACCCAAAAGAGTAAGAAGAATATAAAGAAGGTCAAGAGCACCCGGAGGGATAGGAGTGCTTGGGTGCTTCTATCTTAAATAGACGCTAATTTACGAGGCCATAAAAGATAAATCAATAAATTTTTGGCGAGTTGTTTGATATGTAAGGTGAATAAAAGTAAAAGAGATAAAGAAAAATTCCCAAAAGAAGTTGTTAACCACTAGTTTTCTTGCTTATGAATCATGTATATATTAGTATGCTTTAGGACCTAGAAATGTACCCAACTACATAGATTTTGTGTCTCCATTTTCCCCACTTTATACTATTGAGTGAATACTCAATAACATAAAATAGATAGAAAATGTGTACCTTGTGATCTAAAGAGAAGTGTAGCTAATACGTGTCGAGTGGACAAGTAGTGTGAAGTGATCGCGATGTGAAGTGTGGTAACTAGGAAATGGAGGTAGACCCTAGGGGTAAAGTGTCTACATAGTAATGTGTTGTTGGAGCTTGTGTTTGCTGATCTGAGCTACTTCTTGTTGCGTATAAGGAAAACCTCACAAAATAAAAGTAAAAGAGTAGTCAAATTCTCATATGTGAAAAACCGAGTAATGTATGTATAAGTGGGTAAAAGGTGTGTAAAAATAAAAGGAAAGTGTGCACTGATGTATGAGAGGGTAAAAGATAGAAGGTTGTCTCCTTTTTCTTGGAGATGTTACTAGATTGGAGTGCCTTTTTGTCAAAGGGTGAGGTTTTGGGCGATCTCATACCAAGAGCGAGTTTTTAGGCAATCTCACGCTAAGGACAATTTGTTTTGGGTGATCTCATGCCAAGAATGATATTTTGGGCGATCTCAAGCCAAAAGAAGAGTGTTAGGGAGAGGTCTATTTTTCACTCCATCCATGATGCTTCCCAAATTTCCACTACAGATGGCATGTCCCATTTGTAACCAATTGTAATTGAATGTAACTAAAGTTTAGTAATCGGAGAGAAATATCTAATACTATAGAATTGTCACTCAAACTGGCTGTTGAAGACTATGATATACAGAGAAACTGTTTATTTTTTCCACTAGGACACAAGTACTCGGTGGAACACAAGCACCCACCATTCCTATCTATTTTGGGTGCTAGTTTTTTTGTGTTTGTGGCCCAAGTCGATTCTAGACCATTCTGTGACTGTGTATTATTGTCAATTACATACTTATCTCTTTGGTTCTATAACTTGGTGCTGCTGGAAGGGCAATTTTCTCACCCAATTTATGCCTCCCTCATTTGGGGTGCATGTGATGAATGTAGGGCGACGTGTCAACACCAATCGACACTCGATAATATTTCACCAGAACTGCTCGTCTTGCTATGATTATTTCAGTAATGCACAACTTTTGGTTTGGTGGTAGTAATCTAGAAACACAATAGCAAACATAACACAAGAATACCATAGACTATGACATAAAAGAATGATGAAAAATCTGAAATACAACTGTAAAATATATTATTAACATGAAATTGTTATAATCTCACCCATGAATTACTCCAAGTGTTACCAACTCCATTTGTTTCCCAACAATAGTTATGGGAGAAACTTCACAATTACTCATCTTAATGACTTCCTTGACACACCTTTACAATGAATCCTTTATTCATAAAATAATTATTAAAAATTTATTCAATGATAAATGAGAGGGGTGGCCTCTATATTTATAGAAATTCAAGTTTATCCACCCTATCTCTAGGAAATCTCTTCCAATAATCATACTCCATGCCTAAACTCTTACCTTTACATGTAGGCTTATCTAATAAGATAAGATATACATTATCATCTCACATGGGTTCTACCTTTACAAATTTAATATACAAAATATTTATGACATCACTCCTTATCATTATTACAAATATAATATTTCTAATTCTAAATCATGTAGACCCTACTTCTCTACTTACCTTAACTTTGACATTTTAACATTACCCAGACCACTTACGACAAATATTTACTTTTTACCACAACATTCCTATTGTACTTTGATTGTTACCATACTATACTTTATTGGTGGCGCCTGCATTGATAGAACCATTATCTTCTATCAGATGCCACTACTAATTATACTTAACAAAATCCTATTCCTAATACATACATTAATGAAATAGAAATTACGGAAGAAAATTCTAGTGTTGACATCTTCCTCCTCCCTAGATTCTACTCTTTCCTCAAAGTAGACTATTATAGACATTCTGAAGTCAGGTTGGAAAATCTTTAACTTGTCATGGTTGACCCATTTTGTAATGGGAGTACCATCTAATTCCTCCAGTTGATATGTACCATTCTCATGCACAACTACTATTTTGTAGGGTCCCATCCATTTTGGAAGAATTTTTCTATGCCTTCTCTTTTTGTATCTGGAATCATATACTAGAACCAAGTCATTCACTTGAAATGGAGACCAGAGGATCTTTTGATCAAAGTACTCCTTCTGCTTCATCTTCTTCTTATAACTTGTATCCTTCACTATTTCCCTCATTTCCTCTAGCAAATGAAGATGTACCAATCTTTCTCTTATTAAATCACTTTCATCCATCCTTTCATTTTTCATAACTCTCATAGTGGGAATATCAAACTCAATAGGAAGAACTAGATCAATGTCATAAGCCAATTGAAATAGGGAGTATCATATTACTGAATTTGATGTTGCTCTATATGCCTACGATGCTGCATGAATCCTTTTATCCCACTTATGCACCTAAAAAGCTGCATCTTTTGCTAGGATTTGACACAATACATAATTTGTTCGCTTCACTGTCCATTTTGCTTGACTTGTAAGTTGTTGCCTTCCTATGCTTAATAGAAAAATTGTTTACCATGGCTTCTACTACCTCATTAATGAAGTGTCTTCCTTGATCTCATTACAATTTATAATGGACAACCAAATCTAGTGACAATGATTTCATATATGAACCTTGTCACTTCATCCATGAAAGTTGTTTTCAATAGCCTAGCTTCAATCCACTTGGTTAAATAATCAGTGGCAACTACAATATACTTATTTTGGCATGGGGTAGTTTGAAGTGGACCTACAATATATATTCCCCACTTTTCAAAGGGACCAAGTGGAAGAATAGGGAATAATGGAGTTGATGAAGTCTTACGATTCCCATGTGATTGAAAAATATCACATGTCTTACAATAATTATAACAATCTCTAAAAAGAGTTGGCCAATGATAACATGCATCCAAGATCCTTCTTGTTGTGAGTTGTCCAAAGAAGTGTCCTCCACATGTACCATTGTGGAATTCTCCAATTATCTCCTTTCCTTGATCATGTCCAACTTCTCTCTTGTCTTGTCCATCGGGCCTTATCCGAAATAATACTCCATGCGAGAATAGAATATGGACAACTTCCTTGAGTAATATTTCTCTTAGTCTCTTGCACCATCAAAAACTTGAAATAATTCGGATAATTCCAAATATCGATGTATTCACTAAGGATTGTGTTAAGGGATAACAATGTTGCATCCGAAAACCATCATCATCACAAGATGAACCTAAACCATCATAGGCTCAAGAGAGTACATATGCATTGACATGTTTCTTTCTGGACCTATCTATAATATCAAATTCAAATTCTTGTAGAAAAATTATCCACCTTTCTATCCTTCACGATGGGTTAGGCTTATTCACAATATATCTTAGATCCCGATGATCTGCTTACAACTATAAATTTATGCCCTAGAAGTAATTTCTAAACTTCTTTATAATAAAAATGATATTTAGAGCCTCCTTTTCACTTACAATATAATTTACCTTAGCACTATTCATTTTTCTATTCCCAAAGTAAACCGAATGATCATTCCCATTTTCATCATTTTGGCTCAGTACTCCCTAGTGCTACATCCGAAGCATCGGTATACACAATGAATGGTTTGCTCTGGTCTAGATTCTTTAAAACAGTGAAGACACCAAATCTTCCTTTAGTTGTTCAAAATCTGCATGTACTTTACTCTGTCCCCGGTTCATAAGTAGCATCCTTCTTCAAGATCTGGATTAGTGGTTGTCCAATCTTTGAAAAATTCTTGATGAACCTTCTATAGTAACTCACATGGCCTAAAATGATCTCAACTTACTCATATTCATAGGAAATGGTAACTCTGTTTAATTTTGCAAACCTTATCGGATCGGTACTAATACCATCTCCAGATCTGACAACATGTCCTAACAAGAAACCTTTAGAACATCCAAAGACACTTTATAGGGTTTAGTGAGGCTTGTGCTTCATCTAACCTTTTAAATGATGCCTCGATCTCGATGCATGTGGTCCATTCTACTCCCGTATATGCAAAAATCATCTAGGAATACTATGATGAAGCTTCAAATGTAGGTTTCAAATACCTGTTCATTAGGCGTTGGAATTTTGTTGGAGCATTACACAACCCAATTAACATAACTCTATAAGTAAATATTCCCAAGGAGTGGTGAACGTAGTCTTGACCTGATCTTTCTCTGCTATATGAACTTGGTTATACCCATTTTATCCATCTACAAAACTATAGCACTCCTCGTCACTACTTTGTGCAAGATTTGGTCCGAGAATGGAAGAGGGTAATGATCCTTCTTTGTTGCCTTATTGAGCTTCATGTTATCAACACAAATGTGTAGCTTCCCATTCCTTTTTATTGAGATCACAATGGGAGAAAACCATTCTCAATTCTCCATAAAAATATAAATCTTGCATCAAGCAACTTATCTATTTCTTCTTTTATAGTCTTGGAAAAATTAGGATTCATACTATATGGCATTTGCTTTATTGGTGAGCACCATCCACTCACTCAATAGAATGTTCTACCCAACTTACTTGGAGGAGTTCCTTGTAATCAAAAGTGAATAAGTGCATGTACCTTTTAAATAGTTGAGGTAGGATTCCTTCTCATTTTCCATTACATCATCACCAATTTTTATTTGTTGGAGAAGATTGTCAATTTCTTCTTTAGATAATTTTATGTGTTCATGAGTTGATGTGACTAGAAGGATATCCATGACCGACACATCAACTTCACTTTCTTCATCTTCTCAGTGTCAATTTCACTAGTACTAGATTAATAAGAGGATGTCCAATCATCGGTTCCATTACTTGAATCCACAAGTTTTGCCTTATGATGTCGAGGATCACGTTTATCTTCACCTTCTTTATGCCTCGTTCAAGTGTCATGAAGCCTTCATTCCAATAGTTTCTTTCATGAACTCTCCTTAGCCATGGCCTTCCTAACAACATTGAGTATGGAACAATACCATTCTTCCTCACTTGAAAGTATACCACACATACAACACCCATGATAGATATTGTCACATCTGAAACAACACCTTCGGTTTAGTTTTTCCCTTATTTATGACCTTAACATAAGAATCAAGGGGCAATCAATTTTTAACCCAACATATTCATTACATACTTTGTCATTACATTAATTGCAACACCTTCATCTACTAAGACATCATGAATTGAAATACCATTAGATAATACCTTAGCTTGCAGAGCATAGGATCTCGCCCTTCCAAAATAGGGACCTCGGCCTCCTTCCTCGTCGATTGTGGAGTCCACTTCGTAGCTCTCGCCTCTTCTCGAAAGACAAAGAAAGAAGTTGTCCTTATGTAATATTTACAGAATTTTGGATATATCTTCTAATATGGAGTATGGTCCTCGCCTGTGAAATCAAAACAAAATTACACACCTCATTTTCTTCTCGTATGTTTTTTACTAGTCTCTCCTTTCATCTTCTTAGGATCATTTCCATCTTGGTTATCTTTTTTTTTCTTTCTTTTAGTTACAATCACATTTGCTTCTTTATTTAGACTTTTATCTACAACATCAAAATAATTTATGGGTGATTTTTTTTTATCATTATCTCTTGTACCAGATGTAGAGGCCCTATCTAGACAATTATACTTATAATGACCCTTTTTATAACAACCATAACATACAACTTCAAATATATTTCGTTTTGGATCTCTATCTCCTCCCTGGGAACTAAATTCCTTTCCTTGAAGAAGATTAATAGTTAACTAGCCCATTTTCCTAAGGATATCCTCATACTTAGTAGATGTACTAGGGGAAGATTCTTGCTCACCGAGAGTGGTTGTAGCTTTTGGACCAAAGGTGTTGGTGTAGGATCTACCTTAGCAACAATTTATTTGGGCTCTTCTTAAATTATTTCTTCTTGCCTTCTTGTAATCTCCTTTGCTTGTTCAAGGTCGTTGGCGATCATAATTCACTCGTTGTCCGATCTCTAACTTTATCCCAATAATGAAGTGATTAAAGAGGAGATTATCCACGCCATTCATCAACCCATATGCTAATCTTTCCTTTTAGATTTGGGCATTGAGCTTCCTCCTTAGCTCTAGAACACGAGCATGATAATCCCTTATCTTCTCCTTCTCTCCTTGGGCTAGCTTTGTGATCTCGATCATGAGATCTGCATATTTTTGTTGTTCACCAAATTCTTCAAGAAAACTTCTAGTTAATAAATCCCATGATTTTCTAACATTACCACCTAGTGTTTCAAACCACATAAGGACCAAACCATCCAAAAAGGTAAAAAAAAATCATTCCATTGTTCCCTTCATATGAGGCCATTACAAATGCAATATCATTTAAACTATTGAATGAAAGAGGGAGCATCTTCATTAGATTGGGTTGAAAAAAATATGTATCTTTCCCATTTTCAAATGTAACCACAGTGAAATACCAACCTACAAGTACATTCAGTAACACTTATGTGCACAATTAATTGGAATCACTACAACAGTGACTTTACACATTTTATGGTAAAATAGGAATGACCACCGCAAGATTACATTTACTATGGTAAAACTTGACTTGATACGGTAAAAAATCGACTTTCTTGTGGTAAACACTATTCGCGGTAAAAAATGACTTTACTATAGTAAATACTATTCACGGTAAAAAGTGAAGTTATTGTGGTAAATACTATTCACGGTAAAAGTGAATTTACCATGGTAACTACTATGCACAAAAAACAAGGTTACCCTACAACCGATTGCTGACTAAGTGGGAATATATCTCCACAAAATCCACCGACGAGGAATGATATTAACAACGGAACCAAAATGTCAACACCAATCTGCACTCGATAATATTTCACCGAACTCATTGTGTTATGATTATTTCATTAATGCATAGCTTTTGGTTTGGTGGTATTAATTTAGAAACATAACATAATAGACATAACACAAGAATACCACAGACTATGACATAAAAGAATGATGAAAAATTTGAATTACAACTATAAAATATATTATTAACATGAAATCATTACAATCTCACCTATGAATTACTCCAAGTGTTACCACTCTATTTGTTTCCCAACAATAGCTATGGGAGAAACTTCACAATTACTCATCTTAATGGCTTCCTTAACACACCTTCACAATGAATCATTTATTGATAAAATAATTATTACAAATTTGTTCTATGATAAATGATATGGGTGGCCTCTCTATTTATAGAAATTCATGTTTATCCATCCTATCTCTAGGAATTTTCTTTTGGTTAATCATATTTCATGCCTAAACTCTTACCTTTACATGTAGGCTTATCTTTTAAGATAAGATATACCTTATCATCTCACATGGGTTCTATGTTTAAAATTTTAATATACAAAATATTTATGACATCACTCCTTGTCATTATTACAAATGTAATATTTATAATTCTAAATCATGTAGACCCTACTTCTCTACTTACCTTAACTTTGACATTTTAACATTATCGGACCACTTACAAAAAATATTTAATTTTTACCTTAACATTCCTATTGTACTTTGATTATTACCATACTATAATTTATTGGTGGTGCCATCTTTGGCAGACATTGTTATCTTCTATCGACGCCACTACTAATTATACTTAACAACATCCTATTCCTAATACATACATTAATGAAATAGAAATTACGGAAGAAAATTATAGTGTTAACAAACCCAAAAGAGAGGAGTCAAGTTGTTATGTATATTTGAGAGTGGATACCTACATGAGGTAGGGGATGTGCATGGTAGAAACTAAGACACATGCAAACAAGATGGAATAATAAAAACGTTTTAGTTGTAAAAATAGTTTGCATTCAATAAAAGACAATGTAACAAGCAACTAGGAAGACAAGATGGACCGCGAAAAGTGGGTTTCATACATGGGACATCGCTCACAATGTCACAATACTATCAAGGCTGAAATGACCAAGAGAAAAAAATGATCAAGCAAAACATAGGTCATAGGCAGCAAAACAATAGAAAATGATAGAAAATAATAGCAAGTAAAAGAAGAAAGATAACCATGGTTATATATAATCCTACAATGACACCCATTAACATGTTAGAAATATAAATAGTATGTCAAAGTATGTACGAGATCAATGAAAAATTAAATGACAGTTGACAAAAAATAGGAAATATTGGAACATTATAACCTATGATGTGTGAAGTATGTGAGTAGGAAAGGTAGATTCCCTCGGAACCTTGGCGGGATTGGTAAGGATCGATCTAGTGTCTCTCCAACTTTAACCACATCCTTAAAAGATGTAGCCATTGCATTTAACATAGATCAAATTTTGTTGATTTTGGATCTAATTTTCAATCGAATGTGATAACCCATATCGGATCAGTATAGGAAAGTCAATGACGTCTCATTACCCCCACTCCAAGGGTGTTGCCACAATGTGTGTGTGGTGTATTCCATGTTAGGTCATCCGGAAGCAATCGTGAAATGTAGAATAAATTCCCATGTTAGGTCATTTGGGAGGATAAATGCGTTGTGTTTATGTCAATTTGATGAATGTGTTAGTGAAATTTGTATTGTCATGAGTTGAATGTGTGTGATTGATTGATTGGTTGATTACTCATGGAGATATTTTATGCTTGTTGCCCCCAGGTTAGGTCATTAGGGGGAATCACTAAAAAGTGATGTGACATGTTGTACGGTGTATGAAAAAATGTTTGATAATGGTGTATTAGAAATTTATTTTTTTCACATAATGGAGTAAGGGGAATTATAGGATGACCCCAATTATATGCCCTTATGTTGGAGAAAGGGGATTGATGAAGAGAATGAACTTTGAGCCAAAAATAATTGCGTAATGATGCAAGGATGAGTATGTGATGGATATCGCAAAAGGTTGTGTATATTGAGTGTAAATGATGGTGAATAGGAATATAATGTGTGTGAAATGTGTACATTACAAAGTAGTATGCAATTTTTTTGAAGAGAATTCCACAAATAAGATAAAAATAGGAGTAGTTATGCTCAAGATATGATTGAAACCATGAGATGTGAATTAAGTGAGAGAATGAACGCAGCGAATGACCATAAGAAAGTGAATAATGGAAGGGTACTATAAATAGTAGTGTAAAAGTGAATAAGATTTTTTTTTTTTGCGAGTGTGATAGTGAGCTCTAAGTGTGTGAGGATGATGCAAATTAGAGCAATGCGACGAGTAGATTCAAGATAGTAGCAACAACTCGACGTCGCGCATGGCGGCGGAGTTGGTAAGTGTGATTTTTTTAAAATGTGGTGATATTAGTCATTTTTAATGTTTTTTTGTAAAATTTTGTTTTTGAATTTCTCAACGTTTTGGACCTAAAAAGAGCGGTGAAGGCGCTAATGACATTCGGGACAGGAGTTCCCAGGACATGGGCGCTAGTGTCCTACTCTTGGGTGCCCCAATCCTGATTTTGGGCACCCATGTCTAGAGAGCATGAGTTGAGGCTAGAGTGATGTAAATGTGAAAGTTGATGTGTGTTGATGTTATATATGAGTATGTTTGTATATATATGTATGATGTGTTAATGTTGTGTTTGTTGTTGTTTTGTGGTGTGTAGAGGGATATTCATTCGAGAGAGTTTTGTGGTGGACATCATTTGAGTACTTTGCTCGGATTGGGGTTGTCAGACAATGAGTGGGATGTTTTGGACCATGCCACTTGTGACACATAGTGAAGATGGGGGATGTGCCCCATAATATGCCTATGCTTACATCTCTATGTGAGAGGTGGTGTGCATATACTTGCACCTTTTGGTTACCTACGGGGAGATGACAATCATACTACGATTACCTATTATGGGCGAGAGGGTACATGTTATGGCAGTGGATGATATATAGAGATAGATGAGGGCCACTCGGCGATATGTTGTGGGGACTTGAGTTCCTACCGAGGACCATATTAGCCTAGATACTATTATGAGATTAGGGGTTCCACAATTATGGAATTTTATTGTCATGGTGATAGCATCGTTGATTGCAGTGGAGGGTGGTGATGTAGGCATCTTATATAAGATGTATGATATTTGCTTCTTGATAGAGGAGGAGAGTATTAGGTATACCCATGCACGATGTGTATTGGCCCACTTGTATAGGGATATATACATATTTACATAGGAGGAGCATAGGGGTGGCATTAGAGTTACAACATTGTTGCATATATAGGCCTACGTGTTGGCATGTGGTCCTATAGGTGTTTTCATTGATGTAAAACAACATTAATGACAAAGTGGATGATGGATTAGGGTCAGATGATGTTGTATGTTATGTTTTCATGATGGTTAATGTGTATACTTGATGATACAATGAGATTTAGTGAGGAATGTTTTCTCTTGCAAGCCTATTGATTAACTAAAAATATGAAATTTAAAGTATATATTATAAGTTAATTTAAATAGGTACAAAAATGCAATAAATGGTATAAATTGCAATACTAATTCTAAATATTTTATTTTGATATTTAATTGAAGTGAAATAAATGAAAAAGTAGTGGTTAGGGTACTAACCTAAAAATAACTTACCTCATTTATTTGTTGGACTGTGATGACCGTGCAAAGGCGGACATAATAGAATGTGAAGTTGTGACTCGAGAAAAATTGTAGCACAAGGGGATCTGTCTACATCTTTGGGGCACCTAGAGAGAGACTGGGGTGCATGTGGGCTCCTGGTTTGTAATATGGACACTCACAGTGCATGTATAAAATCTCAAGATCTGATTATGATAGTGTCACAAGTCCTTTGTAATACCTTCGTCTTGGTCATTAGGTTGTTGCGATAAACTCGTCCATGCCATTGTAGTTGTGTGATGATGATCTACCTGCAAAACCCAATACAAAGCATCAAATCCATAAAAAATAAAGATACAAATGAAGGGGTCGATCGACCTTTTCTTCCATAATGGTGGATGTACAACTAAGCGTTGCATTATATTCTAGACCCAATGTAGTTACGTGTGCTTGTGTGTACAATTGTGTTCTAGGATTCCCTAACATCAATGACGTAGAAGTAGGGACAATAACTAGATGTAAAGATGTAAATGGTGGATGGAATAGAATGAATACAACCCTTTCCCCCTATGCTTGTGTGATGCAGATGTAGAAGATGCCCAAATGCAATCCTTTACCTTAATAGTAGCTAGCTCTTGATAGTAGATAGTCTGCCCATAATGTGGTGAGTATGTTATGTTTATATAGGGATATCTTGCTCAAATTTTGACACTAATGGCCCGACATGCCAACTAATACATAGGTGAATGAGACCATAAAACCATAGAGACCGACCTCGAACAAAGAAATTAAATGCAAACATCATGGAAACTAGGGCACCTAAAATCAAGGATCGGGGTGCCCATGGGTGCCCCAACATAACCCTAGTGCCCTAGTCAGGGACTAGAGATGACAAATGACCTAATTACGACACCTAATACTGGTTGAAATATAACCAAAATCAAAAGTGAGACAAATGACGACTATGTAAGATAAATGATAATTATGACTAAGTGACAAAGAACTAGGGGATGAGCCATTAGTGAATACTTTTCTTACGTGAGATCCATATATAAAATAACATACTTGGCGGTATAAATGTAATAGTAAGTGTGTGATTTGTGACTACATTTTCCCCCACTTTATGTTAGTGAGAGAAATATCGGTAACATAAATTAGATAGAGATGCATACCGAGAAAAAAATGGATATGCCCATGCCAAAGTGAACGCACATATGTGTAGTAGAAGCATGCCGAAAGAACCATATAGCATTTCGAACCATGGATCAATGGGTTGATCCATGTAACAAAAAGTGTATTGTCATGATGAGTTGTGTTAAGAAAATGTGATAATTGTAGTGTTGTAAGATGATGATGAGATGGAGAGGGAGTGATCACTTCCAACCCGAACGCATGTGTACAAATAATCAATCGAGGATTTGTGCATCCTATCATCGAGGAAGAGTGTAGGGATAAAAGTGTGTTATTCTCCAATCTTTAAGTACATCCTCAAGATCTAGCTGCTACAAATGGAATCAAATCAAAGACATGTGGTTCATGTATCTAGATGATTTCGATCAAATAGTTGACCCATATAAGAGTAGTACAGAAAGGTACTCTTTTCCCCACACCACATGTGTCACCGTAAAGTGATGGCTTCTAAGTTAGGCCATCTATAAGTGAACTCTAAGGTATATGATGGCTTCCAAGTTAGGTCATCACGAAAGCAAGTACGAAATGAAGAATAACTTCCCAAGTTAGGTCATCTAGGAAAGCGAGGAATGTAATCTCCTAAGTTAGGTCATCTAGGAGGCCGCATGTAACTCCCAAGTTAGGTCATCTAGGAGGCCAATGTGTTTTTAAATTGTACTGATTAAATGATATAATTTCTATTGTTGAACTTATTAACTAATTAATCGATTGGTTATTTTGATTGGTTACTTGTGGAGAGATTTTATGCTAGTTATCCCTAGATTAGGTCACTGGGAATCAATAGAAGTCAGTGAATGATCATATGGAAAGACTCTTAACACTTGTTTCCCCCAATTCAGGTCATTACGGGAAATTATGAGATTTTTGTATGGTACGATTTGTGTATGTGTATATATATATATATTGCCCCCATATTGGGTCATTAGGGGGAATGAATAGTGAAATGTCGTGTAGTGCATTAGTAATGTTTTAATTGTTGTCACATTGGTATTATTTTGAACACATTTCAAGATAAGGGGAATCATAGGATGACCCCAATGATATGCCCCATTACAATAAAGGGAAAGTGATAAGAAGAATGAACACTTAAGCCAAAGTAAGCATGATATATGTAGGAAGTGGTGAAAATCACGAGAATGTGAATGAAAACATCACCAAAGAGAAATAATATGTGTGTATTGTGTATATTATGGTGGTAGTCAAAATTTTGAAAATAATGCCACAAATGGGGTTTAAATCGGATAAAAATGCTCAAGATATGGTCAAAACAGTGTAGTGTTGTATTAGTAGTGGAAATGTGCTTGAGATAATGACTAAAATAATGTAGGTGAAAAAGGAACTATAAATAGTAAGGTGAAAATGTGTTTAGTCACCTTATTTTTTATTTGCACGATTGTGAGAGAGCATGAACTACGAAAAATGCCGCAAGCAAGAGCCGCATGTCCTAGTCGATTTGAGAGAGTGGCGACTATCGTAGCGTCATGCACTACCGCAACATTAGTAAGCAACGCGTTTTTCGAAAAATGTATGGTGTATGAATTATTTTTAGTGAATTTTAAAAATTTGAGCATTTTAAATTTCTTGGCGTTTTGGACTTGGACAATAGCGGTGAGGCGTTAGTGACCCTTGGGACAGAACGCATGAAACCGGGCGCTAGTCTCCTACTCCCGGGTGCCGACATCCCGCATCCGGGCACCCAAGTCCATAAATTGTGTAGTTGTCCTATAATGGTGAAAATCAAGTTTGTAATGTGTAGTAATGTGATAAGTGAGTCTCATTTATACTTGTAAAGTATTCTAATGTTGTGTTTACCGTTGTTTTGTGTTATGCAGAGAGATATCCACTTGAGGGAGTTCCGTGGAGGTTGTCATTTGAGCACGTTGCTAGGGTTGGGTTTATCATATGAGGAGGATGGAATGTGATGGATTGTGTCAAAGATATGACACATAGCATGGATGGGGGATGTGCCCTATAATATGGCGATGTTAACTCGCACTATGTGATAGATGGTGTGCGAGATACATGTAACATCTTGGTTACCTATAGGGGAGATTCTTGTGACGTTAGAGGATGTGTATCACATATTATGGTTGTTGGTTGTTGGGGAGAGGGTATAGGTGATTCCATTAGAAGACTTGGATAGGCGGATGTGAGCCGTGTGAGATGGTATTTTATGGGGACTCGGACACCTACCGAGGATCATATCAATCTACATGCTATTTTGAGGTCTAGGTTTCCGCATTTGCGAAAATTTATAAAGCAATGGTCAATGCTTCATCTATAACAGTGGATGGAGGAGGTGTAGGAATCTTGTATAAGATGTATGATATCTTCCATCGAGATAGAGGAGGATGGTATGAGGTATGCGTGGGCATTATGTGTATTGTCCCATTTATTTAGATATTTATATCGGTTTACTCATGACCAACACGGTGGTGCGATAGGATCCATGACATTATTACATGTATGGGCATATGAGCATATAGCAGTATTGAGACCAGTTGGGGGCCCGTGAGTAGAGTGGGTCAAGCCTGAGATATATATTATATGCTCGGAGATGGATTAACATTAGTGGGAACAGGATGGATACTGATACATATAGGGCTTTGATAGACGTGATGGGACTTGAGTCGGTTGTATGGAGGCCATACAGAACTATGGAGGATGGATTGAGGATGTTGTGGGGCTACAATGTATTCGAAGGAAGATGTGGTTGGAGGATAGATTTCTAGGTGTAGCGGAGCTCTTCCAGATGAAGTGAGTATCACATCAGTTTGGTATGGCTCAGGATGTTCCCCCAGCCATATATATGGTTGAGAGATATTAGGGCACCAAGGAGGGTTAGGGCTAGACCGGGACCCACAATTGAGAAGTTAGTACCTCTTAGTCCAAATGAAGTAGATGCCACGGTAGATGTGGTATATCCGGATGATGTCGGGTAGTATCGAAGAGTACCGCGCATCAATGGGTATTATTGTTCCCATTATTTTCAGATCCAACGGGGTTACCATACGTAGGTGGAGGAGGAGTGGGAGAAGCTCATGTCCCCAACCCCGTAAGCAGAATGTGAAAGAGAATGTGAGTATCTATAAATGTTTATGTTATGCATGTTGTTGTTGGTTTTATTTGAAGTGATGGTTGTCTAATGTGTTGGTGTTGTTTGTTTTGTAGGTGATGTGTATTGGTCATTGATAGTAGACACATCCATTCGCACTGTGAAGCGTAATGTTCGCCGACATGCTTGGTGGTGGTATATTTGAGAGGGTGGATTATATAGTGGGTGAGCATGCACATTTTTGTGCTTTGTGGCCATATCAGCAACCACATGTACCGTATTGCTATCCTATAAGGATGAGGCACGCAAGGGGACTCGTAAAGTTATAGAGGCGATAGTTGGTGCCTAAGCACAAGAGATGTGTTTTCTCAATATGTGGATTTATAGTGGTAGTTCATTGAGTATTCTACGGAGAAAAATTACTATGTAGGCATGTGGAGAGGTATTAATCATGTGAACAACGGCGCCGAGTTGGTGGCGAGACAAATAGTTCTAGGGCTCTTGCGGTGCACTAAAGTGTGTTCAATGAAAGGTTTTGCAAGAGCTATTGAAATGGGGTAAGAAACACTCAAGAACCCCAAATCTTTGTACAAAATCCCCTCAATGGACCATATGATAAGAAATGAGCAAGGAATCCTATTTGCATGCATTAACTTGAAGTAAACAAGCAACTTAAACAAATGAAGTTAACCTCTATTCTTGAAAGCTTAAAGTAAATGAACCTAAAAGGATCTAAGCAATCAGTTTATGCTTCAAGATAATGGGATCTCACCATTAATGGATTCAAGGCCAATGATTCTTCCCATTTACTCCATGTTATGTGATAGAAATGCAAAAGTAAAGCAAATAGCTCAATAAAAGGTCCTAATCCTAGCAATAATACTATAGTTTAGGTTAGAGGGAAGAAGTGTTCTTAGAAATGAGAGGGGGGTAGTAGGCTATTTATAGTTTTCCATTTGGGAAATGGAAGGATTTTGGTGCATGTGGGACTAAAAGGGGGTCAACAAGTTAATTAGCAAGTCAAAGTAAGATTTGACTAGTTTTAGAGAGAGGTTGATCATGGTTAAGACTAGCTAACCATGTTTAGAGGGTAATTAATCCTATTTAGAGAGAAATTAGGTTTCTGGGAGGGTTACAAAGGCCTAATCAATCCAATGAAGTGGATTGATATTCCAGGGAGCTAATAGAGGTGGTAAAGAAGATAATATTAGCCAAGAAGAGGTTATTATAACCTATTTAATTAGTTTACAAGAGGAAATATGACCAAAAGAGTGTCGTAAGAGGGGAGTTAGATAGATCTAATTGACGAGGTGTTGCCAACTTGCAGGGAAGAGGACTAGCTAGGGAAATATTAGGAATAATAGTTCTTTGATCAAACTACATGTGTCTACATTTTCCCCTCTTTGGGGTGATGTAAGTTACATCATTTCAAAGAAAGTAGACAAGTACAAATGAGTAGAAATTTTTTGAAGGGGTAGAAGAAAAATTAATAGGATGAAGGATGAAGGATGCCCCCTCGAGTGTCGATGGGGTGACAGAGAAACTCGATCAATGATCAAAAAATAAAGTAGGAGAGAAAGCGAGAAGAAAGGAGATGAGAAAGTAAAAAGGGATATTGAGCTATCCACAAACCAATGCTTTATAGAAACAATACATAATCATCATTTTGCTTAGAATCCTCATCATCGGTCCTTATTAAAATGTAAGCATATGACAGAGGCATAAAATGACATGAAAATCCAAGATACAAACAACCGTCCCTTGCGAAAAAAAAGCCAACTCCATGCAACATACATGAATGCAATGCAATACGAGAAATAAACAATCTCACCTAACAGGGAAATAAGTACAATTACACACACTTAAACCAACAATGTTCAAGATAGTTGCACAAATACTTTGTTATCGAGATGTAGTCCCAAATGTTCTGATAAATGAAAAGGGTGATGCCCCAAACAATGTGTATATGTGAGGGAAAAGATGGAGGACACTTGGGTCCAAGTGAAAAAACAATGTGCACGATGAAAATAGTACTAGAAACTGAGAGTGCCTCAAAGTATAGACAAAGTAAGCAGCGTAGCTTTTGTAGATGTTCTGAATATTTTAGATGCTCCGAAGTCATTGTTTTAAAAATATTTGAAAACGTCAAAGCAAGATATAGGATGAGTGCCATGCGAGAGACACATATTTCAGCTTTGTAAATGAGCGTTTTACCAATTTTTAGTCCATTTTCGAAGTATTTCAATGTTTTTGGTTTTTAAAATGGTTTTACAATTTTTAAATTTTTTGATTGGTCGGAAGAATTTGTATAAGAGATCAAAGATCTCCTAAAAATATGTGCAACTACCTAAAGGCAAAGGCAAAGGCAAAGGTGTTAGTCAAGCACATAAAATGCCCTAGCGAGAAGAATTACAAGCCAAAAATAATTATTTAATAAAAATAATCATCACGACAGGTGAAAGATAGAGGAAAAATAGAAAAAAGATAAGAAATGATTATGGAATATGTGTGAATCATTCTAGTGTAATGAAGAAATGACCGCAGGGTGACACTAAGCACCCCGATGTGCAAAATGAGTAAAAATAATTATTTTAATAGAAAAATAATCATCTCGGTGGATAGAAGAAGGGCTAGAATGATCACGACAGAGAAAACATGCCCTGGGGCATTGCGGTAACCTAATATACCCACCGAGGGGGTAAATCAATCACGATTAGTTCATTTCTACCAGAGTTCTTGTGAATTTTTACCGCGAGCGAGAGCGACAACCCTGGAGTGAGATGGCGAGACTACCAAGCAGGAGGAGACGAGCAGATCGCATCTGAGAGTTCATGTGAGACCCAATGGATGGACCCTACGTGAGTGGCCTATCCCTCCTTGTAAATTACGCATTTAATGCACTTTTTAGGATTTTAGGCTAGGGTAGAAGAATTTTGATGTATGCGCGTACGTGCATGCGTCGGTGATGTATACACGTATGTGCATGCATCGAAACTAAGAGTACGCATACCCATATCTATCAAAAGAATGGATACACGCACGCATATCCGTTGGAGGGAAACTAACAGTGGGGCACACGTAAGCGTCTGCAGAGAAAGGACCGCGTACACGTCCGGGTGGGGGATAGATTTGTGATTATGCGCAACCCCTTTTGCCCCATTGATGATACGATATGTGATGATTAGCTTAGCATACATGCATGATGTTATACTTAGCATTTTTGTATATATGATGTAGTAGATGATGTTTTATATGTGATGAATGATAGATGATAGATGTGATAACAAATGATTGTGCAAGAGACAAATACACAAGAAAAAGTTAACAAAGCTAAACAATTGTACCTATACAACACAACACAACTTATGATGCAAACACACGAATTGATAAAGCATACTAAAAGATCAAATTGACATTTTAATCTAAGTAAGTAAAATGAACCCTAATAAATGCATACAAGCTACAAATGAATCAAATGCCATGCTAAGCAAATAAGTCACAACATCACATGAAAAGGTATTCACAATCAAAACTATACAAACCAACAACTAAAAGTAATTAAATCATTACCTTGTTTTTACGGGACAACATTGACATATTTTCTAATGTTTTTGGGTTTATCTAAAAGATAAGTTTTCAAGGCTACTGTTCACATTGTTTTCTAAGACAACGTTGTGCGGTTGTCGTAGCTTCATCCTTAAAAGGGAAGATTTTCTAAATGTTTAGTTTTTTTGTGTATCCTTTTTTAAGTGTTTTTACGTTTTCTAAGGTCATGTTCTGAAAGTAATGTACAAGAACAAAGAAGCGTGGATGCCCCCAACGTGATGTGGGAATATACAAAAGGTAGAATGCCACGCACGTATGTACGAGAAGGTGAAAATGTGAAGGTGCCCTCAGCATTAGATGGGAGTATGCAAAGGCAATGTCCTTCATGCAGATATAAGAGAAAATAAGCCAGATCACGGTTCAGAAAAGGTGGCTTTAGTAGGGTTCCTAGACCTAGCAAAGGAAGTCATATCTAGAAAGTGGTGACGATTACCCGTCCTGCTGTAAGAGTGACTTGTGCCCGGAAAATCTTCCTTGAGCGCCAAAAACCGGTTTTCACCCAAAGACCTACCCACTGCGCCACAATTGCGTGGTTTTCACATGTGGACGACCTGTTTTTCTTTACTGTTTTCTCAATTTTCCATTTTTTTGCTTGTTTTTTCTTTGTTTTTCTATTTTTTAGTTCTTATCTGATATTCTCGTCATGCTTAAGCATAGAACCACTTGAGGTGCATGGCGTTCATAGGTTCTAGAAGCTCTTCACCATCCGAGTATGCAAGTTTATAGGCTCCTGATCCATACTTTGCAACTACTACATAAGGACCTAGCCAGTTAGCCTCAAACTTACCTTTCTTTTCTTTGTCTTTGACGATGTTCTTTTGATTTTATTTTAGAACTAGATCTCCTACATCAAATTCCCGATGAATGATGTGTTTGTTATATCCCTTGGACACTCTGTTTTGATATAATTTCAGGTGATTGAGTGCTCTAATATGCTTTTCATCTAATAGTTCCAACTCACGCCAATGAGAAACTCGTAGTCCTTGTCTTTATCAAGATAGTCTCTAAGAGATATTCTCGGGAAGGAAGCTTCACTTCCGTGAGGTATGATGGCTTCAAGTGCCACAGGATTTGAGTGAATATGGGGTCACACCAAAGAGGAGTACGGATGGAATTTCGATAGGCCTAGAGGGCGGGATGTATCTCAAATGCCAATTATGGACATAATGGGTCATTTTGTGTGTTAATTGCCAGAAAGTGTTTGTATTGTGTCAAGATATTCCCAGAGAGTCATATTAGCCAATTTTGCCAAATACCCAGATGCCCAAAATTGTTATATTCTCATTCAGCTTGGGGTTTGCTACATGAAATTTTATTTAATTATTTTGAGCCCCGCTTGAGGCAAATTATGCTTCGCTTAACCTTGTTGTGGTCTTACATGTCAATATTCCCATATACCAGTAGGGTTTTAACCAGAATGAATCCTGGGCTTTATTTGTGACTTCTGGCAACGTTTTGCATTTTTGGTGTTTTCCGTTTTGTTTTCTGTGAAATTTCTCTAGGTCAATTCCTTTGCCGGTTTAATCTGATTTCTTTCCTGAGTATCTGGAGATCACCTATGGACGTTATGCCAGAAGGAATTTGTCACGGGAGGTCTGGTTCTCTCTGAAAAGACGAAGTCATGCACAAAAAGCTTCTTCTGGGCAAGTCGCATTTTTGGGAAAAGAAGGTTTTAAGCTACAATGGATTTTTGGTAGCAGCAGGCAGGTGGGAATTTTGTACCTGCCTAGCAGGGTACTTTTTCCCATGGAAGCAAAGCCACTTAAGTCACAATGGGAAAATTAGAGGCAAAGGCAGGGAGAATTTCTTACCTGCCTTGCAGGTGAAAATTCCCATTGTGAAATAAAAGAAAATCACTTAAGGCATTGATGGGATTTTCTTACCTGCCTTGCAGGTAAATAATCCCATTATGAAAGTCAAACAACTTAAGTGGATCATGGGATTTTTGGAGCTGCGGTGCAGGTGAATAATCCCATTGAAAATTGACTTTTAAAAATAGAAATTGGCTATGTCAAAAAGTGCGACCCTTTTGGAATAGAGGGACAACTTTAATGGCATTAATTAATTAATTCTATTTCTAAATTTGGTGCCCAAGCATGAGAAAAGTCAACAAAGAAGAAGAGGATAAAAGGAATTTAGAAATAGAATTCTAAAATTAAATAAATATAATTTATTTAATGCAGCCCCTTCATGTCAAAAAAAGTGCGACCCATATTGAGAGAGAAATAATACTTTTTAAAGTATTAATTGATGTAATTAATTCCTATTTTTAGTGGATGAGGTCAAAGCACACTGTGAAGCTTAAGTGAACTAGAAGTAGAGAGCTAAAATTAAATAAATTTAATTTATTTAATGGCAGCCATGAGCATGCACAAAATAGGCACCCAAATTGAAGAGAAAAGCATGTTAATTAATTAATTAATTGCCAGGAATAGGAGGGCAATTATTAATTATAGAATGATGAGGGTTATATAAGCATGGGCTGCCATAAGGATGAATTAATTAATTCTTTAGCAAGGAAGTGCAGCCCAGACAATTTTGGCGCCCCATTTGAAGAGGAATTTTGCTCAAAAGGTGTATTTAATGCTAGAAGCTTCAAAGTTTGGCGCCTAGGTTTGAAGGAGCTTGATTTAAGTCCTCAATTAATTGTCTCGCATAGTGGTACAGTGCTCAGTGAAGTTGAAAAAATTCATGCTTGCTTTTGCATGCAAACAAAACATCAAATTTTGGGGCAAAGAGGCTTGATATATGCAGATTTTTATGATTAAAATCAAGTGTTCATGTTCCGATTGCCATCTTTTATCAATTAATCGCAGGTATTCATTATAGGTGTGCTTTATAAGAGAAAGGAGCTTAAATCAATGTCCAATACATTGAACATATCCTCCGAATCAAGAAATCTCCAGATCTCGCACCGGTCAGAAGAATTTCACCGAATAAAAAGAAAAAGAATTGCTCGCAAAAAGATCGCTCCAACCATGGCAAAGCAGGATGAAAGAGAAAGATCAGCAGAATCATGCATAGCATAGATCCAGATCCCATCCAGATCCAATCCGATCTAGATCCATAATTGCAAAGGCTTCATCCTCTTGTTTCGAATGCAGCCCGTGAAGAAGTCAATGCATGGAGAATTCCTTCCAGACCTTGTGCATGTTCTCCCAATCTTCCAAATAAGCCTTCATTGAATTTGCATTCACCCGAGTGTTTCCATAATTTTTAATTGCTCATATGCAATTAAAAATAAAAATGATGAGTTATTTACGGCAAACATCAGACCGATGCATGTACTGGAGAAGAACTACAAAAGCTTCAAGGATAGAGGGAAGACATGTCAAAGGCAATACCCGCAAGCAAATCAAACTTCTTCTAGATCCATCCGCTTCCGTATCCAAATGCTTCCGATCCAGTTTGGTGAGAATCAAAGGCAAAAGAATCAGTTGTGATGCAGAATATGAAAAAGGACAAGACTGCAGCTTTCCTCTTTCTTCTTCTTTCTCTTATTTCCTCCGACAAAGTAATTGAGCGATCAATTAAATTATAAAACTTAAGTGATTGGTTTAAAAGCCATTACTTGAAGAAGTCAACTACTTGGAAATAGGTGGCAGACATGCAAAATAGAAGGTTCTATCTTCAGTTGCAAATCATGCATGTCATGCAAAGAGGAATTCCAGGAGGGAGATTGCCAGTTGTTTCCTTTCCGACTTCCACATGTGCCAGTTCAACTAAAAGCTTCCTATTTGTAATTTCCCCTCTACATGCTATAAGTAGAGGAAGAACCTACGGGTTAAAGGATCAGAATTTGTAAGCAACATTCTTGTGTTCCAAACTTTGTGCTGAAATCCCTGATAGCTATTTGAAGCAAAGGAATAGAAAGGAGCAGATTTCCGGAGAACTTTGTGTCACGGTGCATTTTGTTTCTAGCTTTTATCTTAGATCTACTTATAAACTTTGTGTTATTTTAGATCTAGATCTGAAAGTTGCTTTGCTTATAATTCTGTGTTAATATCTATTGGTTCCGTCTATGTGCATGCAATCAACTCTATAATCTATTGATTGGTTGCACATCTTCCCTATTTCTTCCCTATGTTTTATTATTTCCTTCTTCTTTAGATATTTCCTTTCTTTAACAGCTGCTTACTTGTTGCAAAACTATACAACTATGGTTCATGAGCTGCATGGTTAAAGTAAAACCCCAAATATAGATACTAGCATATTTTATTGACAAATCTTACACGGGAGCCTCACCGGTAAATGAGGGAGATTTATCTCATGATTGTCTAGGTTTTCAGCTATGCATGTAGAAAATCTAGCCAACAGTTTTGGCGACTTCAACCTCGGGCCAGAACACTGGGAACAACACAAATTAGTTAGACTTCAATTTCAATCTTTCTCAAGTTAGAAGCCGCAGATCCAGTCTTTCACCAGGAAGAAGAGTGCAAACACATCCAGATCCGGATCATCTTCAGCATAATCCGGCAGCTGGAATTATTCATCAAGTCTATTCTCAAAGAAGACGTGCTCCTTTCATGATGCAGAATCAACCACTTGCCCCTGCAACGCCTGTTCCATGGGGTGCAACCTTTGGACCTCTGAATCTGAACTCCTCCTATGCATGATCTACCTAAAGGGACGAGAAAGAATTTTCCAAAATTCTTTGGAGATGGAAAGTAGAATCCAGATGACCACTTGGCTGCATTTTTCATATCCTGTGGAGTGCTTGCAATCGAACATGAAGATGTATCTCGTCACGGACTCTTCATAGAGACTCTCATGACTTGGCCGAGAATGGTTCTACCGGCTAGCTCCTGCACCATAACCAACTGGGCTACTATGCGATGCATTCTTGAAAAGATTCAAGGCAGCCAAGATTCCAAAGACATTGATTAACTCAACTCACTCAAATTGAAGAAGGAGCCACATGAGCACATGCGGATTTTATTGCAAAATTCCAAAGATTATCTGTACAAAATTCCAGCTTTTGCTTCTCTGAATGATGAGAATCAAAAGGTATTCTTCATCAATGCTTTACTTCCTGAAGTAAGCTATCAACTATGAAGAGCACGTCCTGCTGACTTGTTAACAACTCAAAACATGGCGGTTGAAATTGAAGATGACCTCATCATGGCTGGAAAGATAAAGAGCAACACTTCTAGAGCTGAAAGTTCATCCTCTGCTACTACTTCCGATTCACTATTACAAAAGTTAGCAAATGAGATGTCACAGATAAAGAAACAAATGGCTCAAATGGCTCAGGCAACAACATTGCCCTTGCTCGAATTTCAACAACAACAACCTGGAACCGCATTGTTGGTTCCCAAAGATTAGCAATCAAGTCGCTCCCTAAAAACAACGGAGATGAATGAAGAAGACCAGAAGTCCGACGCCGATCAACTCGAGAATGATGATTTTGTAGGTCCTACTGGCGACTCCAACATTAATTACCTAAACTACAAATTTGAACATGACTATGAGGAGCTTCTTGAAGATGATCATGGTCATGCATATGCAGTACTTACAAGATCACAAACTCACCAAGCTGAGGCATTAGCTGATGAACAAAGAAGGGGCATCCCTTTACCTTCTTCCTTAGCTCCTAGAGATAAGAATGTGAGTTCTTCATCTCAACCACAAAAAGCAGCTCAGTATCTGAATCTATTTCTTCTTTTGACATTATTGATCATGCCAAGAAAACCAGAGTTCAAATGTCGAAGCTGAATACTTGAGAGCCTTTCCTGAGCAAGCTAAATAGGCTAGTCAAATATGTACAATCACCAGACAATCCAATACATCAAAAGGCCTTTTTCCTAAGCCCAAAGATACTCCTCCCAAAACAACACTACAGTTGTTAAATCCTCACCATCTTCTGAAAGAGTGGAACCTTTCTATGTTTCCTTATTGCTTAATGGTTTCAAGTTAAGCAATTGCATTCTAGATTCAGGTGCTTCTGACAATGTCATGCCAGCTAAAGTTGCAGATGCTCTTGGGCTTACCTTGACAAAGACCATAAAAAGGTGTTATTCCATGGAGAGACAAGTCCCTTTAATCGACAAATCAAAGATGCACAAGTTGTTTTGGCAGCTTTTCCTGACAAAAGATTAAAGATGACAATCTTAGTTGCAGATATTCCTGTCTCCTACGGATGTTGCTGAGCAAAAACTTCTACAAAGAGTTGGGAGGAGAAGTAAAGATGGATTGGTCCTGTGCTCATATTCCTATCAAAGGGATTAATCAGAAGCTAGAGCCGGAAAAGAAGTCCAAGTACATGGTTACAAAATCTGAGGATCCTAGATCTCAGATTCTTTTTCAGGAATCTGACCATGGGGTCTATTTCTTGGAAATGGATAAAGACGTTCCAGAGCTAGAACTTCAACCAGAGCCAGAGCCAAAAAAAAAGAAGAAAAAAATTTGGACTCTGGAGTTTAAAGGCACATGTTGTTCTTTTGGATCAGAGCCGACATTCTACTAATATCTCCAGATCATGAGATATTCCCATACTCCCACAAGCTGATGTTCGAGAACACCAATCATACGGCGGAGTATGAAGCATTGCTTTTAGGAATGGAGCAAGCTAAAAAGAAAGGAGTAAAACTCCTCAAAGCCCAAGGAGATGTTGAACTTCTAGTAAAGCAAGTTCGAGGGAAAATCAAGTCAAAAGAGATGAGCTGAAGCATTACAGAGATAAAGTGCTTTCTGCCACACTTCGATTTTGTAGCCTTCTCTATCAACTTCATTCCAACCAATCAAAATTCCAAGGCAGATTCTTTTCGCAAAAACATAACGCACTATTGAATCCGGATAGACCACCATCCATATTCAGACAAGGAAACTATAAAGTGGAGATGGTCTACCACCCCAAAGTCCCTGATAATGTCAACAAAGGCAACTTTCAATGAGGACAAACAAACATCTCGCATTTCTGAACAAGGCAACTTTGACAAGTCAGTATGTCAAGGGAGTAAATCACCACCACGACAAACAATCACAGAAAAGTTGATCCATGTTATGATGACAATAGTGGAGTAATCCAACCAAAAGGTAACAAAATCCCCAAGGGTTTAGTTTCCTTAGTGAAGACTTTCGACAAGCATGATCGGTACTTGAATAAGAACAAAGAACATGGTGATGGTGATAGTTCTTCCTCAGAAATGCAACAAATAAATCTGGGAACGAGCAAGTTGATGCAGACTTATCCACCACAGAGAGAAGAAAGGATGAGCCACCACCAGATGAAGTTGATAAGGACTTGCCCAAGGTATTTGACAAGAAGGCCAGAGAAAGGAAGTTCGAGATCGAGACTGGGTACTCTAGTGGGACAAGAGACATGAACCAAAGGGCATGCACGACAAATCTGATTCACTCTGAAAGGGCCCTTCATGATCAAAAGAGCTGCCAGAATGGACACTTTCTTCCTTGCCTACCGGGATGGAATTGAGTTACCACTGCCTTTCAACGGCAACATCTGAGCTTTTTCCTGACATAAAAAAGTAGGTAAAACTTGTATGTATATAAATAAAACTTTGTTGTTTTTCCTTTTTTTTTTTGTTTTGTGTTGTTTTTGTTTGCTTGACCCCGAGCCCAATGGACAAGACACGAAACCAGAGATGCTGGGATCTCATCTTTACCCTTGTCATTTTGACAAGAGGCAAAGATGTCCACAGACGGAGCCAACTGGTGTCCCCAGATTTCACCCTGAAATTTGAGACTACCCCATGTTAAAAAAATTGTACTTTTAAAATAATGGGTCGTTTTGTGTTTTTATTGCCAAAAAGTGTCTGTATTGTGTCAAGATATTCCCAAGAGAGTCATATTAGCCAATTTCACCAAATACCCAGATGCCCAAAATCGTTATATTCTATCGTTGGGGTTTGCTTATGGGAAATTTTTATTTAATTATTTTAGCCCTGTTTGAGGCAAATTGTGCTCCGGTTTAACCCTGTTGTGGTCTTACATGTCAATATTCCCATATACTAGTAGGGTTTTAACCAGGAATGAATCTTGGGCTTTATCTGTGACTTCTGGCAACGTTTTGTGTTTTTGGTGTTTTCCGTTTTGTTTTCTGTGAAATTTCTCTAGGTCAATTCCTTTGCCGGTTTAATCTGATTTCTTGCCTGGAGTATCTGGAGATCATCTATGGACGTTATGCCAGAAGGAATTTGCCACAGAGGTCTGGTTCTCTCTGAAAAGACGAAGTCATGCACGAAAAAGCTTCTTCTGGGCAGGTCGCATTTTTGGGAAAAGAAGGTTTTAAGCTACAATGAGATTTTTGGTAGCAGCAAGAAGGTGGGAATTTTGTACTGCCTAGCAGGGTACTTTTTCCCATGGAAGCAAAGCCACTTAAGTCACAATGGGAAAATTAGAGGCAGCAAAGTGCGGAATTTCTTACCTGCCTCAGCAGGTGAAAATTCCCATTGTGAAATAAAAGAAAATCACTTAAGGCATTGATGGGATTTTCTTACCTGCCTCAGGTAAAAATCCCATTATGAAAGTCAAACAACTTAAGTGGATCATGGGATTTTTGGAGCTGCGGTGCAGGGTGAATAATCCCATTGAAAATTGACTTTTAAAAATAGAAATTGGCTATGTCAAAAAGTGCGACCCTTTTGGAATAGAAGGACAACTTTAATGCATTAATTAATTAATTAATTCTATTTCCAAATTTGGCGCCCAAGCATGAGGAAAAGTCAACAAAGAAGAAGAGGATAAAGAATTTAGAAATAGAATTCTAAAATTAAATAAATATAATTTATTTAATGCAGCCCCTTCATGTCAAAAAGTGCGACCCATATTGAGAGAGGAATAATACTTTTTAAAGTATTAATTGATGTAATTAATTCCTATTTTTAGTGGATGAGGTCAAAGCACACTGTGAAGCTTAAGTGAACTGGAAGTAGTAGAGCTAAAATTAAATAAATTTAATTTATTTAATGGCAGCCATGAGCATGCACAAAATAGGCGCCCAAATTGAAGAGAAAAACATGTTAATTAATTAATTAATTGCCAGAATAGAGAGGGCAATTATTAATTATAGAATGATGAGGGTTATATAAGCATGGGCTGCCATAAGGATGAATTAATTAATTCTTTAAAAAGAAGTGCAGCCCAGGCAATTTTGGCGCCCAATTAAGGAGGAATTTTGCTCAAAGAAGGTGTTTTCACTACCGGAAAGCTTCAAAGTTTGGCGCCTAGGTTTGAAGGAGCTTGATTTAAGTCTGATTAATTGTCTGCATAGTGGTACAGGTGCTCAGGTGAAGTTGACAAAATTCATGCTTGCTTTGCATGCAAACAAAACCTCAAATTTTGGGGCAGCAGGCTTGATATATGCAGATTTTTATGATTAAAATCAAGTGTTCATGTTCCAGTTGCCATCTTTGTCTGAATTAATTGTAGGTATTCATTACAGGTGCTTATATAAGAGAAAGGGAGCTTAAATCAATGTCCAATACATTGAACATATCCTCCGAATCTGAAGAAATCTCCAGATCTCACCGCACCGGTCAGTAAAGAATTCCGATCGAATAAAAAAAAAAAAGAATTCTCAGACAAAGATTGCTCCAACCATGACAAAGCGGATGAAAGAAAAGATCAGCAAAATCATGCATAGATCCAGATATGCATTCGATCCAGATCCGATAGATCCATCTCATAATTAAAGGCAAAGGCTTCATCCTCTTGTTTCGAATGCAGCCCGTGAAGAAGTCAATGCATGGAGAATTCCTTCCAGGACCTTGTGCATGTTCTCCCAATCTTCCAGTTGAAGCCTTCATTGAATTTGCATTCACCCGGAGTGCTTTCTAGAATTTTTAATTGCTCATATGCAATTAAAAATAAAAATGATGAGTTATTTATGGAAAACATTGCACTGATGCATGTACTGGAGAAGAACTACAAAAGCTTCAAGGATAAGAGGGAAGACAAGTCAAAGGCAATACCCGCAAGCAAATCACAGTCACTTGCTTCCAGATCCAACCGCTTCCAGATCCAACTGCTTCCGCTTCCAGATCTAGTTTGGTGAGAATCAAAGGCAAAAGAATCAATTGCATGCAGAATATGAAAAAGGACAAGACTGCAGCTTTCCTCTTTCTTCTTCTTTCTCTTATTTCCTCCGACAAAGTAATTGAGCGATCAATTAAATTATAAAACTTAAGTGATTGGTTTAAAAGCCATTACTTGAAGAAGTCAACTACTTGGAAATAGGTGGCAGACATGCAAAATAGAAGGTTCTATCTTCAGTTGCAAATCATGCATGTCATGCAAAGAGGAATTCCAGGAGGGAGATTGTCAGTTGTTTCCTTCCAACTTCCACATGTGCCAGTTCAACTAAAAGCTTCCTATTTGTAATTTCCCCTCTACATGCTATAAGTAGAGGAAGAACCTACGGTTAAAATATCAAAATTTGTAAGCAACATTCTTGTGTTCCAGACTTTGTGCTAAAACCCCTGATAGCTATTTGAAGCAAAGGAATAGAAAGGAGCAGATTTCCAGAGAACTTTGTGTCACACGGTGCATTTTTCTTCTAGCTTTTTATCTCAGATCTACTTATAAACTTTGTGTTATTTTAGATCTAGATCTGAAAGTTGCCTTTGCTTATAATTCTGTGTGTGTTAATATCTATTGGTCTTGTCTATGTGCATGCAATCAACTCTGTAATCTATTGATTGGGTTGCACATCTTCCCTATTTTTCCCGTGTTTTATTATTTCCTTCTTCTTTAGATATTTCATTTCTTTAACAATTTGCTTACTTGCTGCAAACGTTTTCAACAATGCAAAAATCTAGCCAACGCGGATCATCGAAGAAGAAGGATGGAGCTTCCCTATGAGATCTAGGCCCCATTTAGAGAATGGCCAAGGTGTTACAATAGGCTGCAAGGCCTGTGCTGGCACATGTATTAAGTTTCCATATTTCTAGCATAGTTCACACTTCTTTACAAAGTTGCAACAATCTAATTCCATGGTAGGACAATAATAGCCTACTCTCAATAGCTTCTTAGCTAAGACCATGCCGCTGGTGTGCGCTCCACAAATACCACCATGTACTTCCTTAATGGTGTGGATCGAGTCAGCAACATCCAAATAGTGAAGCAGATTCCCGTCGTAGCCACGATGATAAAGGGTGCCTCCTAGGAGGGTATAATGGGCTATGCGACGAGATAAGGGATTTATTTTCAGAATGAGTAATGTCTAGTGGAAAAGTGCCATCTTGTAGGTATCGAAAGATTGGATCATACCAGGGGATAAGGGACCAACAACTTCACATGCCAAACATGACTTTGGCATATCATATGCTGGCACTTGTAAATTCTCTACGAAGAAAGGCATCTTACTTTCCTGAGGGGGAATGCGTAACAGAGACCCAATAGTAGCCATAGCATCCACGGATCTATTGTGTGACCTTGGTTTTTGCTCAAATATGATCTGTGTAAAGTACTCCTTCAGGGTTTTGACCATCTTTTTATATGGAATGAGCTTCTCATATTTAACTTTGTACTCATCATTAACTTGTTTAATGATAAGTTGAGAGTCTCCAATGACTCATAGTTGTCGGATGTTCCAAGTGATAGCCTGACAGAGGCCAACAATGAGTGCCTCGTGCTGCGTAATGTTATTAGTGCATAGAAATCCCAACCAAAATTCTCTTGGTATGACATCGCCTATGGGAGTGATGAGCACCACTCCTACTCCGGATCCGTGGAAGGTGAAAGATCCATCAAAATGGAGCTTCCATTCTGCATGCATTCTTCAATATACATCATAGATACATCCGCAATGGGCAGATCTAGGCACAAAAGGTTCCATTCCTGGGAGAGGTTCTTCGCGGCTAACCGATCATCCAATACTGTCCTTTTAAGGACTTCTGATTCACAAACTCAATATCAAATTCACTCAGGAGAATGATCCAATTAGCCATTCGGCCTAGTGAGGGAAGGTTTGGATAAAAGGTATTTGAGAGGGTCAACTTTGGATATGAGTTTGGTTTTATTATTCAGGAGATAATGGCGAAGCTTTTGGAAGGTGAAGACAACTACCAAGCAGGCCTTTTCTATCTAGGGGTAATTCAACTCATACGCAATCAAGGTGCGACTGAGATAGTAAAAGCTGCTCTAAGTCGTATTGGGCAAGCAGTGCACCAATAGCAAATTGGGTAGCGGAAATGTACAAGAGGAGAGGTTTTCCTGGGGTAGGTGGCATGAGTACAAGTGGGCTGACCAAGTACTATTTTAGTAGTGCGAAGGCCTTCTGACAATCAGGTCCCCAATTGAATGCAACATCCTTCTTTAGTAAATGGGTAAAGGGGTGGCACTTATCCACAAGTTGTGAAATAAAGCGACGGATTGCCTGAATTTTCCCTTGTAGACTCCTTAGTTGTTTGAGAGTGGTAGGTGGTGGCATTTCGTGATAGTCATAACCTTCGTAGGGTCCACTTCAATCCCTCTTTGTGAAATAATGAACCCTAGGAGATTTCCTAATAAAACACCAAAGACACATTTCTTAGGGTTCAAGCGAACCTTATAGTCTCGTAGACGCTAAAAATACGCCTCAGTACTTCACAGTTCTCTCCCCCACTCATGGATTTCGCTAGGATGTCATCAACATAATATTCTATGATGTCATTCATCATATCATGGAAGATAACAGTCATGGCCCATTGATAAGTAGCCCTGGCATTCTTGAGCCCGAAAGGCATGAATTTGTAGAAAAATGTCCCCCAAGGGGTGATGAAGGTTGTTTTATGTTGATCTTCTTTTGCAATCCGTATCTGGTTATAACCTAGAAAATCCATCCATTAAGGAAAACATTTCATAACCAGCAGTGGAATCAACTATCATGTCAATGTTAGGTAGGGGAAAGTCATCCTTAGGACATGCCTTATTAATGTCACGAAATCAGTGTAGATTCTTATGCCGACGGCTTCTTCTGTACCGGGACTATGTTAGAGATCCATTCTGAATAGTCAATGGGTTTAATAAAATCAGCAACTAACAGTTTTTCCAATTCTTCTTTGACAAGGAGTACCACCTTAGGATGCATCTTTCTCAACTTTTGCTTGATGGGTTTGGCATCTGGGTGCACAACGAGGTTGTGCACAACTAGCTCTGGTCCAAACCAGGCATATCTACATATGTCCATGCGAATATGTCCATGTATTCTCTTAAGAGCTCTACAAAGATCTTTTGTTCTTGAGTTGAGAGTGAAGCCCCAACTTTATCATTCTAGGCTAGCTCTTCTGAGCCAATGTTGACATTGATTGTTTCCTCAACAAGCATCTTAGAAGCATCTTCCATCCATGTAGGATTAGGGGGAAGAGTAAGATCGACCTCCTATGGTAGCTCATTATCATATTTAAATGGATAAACTACTTCATCTTTAGACTCTTTGTTCTGTTTATCTATGAGTTTTTCACTCGAGATTTCGTCTATCCTTTTTCTAGGTTTCTTAGAAGTGGTTGTACTCTTACTTACCATCTTCTTATTCAAACGTCCACACATCTCTGCTTCTTCCCCAAAGTATGCACAGGTGTCTAGTTGAATTGTAAATCCTTTCTTGTCGTCCCCAACTGGAATAGAATCCCTGAGTCCCATGAACTCTGCAAATGCGTCATCATTTTCAAAGAATTATAGGGCATGTGAAGTTGTTGATCCCAATCTATAAGTTCAGGATATACAAGGGCTACTTGATAATTGTTTAAGGGGATGGATTCAGATAAGGTAAGGACCGTTGAATCTGGGAATAGGTTAGTGGAAGCAAGATCCTCGTAGAGGCTACACCGAATTTGCCGCGGTCACTATCAAAATGAGATGAAATGTCCTCACGTTCAGAAGAGGTGGCGTCATTCTCAGAGGGTAGAGCATTATGAGGCCTTATCCCGTGCCATGCTTATCTGACTTAAAACGAGGGATGGGAATAGGCTCTAGCCATCCTTGTGCATTAATGCCACATCTAAACCAATATAGCCCATGAAAAACATCATGTGGTGACCTTTGATGTACTGGGGTGCTTGATGGCATGAAGCCATGGTACCTTCGGCACTCTACTAGTAGGATCTTCTAACATTTTCTCCTCATATAGGAGACCGCTATGGAAAAAAATTCCAATGGTTTAGGACACTTGCTCCCAAGTGCTCTTGAACTAAAAATAAGGCTTACCCCTTGTTCTGGGAGATATTGATAAATATGATATTAACAAATCTTGTTCAAGAGTGAATGGCTCACCTGGGCCATATTTTTCCAACGTTGCCTCCCATGAAGAGAATGGGTTGACTAATGAAGGAAAGTCTTGATTATAAGGCGTGAGGGACTCTAAATCTATCTGTTTCTTAATGGATTCCATTTTTAGGGGACAACAACATCTCGTCGAAGGACACTCATAAGCCACACGAGAAAAATTGTGTAATTCCCTGTAGTGTGTGAATGGTTCTGGGTCACCCGAAATGGTAACCACTTGACCTTCATGACATAACTTGATGCACTGATGAAAAGTCGATGGAATAGCTTGCATGGCATGGATCCATGGGCACCCCAAGAGCATGTTGTATGGAAGGTCCAAGTCAAGGACATGGAACATCGTGTCATGAAAATTTGGGCCTACTTCCATGGGAACTACTATAGTACCCGTTGATTCTCATTCTTCATTGTCGTAAGCCATGATTTTGATAGTCTTAGCTCCCAAATCTGTTTCTAAACGGCCTAGCTCTTAACCAGCCTTCAAAGTGCAAATGTTTAGACTAGATCCACCGTCCACAAGTACCCTCTTGATTTTGTGACGGGTAACCACCACTTTGAGATATAAGGGTAAGTTATGTTTTGGGTTGTTACGCGGGATTGTAGTGCGATCAAAAGTAATATGATCATTGGAGTCTAGGTGTGCAATCATGGCTTGGAGGTTTGTGGGGTCTACATCTGTCGAAACCCCTAAATTTTGTAATGTTTTATATAGTATGTTCTTATGGGCATTAGAGATTTTGAGGAGATCGAGAATAGATATCCTAGCAGGTGTTTTCTCTAACTGATCTATTAAATTATACTAACCTTCCTGAGGGATAGGCATGGGATCTGGTATGATTAAACGAGCACATCTCGTCCCTACTGCGCAACTCTTTTCTAAGATCCGGATAGTGTTGATCTGTTCATTAGATGAGCTAATACATCCTATGAGAGAATCAAAAGGACTATCATTAGTAGGGTAAACATAAGCGGCAGTTCTATAGTCGTTAGAGGTTTTCCGTGATCTGGTTTCCTTTTCTTTTTATCTGCATGATTAGGAAAAGGTTCTTTGTAGATACCCATTTTCTCGTTTGGACCTTTTCTGGATTTAGGGGAGAATCTACAACGATCTTTCCCTCCTCGATGAGGTCTTGTATGTAATGACGCAGTCTCAAACACCTATCTGTCTTGTGTCCTTTAACACGGTGGAAGTCGCAATATTCATGGTCTTTGAACCAACCAAGTTTTGGAGCATCCTCTGGGTATGGTACCATCGTAGTTGGATATTCCACCATTTTTGCATCATCTAATTGTCTTAGGATGGCAGACAAGGACTCCGTTAAGGACGTAAACGTACGTTTAGTAGGTGCTTTGGGATGAGGTCCTTGTGAAAGATTTAAAATCGGGCCTGTCTGTATGGCTTGGAATCTCTTGGAGTCCGTAATGCCATCACCAACGACATGCTTATTCTTATTGAATAATTTCGGTTTGTCTATGGATTTGGCTTCATGTTTTTTTTTAACGACAGACTTAAGCATTCCCTTTGCAATGAGGGCTTTCTCAATTTGACTACCTTTCTCTATGACCTCTTTGAAGTTTGAGCCACAATGCATCTGTAAATGAAAGGCTATTTTTGGGTTTAAGTTAGGAACAAATATGCTCACTAGCTATTTTTCCGTAATGCACAAGGGAAACGACTTGCTAACCCTCGCCATCATTGTAAAAATCCTGCAAACGTCTCATTGGGTTTTTGTTTTGTATTGCATAAATCATTCATTGTGATGTCACTTTCCATATTATAGGAGTAATGTCATACAAATTTTTCCACTAATGCGGGCCATGTTGTAATGGAGCCCTTGGGTATACTATAGAACCATTCCAATCCCATGGCTCCTAGGCTACGAGGAAAATTCATATTAAGAAGTTATCACTATATGCGACCTCTTGGCAAGCCATGTAAAAGTATTTTATATGATCACGAGGATCACTCTTGCACTTATACTTATCAAACTTGGGAACGGTAAAGTGTTTTGGGAAGGGTTGTTGTAACATGTCCTTATCAAAGGGGTAAGGGCATAGTTCTTCATACAACATTGGTTTTTCATTGATTTTAAGGGGTAAGGGTAAGCATATTTTTCATTGATTTTAACTCTTTCGAATGAGATGATCTTGAGGGGAAAAAATGGTCTTTGTACTTGAGTCACTTTAAAGGTATGGTCAGTGTGTGGATCAAAGTGAAACTTGCTAGGTTTAGTTTTGTCTTTGTCTTTGTATATGTTTCTTCTTGAAGAGCCTAAGTTTTCTAGTTTCTAGCTCAACTTCAAGATCTATTTTTGAAGGATCTCCTCTTCAACCAGAGGGTCCTCTTCTTCATCAAATTTGGGAGGAGGGGAAGCTTTACACTCAATTTTCACTTTACGTGAAGCTTTATAGTGAGGTCTTCGTGATGGGTCCCCTTCGACGGTGGCCTGATGTTTCCCAAGTGGAAGCGTATCCCACATCAAAAGGATTATCTATGTCTAAGAGGAATCTTCATTCTCCTAGTTTAGGGTTAATGACCTTAGTTTCTACTTTGCGCTCTTGCAGAAGTTTAGCTCCTAATTCTAAGACTCTCGCAGAGTACTTGATCTTTATTATAATATAGGAGTTCATCAAATCTACCTAGGTCTAATCTTTGTTGTTCTCCAGAAGAGTCTGAATCTTCTCCACTATGGTCAATTAATGGCTCCACATCCTTGACTTGAGAAAAGAGAGGCACTAAATTGTTGCCGCTAAATGGGAAGGTTTCGAAAGGGTTTTCTCCTAAGTCATGCTCATTTGATTTGGTTGCCATCTTTGTGATTTTAGGCATTACTAGCTGACATTTGTATGAAGCTAGCATGACCCCTAAGTGTATGGTTTTGCAAGCCGTTCAAGGTGATGTTTGAACTATACCACAATGTATCCTAGATGCAGTGTTATGTAGTCATGTTTTTATCAAGGAACACTCATATGCACACCTAAATGTAATGATCACTCAATTTTGTTGCTACCAAGCTTATGCCCTAAAACAGATAGTGACAATATCGTATCAATATGTAGGTCAAGTTATAATTCTAACAAGGCCTAAGTACCAACGCGGTATTGATGTAGTCCCTCGATGAGGTATACTAAAACTATTTTGAATGCCGATGAAAGCTAAACCTTTTGAAAAATGGAAGTCGTGACTAGATATAGTGTAACAATGTCATCATGATACATTAACCGAAAGCAAGCAAGGTGTTAGTATCATGACAACTTTATTACGATATATATAAGGCATTATTGACACTTTTCAAAAGACTCAGATGACGTCGAAACTAAAACCAAGTGATAAGTATAACAAGGAGTTTTTAATTGTGTGAGCAGTGTAATCTGCGAATAAAGGGACTTATACCATGTTTTCATAAAAATTAGAACATGACGTAAGTACCAAGATTGTGTGACTAGAATGTGAACAAAAATATCAACTCAAGAAGAGATGAATGATGAATCGAACTCGCAGCGGTGAAGATGATCTTGAAATCAAGATTGAAGGACTTTTATCAAAGATACGAAAAATGTACCTGCGCACTTTAGACATTTAACAACCCAGCCGCAAACATGGATGGGCGTAAACGGACAAAAAAAGTGGCGAGCACTATCTCTGATAAAAACGCACAAGGTATGCACCTTTCTCACCCCGAAAAATGGGTGGTGAGAATGCAAGGGTATAGATCAAAAGATGAAAACAAACTAAGCGCCACTTGGGTAGAGTTTCACCTCGTCCGAAAATGAGAATAAAACTGAGCTAAAGTGGGACGTAGTTTAATTTTGTGATGAAAGACACTTAGATTAAACTTACGTGGATTCTTTTCCTTGTTTGAAAAACAAGGTTCGATTCCAAATGAGTTGTCACTTCATGATGGCTTGACGCAACAATGGACTAGCAAAGTGGGCTCTAAGACAGAATGGCCTCCTTAATAAGTTCTCTCAACTAGGTGTTACAAAGTTGTCTTAAGCGAGCGTGATTTACCCAAAAAGTCACAATGACTAAATTGGGAGTATCTCGGCTTTACTTTACCCCCTTCAAGCACAATGGGCAATAAATGCATCCATGTGTACTCTCACTGGGGTCATCATACGGACAACCAGTAACGCTAACTCACAAGGAAAAACTAGTCAATCGGTGCAAGTGGATTACTTTAGGGTTCCTGGAACCACCCCCATTGTTGTAGCTTAAGGCGTTATGCCAAAGGGGTTATGTTCCAGTTAAGCGGATAGGGACGTACCCTTTTCCAAAACCTACAATACAATGTGATGAAAGTGGTGTGTTTTTTATCTTTTAATTTAAATGTGGTTTTAAGTAGCACACCATTTGACAACCTGCATAAAACACGTGTATTATAAGTTTTGTGTCTTTTTGAACCTCTTTCTTCTACAAGCGTTGGGTCCTGTAGACAACAAGTTTTAGTAATTTTCCAGTTTCATGATTGATGTCAAGAAAGAGAACTTTACACCTTGCTTTTGATTCCTAAGATCACCAAAAGGCGTGAAGGAAGAGCATACGCAATGTGAAAATCCTACTAAATCACATGAAAGTTTACTTTATCCTTTATAGAACAAGTGTTTTGAACATTTGATACAAGTTTGTACAAGTGTTTTTGATCTCCAAGATCACTTTTGAAGGCATGAGGAGAGAGCATACACACTTTTACAAACCTAGTTCAAGCTAAGAACCAAAACACTTAACTATGAAAACTGAAATACCAAAGAAAACTCTGTATTTAATTTGTTAGTCCTAGAAACCTACAACAAAGATCAGAAAAATAGATTTTGTAGACTGTAGAAAAATTTCCAAACCAACACTAGCACACCCTTGCTTGACGAGTACACACCTAACTCAACGGATACGCCTGCAAAACAAAATTAGTAAAATCCACAATATACCAAAAACACAAACACATCTAGAGAGATAGAGACACTTATGACTCTACGTGGACGCTTAGGGTTCAACGGAGACGCATCCAAGTATTAAAATTTTTTCAATTTTTTACACAGTGGGGTTATTTACACAGACGCATCTAGAGAGACAAAGATGCCGACCCACCGACGGAGACACGTGAGCGTTCTCGTAAAGAGAATACCAATGATAGGGTGCGGCATAACAAGTGCATGTCCTGCATTCTAACGGGACGTTGGGGTTTTGGCACGAGATGCGTCCCTTTATAACACTTGTGCATACCCTATGAAAAAATTGTGAAACTCACGGATCTAAAAATGTTTTAGAGCAGACATGTTAGTTGTTAGTCAAAGCATCCTATTTCTAGTTCAAACCCACAAAACATATGCAAATAAGCGTGATTTAGCTAGTGTTAGAAATAGAAATGAGCAAATAACAAGTTGTTTTAACTAAAAAAATTGCAAATGAACTTTGAAGAACTCAAAAGACCTCCATTAATGGAGGATGGACATAAGTGTCCCACCGGCATGCCAAATGTGTTCAATGAAAGGTTTTGCAAGAGCTATTGAAATGGGGTAAGAAACACTCAAGAACCCCAAAGCTTTGTGCAAAATCCCCTCAATGGACCATATGATAAGAAATGAGCAAGGAATCCTATTTGCATGCATTAACTTGAAGTAAACAAGCAACTTAAACAAATGAAGTTAACCTCTATTCTTGAAAGCTTAAAGTAAATGAACCTAAAAGGATCTAAGCAATCAGTTTATGCTTCAAGAGAATGGGATCTCACCATTAATGGCTTCAAGGCCAATGGTTCTTCCCATTTACTCCATGTTATGTGATAGAAATGCAAAAGCAAAGCAAATAGCTCAATAAAAGGTCCTAATCCTAGCAATAATACTATAGTTTAGGTTAGAGGGAAGAAGTGTTCTTAGAAATGAGAGGGGGTAGTAGGCTATTTATAGTTTTCCATTTGGGAAATGGGAGGCTTTTTGGTGCATGTGGGACTAAAAGGGGGTCAACAAGTTAATTAGCAAGTCAAAGTAAGATTTGACTAGTTTTAGAGAGAGGTTGATCATGGTTAAGACTAGCTAACCATGTTTAGAGGGTAATTAATCCTATTTAGAGAGAAATTAGGTTTCTGGGAGGGTTCTGAAAGGCCTAATCAATCCAATGAAGTGGATTGATATTCTAGGGAGCTAATAGAGGTGGTAAAGAAGAGAATATTAGCCAAGAAGAGGTTATTATAACCTATTTAATTAGTTTACAAGAGGAAATACGACCAAAAGAGTGTCGTAAGAGGGGAGTTAGATAGATCTAACTGACGAGGTGTTGCCAACTTGTAGGAAGAGGACTAGCTAGGGAAATATTAGGGATAATAGTGCTTTGATCAAACTACAGTGTCTACAGTAAAGTGATAGCGATGATGAGATATGATTGTATATGGTGTAGATGAGTTACCCCTAGTGATTAGTGCACTTACGATGTATGAACTCCTATGATTTATATATATGATTGGGCTTATTGCTTTTGTTACGTCTATGTTATATGATTTGATGATTGGAGTTGGAACTCGTGTGATGTTTTTTTGTATTGTTAATGTAAGATTATGTAATATGTGCATAATGATGACAAATATAATGTGATGAGATCAAATGAAATGTTTAGTAAATAGAATGTGTAATGTGTATCTAGATGATAATAAAATGGAATGTAGAAATATGATGATATATGATTGTCGAACTAACATGTTGTAATGAATGTATGTCATAATAATGTAATGTGATTTTAACATGTTAGTATGATGAATGAAAGGAGGAAAAGTAGTGATGCCCCGGTGTATGAATGAGTAGGTTCATTGAGTTAAGATCCCTCAACAGTCAAGAATGAACTGCAAAAGCAAGAGTGTGTCATCGGGAAATGATTGAGGTGCACCAGGATGAACGAAAAAAGCACATGATGACAGATTCTTATAGTAATCCCTCAATAGTCATGTAAGAATCAAGAAAAAAAGTGCATCATCGGGAGATAAGGTGAGAATGATCACCTACCGGAGACTAAGGCTAAGGCGTGAAGCATTGAAAGCATGTGGAATGGAAGCAACATGAGTGTATGAACTGAACTGAATGTCATATGGAGGTGGGGAAACATGTGCGAAAGAAGAATGTTGTGGAGACCAATGTGGAATAGAAACGTGATTTGGTGGATAATGTGAGTGTGATGGATGAGGTGGATGTAATGGATATGATGGTGTAACATTAAACAGTATGGACTCGGTGGAGAGTGTGCATGAGAAATGAACTGGGGTGGTGGTTGAATCATTGTTTGAGTACTAAATGGAGCGAAGACTTGAATATAGTAGAATTTTTTTATGAGGGAGAGGGAGATGGATCATTCATGTGGGAAAGATCCAAAGGAAATTATACCTCGATCCTCTAACTAGCATGATATATCATGATGGGAAAGACAATCATTGTCTCTATGGTCATTGATGTGATGGTAGTTACAATAATGTTGGTCACGTTAACACTCAGTAATCGATGTTACGATGATAATGGTTTGAAGGTAGTAGAATTAATCACTCATTGAGTAATATGCGCAACACATCATGTGGTCGAGCATGATGAGAAAAGTGCAAAGGCTCCCGTGACCTAGGTGGAGTAGTGGTAGGAGTAGTTTGTATTAGGGCCAGAGAAGGAGTATAATTTTGTGGTGAAGTAGGTTGAGCTTGTTTGGATTGTTTGTGATGCAATAGTGAAGATTGTGTAGGATGCTCAACCAAAGGTAATGGTGTAGAACTAGAGGAGGAAACAACCGCATTAGAAGCATGTGGAGGATCTATGATATGTGTAGAGAGAAGATCTTGCTCTAAGTCAATTACCTTATAGCATAGGATAATAAATGATTCGCATGTATGATATTGTAATCGCTTCTTGAGTGGAGGATAAGACCATGACAAAAATAAATTACTTCTCAATATATATGGGTTGGAATAGTAGTTAATGCATACAAGCATTAAATTGTAAAATATAATCTTTGATAGGTTCAATGGAGCCTTGATGTAGAGTTGGTAATCGGTCGTAAGTGACTTTAGGGCCATTGTTGATTATAAACCTACGAAAGAAAGCATCCTCCATGTCATAGAAAATACTAATGAATCTAAAGGGGAGATGAGTGTACCATTGTAACGCCTCATCGATAAGACTATAGTGAAAGGCCTTGAGTAATAACCTATCATTAGAATAAGAGGCCATAGCACTACGATAATATAGAATATGAGCATGAGGATCACATGTACCATCAAAACATGTGAAAGTAGGTATGGTGAAATTATGAGGAAATGCCAAATTATGAATCTTCTTAGGGACCAAATTTCCATGTAATGAATTTTTGTTTATGGAAGCATAATAAGCCCTAATTTCTAAAGTAAGGGACTGAAACTGATATTGTAATTCTCTTACGGTGTGCATGAGAGAGATAATATATTGTGAAGGATTGGGTGGAAGATGGAAATAAAGTGTTGAGTGGTTGTAACTTGCCATTATGAGTGATCATAGGGATCTCCAAAGGTGATGGAGAAGGATATGATGTTAAGGGCACACTAGTAGTAGGTGTTGAAGAGAAGCTATAGTAGGAGATATAGATGGGACATCCATAGCAATAGTAGGGCTAGCATCAGACACATCCTTAATAGGTGAAGCAACCAATGTAGAAACCTCTATAGAAGGAGATGTATCAAGAGGAGATGAAATAGTAGGGGAAGAAGTGATGGAGGGTGGTGACTCATGCATAGTGCTAGATACAACCTCTAGAGAAGATAACAATGGAGGAGGTGAGGCACACTCGGCTATATGGAAATAAGGAGAGTCTTGAATATCAAGTGCCTCGCCATTATCTCGTTAGAGGTTCAAAAATGAGAATGTCGATAAACACACTATCAATAGGATCATCAACATAATATGGATTATGTAAACTAGGAGAGGATGTATCATGAGAAGAAATGTTAGAAGAGTCATGGGAAGGAACTATATCAATGGTCGGAGTAGAAGTAGAACTAGTATGCATAGGTGACCGATTGTTAATACCAAACAGTAATCAATAAGAGAACCATCTAATGTTTCATGCAAAATATCAACAGTGTGTATCAAAGTAGTAATTGTATAACATGGTGTACAACAAGTAAAGGCTATTGGATCATCAACAATACTAATTCCTAAAGGAGAATATTCAAATCTAGTAGGCACATGTTGCAAGCCATCTTGAAGTTGTTGTTTGACATAATCTGGTGTGGTAATGGGAGAGCTATAGAGATATTTGAGTTCAACAATAAGCATCCACGTCATAAATAAGGTTGATACTAACATGAGACATGATGGGAAAAGAAGATGAACTATTCTTAGCCATGTAGTGGATTATAGGGCAAGGTATTCTAAAAGATGGGTTCACCAAAATGATTAACTAAAAATATGAAAATTAAAGTTTATATTCTAAGTTAATCTAGATAGGTATAGAAATGAAATAATTAGTATAAATTATAATACTGATTTCAAATATTTTATTTTAATATTTAAATGAAATGAAATAAATGAAATAGTAGTGATTAGGGTACTAACCTAAAAATTACTTACCTCTATGTGTTGTTGGATTGTGATGACCGATAGGTGGATAGGGCGAATGTGAAGTTGTGACTAAGAAAATTGTAGCACACGGGATTTGTTTGTCTTTGGGCTGCTTGGAAGAGGATTGGGGTGCCTATGGGCACCCAGTGCTGTAATATGGGTGCTCTGGAATGCGTAGAAAAGCTCGTGGAAGTGTCAAAATTCCTCTATAATACCTTTTTCTTGATCGCTAAGTTGTCGCAATAAACTCGCTCATGTCATTGTAGTTGTGTGATGATGATCTACCTGCAAACCCCATACAAAGCATCAAATCCCTAAAAAGAAATATGCAAATGAAGGGGTCGGAATGACCTTAACTACCACAATGGTGGAATTATAACTAAGTGTTGCACTACATTCCAAACCCAATGTAGTTTTGTGTGCTTGTGTGTGCAATTGTGTGCCTAGGGTTCCCTAGCATCAATGACGTAGAAGTAGGGGGAAATAACTAGATGTAAAGATGCAAATGGTGGATGGAATAGAATGAATAAAACCCTTTCCCCTATGCTTGTGTGATGTAGATGTAGAAGATTCCCAAATGTAGTCCTTTGCCTTAGTAGTAGCTAGCTCTTGATAGTAGATAGTCCGCCCATAATGTGGTGAGTATGTTATGTTTATATAGGGATATCTTGCTCAAATTTTGACACTAATGGCCCGACATGTTGACTAATACATAGGTGAATGAGACCATAAAACCATAGAGACTGACCTTGAACAAAGAAATTAAATGAAAACATCACGAAACTAGGGCACCTAAAATCAAGGACCGGGGCGCCCAACATAACCCTAAACACCCTAGTCATGGACTAGAGACAACAAATGACCTAATTACGACACCTAATACTTGTTGAAAGATGACTGGAAGTGTACAAACAACTGACCACTATGCAAGATAAATGATAATGATGACCAACTAGGTGACAAAAAGAACTAGGGATGAGCCATTAGTGAATAATTTTTTTACGTGAGATCCATATATAAAATAACATTCTTGGTGGTATAAATGCAATTGTAAGTGTGTGCTTTTGTAACTACATCTATTCAGTGCCTAGGTGATGTTGCATTTTGGTATGAGTTTTTGGATGCTTGATAAGCATGTTGGAATGATGGATAATAGGTTTGGCGAGTGATTTGATACTCACATGAGTGGCATGGAGCGAGATAAATGTGATTCATTATGTTACATATGCTCATTTGGAGCGGTATGGATGTCGGGGGTGTGCGATTGAGTTTTGGAGTTACATGAGCCCATGGATGCATATTTCCAGTGTATCATGGTATAAAAGGTATGTTTTGGTCATTTTCGAGATATTTCATGATGAGTTGTGACGTTCTTTCATTGACCCTAGCTTCAGAGTGTAAAACCTTAAGAAAAGCTATGCAAATCTTAATATATTGAGATTTTTAAGTATGGTGATGAATTTATGGTGATTGGATATGTTATTAAGATGTTTCCTTATGTTGTGGGAAAACTTTCAGGTTTCCATGATGATTATTTTGCATGTTATGAGGTTTTTGGTAAAACAGAGTAAAAAACAAGGCAATTTCCAAATTTCGAGTTTGAACCTCTCGATGCTCACCATGAATTATGAGATTTTCATGGGAAATTATGAAATTTAGAGATTTTTAGTAATTTATTCTATATTTTTTCACAAAAATAATGAGGTTATTTCATCGTCAGGTTTTTATGAATGAAGGTTAAGAAGACAAAGTGCTTTAAAACCCTAACTAGGACCGGGCAAAAGAAGAGGTATAGTGAGCTAGTTTTGATTGTTTATGAAAAATTTATGATTTGATGTTGTATATGAATCTTCCATATTTCCATAAATTTAGGATAGAGCATGTGATAGTATGTGGGCCCCACCTAAAAATGTTAGTTTATGAAGAGTTCTAGTTTGTGGCAAATTTGTCAAAATGAGGTATGAGCTAAATTGATGTTATGGAATGTATGTGAGTTTTTATTGATGTATATGAAATTTTAAGATCATTTTTTTAATGAAAAAGTGCAAGTTGAGCTCCATTCAAGTTGACTAGTCAAAGGGCAATTTTGAGGCCATAAAAAGTAGTGTTTAGTAAAATGGTCGTAATAGAGCTACAAGTGGAATTTTGAGGTGATTAAAAATGTATTGGAAAAAGAATTAAAATATATTTATATTGATATGATGTTTCTATCATGATGAGGTGTTTTGATATAGTTTCCAGTTATTATTTGGACATGAAGGCTTTTATCAAGGCAAGAGAGGATGTGTTTTGCTAAAAGTTTTGAGTTGTTTGAAGCATGATATGGATTAGGTGATGCTTGTTATCACCTATAATTTTAATAGGGATTAATTTTGAATCCAATGAATCCATTTATATGTCTTTAATGTTCATATAAATGTTTTTATGAGCCAACATTCCAAAAGAGAGATTTAGAGAGGTTGATCCGGTGAAGACAAAAGTTTATATGGTTTGAGCAAGTGATTGTTTCAAGGATTATAACTTGATTAGAAGTTTTCTAAAGGATATTAAATTTCCATAAAGTGGTTACATGTAATATTTTGGTTGATTTGAAGTCATTTTGTGGCATAATGAAGTTTTCAGGGGTCCTGAAGGGTGTAGGAAACAACAATTTTGAGAAGTATAAAGAGTACTGGGCCCATTAAACGAAATAATTTGATTGGTTGAGATAAATTACGACCATGTATGAATGTTAAATGTTATTTTAATCATGCATGGTGGTTTTTGGGTCATGAATAAGCATGGTTTTGAAATGAGGGGATTTTTGTCATTCCAATGCAAGGGTTTTTGGGATTTTGGTGCATGGATGAAGTGTTTTTGCTAGGCCGACCTATATGGGTCGATTATGAAAGTTCTAGTGACTCTTATGGGATGTTTTTAGGCTGGTGTATCCATGCAAATGGATGGAAACCCGACCTATTTTGAATTTGAATGAAGAAGAGGCTATAAAAATGAAGTTTTGGGTACAATGGTGCTAATATTTTGGAACCCCTTTTATCTTATTTTGAAGAACCATTTGCTAAAAATAAAAACCTTTTGGGAATTTTCAAAAACCACTAGAATGCTATTCTAGGACATCATATGGTTGTGTTTTCATGAGAGGTTTTAAATGAAGCAAAGAGGAGAAGTTTCTTTGAGAGCGAGTTGGAGAAGGACATCTTTGGAGATTTTTTGTTTGAATGCTATCTCTGTATCATATTGATGTAATTTATAGGTTTCTCAAGCATATTCAGATCTGATATTGAGTTGTAATCATTTTCAAAGTAGTATATCTTCATATGTATTCATGAGACAAGGGTGATTGTCTTGAGATCTCATGATTGTATCTTGTTGATTATTGTTGAAGACATTATTCATTGTAATCTGATTTGAATATCAATAGAAGTGTGTTGATCTGATTTGAGCATCAATATAATTGTTTTGATTTTATCTTGTGATCCTTGCATTGATTTATTTCATTGTGGAGATTATATGCTTTGATGTGTGTGCTTCATGAGATTGTGTGATTAGGGTTTGAAGTAGAAGCGAGAAAGTTTATTGAGACCGATTCACCCCCTCGCTCCTATTCACCTCCAACACTACGAGCATATTGTAGTATTGAGGCCGCTTGGAGGGCCATGAGGAGAGTGGGTTAGGCCGAGATATATTTGTAGGTAGGCGGGTTGGTGTACAAGGTAAGAAGATGTACACAAATTCCTATAGAGCTATGCTAGATCGTATGGAGACATAGGCCATACCAAGACTATAGAGGATGGCTAGAGGATTTAGTATACCTATGATGTGTACACCATAATATGTGGTTAGAGGATTAGTTTTTAAGGGTGAGAAAGTTATTTTAGGCTGATCAAGTTTCATGATAGTTTTGCATGGCCTAGGACGTGCCCCCAAAGCCATATGTATGGGTTAGAGATATTAGAGCACCGAGTACAGGTTGGAGAAAGACGAGGGCCCACATTACAAAAGTTAGTACCTCTAGGGCTAGATGAGGAAGATGCGGCGATATAGCCGATATATGTGGATAACAAGGGATGTACAAAGGCCTACTGTGAATGGTGGACATCACATGGATAGGTGTTTTTATTTACAAAGATTGGAAGATACGGTGGGGTTACCACTAGAAGGAGGAGTAGAGAGGAAATCACCTAACCCCGTGGCATAGCGGTGCAAGTAAATAAAGTGTGAATATATGAATAGTTATGTTGTATAATTTTTTTCTTGGTTGTGTAATTGCTATTGTTTTCTAATGTTTTTTTATGGTTGTAGGGGACGATATTGGTCATTAATTATGGACACATATATTTGCACATTGACGTAGAATGTCCCCACCGACATGCTCGCAGCTGATTGGAGGCATGTTAGAGCGTGTAGATGATATTGTGGGAAAGCATGCCCATTTGTTTTATCCATGGCGATATCAACAAAGACGTGTATAGTGTTGTTGAGCGAGAGTGATGAAGCACGTGAGGAGACACGACAAGATAAAGAGGCAGCGGGTGGTGGTCCTCTAGCACATGATGTATTTTCTCATTTTGTTGAGTTACGATTCGCCGTATAGTATTCAATAGAGAATACTCTATTATGGATACAAATAAAGAGATATAGGGCCGCGATCAGCGACGTAGGAGTGAGCGCGAGGCTTCTAGTTCTAGAGCTCTTGCATTGGCAGATAGTGATAGTGATGATGAGATTTGATATATTTTGATGTATTGATGTAGGGGTTCCCCTAACGATGGGATTTTTTGTAACTATGATTTTGATCAAGATATATATGGACCATTAGCATATGTGGTATGTTTTATGTTTATTGATGATGATTGGGACTCGTATGTTGATATGGTATGTGTTGATGATTGTCATTATATTGGATGTTTTGATTTTGTGAATATTGTTGTGTTGATTTGATTTCGTAATGTATGTAATATGATTGAGATGTGTGATAGAAAAATGATATAGGAGTGCATTTTAGGTATGAATAACATTGTGATGGATGGTAAAGTAAAAATGAATAATGTGTAAAAGTATGATATGGTCATAATAGTGTAGTGAAGTGCATGTTAGTATGATGAAGATGGGGGAGAATAGATATTCCTGCCATTTTATAGATGATAAGGTTAATTTATATAATACCCCTCAATAGTCAAGAATGAATCATAAAGCAAGAGTGTATCATCGAGAAATAAGTCGATAAGGTGTGCGAGATGAATCAAGAAAGCACGTGAAGAGAGGTTCTTATTGTAACATATCCCTCAACAGTCATGTAAGAACTGTAAGAACATGAGTGTGTCATCGGGGGTAAGGTGATATAAATCACCTACAAAAGACCAAGCTGACATAAAGTGGTGGAAGCATGTGGAATGAAAGTAACATGAGTGTATGAGCCGAATTGAATGTCATGTGGAAAGGCACCAATGATGGATGAAGTGAAGGTGGGAAGCATAAATGTGGAGGGTGAGGAAGCTAGTGTGCGTGGTAGCATGACATGGCAGATGACATGGTGCAGCGATGAATGGATGAGATGGAGAGTGTGCATGAGAAATGACCTTAGAAGTAGTTGAAGGAGATAACTCAACCGGAGTAACAACATGCTTACAAGGGAGTGAAGATATAGACTGCTCACGTAAGCAAGAGCCAAAGGAAATGACGCCTTATCTTATAATTGTTGCAAGTGATCATGAAGGGCATAACATTCATTATCCCTATGGCTAGTGATATGGTGATAGTTGTAGTAAGGTCTATCACATTGGCATTACAAGTGATGTAGTGCATGGTGCTGATTAGACGGTAAGCAGATTAAATGCTTGTTAAGTAAGGCACACAACACATCATGGGGCCTAATGTGATGTGAAAATGTAATGGTCCTTGTGAAACAAGTGTAAATGTCTCGAGGTGTAGCCTGACGTGGAGTAGAGACAAAGGATGTGTACGTAATGGATTATATTGAACTTACTTTCGAGGTAGAGGAGATGGACTAATAGAAGAAGATGACCCATGCATGTTATTAGATACAACCTCAGAAGAAGATGATAATAGATTGGGAGACTCACACTCGAAGTAGTATGCAAAGAAGTGGAATCATGACTATCAAGTGTGTCATGAAAATCAAACAAATATTCAGATAGAATGATATCATTAAGTGTATCATCGACATAGAATGAAGTAGTAGAGCACTAGCATTTTTAGAAATAGGAGAGGCATGAGATGTAGCTAGAGTATCATCATGACTAGTATGAGAATCATCAGTACATGTTTATTATTATCAAGACCAAGCATGAAATTAATAATATCATCATCCAGTTTTCATTAGAAATTATAGAAGGAGGGGTGCAACTAATTATATAACAAGGTGCAACAAGTAAATCTCATCGGATCATAAACAATGCCAATAGTAGAATTATCAAAGCTAGTATATACATGGCATTCATTAGCTAAGAGTTTTTGTTGAGTATCATCCGAAAGAGTAACATCACGATATAGGGTAGCAAGCTCAACTATGGTTGCCTCATCATAGATAGGATTGACACTGACATGAGGCATGAATAGCCAAGAAGGTGAAGAGCTATCCTTAGCCATTAAAGTTTTGTAGTTGATCCTAGGGAAAATAGTTCTAATCTACGGGTTCACCAAAATGTTTCAATAAAAATATGATTATTTTATATGAATCTAAATGTACAACTATGATATAAATGATATGTAGTAAAATATGAATGTTAAACAATTTATTTGATTTTATCAATAAAAGGAAATGAGAAGGATAAGGTACTAATATTGATCTTGTTTACCTCACAAAGACCTGACTGAGTAAGTATGATGGAATAAAATAAAGCAGACTATCACAACAAACCATAGAAAAATGTAGTAGAGGTAGAATTAGCAAGACTATGCACCGGAGAGGGATGGGGGTACCCGTGAGGTCCCTCATCTTTTTCTCGGGCACCTTGGTCCTCAGAAAAGGTCGAACCTAGTTACAATATGACCACTAGGTTTTCACACTTGTTCACCTTTTTCCCATGTATATCGCACTGGATCACCGAGGTACCGAAAACATGCAATGAAGAAAACACCTGCAAAACCCTCAAATAGACATCAAATCCTAAAAAATAAAGATATAAAATGAGGGTTTAGACTGTCCTCAACTACCATAATGGTGAATGTATAATCGAGGTCCTGCATTACATCTCGCACTCCAATTTAGTTATGTGTGCTTGTGTTTACAATAGTACTCCTCGCATTCCTCGAGCCAATGACACCAAGATAGCGAGTAATAACTAGATAAAAATGTAAATATGTGAATGGAATAGAATGAACTCCCATTCCTATGCAGTGTGTATGGAGAGTAATGGCCCAAATGTAGTCTCTTGCTCTATGTAGATAGCTTGCCCTTGATGAGAATAGTATGCCCATGTAATGGTATGTATTTTATGTTTATAAAGGGATCTCTTGTTCAAATTTCAACACTAATGACCCAACATGTCGACTAGTACCTCGGGAGATGAGAGGAAAAGCTAAAAATATTGACCTCAAATGTCAAAAAGAAGGTCAAACATAAAGAGGATGGCGCCTAGATGGACAAGATTTCTTGGCGCTACTTTCCAAAATTCTAGAAGCTAGTGTTCGTAGACAAGTGACGACAAATGAGTGATAACCGACTGACAGGGATCCCTGAAACCTAATCATAACTATGTGTATGAGTGACCAACATGCAAGACAAACAATAATAAAGACCAATAAGACAAATAAATGGACTATGGAATGGGTCATCAATGAATACTTTTCTTATGCAAGATCCATATATAAAATAACATACTTGATGGTATAATAATAGTAGTAAGTGCGTGATTTTGTGTCTACAAAGTGTTAGTGTAGGATTTATTATCCTATTTTTGTTTGTATTATCCTACTCGTGATATTCCACCTCACTTGGAACTTCTATACACTTATGGGATATGCTTGCTTAGGTGTACAATTGACTACACTATTCTAGGTGTTGGTTACCACTTGACTATGCTATGCTAGTGTTGGTTACTACTTGACTACACTATTCTAGTTGTTGGTTACAACTATTCTAGGTGGATATTGCTACGATTCTATGAGGAGGTTACACATTCACCTCCTATATGTACATCTCTTACATTATTATATTTGATCGTATTGATTTGGAGCTATTTCTATGTTATTGCAATTATCTCTCTGTTTTTTCATAATTTATAGTCTTGTGTGCTTGCTTTGTTTTGTCTTGGAAAAATTCACGCTTGCATTATTCACATATGCATTCTTCGAACCAAGAGATCCGTGGCACTTTTATGATAAATTATTTTCCTGGAAAATAATTCTCTTGGGGACTCGACCTTATTACCTATCAATTACAAAAAAATTCGCACATCTTTTGAATTGATATTCTTTTTCATCTTTAGAAAGACAAACATAATGTTATTTTTAATGATGCTCCTATGGAAAGAATTTTTTCTCACTAATAAATTGGTTGTTATTTCCACCATGTTGCTTTAGATTCATAGTTAGACCGAGAAAGTTTGACTAAGGGTTGAGCACCTCCAATTCCTACTTGACCACATGGCCACCACCCTGTGTGGTCGGGCCGCGCATGCCATCAGATGCTCCTACCCGTCGTCACTTGCCACCTCATCGGCGTTGTTCTCCTCTTTCCCCGAGGATGAGGGGTTCACAGACATCGCTCTTGGAGCTCCTCTCCTCACCGTGAATGGTATCCTTTCTCTCGGCCCACTTCCCCAACTCATAACAAGGTCTTTGGTTTACTTGATGACTTTGGTGGTGATGGATGGAATGCCCCGAACAGGCAAGTTATCATGGTTGCATCTTGCCATTTCTCCCTCTCAGTCATCTTCTGATTAACACCATCATCAACAACAACAACAAGAAAGTGGGTGGGATCCCATTTCAAACTTGACTCACCCCTCTTGTTCTAGCCGTGGTGACAAACCTAACACCCCTCCGCCTCCTCCTCCATCTTCCATGTTTGTGGTCAGGCCTAGTTTTCAAAGATCCTTATTTTGTTCGCCCTTTTTTATTGATTTTCACACTTTTATAGTGGTTGTGATGCAAGATGAATTCTTTCTCGAGGCCTATCCTGGATTTGTTTGACTATCATTCTGGGGTGTGACTTTCTCCACCCAGTTTTTATATGATTAATGTTATATATCTCTTATTCATATTTATAAAAGTGCACTTTTCAATCAAAAAATTATTAAATGAAATTTAAACCAAGACTCATGATTAAAACAATTAAAATGATCTAAAAGATGTAAAAGTGTGTTTCATAATGATCAAGTTTGTAATCTTGGAATAAGATACTTCAACATAAATTGTTTTCCTTAAGAAAAAGAAAAAAAAATTCCTTTGGAAAAACTAGAAACACCAAACTTATTTTGTGGTAAAAGTTGGCTTCAAATGGAGATTACAAACCATATCAATTTAAAGCTAGCTTATTTTTTTATTTTGATGTGATTGATTTTATTTAATATATTTTTAATGTAATAAATGCTACTTTATAAGAAATTATTCATGTTATTATTTATAGTTATGAAGATAAAATAAAATTTAGAAAGTTATAGTTATTTTTAATCACTTAATATAAATTTTAAAGTATTATATGATTTTATTCATGTTATTGCTTATTATTTTTATTTGGTTTTCATAGGAAAGTTAATTGGATTTATAGTTTAGTTATACAAAATAGAGTGCCCGATCAACATTAAAAGGTTTTGTTTTAATTAAATTTTGGATGGTCTCCACTAATAAAGGATTCAAATTTTATTTAAGGAATTTTTTCACACATATCATAATTTTTAAAAGAAGATAAATAATAAAATTGAATTCAAAGAAAGTTCTCATGTAAATAATACAAATTCAAAATAGTAGAAGACAAATTGATCGAGCTTTAGACATTTATTCACACAAGCTTTGTAAATATACAAACTTCATATACAAATATTTATATATCTTCAATGATCTACCCATATCCCTTTACCTCATAAGACAAACACATATAAAAAAGAAAATATTAAAATATACTCTAGAATAATTAACTATATTAAATAAATATATTCAAAAACACTAATCCATGTTTATCAGAACAATACTTATTAAATCAACAACTAAAAATAGGGTTCATTTTAAGACCCCCTCCAAAAAATTATTATATAATGGGTGGCGAATCTACTGAAAGGGTAATTCACATTGTTAGCAAATGTAGGAAATGAGAGTCTTATTACAATGGAAAATGGAGGTTTTTTCAAGTTGTCGGTAGCGGATGCCCCTATTTTGTTTTTTGTCAAATGACAAGTATGAAATTTATCGGACGACAAGTACAGAATATTTCCGAACGAAAACAAAAATATGTTGACATACATCAAGATTTGTTTGTTATTGTCTGGTAACATAATTCACTTGTTGTTCGATACTACCAATGCGTTCCCAAACGGTAAATAATTTTTGTCATTTGGTAACACATTTTCATTTTTGTTTGACATTGCTAACGTGTTGCTAGACGTCAATTGATACACACTTTTGTTGCCGGCCGGTATATCAGATTTTTGTTACCATCTGGTAATGCATTCCACTTGTCATTTGGAACTACCGATGTGCTCCTGGGTGTCACTTAAACACATGATTTTTTTGTCATATGGTATTACAAGGTTTGTTGGCATGTGAGATTTTGTTTACGTTGTTGGATTGCTTAACCTATATCGCCATTTGTATTGCCACATGACAATCTCCTTGTGTTGTCACACGTTTCCATTCCCACGCCACCATGTGTTGTCACCTCAACTCGCGGGCCCCGCCCCCACCCTTTCCTTGCCTATATATACCTATCCCCATTCATTTTGTCCCATTTTCACTTGTAGGTTTCTCCGAGGTAGAGTTTTTCAGAGCTTCCACCACTATTGCAAATGGTTTGTTCTACACTTCTCGTCCACTTCTAGTATTAGCCACATGATTTTTTCTACGATCCTCATATACGGTATCTACCAACACCTCTTTTTTTTCAAAGAATCAAAAGATCAAGATTCAATAATCATGACACCAAGAAAAAATTCCATTAACACACCTTCCTATGTTTACCGAAACATATTGTATCCACAGTTATTACAACTACTAGAGGACTCAAAAATAATCAGTCAATCTGATTGAATTGGTAATTCATGGTTCCATGGACTTATTTACTTGTCTCAATATGAGATGAAATAATTTTTTTAAAATAATTTAATGTAAATGTATAATAGTTATGATGGATATTTCACATGTTACATTACCATCCCACTAATTTTTCATCAGAATAACACTTGATGATATTCATCATCTAACATGCCTACCCCATCAAAATGCATTGCCTGTATCCACAAAAACCATTCTACCTGATGAGAAAAAGAATTTTTAGAGTCTCATTACGATATTTCTATTGAGGTCGAGGTTGATAAAGAAGAGGGATTAACACACAATCAATAAAGACCCCTTTTTCCCGACCATGGTGGATTTTTTCTGTCCTACATCATGTTACAAGGAAGATACATCGACATTCATCAAGTGGGCACTCAGTACTACCTTCTCCAAACCATTTCCGTGTTAGGTTTGATTGTTTTACATTTATTTTAACAAGGATTCATTTTGACCTCGACAAAGCCATAGTGAATCCTAGTGTTGTTATTTCTTATTCTTTTTTGTTATTTTTATTACGAGGGTTTTCATGGAATCAAATCAATAGCTATTCCAATTTCTTTACACGGAAGATGGATAAACATGCAATGTCTCCGAACCGATAGTTGGTGAGTATTTTGTTTTAAAAGCATTCTATCTTGATTCTTTTCAAAAGCAAAATCATTTTAAAACTAATTCTTAAAAACATATAATCAGAACTCTATTTTCAACAGTCAAAGAAAGTGAAATAATGACTCAACATAAGGTGGTAGTTCTCTCACATAACCCTATTGGGCCTGAGGGGTCTGGTGATAATGTTCCAATTAATATCATCATGACCATTGACTCTATGTTTGTCACTAGAAGCCAACAACATAAAGGTAGAACGAGAGTCAAACGGATATGCGGTTCTATGGAATCATCACACCAAGAAAAACATGTTTACTATGGCCAATACATGTTTTAATTAATCCATAATGAAAATCATTTTAATTTGATTAAATTCATTTATAGACTAATGATAATCTAAATCTTGACAATGACATATGCCATTTTCCTAATGTGCACCTTATAAGCCACATCAACAATTCTAAACACATGGCACGTCTACTGTGTGTAGACACTACATACATACCTAAGCAAGAAGAGATTTAGTCTACACTATTTCTTCACCCTTGAATTTTTGGTATTAATAAATAGTGATTTAAATTTTATTTATATTATTCTTTCTTTTAAAAATTTATCATTCTATTTAACTAGGTTTTGTTAATTTCAGATTTACAATGCCACCACACCCCTTCCACCCAAAGTGCCATGGTCTATTGATTATGGAAAACAACATCCACATCGTAATAAATCTCTATTGATTTCATTTTATTAATTTTAATTTCTTACTATTCTCTTGTTTGTCTTCAGAATACAACATATTGATATTCTTAAATTATTTATGCTCACGTAACTTTTACAACTTCAATATCATATTCAACCCATACTCATGCCACCCCCACTGCTCATCAATTAAGTAATGTGTACATCATTTCGACCTCCCCTTTCCTCTTATGGTAGGGAAAATAGGATTGTGTTCCCTGAATGAGTAGGGGGATAAATCATAATTTCACAACGTTAGAGTTCCCAACTTTTCAATCGGTGGGATGCAGAGTGCTAGAGAAATTTTGTTTTAAATAATATAGATATGGATGAGGAGTATCTCATTTTTAATAGCATTTATGACATTGCAGTAGTAGGGAAACATACCTAAGATATCACTCAGTCTGCACATAAGGAGGTGTCAGTGCCACAACAACCATCCTCTTCAAATCCTCCTTCCCCAACTGGGGAGGAAAATTTGGATGATGATGCAAAAACAAAATTTTCAGTAGACATCCTTGTGGCTGATAATGCTACAACCCTTGTGATGGAAAATATTATTCCTAACATTAAGGAGATGAAGATATGGGAGATCAGAGAAAAATTCTGATTAAATAAATTAATGAAATATATCATAATTTTGAACATAGAGAAACATTTTTTCATTGATTAAAAATGAACCGGTGATGATTGATGCTTTACTTGCTCAAGCACAATCTGGTAATTTAGTCACCAACAATATTTACAATAATGATAATGTTTTGACTATAATGCTTAATAGATTGGATAATTTTAATGTTGAGGCACAATCTTATTACAATAAGTGGAATAAAGATAAGTACTTAATTTTTTGTAGATTATAATTTATATTGTTATCATTTATCTGCTTCTAATTATGGGATTTTTAATTGTAGTCCAAATACCAGACATTGAAGATGGAGGTGTAGGTGTTAGATGAGCACTTGAAAAAGTGAGAGAAAGTGTACGCAGTGTAATTGCCTTCAAAGAAAAAATTATTTCGTTAAATATACGGAACAATACATTGCATAGGATTATAAAGGAGAATGTCCAGATATTCTGTTGAAGAAAAAAATTGATGAGGATCCTTCTCTCCTTTCAGCAGAGATGCAGCTAACGAAGATAGACAAAATTTAGAAAATATTAATGCAACTACAAAAGAATTAGTCGAGTCTGGTGTTATAAAATATAGTTCAAATGTTGTTGATGTAATAGAATTTGTTCAAGGACAAGGGTCCAAATGAAGTAAAACTATTGATGTAAATCATTTTATTTGTCAAATGAAATTTGAAAACATTATCTTTATGTCAAATTGTCAATCGTTTTATTTCTCTTGCATGTTGTTAAATGAAAACATTATCTTTTTTCAAGCTTGTACAGTTGATGAATAGTAATACATGGATTTTGGAATCTGGATTTACATTGTACAATTTAGTTTCAACATGTAAGAACTCAATATTTAAAAATGAGATGTACATGTTGTTGTTGAATATTGATAGTTTATTCATCATGTAAAGATTATCTCTAATAATCATGATGGGATATAGAGTGTTATGTTTTTTATTAATACTAATAATCATGATGGGATATATGGATTATAATATCTTTGCGAACATGTGTGCCTGTGGATTTGATATTGAGAAATCAAATATTGAACATACTTTCCTAGTAATGAAATTTAATTTTATTACATCATCCAGTTTGTAGATTGCATAACTATCTACTATCTGTTATTTCCAAACATTATAAAAACATTAGAAGCGATTTAAAATTTTCCAAACATTATATAAACAATATATGTAAATGAAAAAAATGTCGAGTCACAATATATATTTCAAAAATGAATACTTTCAATTGTCTGGTAGTTGAAACAACCCTATCCTTAATGGTCCTTCATCACTTATTTTATATGTTGTAGTTTCTATCCGATTTGAGTCCAAGTAAATTTCACCATAATTTGAGACTCCATTGTTTGTTATCGATTAACAAGTCTCTTCTCTCTGCAAGGGATTTCCAAGTAGCTAATGCTCTTTCATATGGTATCAAACATACAGTCTCAAACAAGTTTCCAAATTCTTGTCCAATTTGTTACGAAGTTTTGATTTCACAAATGTAAGTGCGCTAAATACCCTTTCATCTTCAAAAAACCCAAGAATAATTATCTATATGAGTTCATACAATTTGAAGTATTCACTTATAATTTCTCTCATAATGCTACTCTGATACAAATTTCTCCACAATAGTGTGATAACTCCCATTTTTGTTGGTTCAACAAGAGTCTGATATTGATCACTCATTGTGAATGCATAATGTCATGGACTGTGATATGATTAATTTTCTATCTAATATATAATTCAATTCACCTTGATAAAGATCTAAATATTTGTAAAAATGATCCACAAGTACAATCATGTATTTCCCAAAGAGTTGAGCTTTTTTTATTCACCAATCATCGGATTCCGTAAATTTGGATTTACAACTCCCATGACCTCAAGTAGATCACTATTTTTAAAATAATCTTGATCTCGAAGATAATTTTTAGATATTTTCAACAATTTTTTCCATGTATCGAAATCGCAACATCAAAAAGAAGGCTTGTGACTAGTACTTCCTCAATTTCAAAACCTATGACATAAGGATCTCTGTGGAAAGTGTGCATTGGAATATTTTTCCCATTAATCGATACAAAGGTGACCATTGATATTAAACTTCAAATATATTTTGGGATATTTTGTATTTTTCAAAACCTTCCAACTACTGAAAATTGGCTTCTGAAACCAATCTTGGGTGAAATATAAGGTATCTAAAATCATACATACTTGTTTCCTTAATTTTATAAAATAAACAATGTATATAGATCTTTCCTGAGCTTATTTCACCAAGTTGTTTATTTCCTTCAACATTGGAAAAATACCACATAAATTTAATAATGTCTCCAAATTTGTCAACCGATACATCAAATCTTTAGCCTTGTCAACTTCTCTACAATTCTTGAACATATACCTTGCTAATGACATGTATTCCTAAAAACAATGATATTCATCTTGTGTCAACATCTTTCAACAATTTTTTACCATTTGTTATTCCAAAATAAAATCTCTCAAATTCTAAAAATATTTTATGACTGCTTGATATATGAATGCAATTCCCGTATAAGTTCCTCCACTTTAGAAATATTTTCAAAATTACTTACAATCTTGAAAGTGGGATTTATTCTATAAGTTGTGCAGTGAATAAGTATCATGTATGGGGATACAGTTGTTTGAAGACATATACAAAGCCTAGTTTTGTGACCTTACATGACAGCTGCCCCATCACCTCCAACACAAATATGTTTTGCAGAGATTGAATGATCATCCATACCAGTTATTTCCTTCAAATTTTTAATAACAAGTTTGCAGAGGTTCTCGAATTGCAGTTCTTCATCATTTTGTGCATAACTAGTAGATGCTTTTCCCTAAAATGGTTATTGAAACTAAAATTTTATACCTGTATGCATACCTATGATGTATTTTCTACTATTGTGACCTCATCAATCGACAATGCGATAAAATTCACGTTTTTACCTTTTCTCTCAAATTATTGATTTCAATATCAATGAGATCTAAAATTGGTTTGCCATTTTTAAAATGTGAAATATTGTTGTGAATTGTATAAGTTTTCTCCCAATACTTGCATCAATAGCTTTTGAAAATTTATCCTTTTTTATGTGAAATCCACCTTTCTCAACTAGGTCTCAAGATGTTTATGATGATTTTCATAGTTTGTTGCATATCTCATATGTAAACAATCTTCCTTCGTTTTTTATATCTCATTGTTTTTATTACTATTCCATCATCTTACTTTTTAGACTCATATACTTTCCCGCAATGTTTCTCTATTGTGTCCAAATTCAATTGCATTTTGTTGTCTCTGCCTAGTTTTGAACTACATATAGTACATCTACATTATGTAGGAGTATCAATATTTTTTTCTAGTTCAACATGTTCAATGAATGGATATTTGGTTGACCATTCAAATTTATAAGTCCTTCCTAAAGTGCACTTCCCACACTTACATTTATGATGTGTGTTTTTGCAATATTTATATGAAGTTTGAGTTGGATGGAAAATGGGATTATTAGTATTGTCAATGTGAATTGATTTACTCTACTTGATTGGTAATTTCATCTAGAGTAAATTCATTGTTACTAGTTTTTTCGCATTTGAAAGAAATCGGTTTGCTTATTGCATCCTTAAGTAAATAAACAAATAAAGTAACATTAAAATAATGAGACTCAAAATTACCTCTTTCCAATGGGGTTACTGTGGGTTGACTTAAATATTTTGAAATGTTTATTTCACGTTTTATTTTTCCTTGTTCTTTTCTCATTTGTATTAGGGGTCATCGTATGGGTTATTTTGAATTTTGAACATGTGACAAAAATATATAAGTTTCAAATATGATCTATAAATAAATAAAGGCAAGACAACGAAAAATAAAGATCATGCTACGGAATGAAAACACAACTTAATGTTACCGAATGGTAACACAAACTAATAATGTTGAACAACAACACAAATTAATGTTGTCGAATGGTAACACAAACTAATATTGTCAAACGACAAAAAAATTAATGTTACCATCCGGTAATAAGTTCTTATTCTTGCTCGACATTACATAATCACTTTACCTTATGGAAACACAAAATAATATTGTCATTTGGTAACCGCTTCAGAAAAACTTTGAAAGACCGATAGCTTCAATTTTTCACTTATTCCTTCATATGTTTGGCTTATACTTTCAGATTTTTCACAAAGCTTATTAAAAATTTTGAAAGTAAATTATATTACTATATTATGGTGAATCAATCCTATATATAATAATATATTTGTAGACACAAAATCACACACTTTGAGTCATTATCTAGTATCGATTGCATACTACTATTCATATGGTTCCTAAGTAAGAAAAGTATTAATTAACCCATGTCTTTGGCCACCTTTCTTTTCTTTATGCTTATACTCTATGTCATGTACTTATACTTGCTCGCCTATCTTTTCACCTTTTTTGAAATTTGTCATTCTAGACATTAGCGCCCATCTAGGATGCCAGCACTAGGTATCCCCGTCCCCTCTGGGCGCCCTTGTCCTCTTTGTATTTGGTCACACTTTTTGGATCCTTTCTAGTCATTTGAGAATCTTATCTTTTTGTATTTGGAAATTTTGGGGTTAATTACAAAATTCAAGTGAAGGAATCATATAAATATAAAGTTATGTGATCATAATAAGGGACCAAACACTAAGCATATACTATCTCCACCTAAGGTTGCATCCATCAAAAGACATCTATAGCTCTATTTACATCCATCTAGCTCCATCACAAAGGACAAAGGCTGCTTCATTTGCATCACACTTCATAGGAGGGGATTCTATTGCTTCCATGCACACATTTATTACATTATTCATCTAGCTACTTTATCACTACTTCATGTGTGACTGGCACAAGAGCAACCTAGGGCACAATTCCACACACGCACATAGAACTACATTGGGTCTGAGATGTAGCTCAATGATCAATGATAAGTCCATCATTTTGGTAGTTGAGGACAACTTTGAACCCTTAATTTGCATATTTCTTTTTAGGGTTTGATACTTTGTTGGGGTTTTTAGGTGATTCAATCATTCTAGATTTACAAAGACATATGTAGAATTCAACAACATACATGTGACAAAAGGGTGAACAAGTGTGAACCTCTTCAAAACCTCGTAGGAGGTTTTCTAAGCATCTATGCGTACTAAGGCACCCATAATTAAAACTAAGGCACCCACGGGTGCCCCTATCCTCTCTAGTGCACCCCTAGCCTAATCAAATATGTCGGATATGCATTTTTCTAGGATTCTATGTAATGGTCCTCCATATCTCGTTTTGGTATCCACTATGACACAGTCGAGAAACCTCTTAGAATTAGCTAAGGCTCTACTAGTGCTCTTTATAATTAGGGTTTCATATTTTTATTGCTTAGTTACTTGGGTACTATTTCAATATTTCATTATTCATTTATTCATTGCAAACTTTCATTAGATTAGGCTATTATTTTATATTTTAGCATAATCATACATGAACCATGCTCAAATCCCTTCTTCTTTCATAGGGGCTCTTAATTTCCTAGTTGCATCACACTAACATTTCTCCACCAGAATCTTATCTTTCTTTTTTCATCGCGATTATCATGCAACATTTTATTCTAATCACGTATATATTAGTGCCTCTATTGTATTTGTCTCTATCAATAATACTAAGGTTGATCCATCCTAGCCCATCAATGCATGTTCTATTCCACTTCTCATCGCTATTGGCTATCCACTATCTCAAATTTCATATCCGATGAATAATTCATATAAACTTTAGTCATGGTAAAAATACAGTGAGTTCCTCTCACTCTAACTTGTACCCTTTCTTGTGGGATAAGCAGTTTATGGGTGTGACATGCTCTTAGGTCTCAATTAAATTCATAGGTCTCAATCTATCATCTCCATGAATCATTTATGTCTAAAATTCATTCATAATAATCAATTCATTTCTATCGATGGTGTACCTCCATCTACTCCATGGTCACAATTGCCTCTTGCAATGGCTAGTGTATCATCTAGCTTCATCTAGTATGCCACGACCCATAGAACCTAAAGCACCATCTACTCCTAGTTCACCTACTCGCATACAACCTACATGGTCTCATCACTCTACTATTCCACCAAATAAATATAGTACCACTTGCTTTCGAAAGCTTACTCAACTCATCATAGATCACCACCACGTTTTATTCCATGTAGATGTCCATCACCACCACATTCTGCTTTACATAGGTCTCCATCCCCTACACATTTTGTTACACCACGGTATACATCATATACTCATCCATCACATGCACATAGGATTCACTCACATGCACAACATTATCTTCTATACTAACACTCCTAGAGCATGATCACACGATTTCGTCACCATAATCATCGAGCAGAGGACATTCATCCTTTACTTTCATCGAATAGTTAATTCACCACTACATACTTGGGGAGACATCATACATATTACCCCCCAAAATTGACAACACACATCTTATATTATACACAAGATTATATTGACACTACTTAATGATGCACTCTTGTGCTTCATTTGGTTCACACTTGATTGTTGAGTGCATCCTATACACATAAACCTCACCCAATCGCATAATAGTATCTTTCACACATATGAACACATCTTACATACATACATCCTACATCCTATATCTTACATCTTATGTTTTACATCTACTATGCATCTACACATCTTATCTCATCTAGCATCCGACATTACATAGTACATAACACATTATACATAACACATCACATGACAATTTATCCTCACCACCATATCAACTACACATATTACACATTTTACACATCTACTTTCACGATCCATGCGCTGCAAATCATACCCAATGATGCACTCTAGTCTCATGATCCATACTTGACTCATTTAGGGTATATAAATCAAATGGACCTCATCACACTTATAATACACCCATTCAATCTTTCTATCATATGACATTCCTACATTAGTGATATACGCCATAGGATACATCATCACTTCTTCTAGCATCCTTTAGTGATATACGCTTTAGGCTAAATCATCACTTCTTCCATTATCTTGTTGTGATATACACTTTAGGATAAATCATCACACATTCTCACACCTCATCTCTATGTCACATATCATCATTACACATTCATCACATCATGCTACACACAACATATAGTTCGACCATTTCTTAATGACACACTCTCATTTACGGTTCATTCTTGACTGTTGAGGGGCATAAATAAATGAACCTCATCTACATACAATTTCATTCACTCGAGGGGCACGTGGCTCCTATCATTTACTCTGCATTCCATTTCATCCATCCACAACATACTACATATCTTGGTTACATTTACTTGTACATGTTCACTTTATTACACATGCTAGATATATATCTTGTATGTCATTATATTTATCATACACACATGCATGTTCACTTGTTTTCTAGTTGTGATCATAGATTTTACAGATATATTACACACAACATGGATGTTTGGCATGCATTACCTATGACCAAATCCCATAATGGGCTATTAGGGGAATCCACTTTCGTATACTACATGTGCTATTGTTTCATTTTATACTTAACACTTTACATAATTGGATTATACACGCTTTGACATACTTTTTATTTCTCTAACATGTTAATGGGTGCTTCATGTGCAACATTTGTTATGCATGGCTACTTTTTTCCATGGTTATTTGTTACATTGTTTGTACTTGTTTGTCATTATATTTCATTGTTGTGGGATTTTCCTTTGACTTGTGTGCATACTTGTATGGCTTTGGCTTCTTGGACTTGATTGTCTTGCAACACCATGAGTGGTGTCCCATGTTCGCAACCCGCTTTTCATGGTCTATATTGTCTTCTTGCATGTTTACTTGCTTCCTAGCTTACACATTATCTTCGTAGCTTACACTTATCTTCTACATGCATGTTTTTTCGTACTAACACTTGTTTCCTAGCCACTTGTTTGCATGTGCCTTGGTTTCTACCAAGTATATTCCCTTCCCCATGTAGGGCACAATTTTAGCATCGATCCTCTTTTGGGGCCGCATACTCCTACAACAACATTGCATGCACCCCAAAGAGGGGGAGAATCGTTTGGGTGAATCACACCCCATATAATGGTCTACACACAAGTATACACAACACAACACAATATTGATATAGTACATGCTTTTAAGATTTCGTTCATCACATAGTGATGCCTTTCTGGAGTGCCTATAACTAGGGAAGTTACACAACGATTGGGTTCAACACAATCTAAAAACTCATACACAATGGATTTTACAGGGTAGGTTGTCCTTAGCACATGCGTTAGTACACATCATCTGAATAGGTGTTTTATTCTAGGGAGTAGTTAAAGGTTATAGGATAACACCAGACCTTCCTCTCTACACTACTTCCATATCGTCTGGCATCACCCAAAAACCAAACATTAGATATCTCTATAGTTTCGGGAAACGATTAAATTCTGGAGGATAAATCATACTTTCCTCCCTATACTTCCTCGGCCAATGGCGTGAAATCACCCTAAATAAATTTTACTTCATCAACTAGACCATTTCTACACTCTTTCCTCATCACGGATCAGGTGCACATGTTCCTTTTTCACATTTTTAGCATTTTATTTTACATACTTCCTTATATGCTTTTTATACATATACATGCACTTTTGAATACTTGACCATCTTCTCTTTTACAAGTTCATCAAAGATGGAAACCAAGTAGTCAAAAACATTACACACATCGACATCAATAACAAGTACATCACCCACATCAACATTTAGACACGCATTTCCACTCTAGATTCATTTTCATCACCTTTTACATTTTGGCATCTTTAGTCTCCACACTCCATCTTTTTATCACTCCACACTTTTTCTAGTCCCTCGGCACACTTTCTACATCAATCTACATGGATATCAGGTACACATATCTATCTACTTTATGTTACTAAGCATTCTTCTCACCAACATAAAGTGGGGGCAAATGTAGACATAAAATCATGCACTTTGAGTCATTATCTAGTCTCGGTTATATAATACTATTCATATGGTTCATAAGTATGAAAATTAATAATTAACCCATGTCTTTTGCCACCTTTCTTTGCTTTATGCTTTTACTTTTAGTCTTGCACTTGTACTTTGCTTAGTTTGTCTTTTCACCTTTCAACATTTTTCATTCTAGACACTAGCACCCAACCAGGATGTCAGCGCTAGGCACCCCCATCCCCTCTGGATGCCTTTGTTCTCTTTGTACTTTGGTCACACTTTCTGGTGTCCTTTCTAGCCATTTGAGTATCTTATCTTTTTGGTAGTCTTCCTTTTCGGGTTAATTATGAAATTCAAGAAAAGGAATCATATAAATATAAATTTATGTGATCATAATAAGGGACCAAGTACTAAGCATCTACTATCTCCACCTAAGGTTGCATCCATCAAAGGCATCTATATCTCTATTTACATCCATCTAGCTCTATCACAAAGGACAAAGGTTGGTTCATCTGCATCACACTTCAATTGAGAGGAATCTATTGTTTTTATGCATAAATTTATTAAATTCTACATATAGCTACTTGCTCGCTATTTCACGTGAACGGACCACAAGAGCAACCTAGGGCACACACACAGCACTACACCTGAGATGTACATTGTAACTCCGAGATGTAGTGGGGACAATCTAACCCCTTCATTTGTATCTTTCTTTTTTTAGGGTTTGATGTTTTGTTTGGGGTTTTGTAGTGGGGTCAATCATTCTAGATTTATAGAGACATTTGGTAGAATTTAGTGACGCGACAAAATTTGAACAAGTGTGAATCTCTTGCGACACCTCAAAGGAGGTTTTCTAAGCATCTATGTAAATCCCGGCACCCAAAAAGTCAAACCACGGTGCCAACATGCACCCCTATCCTTCTCCAGGTGCCCCAATCCAGAAAATCTACTCAATATGTATTTTTTAGGCTTATGTGTGACATTTCTCCATCTTTGTTCAATCGGTCTCCACTACGACACAGCCTAAAACCTCTTCAAATCAACTAATGCTCTTCTAACCCTCTTTGTAATTAGATTTTCATATTTTTATTGCTTAATTGCTTGGGTATTATTTTAGTATTTCAGTATTCGTTTATATATTGCAAATTTGTATTAGATTAGGCTATTATTTTACATTTTAGCATAATCAATATCATAACATGAAGGCGAATATACTAACATTAATCAACCCTTAGTGGAAAGACTAAAGTGAAATTATATTCAAATTTATTTAGGACCCGTAAAATTTTGGCGAACGCGCTACTATGTGCGGTGGTAAAAAAATTACCAAGTTCAAAATTCAATATCCTAATATTCACCTATTTACAAATATTCACCCCTAAAATTAACCCCATTGAAAAAAAAAAACTATTAAAGGCATTTTGTAAAAAGTTCATGTTGTACTTATATGTTTTTATCCACTAAATAATAAGGAATATTCTCACCTTATTGTAGAGTTTTTAATTTCCCATGGATAGGAAGAACAACCACTAAATTTTTGAATTGAGTTCTATTCCTCCCACTTTCATGTGGCAAAAAAATTAAATTCCTCATCCATTAATTGTCATTGTACATGCCCTGTAACCATACTAGTCCAAGAATCCACACCTCTTTAAGTGATTTGATCATGCATCCTTAATATTTGGAGCACATTTTCCACACATGTATAAGGTAATTTCTTATTAAAAAACATGAAAATGCATATCTAACCGTAACATTATGTACCATGACCACTTGTTTTGGATTCAAAACCTTGGTGTAGGCTTTAAGAATAAAAGGAAAAATAATTTTTATGGACCTACACATTCCATTTTCATTTGGTGATAAATACGAATAGTTTTCTAATGGAATTTTCACTTGATATATTCTTTAGTCATGACATTGCAAGAGTAATAATTTCCATCAAATAAGAGAAAAATAAAGGGAATCATGATGAAACGAGTACATGGTAGAGAGATCATTGAAAAGAGGAAGGTCACACACCATAGGTACATGTATAAGGTTTGGTACATCTTTATATTGTTTCTAATTATGAAAAATTATTATTTTAACTATTTGTGTTGTCTAGGGGCCGAAAAAGTAGATAATTCGTATAAGATTTAGTTAACACACAGTATAAGCCCCAAAATATAATTTTTTTCTTAAATCTTCACATATTGTTTCAAATGAATCTCGAGGCTCGGAAAATAGCTTTTTATGAAAGTTATAGATGGTGTATTACTATTACGTCGTACGCGTTTTCACGGTGGGAGGCACTCGTGCCGTTTTCATTGTCGAGCTTCTGCAACGACGTTTCAGTGCTAGCACATTCTATGTGGCGTTCCGTTTTTTCATGTTCTTGCTTTGGTATGTGATTCATTCGGTAGGCGGCGGTTTGGGATTTGTCGGGAAGCCACGTTTGAGGTTGTGCAAACTAATTGTATGCCCTCCCACCACTTGTTGCGCCTATAGTCATGCATCATCCATGCCTACAGAAGCAGCACCTTGGTATTTAATTGTGGACACGGATCTGAACGGTGCTTAGCAGTGGCCTTTCTGGTATTCTCTCACCACGGGTTAGTGATCTTCCCAACTTGCAATACCTGTAAGCTTATTATCCTGACTGCATGCATGCACACCACACTGAAACCTCCTTCCCCCAATTTCTGTGAAAAGTTTCTGGTGAGCACTTACATTTAGAATAATAAAAGATTAACTACTGCAAATTTTAGTTGAATTGTTGGTGTATTTGCAGAGAAGTTTTTTCCCATTTTTTGTTTTTACTATGCTTCCGTATACAGGAAAGGGCTCTAATTTTGTTTGTACTAATCATGCAAACTTTCACCTTTCTAAACTACCAATAATTTCCTTTTGTGCCATTACAGGATATCGATCATATTATATTATTTTATGTTAGCTTTCAAAAATAGGGCTATACATAAATAACTATTTGAATTGCAACTGTTGTTGTTAGCATACAACTGTGTGCAAAACCACAAGGCCTGTGAACTGCTTGAAAAAATGCTTTGAAGTAATACCTGTGAAATGTGCTTTTTTGGTTGATTTGGTTTCTTGGTTTTTTTATCAAATGAAGTCCTTTTCATCTGTCTTGAGCCTTCGGAGTCTATTGGCAATATTGAATCTCGCACAAACTTTCCAAGGTTCAAATCCAGTCAAAGCCCGCAAGTTTTATTAATTTTTTTGCAATTAAACGAGGCATTTTCGGACGTTGTGGGTATTTTTTTCTTTACGGCAACATAGTCCTTTCAGAAATGGAGAAACTACATTTTTAGGGAATTTTTGCAAATGTCTCACATGCTTAGATGTTTTACAGGAAAACCTTTCCTATGATGTTTTCCTTTTTTAGCGATGTTTAGAAGACATTTTTGAGATAGCATTTTGTAAAACAGTTTACAAGCTTCCACATTTTGCATACATAGTATCGTTCCTGTGGTACTTATATATATTTTACAAAACTCAAGCAACACAAATTCAGTGACTCTCATTAGTGATATGTTCTACATTTTGTAGGAGTATGGAGATCTCAAAACAACTTGAATGAGGATAAGAAATTCAATTTCTAAATGGGTAAGCATATTTATGAAGATATAACAAAAAGTGGGTTTGTTGTTTAGATCTTTACGTTGGTAATGATTTTGTTAAAATGTATGTTGAATGTGGGTATATAGGGTATGCATGCAAAATGTTTGACAAAATGCCTAATGAGAAACAACTTCATGGAATGTAATGATTTCTGGATTTGCAAATGAAGTGCTCGACCTATTTAGACAAATTCTTGAATAGAATGTGCTTGTCATGGAATTGTCTTATAAACTTCCACAGATCACATGCCTTCCACATTGGAGGAGCATTTTATCACTTCCCTACCATCCTACACGGCGTATATTTTCTCCCTAAAAACGGAGCAACTGCTAGTATATATTAGAGATAAGAACAAGTAATTAGAACTATAGGAAATCATACTCGTCAACATTTTAAAATATTTTCTATTACCTTCTAGGAGTTTCCCACACTTTGTACCTAAACTTTCACTTCACATTTATGTATGAAAATTTTCACTATCAGATTTTCTAATGACAATCCTTGGATATACCGAAATTTAAGATACATCTCTAAACTTGACATTAACACTTTCGGAAATATCTAATTAAATTAAACATTATTTCTTTATCTGTAAATGTTTAACAAACATATTTAAAAGTTACGTGTTATTTATGTCATTATTTTATTTCACCAATAAACATTCCATAATGGTAGGATTCACTTACATTTTGTTTCTTGTTGGATTAGAGAAGTTAGTCAATAAAATTGTAATATCTCTTTTTATATATTGGAAGAGTTTGGAGCTTATTTTTTAATCTAGATTTTTTCAAGTTTGAAAAAGAAGTATAGCTAGATAAATGATATTCATCACTAATCGATGGGTAGTTGATGAAGAATTGAATGGAGTTGTTAATTATTGTAATATGTGTAAAATCCTATATTAGGGTCTCAAGTTAGAATTCATATTAATATGTGTAAAATCTAAGATAAGGGTCTCGAGGTTGCATTTCACAATAATACGTTCAAAATATAAGAGCCTCAAGATTGATATCTATTGAAGTTTTGAAAATAAATATATTCAAAATATGTGTAATAGTTATAATTCATCCACATTAAAAATTTTATAGTACACAAACCTCTATAGTTTCGTAGGTCATGCACATCTCGCCTTTTAAGCATATGTAGTTTAACACATATCCACTTACTAATTTAGATTCATCTTATGTTTCGCTTCTTACACCATTCAACTATCACGAGTGGAAAGTCAAAATAAAAATCCTCTTGAGGAGTAAATGCTTACACTAGATCACCATGGGTACAAAAATAAAACCAACACCGATGTAAAGAAGGTGAAGTGGTATAATAGAAGTGACAAAGCATATGGTCTATTATACATGTCCATGTCTCTCGACTTGCTCTTTCATATTGAATCTACAAATACTCCTAATGAAGTATGGACCATTTGGAAATAATATTTGGGAAGCATGACATAATGAGAGGTCATGAGTTGGAAAATGAGCTCATTAGTTTGAGCCTAGGAAACTTTGACATGATACAAGACTTCTTCACCAAATTCAAAGCACATAGGTTATAATTGAAACTGTGTGACATAAACAAAAAGGATGATCAATTGATTTTTCTAATCCTTTCCAAATTGGATTCCAACTATTATGACTTTATTTCTACCTTCCATGCCACCAAGAACATCATTGCAGCTATGTGGACCATGTCGTCATTGGACGATTTTTCCGTTAACTTGAATTAGGAGCAAGACAAGCTTATTCAAATGGGTTCAATGAATTCATCAAAATCACATTCCTTAATTACAAGTCACAACAAAAAAAAAGGATTCTAGCAATAAGGATAAAAAATAGAACAAGAAGGAAAATGATCAATGAAAGAGTCACAAATATGATTTTATGTCCAGAACATCAACCAAATCCTCCTCTTCAGATGAAAACCTAAGAAAGAGAGATTCACATGTTCCTACTACAAGAAATATGGGCATGATGAATCCAAATGCATGGAGAAGTAGATTTACCAACTGAAAAATATGCTTAAGATGCATAATATCGTTGTTGTTGATTCAAACAATCGAGTGTGACAACATAGGGCTCATCAAGGAAAAAGAAAATAAAAAGGAAAAGATAAGGGAAAAGAACGTGTTGCAGTAGTGATCCCAAATTTCCACATGTGTTATTGATTCTCGGTGCTTGACATCACATGGCTTCATCTTAGGATTGTTTCTCATCCTCGGAGCCTTCTTCTAACCCTTTGATCTTGATAGGTGAAAACACTTATGTAGAAGTTAGTGGGAGAGGGTCAAGAAGTAGATGATGAGACATTTCATGATGTTATATGTGTTCCCTAATTGTCCACCCATATCCTATATGTTTATTAGATCACTCACATTGGTTCATGTAAGAGAGTTGAGTTCACATCGATTTTATAGTTATTAGTGGAAGCTAACAAAGGACTCCGTAATTGCATTTGGGAAAGTAGATCACCAATCTAGGATGTACACTTTCTAACATTTTTCTCCTAATCAACTTTATACTACATTGATCACTCATACAGATTGGGTGAGTAAATTATGACATGAGAAATTTGGTCATCTTAACTATCATTACACTGAGCAAAGTAGTCATGATGATATGGTTTCAGGATTATCATGTGTTTATTTTTCCGACAATGTTTTCCATAGGTTTATGTTGTCCAAAATTACACCTCTTGTAATTTTGAACAACTCATTAAATGGACTTAACCATCTTTGTGCTCAAGAAAATTTGTGTGACACTCGATTTAGTCTACCACAGAGTACATGAACTTAGTGTTATGCGGGTTCTCCTAACCGGTGGAACAAAAGAATGATAAATTCAAGGAATTAAGTGAATTTTGGTGATTTTAATACTCCATGGACGTTTTTAGACCTTCACGGAACTAATAAATTAAGTCCCTTGTGGTTTAAATTTGAATAAAGCACCACGAGTTGTCTACCCATGAATAATTAGAGAAATTTACCAAGTCTCGAATATGCGGAAAATCCCCAAATAAAGGGAAGTGAGAAAAGACTTGGCCTTCACACCATGGAGAATTGGTGTGTTCAAAGTTGGTTACCTTCATAAACAAAAGGCGATTACTCACAGAAAAATTTTGGTAGTTTGTGTGGCAAGTGGAACAAAATTGTGAGCAACTAAGTTCAAAAGCCACATAACACTATCTTAGTATTATGTGGGTTTTCCAATTTATAGTATTGCGGATTTTTCTCAAACTCGTGGAACAAAGGAAAATAGCTTATTGATTAAAATCCACATATTGTTAAAATATGCCTTTTCGGGTGTTACAAAGTTTACCCACATATAGCTTATTGAGTGATATAAGCTTGGTCACCTTATATCACTTATCTATGAGAGTCAATAGCTTATTGAGTGATATTTTGAAAGCAAGGAGATAGCCTCGCGGTCCACGAGGGGAAGAAATTGGAAAATTTGTGGTGCAAGCCACAATATAAAGTAATGTCTCTCATAGATATCAATGCAAGTAAAATCCACTAGAGGTTTAAATCCATGCCAAACACCAAACCAGAGATCTAACCACCCTAACTACTAAAAATTAATGAAGCACGATGCCTTTATCTAAATATTGACAACATGCTATAGAGTCAAGAGTTCATGTCAGAAGTTATTGGTTTTCATTTGTGGGCATCCATGCCTGTACTCACTAGAAATCATCAGAAGAAATCACGACACCTATGCTTACTCATCACGTCTCGTAGGGGATGAATTCCATCTCGACTATCCTTTCTCATTTCTCTCTCATCTATTTCTCCTCTCCATGAAATTGTATAAATACAAGTGCTTGTGCCCTTTCAGAAATGTTCTTCTCCTATTTTTCTCAAAGATATTTTTTAGATCTTCTTTGTGAATTTTGAACTCATGATCAATACTTTCTTGCCTCATATATGTATGCAAGTGGTAAAATATTGATCAATGCACTTGTGGTTTCTCCCTTCCTTCAAATAATCTATGTTTGGTGTTCAAAACCATGCCCTCTTGTGTGTTTAATGTTCTTTTACTTGTTTTCTTTAGAATCATGTGCATCTTCATAATCCTAGTTATCCGAATTTACATTTGTGTCATTCAAATGTGGAAAGTTCCACTTTATTTTGGTGTTATCACCTCCCTTTATCTTATTTTTCTCATTTCTTACATCTCTTTTCCTGGTCCCTTAGAAGTGTTAATTTATGAGTGCCTGTAGGATTCATTTAGCATTAGAAGTAGGTTGTGTCCTATGGATTTATTTCAATATGCATAATAGAGGAAGCCGACCTTCTTTGGAGGTCTATCTCAAGCCACTCCCACACTTGGAGATAGTACCATGTTGCCTCGAAATTCTGGATCTTCTTTGATTCAAAGCAGGGTGTAATTTTGAGCTCCAACATTTACATTCTTGGTAAGCATCCCGAAGAGAAGAATCAAAAACGGAAAATCACTTGAGAGCTACACAAATATTAGATCTAGTTCACAATGACATTTTTTGTCCATTTCTAACACCTTCATTCAATAGGAAAAAATACATGTCTACCTTCATCGATCACTTTTTGAGGTATACTTGGGGGTACTTTCTAAAGAAAAAATATGAGATTTTTTTATCATTTATGTACTTCAAGGCACTTGTGGAAAAAAATTAGGTAAAGCCATCAAGATTTTGCAGACAATGAAAATGGTGGTGAGTATGCCAATAATTGTTTTGAGTAATTCTACACTTCGAGGAGATTGAAATAAAATGCACAATTCCATATAGTCCTTAGTAGAATTACATTATAGAGCATAAGAACACGTCCCCGAAGGAAATGACCAACTATATGATACACTCGAAAGTCTCTTGCACCTCAATATTGGGTCGAGGCCATCAACTGTGTTTGTTATATTTAAATTTAGGTTCCTCAAAAAACATTAAAGGGACACACTTTGTTTGAACCATAAAACAATTGAAACCCACATTTAAGCACTTTTCGTTGTTTGGTTCTTTTGTTATTGCCCACATTATCAAGAAAAAGCATAAGGAAATGAAACCTCAAATTCAACCTTATATCTTTATGTGATATCTTGAGGGTGTTAATGGATAAAATCTTCTTTATCCCACCACTCATGAGTTGTTCATTGAGAGAAGTGTTCACTTTCAAGAGGGTCTTTGGGACTCCACACTCAATAATTATCCCTCTTCTTTAGATGCATTGGGATTTGATGATACTTCTAATGATTCAAATCCACCCGAGAAACTTCCTAATGATTCAAATTATTCTTCTAGTTCTAAGGATGAGATTAGTGATGGGGACTTGCCTCCTTCTCCTAGAATATATTCAAAGTATGAGGAATCCCTCCCGAATATCCACTTTCTACTCCTCTCGGGATAAATAAACACTGCAAGTGTTGGTGATTGGGTTGAAATCCATCGTAAAGCAGGTCAACACATTCATAATTCTAGAATGATCCACATGAATTCATTACATCTACCTTTGATCCACATTCATTTCATAATGCATCGAGAAAATCCTAAGTGGGATACAACTATGGAAGAGGAATATGGTTCCTCGCTAAGGAACAACACATGGGATTTAGTCCTCTTCCTAAGGGGAAAAACTTGTTCGATGTAGATGGATCTATTGAAAAAAATTGCAGCACACAAGTCTCGAGACAAGTTTAAAGAATTTTTGGTAGCAAATGGTTTTTATCAAGTACATGACAAATTGACTATACCGATAATTTTACCATAGTTTCCAAAATGAACTCAATCTAACTCACTCTTACCATTATCACAATGCATCATTGGGATGTTCATCAAATGGATGTGAAGAGTTCCTTTTTCATGGTGATCTCTTATTTAATTTAATTTAAATTAATTAAATCTAAGTATTGTAGAGTAACTACTGAAATAAATGATGTAAAAATGATAAAGTACAATAATGACACAAGCAAACTAAGATGTAAAGTATGAAACCCTAAGCAAAGAAGAGAGATAAAGGACTTAGTTGATTTTCAAATGGACAAGAAGTGATCTAATCAAGTGCGATTGATGAACAAATTGCAAACAACATTGTAAATACTCACTGTAAAATCTAGAATATGAGAATAATGCTGCACAAGGGCACCCAGTGTAGGACAGGGCGTTTAGGCACTAATGATGAGATCCGAGTACCGATGAATATGTAGGAGCTTACAATTTGGTTTATGTTGTGTCATAAGGGCTTCAATTTTTATTCTTGTTGATCATTTAATATTCTCCCTTGATCGGCGAAGGTACCTATAACCTACAAGAAATAAGTTCACCTACACATACCCACAAATCACATCAAACCTAAAAAGGAAAATAAATAATGGGGAGTTAGACAGACCCCAGTGGTCACCCGAAGAGTGAACTTATGACCAAGCACTACACTACATCTCGTAACCCATGTAGTTCTAGTGTGTTTTTGTGTGTAAGAATGATTATCTAGAATGCCCTTGTGCAAGTTACACTTGATAAAGGCTATAAATAGAATGTAGGAATGAAGTAGATTGTGTGGATGGAATGTACAATGAAATTCCACTTCCTATCCGAGTGTATGTAGAAGTATGCATCCTTTTCCCTTGAATGAATACTAGATGGATGCCTTGAAGTGCTTTTGTGCCTTTGGAATGCAAGCTTAGGTGATGATAGTAATTCTTAGTGCTCGTTCCATCATTTTGAACACATAACTATGTATTTATATGATTCTTTGTTTAAATTTTGTAATTGAAAAATGGAAGGCCAACCCATAAGTGAAAAATATGACCAAAAGATAAAAAGACCCACAAGAGAGAGTAAGGTAGAAAATGGTCGTGGCGTGCCTAGAGGGGATAAGAGCACTGGGTGCTATTGTCTTGACAGTGGTGTTGGTATCTCGAAGCCATAAAAGATAAACCAAGAAATTTTCAACTAGGTTGATGGTGTGTAATATCAAAGAGAAAACAAAAGACAATGATAAGAGGCCAAAGATAGTTTGTTAATCACTAGTTTTCTTGCTTAGGAATCATGTAAATGCTAACATACATTTAGGACCTAGAAATGTACCCAAGTGTTTGATTTTGTGTCTACAATATCGAACGGGAAATTTGCATAGAGAAACCACAAAGATTTATGGAAAATTATTATTTAGTTTACAAACTTTGGAAATCTATTTATGGCCTCGAATAAGCCCCTTAGGCTTGGTATGCCAAGATGAAATCCTTTCTTCTTTCAATTGGGTTCACTAGACTCTATTATGATCTTAATGTCTAAATTTTATGGTGGGTGATATACTTTGTTGATTTTGATTCTCTATGTGGATGGCCTACCGATCACATGGATTTTTCCATCTACCATCAAGCAACAATAAAAACTATTTTGGTTGATAGGTTCACAATGAATGACTTGGGCTTATTGCATTACTTCCTCGATATTAAAATTTCTTAATTTGACATCGGGATCACTATACAAATCCTAATTGTGCTCTTTATTTTATTTCATAATTTAACATGGCTAACTATAATAAAAATGCAAATCCCTTTCTATTTAGTTTGTATCTTGAGGTTGATTGTTCATCTCCTTTAGTTGATGCTACCGTGTATCAACAACTTGTTGGTAGTCTCATATTTCTTACGCATCGAAATTGACATTTCATATGCAATGCGCATGGTCTCTAGATTTATGTAGGAACCACATGAGATACACTGGAAAGTATCTAAGTGCATTATCCACTCTATCCAAGGTACTCACAATTTTGGGACTCATTACGAGCTAGAATTGACATCAATCGATTGATAATTCATTTCAAATATATTTGCTTCTTTACCAAATAAATGGAAATTTAAATATATTATTAATATATTCATATTGTGTTGGATATATTCAACATCATTACTTTAAAATATAGTTTCTCACTTGGTGTAGGACTGATTAGTTTGTCAAACAAGAAGAAAAATTTTATTACTTTATCTCGCTATAGAGGCATAATACAAAAGATTTATTCATGATACCATTGAGGCTATTTGGCTTCGGGGATTCTTATTGAGTTTGATATCTAATTTTAATATCCAACAATCATATTATGTGACAATCAAAGCATAATCTATATTTACAAGAATCTAGTCCCCCATCAACACACCAAACATATATAGATTCACATACATTTTATGTGAGAACTCGTTTCATGAGTAATTCATTGATCTCCACTACATCTAGACAACGAAGAAAATTATTGATATATTCACCAAACCTTTCACCGAGAGAAAGTATATTCCTTTGTGGGATCTTGTTGAGGTTCGGTAATCTTCATCATTCTCCTCTCTAGGGGGATTTTATTTGTATGTGGGAACCTCGCCGATATTTGTTATCTGGGACCCACCTTTTCTTCTACCCAACTAAGTTATGCTTAAGGAGCGGTGTTAGTGTAGGATTTTCTCCACCATGTGGTTTTACCTACACGATCTAATTATCTTTATTAGGTTAATCACATGTCATTAGGGGAAATGTACTTTAAGTCATTTTCTAATCATGCGATTCGACTTAATTATCTTTTCATGACCTAATTCCTCATAATATAATGTAACCTCCTATGATTTTTTTGGATAATGATTTCATGAATAATTTATTGTTTTGTTGAAGATTTTTTCTTCTTTAAGTGTTTTTGGATTTCACTACTTCACATATGGTTTTCCTTTATGCATTGAATCATATCCAAGACTTGATATGTGATTTTGGCCCACTCTAACAAAAAGATGATTTACCTCTTGAAACTTATAATTATGTGTTAGGAGAATTGGAACCATATTTGAGATTATTCATGATGAGGATCTTAGCTTCACACTCTTTTTAATGTATGTTATAGATGATACAATGAGATAAACATGTCAAAGATAACTGAATCTTACAAGGGGAAATAAAGATTTCGATGAATAGATCTCGCACCACTATCACTAAAATAGTATTCATATTTTTAAGAAAAATATTATATCATAAATCATAATCACTAATGTGTTCATTTGGAACCTTCTCGCACATTATAGATTCGAGCATAAGAAATATTGTCCCCAATACTTACAGAGATAAATGTGCAAGGAAATTATTACCAAATGGGGTGAAAGATGAACTCGAATGAATGGGAATATCATATACCCATTGCAAATTAAAATCCTCGAGGCTTAGAGGAAATATATTTGTAAGTAATGTGTCATTATAAGCATAATCCAAACAAGCAACATGGAAAGTATGAAGGTGTTCTTTAGGGTTACCTATAATGTAAAGCTTATGAGAAAAACCATAGGAAATGGAAATAAAGCCACTTTAGGTGCAAGTGGGTTATGAAGCAATTGATTAGAATCTAAGATATGAGAAGAATCGATGAAATTTGTTGTAATTGAAATATTTGATCTTGTAAAGTATGAACAAGGGTTTCACGAGATTATATGATAGAAGAATAAGCATGTGAATAGCTATGGGTGTAAAGAGGAGATGTATGAATAGAAGTGGACATAGGCATAAACATAAATCATGGTGAGGGGGCACACTAGTTTCCCCTAAATATATAGTAGAATATGCACTTAATAAAATGGAGAGTCAAGGACATTAGGGTATGATTGAGTTGGTCTTGAGTAGTATATTAATGAGAATCAAAATGATGAGGATTGTATTGAAAAAAGTGTGTGAAATGAAATTCCTCATCTTTAGTAAGGCCATGTGTATGAGTATTAGAATCACGATAAGTACCCTCATCTTGAGAATGTCTAGAAATGATGGCAAAGATAGTGTGAGAAAAATATCGGTAGTAATAAATGTATTGTCATGATTTTTGGAAACTATAGTACTTTAATGTTCATCAAAATCCTCAAAACAAAAGGAATAAAGAGCTATTGGGAGTGAGCCATAAAGCAATTAGAATAAAAGGGTAAATTGTCAAAGATAACCAATTCTTAAAGGAGAAATAAGGCTTTGAGTTAATAGATCTCGAACCTCACTATCAACTAAAATATTGTTCATATTTATAATCATGTCCTTGTAACATAAAACATAATCAATGATGTGTTCATTAGAAACTTGTCACATCTTAAAAATTTGAGCATAGGAAATATCACACAATATTGATAGATAATTGTCACAAGGAATCGATTAGTTAGGGATAAAATCACTAATTGATTGAATGGGAAGATCATATAGCATTTATAAATTAAAATCCTTAAGGCTTACAGGAAAAATATTAGTAGATATTATGCCATTGTAAGTATATTTCAAACAAGTGGTATGGAAAAAATGAAAGTGTTCTTCGGGTCACCTTTTCTATCAAAATGGGAAGATTAGGAGTAACAAAACCCATATGAAAGGGATGGGAAACCACTTTGGGCACACATGGGTTATGAAGTAATTAGGTATGATCCATGATATGAGAAGAAACAAAGGAACCTTATCGTAATTTAAATATTTTAGCTTACAAACTTTGAACAAGGGTCTCAAACGCTTGTGTGTTAGAAGAAGAAGAAGAATGTAAAACACTATGCATGTATAGAGGATATGTAGGAATAAAAGTAGAAACATACATAGGAATTACAACACTCGAGGTGGGGAATTAGTTTTCCCCAACTCCATAGGCATCGTATATATATTCAAATAATATATATGTATTCACCATAGAAGATGTGAGAATAAACTTGGGTGTTGAGGACATCGGGGTATTCTTGAGTTGCTCCCAAGAAATATATTACAAAGAATCAATGTGAGAAGGATGTTAAATAATGCTAGTAAAGATAGCATGAGAACAAATATCAAAACTACTATATGTACTTTCACGAGTAATCAAAACCATAAAGTATCTTGATGTTCATAAAATCCTTAAAACAAAAGGAAGTAATAACTATTGAAGAGTGAGAAAGAAGGTAACTAGAATCAATATGTGGATCTATACCCCTTATACGTCGTATGCGCATGGACTTGATTAAATGGATAGTAGCCCATACTAGAGTAAGGATGGAAACCATTACATTTAAGGAAAACATCATGAAATATTATAGGATAAGTCAAAATGACACATATAAAAATAAATCTTCGAGATAAAATAAGGATCATACACCAATAATAGAAGGAAAAACCCTAGAATATTTTGGGTTTAATTGATAAATCCAAAAAAGGTTGGGTTTAACAAATATTTATACAAATTACTAATTACTTAAATATGTAAGGATGAATTAAGAAATGTAAAATAATGTTACATGTTGATTATTAGTGTTAATGTTACTCATCTTTAATAATTCCTATGTATGAGTATCAAAGTCATGACAGAACCCTCACCTTGACGATGTTAAATAATGATAGTAAATATAGCGTGAGAAAAAATATCAAAGCTACTATATGTACTTTCACGAGTAATAAAAACCATAATACCTTGATGTTCATAAAAACCCTTAAAATAAAAGGAAGTAGTAGTTATTGGAGAGTGAACAAGAAGGTGACTTGAATCATAATGTGGATCTCTTGCCTCTCATACATCGTGCGTGCATGGACTTGATTAAATGGATAGTAGCCCATACTAGAGTGAGGATGGAAACCATTAGGTTTGAGGAAAATATCATGAAATATTAGAGGATAAGTCATAATGACATATAGAAAAATAAATCTTCGTGATAAAATAAGGATCATACACCAATTATAGAAGGAAAACCCTAGGATATCTTTGGTTTTGTTGGCAATGAAATTTTTCAAGTGGAAAAACTTATGGATTTCTTGCCAACGCTTTGGGAATCTAAGTCCCTCTACTTAACCGGTGCAACTTTCGTATATGCATGCGCGAGTAAAGGTGGATTTTCCTAGTGGCCTTGTGGCTGGGGATCCAATAGGGGCACTCCACTGACCTGCAACAAAGCTAGTAATCTCTTGCTAGGGAATACTTTGTCTGAAGAGTGGGAAAGGGGAGTGAGAAAAGAGGTAGGAGAACTAATGTTGCAAGTAGAAAATCATATTCCTACACACACTAGTTAGAAATTTCATCACATGCACTAAAATTAGGAAGAAACAATACTAAAAATAAAGAACAAGACCAATTAGAATTTAATGAACACAAAGTATCAGTAAACCCCTTAGTCAAAAAAGGCTTGAAAATCCTTCTTCTTGTATTGATGCTCAAGAAGAAATTTTACATAGTATGAGAATGGAAGACATTGAGAATAGGGGAAAAGTGGCTAACTCTTTTCACTCACAAGTGAGCAAAATCTCTCTCATGAACTTACAAGAATATAACCAGCTAGAAGAATTTCATAATTAGAACCCTTTAGAATGAAGAGCTCATTACAATTTATAGAAATTTGAATTGTCCTTTCACCTCCCTCACATGACTCTTTGTTTCCATATTCCACTCGTGACCTTTCGTTTTCCATGAATTAAGTATTTCTCTTATAATTTTGAGAAAATACTTTTTACAAATTTAAAATAGGTCACTTAAGTGAATAGGACGAAATACAATGATGACGCATAATGAAGAATTAGAATAGGAGAGAAAGAAGAGAGGGAAATCTCTAACAAGAGGGAAGGGATAGAGGGTAAAACACTCCTCATGACGAAATGCTTTGAATGCCTTGATGCAGACCATGAACTTTGAGCGAAGATTTTTGCCACTGGTGATCTTCTACACTTGATGAAGATTGCTCCCTTAAATAACTTTGAATCATTTTCCCAATCTAGCACGATGACCGAAAACTCTATGATGCATGGACATCCCGTACAATCAATGAGTGTTTAGAAACATTGTTCTGATGTTTACCGTTATAAGCTCGAGATGAACACATACAATGCCCACGATGACCCTCCTTGAAACTTGGTTGATGAACTCCTTGACTCATTGAAATTGTTCTGATCAACTCTCTTTGAATCACCTAGCTCCTTAAGTGACAAAGATGAATTCACATGATGTGCCTTGTGATGCCCTGCTTTGTAATATGAGATGATCATTCCAAACCACGAAAAAACCGCCATCTCTTCATGATTGATTACACCTGAGAAACTAGACCAACATGTGCACTAGAAATTCATGTTTCCTTAACACTTACTATATTTGGAAGGGACAACTTACTATCTTTAGTAAGTTTCATATTTTTCCTTTCTGGACCCCAAATGGTGATATTGACCTAAATGATTATCCCTTAATGTCTGTTGTGCCAAACTTTCCCTTTGAGAACAACCTGCTATTTTTAGTAAGTACACATGGGGCAACTTACTATTTTTAGTAAGTGTCATAGTTAGCTTTTCCCAACCTCAACAGGCTATGGTAGCTTGAATTATTTCTTCTTATTGTGTTCCTCTCACCTTTTGGACCAACTGGATATTTATAGCAAGGGCTTGTGGAACCACTTACTATTTTTAGTAAGTGTCAATTGCGAGCCAAGATGACCTTTTTGATGAATTTTCTTGTGATACTCCCTCTGTGTTCACTACCTTATTTGTAGCCTCTTCAAATGGTGTCTTACCTGAAGCAACAAACCCCTATGTAGGAAGGCATGCTATTTTTAGTAAGTGCACTTCATGAGATGTTAGATCGGCGAGCAGTGTCTTGAAAATCTAGGTTTTATTTCGGGTTCCACGCTCTATTTTTGAGTAATTCCTTCGTTTGAACAAGTGGGAAAATGATATTATTATCGCGGGGGTAAAATTCTCGACAAAAAAACACATCCTCGATATCCCTAAAAATAGGGGCTTGATGGCACGAAAATTAATTCAAGTGAAACTAGATTTTCAACGATCATTCCCTTCAATTTTTGCGTGATTTCGCCACTTGAACCCAAAGAAGTGAAGAGGTATCTCATTTGATTTTTCACAAATGTTATTCATGTGATAGGAACAACTCTAATGAAATCTCATTCCTTTGTATCCCTAAAAATAAGGACTTCGTGGTGTAAAAACTAGTCCATACGAAACTAGATTTTTCAATGATCATTCCCTTCAATTTTACGCGATTTACCCACTTGAACCCAAAGAAGTGAAGAGGTATCTCATTTGATTTTTCGCAAATGTTCTTCATGTGATAGGAAAAACTCTAATGAAATATCATTCCTCTATATCCCTAAAAATAGGGACTTCGTGGTGTAAAAACTAGTCCACGCGAAACTAGATTTTTCAATGATCATTCCCTTCAATTTTTGTGTGATGTCGCCCACTGGAACCCCGAGAAGTAGAGAGGTAGTTCGCTATTTTTTCCAATAATATATCATGGCGGCTATTAATGGAGCTTATAATTTTTAGGTATGGTTTTGTCTCCATTCGCAATGAAATCAACTCAATTGCGATAGGTTTTTTCTTCTTGTCTCACTTTGCTGAAATTTCTCTTCCATCCGGTTGTCGGTTTGACGGGAAATTGAGCTTTGTTCTTTGTGGAGCCGGAAGAAAAATTTATTTTATGTGAGAATTCCTTGTTGTGAATGGGAGGTTTGAATATGATTTTTTTAAGAGATAATAACTCAACAACATATGGTTTTTTAATCATGCACCTGTTTGCAGATATGTTTGAATCTTTGTTTCACAGTAATGGAGGTTTCTGAAGAATTCCTTCGCTCTTCTCTTTGATTATTTGTTCCTCGGCTCTTTTGATCAATATCTTATTTGAAACCTGTGCATATTCATGGAGTGGAAGTTTTTTTCCATGGTGGAGCTGGTTTGGAAGAACAATGGTGGATTGAGGTGTTCTCTGCAACTTTCTTCTAGCAATGGAGAAGTAGCCAAGAGTTAGAAAATTTTCAAGTTTTGGAGTTGGATTTGGGCACATTTTCATGTCCCTGACATCCCTCACCTCAAAGGGACATGAGGGACATCAATTTCCATGGTGAGAAAGATGGTGACACATGGTGGCGATCCGACGGACAGGAGTGAGAGCTAGAAAATCAACTTTAAAGCACTGAGGGGCTGGAAGCGGGTCACATGGGTGACCAAAAGTTTCCCCTAGAGGGTTGGGAACATTTTCAAGGTTTTAATTCTATGAAATTTGAGGTATATGAGATACATCAAATTCTATGGCACTCTTGGAGCTGACACATGGTGGAGATCCGACGACAAGGAATTTGAGCTCCCAATAGCACTGGGGGTGAACTGACGATCCTGAAGGTCGCATGAGGTTTTAGAGGTAATATGAGGGCTGGGCACATTTTTTCATGGTTTATGTCCCTGACCTTGAGGGACATCAGGGACCTGAAAGTCCCGACAGTCTCTCGAAGGCGACACGTGTCCTCCCAAAATTTGGCTAACTCTTGAACTCACTCCAAGAGGACAACTTGAGATGATGATAACTTGAGCTCCCGATGGAATTTTTTGGTGAAATTTTATATGATATTGACTGTAAATGGAATTTTGAATCCAATGGTGGGGGTATTATGTCTTGATTCTTCCATTTTATCCTGAAAAGAGGATTTTTGATTTGGTACTCCACCTATGCATGAGAAAAAATTCTTGCAGACCTAATGCACCAAAGTGTTGTGAAAAAAATGATTTCACCATCTTGTAATTTCCTTTCCAAATATTTTTTTCCTAACTCCATCTGTAGCTCCTGGAATCACCTTCAGAAGCTCATCGAGTTGTTTTGGCTTGTGCAATGACTAGGCCTGTGAACCCTAATCTTGGTGAAACCCCTTGACTTCTCTAAGTCCTTCATGAATCACTTCCATGATGTCCCAAGGCCTTTGAATTTCCTCCACGTTTATTTTGTATTTTCTTCTCCGCTCCATGGGGTTGCTCCATCTAGGAAGGCGAGTGATAACCCTTCCCACAATTGCATGAAGCTTGCAACTTTTAATGAACTCCTAAAATCACCTAGGGGGAATGAATGGAATTTCCTAAATCACCTAGGGGGATGAGATAACATCAATTGGGAGGTCACTTGGACTGATTGGGTGGACTTGGTGTGCCTAGGAATGATAGGACATGAAAATTTTGGCACAGGGGTATAGTTGTCGTGCTTGGAAATTGTCAATTTCCTGTTGCACATTTGCATAACAAGTTTAATTGATAAATCCAAAAAAGGTTAGGTTTAAAAATATTTATACTAATTACTTATTACTTAAATATGTAAGGATGAATTAGGAAATGTAAAATAATGTTACATGTTGATTATTATGAATGAATTAATAAACATTAGCCTTATAAATTAGAACAAGGCTTTTAATATTTGAAACCATGATGCAATGATATGATGATTTATTAAAATCCACAAAGGGATAAGTACTTAGTTTGTGCAAAGTGGTACAAAGATGATCTAGGTGTATATACTACGTGAAAGAGATCTTCTAAATTTAGAAAAAAATTCCTTCCATGAATATGGAATTGAAAAATGCTCTTATGCGGGACCATACAACTCTTCGTGAAATATGCCATGGTCTTGAATCCTTATGTATGGTCTTATACCTATTGAAAATTAAGTTCTACAACTTTTCTTACTATTTAATTTTTGGAAATGAGTATCATTAGGGCTCACATGGATTCAAAATCACATGTAATAATATGCCAAAAATAGAAACTATGACACGTGCGTCATACTTCATGAAAGCATTAGAAAAAAATATGATAAGTCATGTGTGAGTTATGCTAGGATACCACTGAACAGTCAAATCTTGCTAAACTAATCCATGTTTTGAACTACATCCCCTCGAGTAGGAGCAAGTATCGTGTAGTTTTCCTAGTATAGGTACAAGTGTGTATGCATATATAAGCCAACCCCTATTGATTCCCTAATGTATCTTGACACATGATAGTGGGATAAATATAGAGTAGAAAATTTACCCAACGTGATAGTAGTGTATGTGGTGTGCTTTATATGTTTATACTAATCCCCTTGTCCCTTGAATACCTTTGGCATTGTGTGTGGAATGACTTGGTCTTGCTAAGATATGGCTATAATACATTTGAATGTTTGGAGATGGAGGAATCTACACTCTTGAACCTATTTTGAGTGCTTAAAATATATGAAATGGATACCTAACTAATGGGAAACTAATTTAAGACTTTTTAGGAGAGTATTGAATGATTTAATGTTGATACTTATAATATAATATTCTAAGAATACTAGGTGAGTTATAAAGTGTAATTGAATTGCTCATATAGGCTTCCATAAATTAAGCATTCACATTATGGCTCATTTAGGGGAGATGAAGTGGCTCATATAAGGTTTTTAAATTAGAAAAAAATTGATTAGGTAAGAGGGTTTGTGATTGTATATGTCAACCAAGAATGTAGTATGGCCTAGAATTGTTGTATATGGTCCAAAACATGCAATTAGTGAGCAAAGAAAAAGAGTTTGATAATGAATCTTGTAGATGGATTAATGTTTTGGATGACTAATATTTTCGAATGAAGGACAATAGTGTGTAGAGATGATAAAGTCAAATCAGATTGGGCTTAGAATGTGAGCATTTGTCTTAGCATAGGAACAAATCCAAACTTTTCATTGCCAAAGGATAAGTTGCCAAATTTGAGTGTCTACATATGATATGTATTGGTGACATAAATATAGATTTATTGGGCTTGTATGGTAGTATACTTGTGTGGTGGACCCTCTACTCTAATATTTATTAAAGTATTCTACAAGTCTTTAGGATCACATGTAGGTAAGGGGTGAATAAAGCATAAACATGCTAAGAAGGGTGAAATATGGTGCCAAAATAGGGAGTACCCATAATAAATGAGGTTTAGTCTCGAAGGATGTTAATAATCCTATGCATGCATTTAATCTTGAGCATAACCAACTCAAAAACAAAATTACTATAATTAGTTTGCACTTTTGTTATTCTCAAAGTGTTTATTTTCCCACACATATACATAGAAATTAGTCATTTGTTTATGTTATGAAGTTAAAAGTAAAGAAAAAAATGAGAAAAAAGAAAGAACTAAAAAAATTGCACTAATGATAAAAAATATGTATGCATCACTTAGATGTAGTCATAAAGTGCCATACTACTAACCTCGGTAATAGCCTCACATAAATGACTCTAACTAGCCATAACCTCGAGTACTTTTTGAAGAACATAAACATAAATAATTTAGATGGTTTTAATCACTTAAGCACCCTAAATTTAAGGTATGTTACCTAGATTTCCTTTCCCAATACATAAAATGTGAACGCAGTATGTAATATTTAAGTTTGAATCGTATATTAGTCAAAATGGATGTTTGAGATAACATCTTTTCTTCTCAAACATATATTATATTATGAAACATTATGTTTTCAATATAATAAAACAACTATTTTACAAATTTAAAATGGTCATATATTTCTAATGTTGGACCATATAATAAGAGAAGTAGATATTTCATATGCTTGAGTTAGAAGTGATCGTTTCCATGCGCTTTTCTTCAATGAAGTTAGGATATGATTGTCCTACTCTAGAGCAATAATTCAAAAAAACATTTATGATATGAACAAGGGGTGAACAAGATGTACTTAACCCTAAAAGGGAATTTCTTGATGGTGTGAAACTTGACATTTCAACTTGCTCATCTCTTGTTCTCATGGATCTTCTCCTTGCTCATACACGTGTACATGAGGTTCTATGCTAGGAACATATATTGTCGGTCATGAATGTGATCTTCGGGGTAATGGTGTTGAATTTGGATATATACTTCTCTCATTGGTTGGCATATCATCATGATGATAACGAATTGAAGTTGTCGATGAAGAACCTTTCTTCAATGTTTCAAATTTTATCATAGAATAAATTAGAAATTTTAAGAAATAATATTATATTACAAATTTAATTACACACTAAAATACACAAACCATAGTAAATTATTTTTGAATACCAACCATTTTTAAATGAATGCGAGTTTAACATGAAAACAAAAGAATGTATAACTAAATTACATATTCATGTACAAAAGCATATGGATGGATCGATTCTTCCTACCACAACATAAATTGGTCGAGTTAAAATTATTTCATCTTCATTATCATTAACACACTCCTTTAAAGCAATAGGAGTGACCTTGACAAGTCAAGTATAGAAGGATTAACATGTTATTGCAATAAATTTCTCAATCCAACATAATTATCATAAGTGCATTGAAGCAAAAATATTTTCATCCATTTATGGAATAACTCATTTGAAATGAAAAATTAATGCAATCATATAATTTGATACAAATGTAGCTAGTACATCACTTTAAAAACAACAAAAATAAATATTTGTTTGATTGAAACATGTACCTTATTATAATTTCTTATTTTATTTAGAATGTAAAAGATAAGGTACAAGTATTCTAAATATTCAAACACTGTTCTCTAATGCCCAAACAACACATGCTTTAATCACACAATTTCTTTTTAAAACGAATGTTCCCTGCTCGCATATTTACAATATGGAACACACATTCAATGCCATTCAATCTTATAATGATTCTATATGCTGCTGTAAATGACTCGAGGAACTACCGATCTTCCATTTTCATGGCTCGAGTTTCAACGATCCTTCATTTCATGACTCGCAACAACCGATCCTTCATGTTCATGACTCGCAACAACCGATCCTTCATGTTTGTTTATGCATGGTATATTATATATACCTTTCTCATAACCGCTTCCTAAGTTATCAAGTGATCCATTTAAGAAGCCTATCTCAATATCTCATATCGATATTCATCCGACATCCCGCATCTTAAATTAAGTGATAAGGACAACGCAACCAAGAATTGCGATACTTTGGCCAAAGATTTTCACATGCTTTGCATGATCATATTCCCGGATGTGATACACATCTACGGAATACGCCCTTCACTTCACTTCACCTATTATCTAGAATGGTCTTTCCCGGTCCTACCACCCCTCTTCATTTAAGTTTAGTTTAAACTTCCAATTTTCCAACTAGTAATATGAACGAGTATAGAAGGCACTCCCGTAACTAAAGATACGCAGACATACTAGTGTCGCTTCCCCACGACTCCGTGTCTAGTTATCCTTAGTATTCCTGAGTCACTCCGTATATCCGATCATATCCTAATCCCCGCTAAGAGTTACACATTCAAATTTATGTATTCCGTGATGTTTTGATTCGGGAGGGCATTGCAATATGTCACCGCAACAACAGTGTCGCATGAAGACCCCGTCTTCATGGAGACACCTTGCTGTAGCTGGCGTATGCCAATGTCCTGCAGAATCCACCCATCGAGAACACACATCCTGCTCAAGTGACTTAGCCACGAATTAATAATTAAAATCAACTTTCAAAGATTCGTGCCGATCCTTGATCCTCAAGCTTCACATGCAGCCAGCATATAGCTAAGAGGGACTAAATCCGTCCATTAACTTGCTATGCATCTTCTCCTTCGTATCGAAGGGCTACATTTCCCTACTTGGTTCACTTCTTAATCATTGATTAAGCAAATCCATACGACGGACGTGATAAGTTTAACCTATTAAACTTAGCCAAGATTTTCCAACTGCAACTAAATTCAGAATTCTAACTTATTAGACGTCATTTAAACGAGGTCTAATTCCCAAGAAATGTATTCATTTGTTCTCCTTAACGTTATATGGTTAAGGTCCATTAGTTATGGATATACTTATCCTATATCCTTTATTCTGAATTTAGCACACGAGATCATTAATGGAGCTCGAAAGCGAAGTTCGATTACTCCGAAGTTTAATTGGTATTCCTTAGCTCCTAAGCTAATCCCGAATACCTTCCAATTATGGAATCATATTCTTCTTAATCCTTTTAATGTCAATTAAAAATTCATCTTTACCCAAGTATGAATTAATTGCATTTTTCAACTTAAAAGTTGCATTTAGGTAAGAATAGATATCAGTTTCCATTTAACATCCATCCAAGGACAATTAAACAAATCCAATCAAGAAATAACATTATATTTCCAATTTAGACAACAAAATCAAACTGATATAAACATTAAAATATCACACATGTAATTGTATTCAATATTTCATGTCATAATCTGTACAATTGCCAATCCAGCTGATTGGGCATAGTTTATATAAAACATCAATACAACTCATGGACAGAAGAATATACTTTCTTCTTTTCACAATTCCTCGAAGAGGAATAAAAGCAACAATTACAATTCATTTTATCAACAAATCAAGAAGCATCAGAAAACAGCCATGTCTTCATTCTAATCAAATTCCATCTGCAAAATGAATTGCACGGGTCAGTTCAATGAACTGAGCATATTAAGCACTTATCCTTAAAATAAGGTGCTTCAACTAACTGTCTCAATAAAAGAACCCTGCTTTTATGAAACGACAGTTAAACATCAATCACGAAATAGGCACAAAAGAAAGATCATCAAAACAACTGAACTATCAAAATATCATCACAATCAGCCAAAGAACTGCTGTCCCGTTTTCCACATAACTGTTACAAGTCTCAATTTACAATATTTGTAAAGTTAGGAATACAAATAACTTATCAGCTGATATAACACACTCGTTATCCTTTCCACGCCTTTCAATAATAATGAATGCAAAGGATGAAACTAACTCGAAATGTAAACCCATTACTTTCCTTTCAGCTCATGCATCATATTAGAATCCAAGCAATCAAGTACATGCATAAGAAAGCGAACAAAGAATGCATATAGTTGCTCCCATCTAAGCACTATAAAATTCATTATTCACGAATTACAGATTTCCAACTGAATGAAAGTATAAAAGCTTATTTTCTTCAAGTCATTCATTCATATCTCTATTTCTTTCCACATGACTGTCCTAACAGTGGAATCCAAACGAAAGACAAATCAAGATAACAGTTCAGAGTGAAACTTACAAAATCCATTCGAATTCACTTTCCGGCAGTAAGAATAATTTCATTTAATTCCGGTTCATACGAATACCAAAACAAAGTTAGTAAGACATCGTATTCATCATAGAACAAGCAATATCAAGATGCATACTATGTATTTGCTGTACTAGAAGATTCCATACTTCTTTCACTGTAGTGTTAACCAAACAAGCAGTTATGCAATCACGCAATCATTTATTCATATGATCTTTTATATCCATGAACGCATACATTACAATATTTCAATCATAATAACAATTTCACATTGTCATTTCCAATCTTATGTTACCACAATAAAAAAAAAACCAATTCATATGCAATCAAAATGAAGCTCCAATATTACTTTCAGAGTCCAAAATAGCAAAAAGAGAAGAATTTATTCTCTGTAATTTCATTGAGAAATAATCATTTTATTCCAAATGAAATAAAAACACCCAAACAACAAGACATAGTTTCCATGCGTCACTACTTCGCACAGCAATTCAAAGTCAAGTTCGCATTCACGAACAGTTCAAAACAGAAGATCAACCACAACTACATGGCGCAATGGAATCATCTTTCCATCACAGCAAGAAGAAAATATATAATCGTTCCTTGCACAGTATACAAAACCAATTTATAATTGTGTCTACAGTCCGAATAAGAAGACCGAACAGTATCAAGAAAACACAATAAAACCATCTTATCCACACCGTAAAGAGAGACACAATTCATTAATAAGTTCAGAAGGAAAACAATTAACTTTTCCTACTTCACGAATACCCAATACGTATTCGTCTATTTCCAGTTCAAGGAAAGGCACAGAAATGAAATATTGCTATTACTTTATTAGAATCGAGTTCGATTACCCAAAGAAACCCCGAATGCCATTTCCATTAAAATCCCAAAACTGGAGAAGGAAAAGGATCTATTTCCTTGAAACTTTCAATAAGAAACAATTTCAAACAACTAATGCTTCTTTAATTTTAGTCCATCAGCAAAAGAACTTATAGTTTCAATAGTGAAAACAACTCAAGTAACCTGTACAGACCCGTGATACATATGACAATTTCCCCAATACTGTTAAACAACCAGCACGACAGGAAAGCATTTCATTCAAGAAATACAAGGACAGTTGAACTCAGCGACCAATAACAGTGATTTCATATTATTTCCAAAATGACAGCAAGAGTCAACGGAACCCAAATCACAGCAATATACACGACTGTATTTCCATTTCCTCTTTACTTGCAAAGGCAGTTCCAAGCACAACAGTAAAGAAACGATTACACTAAATGGAAAACATTTACACTATAAGGAACGATTACACATGGCCTGTTCCACTTTCAAACAACACGAACAGTGAAAGAAAAACATCTATTTCAAACCACCATACTGTCAACAACCAATACAGTAATTCATTTTCCAACTCGATTCGAGCAAAAACGCATCAAGGCCGAGCAACCAGAAGCAATTCTTTTATCATTTCCCAAAGAAAAGAAAGCAAGAACCAACAAAATCCAAGTCAAATCGACTCGACAGCAATCACACAATCCAAACCCAAGAGCAGGGTTGTTTTAATGAAACACTTAATCAAAGCAAAGATTTTTAAAGAGAAGGGCTTAACATGCCTGTAATCTCTTTTCCGAACTCAAGAAAACTTCGCTTTGCCGCGCTTTTCCTTCCACAAATGACAAAGACAAACTCCCCAACACTTCTTTCTTCTTCAGGCTTAGCAACAACCTCGAAATCTCCAAGAAAAATGTCAAATTCCAAGAGTTGGTTCGACTGAACCAAGTCTGAAAAACCAAATGCAGAGCAACTTTGCAAAAGCCAAACCGAAACAATGAAAAATCAAATTCCCTCATACACTTTCCAAGGCGAACTGGTCGCGGGACCAAAATAATTAATGCAATTAAGGCTCTGCCTTTTCCTTACTTTCCACGCCACCGCCACTTGGGTTGGCGAACTCAATCTTTCAAAATTCCCATGCAAAACCGAATTTGGCTCTATCTCCAAATAGATGCCTCTATTTCTTACCTGCCCCGCCAAAACTGGCGCTGTCCACGTATGGACTGTTTATTAAATGCCAATGAATGCCCTTTCCATCCTTATCCTTTCCTTCCAAGGGTCTGCGCGCCCTTTTTAGATTAGGATTAGTTTAGGTTGTATAAAGTGTTCAACCTAGGTCTTAGTTTAGCCTTAGGTTTTAGGTTTTATTTTCCTTTTTTTTTTTTTTTTTTTTGTAATTTAAAAATCCACTTAGGATAATAGTGTAGGATGCATGTTAGGACTTAGGATTAGTTTAGGTTTTTAATTTATACTAACCACTAACACTAAACAACTTCCATCCAGCCTTCTTACTAACATTCACGTTAATGCAGAGCAGACGTTCCGCCTTTGATCACGTGCCAAGGCCACCCGTGTCCAGCGTTTCTTGCCTCACGAGGTCCCAGTTCGACAAGACAGGTTCAAGAATCGAATCCTCATCAGGCATTTACGTGCAGCTCATACCGCAATCAATGCCGCACGCTCATAACAATCTCGGTTCGGTTCAAGTGTGAATCGACACAAAATCACTGTGAGGACTCAAAGATACTTTGATCAATGAAATTGATTCAAGGTGTGTCATCAATCAGCCACGAGAGTTTAGCAAGTATACGACAATTTGTCGTCATATCAGCAAACACACAAGTACAATAAATGCTGTCCTAACCATAAATCACAGCATGCAAGAATCTAAGTTAGCAACACATTCTCTTAAGATCAGAACATATCTTAACATGTTTGCCTTCATTTCAGAAGTTATAACAACATGTAAAACATTCATCAAGATAATTTACAAAATCAGAGTGTTACATTCTTCCCTCCTTAAAGAATCATCGTCCCGATGATCAGATTAAACAAATCAAGGAGTTCCTAGGACAAAGTTCAGTTATTGTCCTTTCATTCATAAGTTCATACCAAAAATAGATTCTCTCTTAAAAACAACGTTTTAAGACAACTGTACAATAGACTAATAATTGTCTAAATTTGGTAGAATTATCAGTTCTTGAATTTCAAATTCAATTAAACAGGTGTGGAAAAGTAGATCTCATTTCTTCGAGATTTTCCCAAGTTGCACTTTCTTCGCTGAACTGGTCCCACTGGACCTTACATTGGTTCACTTCGCGATTTCTCAAGTACAACCAAGCAGTTCCCAACACTCGAATGGGCTTAACCACGATTATTCCCGGGTCTTGACTCGCAAGGAATTCCAATTTAGCACATGTGATAACTGTCACGTATTTCTTAAGCAAAGAAATATGAAAAACATCATGCATTTGAGACAAAGCAGGAGGTAATGCTAGACGATAAGCTACAGGGTTGATTATTTCAACAATTTCAAAAGGTCCCACGTAACGTGGCGACAACTTGGCAGCCTTGCCAAAAGTTATTGAGCTCTTTTTCGGCTTCACCCGAAGAAAGACCTTCTCTCCCAGCTTTATAATGCCTCACAACCCGCTTCAAGTCTCGTATAACTCTTTTTGCCTATCGGCAGCCTCCTTTAGATGTTCTCAATCATTTTGATTTGTTGTTCCATTTCCATAAGGATTTCTGGCCCAATTACCTCTCTGTCCTCAACGCTGTCCCAGCTGACAGGGGTTCTGCATTTTCTTCCATACAATGCTTCAAAGGGCGCCATTTTTAAAGAGGCATGATAGGTGTTATTGTAAGAAAATTCTACCAAATGGGAAGGTATTCCTCCCATTTATACCGCTGGTCCATGCAATACATCCTTAACATGTCCTCTAAAACCCGATTAACTCTCTCACCTGCCCATCCGCTTTCTCGATGATATGCAGAATCAAGTTCAATTTAGTCCCCAAGGCCGCATTAAGCGCTTGCCAAAACCTTGATGTCATCCTCGGATCTCTCGTCCGATATGATTAATTCCGTATTCCATGCAATCAAGATTTCATGTACAAATCTTCTTGCTAGACGGTGCATCGTCCTTCAAATTACCAAAGAATGAAGTGTGCCACTTTGGTCAATTTGTCGACTACTACCAGGATAATGTCATGCTTATTTCTTGACATAGGCAATCCTTGAACGAAATCCATCGTAATCACTTGCCATTTATACTGCGGAATACTGTGGGGATACAATAATCCAGCGGGGTGCATATGTTCCGCTTTAACACGCTGACATTCCAAGCAGTGTGTTACAAACTCTACCACATCCTTTTTCATTCCCTTCCAGAAATATTGCTGCTTAAGATCAGCGAGCATTTTTGTAATGCCAGGGTGTCCAGAAAAAGGTGAATTATGGAATTCAGTTAACAATTTCCCTCTTAAGTCATTTGCCACAGGTATATACACCCTGTTTTCGAACCTTAGAATTCCTTCATTATCAAAACGGAATCCCTTATACCTGATGTCCTGCGGGTCTGCAGCAAGTGCTGATTTGACTTGCTGGAAATAAGGATCTAATTCCAAGGCATCTTTCACCTCATCCTTAAACTGAGTTCTTAACGTTATAAGAGCAGAGATATGCTTCCTTCGACTCAAAGCATCTGCTACCCGATTTTCCTTGCCCTTAATGTAGCTTATATCGAAGTCATACTGAGACAGAAATTCTAACCATCTTCGCTGCCTTGCATTCAGATTTGGCTGAGTAAAAATATACTTCAGCCCCAGATGGTCTGTTTTTAACTCAAAGGGCTTGCCTAAAAGGTAATGCCTCCATATTTGAAGTGCATGAACAATGGCAGCGAGCTCAAGATCGTGTGGAGCATAGTTCTGTTCATGTAACTTAAGTTTTCTGCTTTCATAAGCGATGACATGGTTATTCTGTAACAGAATACCTCCAAGGCCTTCTCCCGAGGCGTCCGTACAACCATAAAATCTCCATTTGATCTGGCACACAAAATAGGTGCCGTGTAGTTAACTCGCCTTTAACTTTTTAAAGGCAGATTCACATTTGTCTCTGCCCGCATAAATTTCTTTTCTTTCTTTTGCAGCAAGTGATTGGGCAGCAATTTTTGAAAAGTCCTTAACGAACTTTCGATAATATCCAGCCAAGCCCATGAAACTCCTCACTTCATGCACATTCTTAGGCGCAGGCCACTCAGTTATAGCTGTGATCTTTGAAGGGTCAACAGCTATCCCATTTTTGCTTATAACGTGTCCCAAATAATGCACTTCTGCATCATAAAAGGAACATTTGGACAGTTTGCCATACAACTTCCTCTTTCTTAAGATTTCCAAAGACTATCCCGAGATGTTCTTGTGCTCTTCGACATTTTTAGAGTATATAAGAATGTCGCCTAAGAATACAAGCACAAACTTGTCTAAGTATTCTTGAAAATATTGTTCATTAGATTCATGAAGGCGGCAGGTGCATTAGTCAGCCCAAAAGGCAACACCGTGAACTCATAATGCCCGTATTCTCTCTAAAAGTTGTTTTATGAATATCTTCTTCCTTTATTCTCAGCTGATGGTACCCTGATCGAAGATCTATTTTTGAATAAACTGATGCTCCTCGCATCTGATCAAACAGATCATCAATCCTAGGAAGTGGGTATCGATTTTTAATAGTTGCTTTGTTCAGCATTCTGTAATCAATGCACAGCCTCAAAGTGCCATCCTTTTTCTTTACAAAAATTACCGGCGCTCCCCAAGGTGAGACGCTCGGTCTGATCAGCCCCTTAGTCAGAAGTTCTTGTAACTGAGCCTTCAGCTCTACCAACTCAATGGTAGTCATTCTATAAGGTGCCTTAGATATGGGTTCTGTTCCTGGTTTGATTTCTATTGCGAAATCAAACTCACGTTTGGGCGGAAGACTTGGCAATTCCTCCAGAAACACATCACGGAAATCCCTCAACAATGGATATCTTTCCATGAAATCATTATCTTCTTCTGCATTTTCTGTCATTTTTACTGCATACAAAGTGCAGCCTCTGTTTTTAGCCCTTTTAGTTGCATAGCCGCTGCTTCCTAACCGCAACTTCCTGCTTTACACCTTGAATGACTCACCGCTTTCTCAGTCATCAAGCAACAGATTTGTTTTTCATAACAGTCGACCTTTTCCTTATGTTCAGCCAACCAGTTAACTCCAATAATGATATCATATGATCCTAGAGGAGTGACATACAAGTCAACTTCGGTGGAGAAACCAGGCAGATCAAGAATTGCCCCAAAAAGGCACATTTCGATCAGATGGACAACATTATTCCCATAATGCACTGTCCATGTTTTATCCATTCTTGCAGCCTTTCTTTTTAATTTCATAGCAAGTTTAGCAGAAATAAAACATTCTGTAGCTCCAGTATCAAAAAGTATAACTACAGGTGTACCGAATAACTTACCCGTAACTTCTATGGGCGTCACTTGCTTTTCAAATTTGTCTCATAGCCACCGCAAAGATGTATCCTATGCATGCTGTCCGATCGTCCTTTCTTCAGGACAAGTGATTCGCATAGTGGTCCTTTCCATAGCTTGAAGCATCCTCCACCGGCCCTTTTCTAGGCTCAAATTTGTTACCAGCCTTGAAGTTATCATTCTGGCTTCCATAGGACTTCTGTCCAATGCCATTAACTTTTGTGAAGTTGTTCCGCACACTATTTACAGGTCTGTTCATCACAGGTTTCTTGTTGTTATCTACAACAATTTTGTTTTTCACACCAAACCTTTTCCAAGGTCCTCTTTTGGTGCAAGAGACGAAGAAGGATTGGGAATCTTCTTCCTTATCTCTTCCCCGTGAGCAGATATTGCCTCAATTTCTCTGTCTCGATTGCCTTTTCGACAACTCCATCCATGGTGGTTGGGCCGTGACATCCACTTCGCCCCAATGATGGGATTCACCCCATTATGAATTTCCGTATTCTCGAACTTCTCGTCACTTGGTATCAAGGCACATACTTAAGGAGTTTAGTAAACCCTTCCCAAGATTCCGTCACCGATGCCTTCCTTGCACACTCGCTTCTGAAATTCACCATTTTCCTATCAAAATAGAGTTGAGGCAGCCATCGTTGCCTAAAATAACCCTTAAATTGATCCCAAGTTATGTCTGATTCGACAATATTCAGCTCAACCTTACGGTTGTCCCACCATGATGATGCTTCATGAGAAAGCTGATATGCTCCCCATATCGCTTTAGTCTCTTCAGAGAAGTTTCTTATCGCAAAGTATTTCTCCATTTCACTGAGCTAGTTCTCAGCTCCGTCCCCAAGAGTTGTTCCATCAAACTTTGGAGGACTTATTCTCTTTATATCATTTGTAAGTTCAGCTGCTAATCTTGCCCTTTTATTTTCAGGGGGATTAGGAGCAATTACATTATTATCATCAACACCCGGATTCCCTCCGTTGATGTTGTCCACAGGAGGCAGCTGATCATTTATTTCAGCTTCATTCTCCTCCTCTTCATTGCCCATTGACTGTTGTTCCAGTATAGTCAAACGATCCCTCGTATCAAGTAGGGCAGCAAGGATTTCATCCAGCTTTTGGGCAGTTGCTGCTTCTCCACCCTGTAACGGTTATTCGCAGATTCCTCTTGTCCTGACCATTTTCTATTCAATAAGAAAATGTAAACCTTATTAATATCGTGGACTCATTAGGTCCAAGAGCTGCAACCTTCAGCTCTGATACCAAGATGTAACATCCCCATTTTAAAATACCAGAACAAGGGAAATTTTTTTTTTTTTTTTTTTTTTTTTGATAACGTTCTCTGTTATGAATTACAAAATTCAAACACACGTTCAAGTTTTAATAATTGTTCTCTGCCCAAACAACACAGTTTGGATCACACAATTTCTTTTTAAAACGAATGTTCCCTGTTCGCATATTTACAATATGGAACACACATTCAATGCCATTCAATCTTATAACAGATTCTATATGCTGCTGTAAATGACTCGAGGAACTACCGATCTTCCATTTTCATGGCTCGGAGTTTCAACGATCCTTCATTTCATGACTCGGCAACAACCGATCCTTCATGTTCATGACTCGGCAACAACCGATCCTTCATGTTTGTTTATGCATGGTATATTATATATACCTGTTCTCATAACCGATTCCGGTTATCGAAGTGATCCATTTAAGAAGCCTATCTCAAATATCTCATACATCGATATTCATCTCGACATCCCGCATCTTAAATTAAGTGATAAGGACAACGCAACCAACAATTGCGATACTTTGGCCAAAGATTTTCACATGCTTTGCATGATCATATTCCCGATGTGATACACATCAACGGAATACGCCCTTCACTTCACTTCACCGTTATCTAGAATGGTCTTTCCCGGTTCCTACCACCCTCTTCGTTTAAGTTCGTTTAAACTTCCAATTTTCCAACTAGTAATATGAACGAATATAAGAAGGCACTCCCAGTAACTAAAGATACGCAGACATACATATGGTGTCGCTTTCCCCCACGACTCCGTGTCTAGTTATCCTTAGTATTCCTGAGTCACTCCGTATATCCGATCATATCCTATCCCCGCTAAGAGTTACACATTCAACCTATGTATTCTGATGTTTTGATTCGGGAGGGCATTGCAATATGTCACCAACATTGTGTCGTCATGAAGACCCCGTCTTCATGGAGACACCTGCTGTAGTAGCCGGCGATGCCAATGTCCTGCGCAGTAATCCACCCATCGAGAACACACATCCTGCTCAAGTGACTTAGCCACGAATTAATAATTAAAATCAACTTTCAGCATTCGTGCTGATCCCTTGATCCTCGTTTCCGTTGCAGTTGCATATAGCTAAGAGGGACTAAATCCGTCCATTAACTTGCTATGCATCTTCTCCTTCGTATCGAAGGGCTACATTTCCCTACTTGGTTCACTTCTTAATCATTGGATTAAGCAGTCCGTACCGACGGACGTGATAAGTTTAACCTATTAAACTTAGCCAAGATTTTCCAACTGCAACTAAATTCAGAATTCTAACTTATTAGACGTCATTTAAACGAGGTCTAATTCCCAAGAACATGTATTCATTTGTTCTCCTTAACGTTATATGGTTAAGGTCCATTAGTTATGGATATACTTATCCTATATCCTTTATTCTGAATTTAACACACGAGATCATTAATGGAGCTCGAAAATGCGAAGTTCGATTATTCCAAAGTTTAATTGGTATTCCTTAGCTCCTAAGCTAATCCTCGAATACCTTCCAATTATGGAATCATATTCTTCTTAATCCTTTTAATGTCAATTAAAAATTCATCTTTACCCAAGTATGAATTAATTGCATTTTTCAACTTAAAAGTTGCATTTAGGTAAGAATAGATATCAGTTTCCATTTAACATCCATCCAAGGACAATTAAACAAATCCAATCAAGAAATAACATTATATTTCCAATTTAGACAACAAAATCAAACTGATATAATCATTAAAATAATACACATGTAATTGGATTCAATATTTCATGTCATAATCAGATAATTGCCAATCCAAATTGATTGGGCATAGTTTATATAAAACATCCATACAACTCATGATAAGAAGAATATATTTTTTTCTTCTTTTCACAATTCCTCAAGAGGAATAAAAGCAACAATTACAATTCATTTTACAACAATCAAGAAGCATCGTAAAAACAACCATGTCTTCATTCTAATCAAATTCCATCTACAAAATGATTTGCACGGGTCAGTTCAATGAACTGAGCATATTAAGCACTTATCCTTAAAATAAGGTGCTTCAACTAACTGTCTCAATAAAAGAACCCTGCTTTTATGAAACGACAGTTAAACATCAATCACGAAATAGGCACAAAAGAAAGATCAGCATAACAACTGAACTATCAAAATATCATCACAATCAGCCAAAGGACTGCTGTCCCGTTTCCACATAACCGTTGCAAATATCAATTCATAATATTTGAAAAGTTAGGAATACAAGTAACTTACAGCAGATATAACACACTGTTATCCTTTCCACGCCTTTCAATAACAATGAATGCAAAGGATGAAACTAACTGAAATGTAATTCCATTACTTTCCTTTCAGTTCATGCATCATATTAGAATCCAAGCAATCAAGTACAGACAAGAAAGCGAACAGTAATGCATATAGTTGCTCCCATCTAAGCACTATAAAATTCATTATTCACGAATTACAGATTTCCAACTGAATGAAAGTAGAAAAGCTTATTTTTCCTCAAGTCATTCATTCATATCTCTATTTCTTTCCACATGACTGTCCTAACAGTGGAATCCAAACGAAAGACAAATCAAGATAACAGTTCAGAGTGAAACTTACAAAATCCATTCGGAATTCACTTTCCGGCAGCAAGAATAATTTCATTTAATTCCGGTTCATACGAATACCAAAACAGGTTAGTAAGACATCGTATTCATCATAGAACAAGCAATATCAAGATGCATACTATGTATTTGCTGTACTAGAAGATTCCATACTTCTTTCACCGTAGTAAGTTAACCAAACAAGCGCTTATGCAATCACGCAATCATTTATTCATATGATCTTTTATATCCATGAACGCATACATGCTTTCTAATCATAATAACAATTTGCACATTGTTGTTACCACAAAAAAAAACAATTCATATGCACAAAGAAAGCTCCAATATTACTTTCAAATGAGTCCAAAACAACAAAAGGAGAAGACTTTATTCTCTGTAATTTCATTAAGAAATAATCATTTTATTCCAAATGAAATAAAAACACCCAAACAACAAGACAGAGTTTCCATGCGTCACTACTTCGCACAAAGAATTCAAAGTCAAGTTCGCATTCACGAAAAAAAGCTTCAAAAGTTCGTAAAGATCAACCACAACTACATGGCGCGCATGGAATCATCTTTCCATCACAAAGAAGAAGAAAATATAATCATCGCATCTCATCGCACGTAATACAAAATCAATTTATAATTGTGTCTACAAATTCCAATAAGAAGACCGAATAAAGATCAAGAAAACACAATAAAACCATCTTATCCACACCGTAAAGAGAGACACAATTCATTAATAAGTTCAGAAGGAAAAACAATTAACTTTTCCTACTTCACGAATACCCAATACGTATTCGTTTATTTCCAGTTCAAGGAAAGGCACAGAAATGAAAATATTGCTATTACTTTATTTGAATCGAGTTCGATTACCCAAAGAAACCCCAAATGCCATTTCCATTAAAATCCCAAAACCGGAGAAGGAAAAGGATCTATTTCCTTAAAAATTTCAATAAGAAACAACTTCAAACAACTATTGCTTCTTTCATCTTAGTTCATCAGCAAAAGAACTTATAGTTTCAATAGTGAAAACAACTCAAGTAACATATGCACAGACCCGTGATACATATGACAATTTCCCCAATACTGTTAAACAACCAGCACGACAGGAAAGCATTTCATTCAAGAAATACAAGGACAGTTGAACTCAGCGACCAATAACAGTGATTTCATATTATTTCCAAAATGACAGCAAGAGTCAACGGAACCCAAATCACAGCAATATACACGACTGTATTTCCATTTCCTCTTTACTTGCAAAGGCAGCCCAAGCACAACAAGAAAAAGAAAGATTACACTAAATGGAAAACATTTACACTATAAGGAACGATTACACAGCCTGTTCCACTTTCAAACAACACGAACAAGGAAAGAAAATATCTATTTCAAACCACCATACTGTCAACAACCAATACAAGAATCATTTTCCAACTCGATTCGAGCAAAAACGCATCAAGGCCGAGCAACTGTAAACGCAATTCTTTTATCATTTCCCAAAGAAAAGAAAGCAAGAACCAACAAAATCCAAGTCAAATCGACTCGACAGCAATCACACAATCCAAACCCAAGAGCAGGGTTGTTTTAATGAAACACTTAATCAAAGCAAGAATTTTTAAAGAGAAGGGCTTAACATGCCTGTAATCTCTTTTCCAGAACTCGAAGAAAACTTCGTTTGCCGCGTTTTTCCTTCCACAGCGACAACACAAACTCCCCAACACTTCTTTCTTCTTCAGGCTTAGCAACAGCCTCGAAATCTCCAAGAAAAATGTCAAATTTCAAGAGTTGGTTCGACTGAACCAAGTCAGAAAAACCAAATGCAGAGCAACTTTGCAAAAGCCAAACCGAAACAATGAAAAATCAAATTCCCTCATACACTTTCCAAGGTGAACTGGTCACGAGGACCAAAAACAATTAATGCAATTAAGGCTCTGCCTTTTCCTTACTTTCCACGCCACCGCCACTTGGGTTGGCGAACTCAATCTTTCAAAATTCCCATGCAAAACCGAATTTGGCTCTATCTCCAAATAGATGCCTCTATTTCTTACCTGCCCCGCCAAAACTGGCGCTGTCCACGTATGGACTGTTTATTAAATGCCAATGAATGCCCTTTCCCATCCTTATCCTTTCCTTCCAAGGGTCTGCGCGCCCTTTTAGATTAGGATTAGTTTAGGTTGCATAAAGTGTTCAACCTAGGTCTTAGTTTAGCCTTAGGTTTTATTTTCCCTTTTTTTTTTTTTTTTTGAATTTAAAAATCCACTTAGGATAATAGTGTAGGATGCATGTTAGGACTTAGGATTAGTTTAGGTTTTCAATTTATACTAACCACTAACACTAAACAACTTCCATCCAAATTCTTACGACATTCACGTTAATGCGTAGAGCAGACGTTCCGCCCTTTGATCACGTGCCAAGGCCACCCGCGTCCAGGTGTTTCTTGCCTCACGAGGTCCCAAGCTCGACAGTACAGGGTTCAAGAATCGAATCCCTGTCGTTGGCATTTACGTGCAGCTAATACTCAATCAGCGCGCCGCACGTTCATAACAATCTCGGGTTCGGTTCAAGTGTGAATCGACACAAAATCACAAGAGGACCTCAGCATACTTTGGATCAATGAAATTGATTCAAGGTGTGCTTTCAATCAGCAACAAGAGTTTAGCAAGTATACGACAATTTGTCGTCACATCAGCAAACACACAAGTACAATAAATGTTGTCCTAACCATAAATCACAGCATGCAAGAATCTAAGTTAGCAACACATTCTCTTAAGATCAGAACATATCTTAACATGTTTGCCTTCATTTCAAAGTTATTATAACAAAGATGTAAAACATTCATCAAGATAATTTACAAAGAATAACTAAATTTGGTGATTTAAATATTTTAATTATTAGACTACTTGTCACTTATACTAATTACATCGGCAAAAAAGAGTGACACAAAAATTACATTAGAAATTTAAAAAGAAGAAAAATGATATAAAATTATGATAAAAACATCGAACCTACTAATTTGCAAACCATTCTTATGTAAAAGAGATTTTTATCTAAAAATGAATAGAAGTTTACAATATTAAAGTACAAAACAACCTAAAGGGGCTATAGAAGCTAGATAATTAATATAAAACCCACTTCATAAGAAAGGAGCAACAATGAAAAAGAGCAACTCAGCCCCAAGAAACTCCACTCACAAGAAAGTCTCATTAGAAGGTTGTCCTAAATCAAATAATTCTTCAATTTTCTTGCTTAAGTCTTCATCATTGTCTGAAGGTGTTTCATTGAGTTTTGATATTTTTATCCATTTTGATAGGTTCTCATTATGAAGGAAAATTGATTGCATAACATGTTTAATGGAGGATAATTGAGACGAAAAATTAGAGTAAAGTCTATGAATAACAACTCTTTGATGAGTAATGTTTTTAAAGAAGCAAGAATGACATCTATTTTTCCAAATATGCTAATTGTTATTTGTTTAAAAGTTTTAGATATCACATTATTTGATATACCCAATCCAAGAAGTGATTTTTCTATGACATCTTCGAAAATAATGCTAGCACATCAAATTGAATATGATTCTAGATTGATTTGGCTGAATTGCACTTCCAAAAGCCATGCATGGTAGTTTCTCAATGTAATCACACTTACAAACTAAAGTCAATCTGCAAATTTTAATTTTTAATGAATGATTCTCCAAACTAAAAAATTAGGCACTAAACTCAATCTTCCATCTCCAAACATTAATACATATTTGAATCTAAATATTTTCGACATCTTATAGTTCCATTTTAGGTTCAATATTTTTGAAAAATAAAAGCAGAAACGACTAAACCTAATCAAATTCCTCATGTAAAAGTCATAAAAGTGTCATGTCTTCACCTAAAGAGTGATGCAAGTATATAGTAGTACATTCGGCGCCATTTAACAATAACCTCATTAAGCATCTTGGATGTGCACAAACATAAACTAAACGATATACCACAGGCATGAGGCCATCAACCAGGAAATGGAATACGGGTAAACATGGACATCATCATTTGGTCCATGAAATAAAAAAATACCATGTATGCATATCGTCACAAGCCATGTTTCCATATTAAATCAATTCAATCTCACTCTACCATTTCCATTGGCGAGACTTGGTTCAAAGGAAACCATCCTACAAAAATATGTGTTTTGAGGATATACATCTATGGGACAAGAGGAGAACATTCCATAATCCCTACATCACATTAAATTCAACAACTTCCTACTCCCTCCTTTGTTAAAGTAAATGTTTTCCTGTATTCCCACGCACTCGTAATACAATGAGCAACCAAGCCTTCTCAAAGTGGTTCTAATAAACGAATCACATCTCAAGGTGGCGTCCTCCCAATTTCTTGTCGAGAGGATTCCAATAAATTGGTATGGTTATCTGAAATTTCAACACGGCTATTCACTTAATGAGTGAAACCTCAAGATTATTGTGGGGAATAGTTGTGATAACCAACATGGATGAATTGCATAGAACTAGTCAATTATGTGTTGGTAAACAAGGAGGAGATGAAACAAATGTAGAAAAATTGTAGTCTTAAATAACGAATAGCAAAACAAATAATAAAACAAATTAAAAATAGAGTAAATTTCTCAAACCAACATTGTTGTGTGTTATATATTAATTCCTTCACTTCACTCAAAACTTCAGCTCATTACATTCAAGTTGTGCAGTAGGTGTGTGCTTCTTCTTCTAACTTTGTGCAAATTTCACACTTATTTGTGTGCATCCCGTACATATACAATTTTTGTTATTGAATAGAAAAGACTCTCCCTAAATTTAGCCACTAACTTCTCATAAACAAAGCTTTACAAATATGAACCGTTGTTTTAAATCAACACATGTTGTGCATGCATAAAACAAGTTGTTTTATTTAATTTGACTTTCCTAATAAGAGGACAAAGCTAGAGTTAACTAAAGAAAAATAAAATCTAAATTAATCTTTCCCTAAAAGCTACGATGGAAATTATACATACTGACACATTCATATTTCAACACTCTCCCTTAATTTCAAACTTGTAGCTTTCACTATTCTGGAGTTGTGTTTGTATTTCCAGATCTATCATATGCAAGATCACAAACTCCTAAACAATCTCTCAAATATTAAAAACTTCCTTTGCCAAATCCTTTGTAAAAATGTCTGCAAATTGATCTTCGGATCTGCAAAATTCAAGATGAATTTCTTTGTTGTTTACCAACTCTCTGATGAAATGATACCTCGTATCAATGTGTTTGCTCCTCTTATGAAAAACATGATTTTTGGACAACGTTATTGTTGAGTTGTTGTCACAAAAATACGTGTAGCTTCCTCTTAATTCTATCTCAAATCCTTCAAAACTCTTCTCATCCACAGGTCTTGACATATTGCTCTTGTTGTTACTACATACTCTACTTCTGCTGAAGATAATGTGACAATGGGTTGCTTCTTTGATGCCCATGAAATCACTCCTATTCCAAAGTGAAAAGTATAGTCGGATGTGCTTTTCCAATCATCTATACTTCCAAAATTGTCACTATCTGTATAACCAATGAGTTTGAACTCATCTGAACTTGAATATAGAATTCCATGATTCTTTGTTCCACACACATACCTCAAAATTATTTTTCTAGCTTTTCAATGTGAATATTTTGGAGATTCCATGAACCTTGATATGAGGCTCACACCATACATAATGTCGACCTTGTGGCCGTCAAATACATAAGACTTCTAACCAAATTTTTAAACAATGTTGGATCTACCAATGATCCACTATCCTCTTTGCTCAACTTCAAACCTATTGCAACTAGTGTTGGCATTGGCTTACAATTCAACATGTTAAACCTTTTCAAAACATCATTTGCATACTTTTCTTGTGAGATAAAAACTCCTACCTTGCTGATTGTTGAACTTCAATGCCCAAAAATAATGCATAAGACCAAGATCTGTCATCTCAAATTCCTTCTTCATGGCTGATTTGAATGACTCTGTAGATAGATTTCTAGTAATGATCAAATCATCTACGTATAAACAAACAATTAGAATCTTACCTTGCTCATTTATCTTGGTGTATAAGGTAGGCTCATTTTTTCTCCTACTTGAAACCATTCTCAATCAAATAAGAATCAATTATGTTGTACTAAGCTCTAGGTTATTTCTTGAGACCATAAAGCACTTTCTTCAACCTGTATACCTTTCCTTCATGACCTTCAATCTCATAACCTTCTGGTGATTCACATAAACTTCCTCTTCAAGGAATCCATTCAAGAATGTTGATTTTACATCCATATGATAAATAAGCCATTTGTTTTGAGTTGCAATTGCTAAAACCATTCTTACTGTATCCAAATGTGTTACTGTGTAAAACGTTTCATTGTAATGAACTCCATATTGTTGCGTAAACCTCTTGCTACCAGCCTTGCTTTTTGTTTTTGTAATTTTCCATCAAAGATTGTATTTGGTCTTATAGACCCACTTCACTCCTATCACGTCCTTTCCTTTTGGAAGATCCATCAGCTCCCATGTTTAATTCTTCTCTATGGCATCGATCTCATCATCCATGGCTTGTTCCCAAACTTCATTCTTTATAGCCTCTTCAAAATATAATGGATCTGCAGCTTGAGAAAATAATGCAAAAACTGAAAATGAATTAGTTGTATCAACATTATAAATATCACTAAGACTTCTTGTTTTCCGTTGCGCAGGACTATTCGATGTAGGATTGCTTTGTGGTAATGGAGTTGTTTTTTGGTGTCTCTTGCATGGCTGAAGATGGCTGAAATCTTAGAGACCTCTAAAATGTAGATGGAGGTGTAGCTTGTGTTACAACTTTGTGGTGCATGTCCAAGATTTGAAGATACATTACCTTGCTGCTCTAAAGTTTCATCTTCCATATCATCATGCGAAATAGTTGTTGTTATACTGACTTATTTTCTCTATACTTCCATCCCATGCTTCATTTTCAATAAATTGAACATCTTTGTTGATCACAACCTTTCTAGTGATTGGATTATACAACTTGTATGTTTTTATTCTCTGAATACCCAACAAATATACACTTTTCTCCTTTGTTGTCCAAATTCTTCCTTAGCTCATCAGGTACATGTGCATACGCTACACAACCAAAACTCTAAAATGTGAAACATTGTGTTTCCTGTTAGTCCATGCTTGTTGAGGAACCATGTTCCTAACAAGTTTTGTTGGACACATGTTCAAAATATAAACAAAAGTTGTTACTTGCTTTTGCCCAATAGTCATTTGGAAGGTGCTTTTCCTTCAACATGCTTCTTTCCATTTCCATGATGGTTCTATTATTCCTCTCTACCACACCATTTTGTTGTGGTGTATACCTGGTAGTAAATTTCTTGTGTATACCATGATATTTGCAAAAATTCATAAATTCATTTGAAACATACTCACCTCCTTTATCTGTCCTTAGAACTTTGATGTAGTATCCACTTTGCTTCTCACTAAAGCCTTAAACTGCTGAAATGTATCAAAGGCTTCAGATTTATGTCTCAAAATAAACCCATGTCTTCCTTGTGTAATCATCAATGAATGTCATAAAATATGAACAACCTCCAATAGAATTTTTTTGCATAGATCCACACAAATCTGAGTGTAAAATCTCAAGAGGTGCACTTGCTCTTGTTGTTTTGCCAACTGGGAAAGATTTTGTGTTGCTTCCCCAAAATACAACCTTCACATACCCTTTCTAGCTTTCAATCAATGGAAACCTTTAACCATATTCTTCCTATGCAATAAATTCAAACCTCTAAAATTCAAATTTCCATACCTTAGATGCCAAAGCCATGATTCATCTTTCACAACTGAATAAAAAGTTGATTGTGTTCCTTCAAGGCATAGGACTCAATTGTATTAGCACAGAATCACTTGCATTAGTGAAAAATTAATTTGCATTAGTGTAGGACTTTTTTACCTCATTACATTGGGACTCTTTTACCTCAAGACAGGACTCTTTTACCTTAGCACAAGACTCATCTACTTGAGCGTAGGACTCATAGAGAGCTGATTTGACTTAGCAGGCAGAACTTGTCATGAACTCGAGTTGTTGTTTTTATGCAAATAGATCTGATTATTCTTTTTTCTAGGTTTTAATATCAAAGGAAACATCCTATTGTTGTTCATCTTCACTTTTGCAATCAACTGAGTGCTAGGAGCTTTTTCCACAATCACGCACTCATTGTCTTCCATATAAACTTTGTATCCTTTCTATACCAATTGTCCAATACTCATAAGATTGTGCTTCAAACATGCAACATAGTAAACATCATGCATATTTGTTTGCTCCCCCTATCTAGTTAGAATATTAACTATGTCTTTTCCTTTTATAGACACAATATTGTTATTTCCAAGAGTAACATCACTCTTCACTGATTCATCCAAACTAGAAAATAAATCTAGATTACATGTCATGTGATTACTGCAACCTAAATCCAAATACCATACATCACATGGACTCTCTTTTGATAAATTACACTCAATAGGGGATAAAGAAGGTATTGCTTCAGAAATCCTTGTGCATGCAATAAACATAGGTTTAGAAGTAGAACTTCCAACCTGATTTTGATTTTTCCTCTCCTTGATCATATTGTTTTTCTTGTAATCATAAGCATAGTGCCCATACTTCTTACAATAATGGCACTGAACATGAGACTTATCTTGTCTCTGACCATAAATGTGTTCTTGACTTTGTCCTCTTCCACCTAAGTTTGATGAACCACTGTTGCATCCTCTAGATGAAATTATTCCTCTGCCTCTTGGGCTGAACCTTCCTCTTCCTCTTCCATGATACATGTATTCTGAGATGCAAAATATTGATCTACACCTGCATGTGATCTATTCATCCTTGTGTTCATGATTGATTAGTGATGCATGCAACTCATTAATAGAAAACTAACTCATATCCTTAGTTTCTTCAATCGAACAACTAGAGGATCAAATTTATTAGGGAAAACTCCTTAAGCAAATTTTTATATAATTCTTTTGTCTTCAATAGTCTCACCATGGGATTTGATTTGATTGACTAAGCCAACTACATAAGTAAAAATGATTCTATGGAATTTGAATCTTCATTGCTAAATTCTCAAAATCTCTACAAAGTAACTGTAGCTTGGAATTTTTACTTTCTCCTTACCTTGATATGCAACTTGTAGTGTATCTCATGCAGTCTTTGCTTGACTGGTTGTTGCCACTCTGGGAAGAATGCTTTCATGCATTTCCTGATGAATATAGAAAAGAGTTTTTCCGCCTTTTTCTTCCTCAGTACCTCCTTGAAATTATCTTTCTCTACTTGAGAAAGTGTAGTATACATTTTTACATCTATGGACTCTGTGTACCCATTCTCAACGATCTCCCATAGGTCCTGAGATTTGAATAGCGCCTTCATGGTCAATCATACTTCTTTCACTTAAATCATGCGGTGTCTCCGCATACCAGATGTAGAAGCCATAGCTTGCTACCAATTTAATAAGTTGTTGTAAAACAACGCTCTGATACCAATTTGTAGAAAATCTGCAGTCTTAAACAATGAACAATAAAACAAATAAAAAATAGAGTAAATTGCTCAAACTAGCACTTCATGTGTCGTTATATATTAATTCCTTCACTTGAATCAAAGCTTTGGCTCATTACATTCAAAGTGTGCAAGTTGTTGTGTGCTTCTTCTTCTTTGTGCATATTGCAAACTTTTTGTGTGTGAATCATGTACATATACAATTGTTGTTATTAAATAGAAAAGACTCTCCTAAATTTAGCCACTAACTTAGCTCTTAAACAGAGCTTTACAAATCTGAACTACTGCTTTAAATCAACACATGGTGTGCATGCATAAAATAAGTTGTTTTATTTAATTTGACTTTCTTAATAATAGGACAAAGCTGGAATTAAGTAAAGAAAACTAAAATCTAAACTAATCTTTCCTAAAAAGCTGCAGTGGAAATTATACATGCATCACATGCATATTTAAAACAACAAAATCTACTTAGATATTACTGAATCATGGAAGTCAAAATCATCACACCATGTGGCGGACTATAAATGAGGCATAAAAAGAAAGTAGCCATCTACACCATTTGAGAAATCCATGTCATAACAACAACGGTCCAATTACCCAACAATATTCCATTCCTTGTCTATGGAATTGTAGATTTCTATGCTTTTCCTATTACGCAATTGGTAAAGCCATCATAGTGTGGCACTCTTTGTTGCCTATAATCCTTTGGTCCGTGTTGTTTTCATGGATAAAAGTGCGGAAGTTGTAGAGATGTCTGTGTGAGCGGATTGCAAACATATCTTGTGTTTTTATCGAGAAAGAGCAGCCATGCGTTGGAGCCTTCTTTAACTTATTGCAATAAGCTATTCGTTTCGACCTAAAAGATGTTAAGGTGGGAAAAAAAGACATTGAAATCCTCCTTGGGTATTTTTGGAGAAGCGGAAGTACTGAGAAAACAACCGCTATTATTCAAAAAAACCAGCCATGAATTCTGTTTTGGGATATACAATTCCATAGATTTAAGAATCTAGCGGAAGACAAAAAGAGTATTCCACTCTTTGGATACAACTCTTTACAACGACACAAATATTCCATTATAAGCCATAAAAAGAATAGTTTCCACTTGATCATGCAAAGGCAATATTTTCCACATCAATCCGATAAAATACTTTTGGATACATTATTTGACAATCCTTCGCACCCATCTTATTTGGTGAAAAACGCCTTGCTCTACCTTTGGGAAAAAAAAATTGAACTCCATTAATCAAAAGGATTTGTTTCATGATTAAGTATGCCTACTTGTAGTTTCCAGCTTGTATTATGCGCTGAAAATAGATACTTGCTTTTCTTACAACCGTGAGTAGTCAATATATGTATTTTAAATCTTAAATTATAAATAGCAGTACACTTTTATTAGATTTGTATAACATTGAACTTCTTATTTTAGGTTTTGAAGAAACAAGCTAGTTTTGTTTATTCATTCTTAAATTTATTTGAATTTCAAATATAGTAAACGTGAAATTAGGGTTAAGTTGTGATGTTGAATGAGTGTAATGTATAATTAATTTTCTTTAGAGGTTCTAATCCACCAAGTTCTAGGGATCGGTTACCCTTGTATTTACATTGTCTGTTGGGGGGGATTCACCCTGCATTAACGTGTCATGAAGTGTGTTAGGTCGTCGGGTCATTAACTCCTATAGTATGTAAAAAAATAATTAATTTCTTTGGTAAACATATTTGAGCTAATTTTATTTTAAAGTAATTATATAAAATGTTTAGTAGGTTGGTAAAGGGTAGGATTAAGAGTTTTTCAACTCTATTCTTGGTCAAATAGAAAATAATTCTAAGTTGATTATTTTGGTATTTGATTGAGAGATAGCTACATAATGATTTTATTTCCTTAAACGTACTTGGTAAAAATAGAATATTTCTTGTTGAAAATTATTTTAGTTATTCATTTTTCTATTCAAGAGGAGGAAGTGGAGATGAAAATTAAAAATAAATGTTTGGAGAAGTAAACATTACTTCTTTGCATACATTAAAAAGAGATTGTTTCAATGGGAAGAATCATATTGCCGGGAAGGAAAAAGTGAGTGTTGGCATAGGAAAGAGCGGGTTGTTGAAGCGAGATGAAACATAGCTTTAACCAAAAGCGGGTGTTAGCATAGATCAAGACATGGAGTGTGTAATTAGTGCAAGTTTATGGTATTTACGTAATATCTATTTTTTGATACTAGGGAATCGATGGACCTTACAACCCGTAGTAGCGCTGCCTATATTTCAGAGCATGACCCTTGTTGACTCAACAAGGCGAGAACCCCCATTACAAATTAAAAATAGATATTTTCGATGGGAAGAATTATATTGTCATGAAGGAAAAAGTGAGTTCTCGTATAGGAAAGAGTGGGTCGTTGAAGTGAGATGAAACATAGCTTTAATTGAAACTCGGGTGTTAGCATAGATCAAAACAGGGGATGTGTAATTAGTGCAAGTTTATGGTATTTTTAATATATAGTTTTTGATACTAGGGAATCGGCAGGACCACGTAACCCAGAGTAGCATTGCCTATATTTTAGAGCATGACACTTCTTTGACTCAACAAGGTGAGAAATCCTATTACAAATTAAAAAGAGAGTTTGATGGGAAGAATAAATGCTTGTCGGGAAGGGAAAAGTGAGTGTTTGTATAGGAAAGAGTGGGTCGTTGAAGTGAGATGAAACATAGCTTTAACCGAAATTGGGTGTTAGCATGGGTCAACACAGGGGGTGTGTAATTAGTGCAAGTTTATGGTATTTCGTATTTTTTATACCAAAGAGTCAACAAACCTATGACCTAGAGTATTGTTTCATGTATTTCAAAGCATGACCCTCGTTGACTCAACAAGGTGAGAAACCCTATAACCTCGGGTGGTACTACATAGGCCCCAAGCCGAACACCTCACTTAAATCGGGAATCAAACTTGATATCCGGGTGACATAATCCATTGACCCCATCCACTCGAGCCACACACAGGGATGGTATTTTTGTAATATTATTTGTGTACTAGTTTATTTCAAATGATATGTAAGTTATACCTTCGTTGAAATATAAAGTTTGTGATAAAATAAATTCCTAAATCATTGTAATATGATCACTAACACTATTTAGGAAATTAAAATAAATCCTTCCCAAGCCAAAGTGTTGCTAGAAAAGTTAGATCTTTACTGATGAACAACACATGGCATCAAATATTATATATTGTAGTAACTACAAAATTGTTGAAAATTTTAAGCTTGAGATGTACCGCATTAAATGCATTTATTTTTTTAGTCCAAATTTCTTTTGGATCTAGTTTTCCAATAAATAGTTATCCATCTATCAATATTAAATGATAGTAATATTTTTAAAAAAATTAATTGTGTCGCTCATATTAAGCTTAATTGCCAAGTAACAAAAGCGGGAAGAGAAGAATAAATGTTAGCAATTCTAGAAAATAGTGTACACAGGGAAATAGAACACGAAGGAAAATATAAAGAGCAATAGTTGAAAAGAAAAGGAAGGAACACACAAAATAGAGAGCAATAAAAACAAAACATTTGTAAGGAACAAAGCAACCAAAAGAAGAACAAAGTAGAACTAAATGAAAGTATACATCATTAGCTATAGGGAAGAAAATTCCAACATTTTTGTAATCTATTAAATGTTTACTATCAATATAAATATTTTCTTATTTCTATTTATAATTTTATTATTATTTTTAATAGCTCTATTTGTGTGACAACTCCCTATTTCACAAATCAAGGCAACATTTTATTTTTAACAAATTTGGTATTGGTACTATTGTTTTCCAACAAATTAGTATAATACCCTTTATCTTTTGGGCATGTTAGACCATGGCAGCCAACAATAGAAACTCATAGCAACAACCACCAATAATTGATGAGAAAAACTATGATGTTTGGAGCCTCAACATGAAGACAATAGTTTGCTCTCATGACCTATGGGAGATAGTTGAAGAAGGTTATATAAAGCTTGCTAGCCAACATGCATTTTACACACTCACACAAGTATAAAATAACTAGTTGAAGGAAAATAGGAAGAAATATGCTAAACATTTGAGTTATATTCAAGTGGTATTGATTAATTCCATCTTCCCAAGGATAGTGGCAACTACTCAACACAAGAAATCATGCTATATATTTCAGAATGCATACCAAGGAAATGATAAAGTGAAGTTGTTCAAACTACATTTGTTAAGGAGATACTTTGGGACCATATAAATGAGGGAATCTAAGTCTATTAATGACTTGTTACCATAACTATGTTATCAATGACCACAAGATAGTAGATAAGGTCTTGAGGGGTTTCTATGAGGTTTGACCCCTTTATAGTAGCAATAGAAGAGCCTAAGGAATTAATAAAATTGAATGTTGATGAGTTGATTCGTTCATTACAAATCCATAAACAAAGGTTGAATATGAAAACCAAATCTTCTCTTGAACAAGCATTCAATTCTCATGTGATTCTAAGGGGTAGGGAGAGCACCCTACAAAAATAAGAGGAAGATGCAACATTTTCCAAGAAGTAGGAAGACACAAACAATCATAACCACTAGGAAGAGGAAGAGAAAGGAGCACGACGGTTCTCAAGGAGATTCCTCGCAAATGTATGAAAAATCCAATCTCGAATGTCACTATTGTAAAAAAATTGGACATTTTGGAAGTGAATGTAGAAAAAAATAATATGATATGAATAAACAAAATGAAAATTTATCCAAAGGAAAGAAAGTTGAAAATGATAAAAACAAAAAGGGTGGAATTTTTTTTATCACTTGCAACACCTTCTGAGAAAAGTAATAATTAAGTATGGTATCTAAATATTAGTTGTAGTAACCACATGATTGTGAACAAGGATTATTTTAATAATAATGATGAATCACCATAATATGAAGTTAAAATGGGAAACAACTGATCAACCTGCTAGAGATCAGGTTCGGATTGCAGAAAATAAGGAGTATGTTGCAGAAGGAATTGGAAATGTCACCATTCCTCTCAAAATGAGAAGTTGTACCCTCACAAAGGTGCTCTATGTTCTGGTTTGACAAAAATCTCATGCTGTCAATCAAGTCTTGAATCATAAGCTCAAGGTGGAGTTCCTAGTCCAGAAAGGCATCAAATCATGTTTTATCTCACGGAAATGTACAATAATTTCTATATATTTATTAAAAGTTCATTTATTTTCACTATATGCAGTTTCATCCTCTACATTTTCTCTATTTACCTCTACGGTGAAGTCTATTGAAGTCTACTACTCTCTAGCATTATCGATATGGGTACCTTTTTGTTGGCTCCTTGTATCGCTCGGTTCTAAGGAGCTTGTATGAAAGAATTCCTCGGCTTTCCCATTATTTTCCTATATTTTCTAGATGTCTTACGAGAAAAATAACATCGGGATCCATTCAAGTGAGTACCTTCCATGCCAAAGAACACCTTGAGTTTGTGTATACCGATCTGTGTGGTCCCCTTCCACTTATTTTTCAAGAATTCCAATACTTCCAATTATTAGTGGAAGACTTCTCTCGTAAGACGTGGTGTTATTTCTCAGGAAAAAAGTGAAGCATTTGTAAATTTTTATATCTTCTACTAGTGAGTTGTATAGTAGATCGGGAATCCTCTTCTTCTCCTCTGTCCAGATCGAGGGGAGAATTCATATCAAATAAATTCTTGGCATTCCTGAAGAAACACAACATCAAACAACACTGAATGCACACCATATACGCCCTAACATAATAGATTACATAATTCTCAGCAATTAGACCGTCATGGAGATGTCTCGTTGGATGCTTTCCACAACTAAGATGGATAATAAATTTTGGGAAGAAGCATTCCAAATAGTTATGCATATTCTTAACGAGGGAACCTTTAAAGATCTTGCGAGAAAAGACACCGAGAAGGGTAGTGGTCATGATACTTTGATCTCCCATCTTAGAGTATTTGGTTGTACAACATATATGCATGTACCAGCTAAAAAGAGGAAGAAGATCAATCCCAAGACACTCTAGTGTATATTTTTGGGGTACAATACTACCTCAAAAGCATATTGTCTCATGGATCTGAGGCACATAAGATTTATGAGTAGAAACGCTCGTTTTGATTATTCATCATTTGAATCATTTCCACATAAAGAAGAATCAATAATGACCACCTCTCATAGATTTATCTCACAGTCAGATGATGAACATGAAGAATCTTCTCACAAAGAAGATGATTCATTGATCTTGGCCCTTTGGAAAATGATTCTTCACATCAATAACAACATTAATGTCTGAAATTGGTCCAAATCACCATTAGGGACTCCCACTTGAACTCTCTCCCATATACTTCATCGGGGAGTCGAAACGAGAAGATAGGGGAGAAATGAGTTAAATCTTGCATAGATGATTTCAGTTGTTGACATCACCAAACCTGATATGGTTCGAGAGGTACTAAGTTAACCACAATGGAAAATGGCCATAGATGTCGAATATGTCTCCCTAATTCAGAATCAGACATGGGAGCTTGTCAATATGCTTGTAGGAAAGAAACCCATTGGCTAAATGGATTTTCAAAACAAAATACAAGGCAGATGGATCTATCGATAAGTACAAATATTAAATTTTTGTAAAGGGATATGCTCAACAAGAAGGAATTAAATATGAGGAGACTTTTGCACCCATTTCTAAGATCAAGATGATGAGAGTTGTCTATGCACTAGCAACACAAAAAGGATGGAAGCTTCAACATATGGATGTAAAAAGTGATTTCTTGAATGATGATCTCAAAGAAGAAGTGTACATGACCTAGCTAGAAGGATTTATTGATGAACAACATCCTCATAAGGTATGTCATCTAATTAAGTCACTTTATGGATTTAAGCAAGCACCAGGGCATGGTACATTAAGATATATGATCACCTATTGTAACATTGATTCAACCATATCCTGAGGATTAAAATGTATATATTAATAAGATAGGCATAAAGATTCTCATTCTTGTTTTGTATGTGGATGATCTTGTGATCACGAGAAGCTCGGAAAATCTCGTTGAAGATGCACGAAGAATGATCTAACGAAATCCTTTGAAATGACAGAATTGTTAGGAAATCATATTACTGTGAACATATATTTATAGATTTCACATAATTATTTTGTTAAAGGTATTGTAAGTTGTTAGAAACAACTTACAAATACAATAGAATTGTTTTAGTTTGTTATCATGTTTTATAGGAGCTATTTCTCCTATATATGTGGATGTAATTGATTATAGAACATAACAAAGTTTTATTGTGATTATGTTGTGCAAACTCCAAACCTAATTTACATTTGGTACCATAGCAATGCTTCATTTGAAATGAAAGACACGAGTTTTTAATGGTTCTTGGGGGCAGCCTGAAATTTCTTCTCGCCCCAACTTTATGAAATTCTTGTCGATTGTTGGTAACTAATTTCTATTTCATACGAGTATTATTTTGATCTGAAGTGTTAATTGTAGACAGCTGTGCATATTGATCTATTCCTTTAAGTGTGATCCTTCTGTTGTGCACATGTCCCTACCAGATCTGCATTGAATTCCATGTGATCTACACTCACACCTGGCTCGTCTGATTAAACAACAAATTCTGAAACCACCACATCGTCTAAACCTAGAAATCTAAAAGGTTTCTCATAACTTTGTCCACAGCATGAAATTCAATCATACGTGCAGATCCATATGCAAAAGTGACAATGATCTGACTTTGATGCACTAGTTTGAAGTTCTCTCTTCCAACATTCTCTGCATGGTAGTTCGGTTTGAGCCTTAATCGACTTGCCACACTCCCAATTCAACTCGGACATTTTCGGTTTAAGCCTTAGTTCGGTTTGAGCCTTAGTTATTTTGTTAAAGGTATTATAAGTTGTTAGAAACAACTTACGAATATAGTAGAGTTGTTTTAGTTTGTTATCCTATTTTATAGGAGTTATTTCTCCTATATATGTGGATGTAATTGATTATAGAACATAACAAAGTTTTATTGTGATTAAGTTGTGCAAACTACGAACCTAATTTACACAAATTGGGTATACTTTATTATTGTCTTGGCTTAGATATATGACAAAAGATGCATAATATTTTATCTCATAGATGAAATATGCCAGAGACACTCTGGAAAAGTACGAAATGTACAATTGTAAACTTGTGTTCACTCCATGGAGAAAGGTTTGAAATTCTCTCGATTCCGGGATTCACCTCAAGTAGATGTCACTCTCTATAGGAAGCTTGTTGTGAGTCTCATTTACTTAACCTATACCCGACTAGACTTATGATTGCTTGTCATTTATCTTTCGAGATTTATATAGGAGCTGAAGAAATGTCATTGGGTTGCAACGAAATATGTTTTGAGATATGTTCGAGGTAAAGTTGATTATAATTACTATGATATAAGAAGAACTCTCGGTTCTTCTTGCGAGTTATCTGAGACTTGGACTATTGATAGGAAGTCAACAACAAGATATATTTTCATCTCGAATCTATATCTATCTCGTGGATTCATAAGAAACAAACATTGTTCTCTCTTCCACCGAGGAGTTGGATATCATGCCGCATGAGGAGCTCTGTGTGAAGCAATTTAATTACATCACATTATGCCTAACATGGACATTCATGAAGAAAATTCACCCATCATTTATTACAACAATCAAGGTGTTTTGAAGCTTTGTGAAGAATCCAATTTTCCATGAAAGAACAAAGCATATTGAGGTCAAATGTCATTTCATTTGAGAATATGTCTTGAACCACCACATCCAACTCCAGTACTGCCCAATAGATTCTTAGGTAGCTGATATACTCACCAAATCTCTTGGAAAGGTGAAATTTGAGTTGTTTGAAGTACATTTGTAAAAATAATGTAATAAGGGGGAATGTTAGCATAATTACATTATTATTAGACATTGGCGGTTAGCTTTGTGTAGGTCTAATAATTCTTTATTCAATTTCATCAACCACTTCTATTTTGTATTTAATAGTTCTCATCCTTTAATGAAATCAATCAAATCATTTTTCTCTGCATTTTCCTTTTCAATCCAGGGCTTTAGGTGTTCGGTCCATTTCTACAAGTGCATCTTGATACTTATTTGAAGTATCATGGACTACTTTGACAACTTTGTTTGTCGATTCAGCATCTTGGAAGATTAAGAATATCCCAATGCTTTACTTTAACACTTCTTTGATACCAATATGTATCTTTTTGTTTCCCATCATAGGAAACCATCTCAGTGTCTTCATGAGGAGGAAGATGCTGAAACGAATCTTTGCATGTTAACTTGTTCTTATCATGTTAATTAATGGGCCATTGGATGGAATATATTGTTTTCCAGTCATCTACTCACAATCTTTGCATCATAGATAGTCAGAATTTGGGTCATGAATAAGGTTGTCATGGCTACAAATGAAAAAAATCTTTATCTTTTCTTTTTGGCTCCGTTGTAGATTAAGTAGAAAAGTATGAGGAAATATATCTAGTAAAAGAGCTTATGAATAGTGTTTTGTTTCCTCTGAAAGAAAAAGATGCAACTTTATAAGACTCGAAACATTAATACAACATTTTGAAAAGATGGTTGATCACTTTCTAAGGATTTACGGGACAAAGTCCGCTCTTTTGGAACCTTGATATCTGACCATGAAATCAATTCAAGTTCTATTTTATTTGACTCTATACTAACATGACTCACCACATTGCTTCCCTTGGTGAGGCCATTTTTGACATTAGTTGGAGGGTGTTGACAAGACGATAGATAATCTTATAGTGAATGGCAAGTGGACAGGCTCTAGGCTTCATGTTTATACCAGTTGTGGCAAGATGGAGATGTAGGACTTGCTTTAGAATATTATCTTGGTGGATACCTACAGGGTAGTTTGGAAAGACTTCAAATGATACATGACCATTATGTAAACTAATTTGTACAGCAACAAGAAGGGAATCCTTAAAACTATGGTGACACCAGTCAAGAAGACAACAAAGAACAAATGCATTCAACCCTCTTCTGAAAAGAGGTGTGATGCCTATTTGAACACAACCAATATGCACAAATTTATAAAACTTCTGATTCTTCAAAAACTTGATATCCTTAAGATCTATCAAAGGGATATCATACTCATGTTTATCATTATGAGAAACTTGTATAACAGATTCTCTAGTCTTGAAAGCAAAAGAAGTAGCTGAATGGAAAGGATATAATTTAACAGAGATCTGGTCATACAAGATCTTAGGCAACTTCCATTCTGAAAGGGGCTCTGTTTCTTCTTGAATGTCAGTAGTGGAATTGACTGAAAACATATCAGCAAGACTTACAAGACCTTCTTTTACTTCATCTTCTCTCGGCAAAAGTCTCTTAGATTGCTCCTTTATTGCAATCTAGTTTTGATTTCACATCTTACAGTATTGATCAATTAATTGTGCACACATTGGGACTTACAAAAGGCTCACCTCTTTACATGATAACAAACAACTAGCAAAGATAATGAACACAATGATAGAACTAGTATAGAGCGTGATGAAGAGAACAAACATTATTAAACTAGAAATGATGAAATAGATGTTCAATATTATTATTTGAAAAGTTTCTACAATATAACCTGTCTCTGAAATAAAAAGAAGACCATGTTTGCCTATCCTCGCAAGCCATGTTTCCATACTAAATCAGTTCAATTTCACTCTACCATTTCCATTGGCGAGACTGGGTTCAAAGGAAACCATCCTACAAAAATATGTGTTTCGAGGATATACATCTGCGGGACAAGTGGGAAGAACATTCCATAATCCCTGCATCACATTAAATTCAACTACTTCCCTACTCCCTCCTCTGTTAAAGTAAATGTTTTCCCCGATTCCCACGCACTCACAAAACGGCGAGCAACCAACACGTGATCTCAAAGTGGTTCTATTAAACACATCGCATACTGAAGGTGGCATCCTCCCAATTTCTTCCCAAGAGGAATCCGATAAATTGGCATGGTTCTTCTGAAATTTCAACACAGTTATTTGATTAACCACGTAATTATAGTCGCGGTTAGCTGTGATAAGCAGCAAGGATGAATTACATAGAACCAGTCGACTATGTGTTGGCAAGGAAGGAGGAGATGCTACAAAATCTATGGAGTCGATATTGCAACCGCGTAACCTGTAAACCATCACACCAAGCGGTGGTCTACAAATGAGGCAGAAAAGAAAACCATCTGAGAAAGCCATGTCATGACAATGCCTGTTCAAGCGGTCAACAATCTTCCATTCCTTGTCTATGGAATTGTAGATTTCTATGCTTTTACTATTGCAATTGGAAGCCGCCACAGTGTAACAATCTTTGCCGCCTACAATTCCTTTGGTCCGTGCTGTTTTCATTGATAAACACTGGGGAAGTTGCACAGATGTCCGCGTGAGTGGATTGCAAACATATACAGATGTTTCTTTATCGAGCAAGAGCAGCCCCGCGCTGGAGCCTTTGCAATTATTGTAGTAAGCTATTCTTTTCGACCTAAAAGATGTTGAGGTGGACTGAAAAGACGTTGAAATCCTCCTCCAGGTCCCTGTGGAGAAGCAGTAGTACAGAAAACAGCTGCTATTATTCAAAAAAACCAGCCATGAATTCCTGTTTTGGGACATATCGTTCCACACATTTAAGAATCTGGAGGAAGACAGAAGAGTATTCCACTCTTTGGATACAGCTCTACAACGGCATAGATATTCCAGTGGAAGCCATAAAAGAATAGTTTCCACTTGAGCATGCGGCAATCTTTTCCACGTTGAATCTGATAAAATAATGTTGGATACATTATCTGACAATCCATGCCAAGCTGAATCAAAACTTTCCTGCCCATAAACAGTGCTGCACATCTTTCGGTCGCCCATTTTAATTGGTGAAGAACGCCTTGGAAACTTTTTGTGAAGCAGTTACCCTCAAATATATTTATAGAAAGGATTTGCTTCGTAATTACGCCTACTTTAGTTTCCTTCGATTCTGCGCTGAAAACAGATACCTGCTTTTCTTAAATTGGGAGTGCTAAATTTATGTATTTTAAATCTTAAATTATAAATAGACATACACTTTAATTATATTTGTACAACATTAAAATTCTTAGTTTAAGTTTTGGCAAAGCAGATTAGTTTTATTTATTCATTGTTAGAATTGAAAAGTGATTCATTGAAGGAATAATTTTATGGAGTGCTCCATTATTAGACGTGTACTTAGTCCCATTGAAGGGACAATTCAAAGTTGTAGCAACAACTTTGAATGAATGAAGTCCGAAAAAATTAGAAGTATTATTCATATTTACTTGTTTGAATTAGATAGATACAATTATGAGTAAAATGAAGTAGTAATATATAATTGTTAAATTTGTTTGAATTCGTGTTATAAATATTTAATTAATTACAAGAATGTTTAGTAGGTTAGTTGCGAAACCCTAGAGGATTCAAAGTTCTTCAACTCCATTCTTGGTTATAATGCTTTAATGTAGTTAACTGCTTGATAAGAATAGAATATTTGTGTTGAAAAATTATATTATTTCATCCACTCTTTTATTAAGAAGAGGAAGTGGAGATGGGAATTACTAATAAATTTTGGAGAAGCAAGCATCATTTTGTGCGTGGAAAAGATAGTTTCAATGGGATGAATTGTACTTATAGGAAGGAAAAAGTGAGTGATGTTATAGGAAAGAATGGGTTATTGAAGTGAGATGAAACATAGCTTTAAATCAAAATTAGGTGTTAACATAGGTCGAGTTACGGGGTGTGTAATCAATGCAAGTTTTTGGTATTTGTAAAAATATTATTTATGTACCGATTTATTAAAAATGATATGTAAGTCAAACCTATGTTGAAATATAGATTTTGTGACATAATAAATCCCTAATTCTTGTAACACAACTCTAACAATATTTGGGAAATTTAAGAAAAATCCATCCCAAGCCAAAAGGTTGCTAGAAAACAACACAAGACATCAAATAATAAATTGCGGTAACTACAAATTGTAATCTTGAAAATTGTAATCTTGAGTTCTTTGCATTTATTGTTGTCGGTCAAAATCTTTATTGGATATATTTCTCCAACAAATAGTTATGCATATACCAAATCTCAAATGTTGACAATATTTAGTTATAAATTGATAATTGTGTTGCTTGTTTTGAACTTTATTACCAAGTTAGAGAAGTGTGAAGAGAAGAATAGATGTTAGCGAGTTCTAAAAAATAGTGTACACAATAGAAATAGAACCTAGAGGAAAATATAGAGAGAAATAGTTGAAAGAATAGAAAAGGAAGGAACACATTAAATAGAGAGCAACAAAAAAGAGCATTTGTGAAGGAACAAAGCAACCAAAAGAAGAAAAAGTGTAACTAAATGGAAGTATACATCAATAGCTATAAGGAAGAACACTCAAACATTTTTGTAATCTATTGAATGTTTATCATCAATATAAATATTTTCTTCCTTCTATGTATTATTATTGTTTAATAGCTTTGTTTGTGTGGTAATAATTTCATTTCTACAACTCCCTATTTCACAAATAAGGGCAACATTTTACTTTTTAAAAATTAGTATTAAAACTATTGTTTTCCAACAAATTGGTATAGTAGCCTTTATCTTTTGCATGTTAGAATATGGCAACCAACATAACAACTCATAAAACAACCACTAATGTTTGATGGGAAAAAATATGATGTTTGGAGCATCAAAATGAAGACAATATTTTGCTCTCATGACTTGTGGGAGCTAGTTGAAGAAGATTATACAAAGCTAGCTAACCAACCTCCATTTGATGCACTCACACAAGCATAAAATAACTATATGAAGGAAAATAGGAAGAAATATGATAAGTAACCTAAGGAGGTTACTTATGCTCGTATGTACACTTTGCTTACTATGTTAGACGGATATTTCATATGTCGTTATCTTTATCATATAACACATGCGCGTTCACTTGCTTTCTAGTTGAGATGGAAAACTCTACATAGATCATTATACGTAGCAAGAATGTTGGCTTTGTACCTCTTACCGGTCCCATATCATCTCACTGGGGGCATCTACTTTTGTGCATACATCACGGGGTTATTGTTTCGTTATATACTACTTCCTATTCTTGCTACAGCTTTTACTACTCTATATTGTATCATACACACTTTGACATATATTTTATCTTTACGACATGCTAATATCTTGGGTACATCATGTATAACATTTTACTTTGCTGGGAACAATGTGTTTGTCTAATATCTTTCTTGTCCTTCTGTTTATCATTGTTTGTTATTGTATGTCATTTTTACGGCTTTACCCTTTGTCTTGTGTGCACATTGTATGCATTTTGACACTTTGACCTTGATTGTCATGCGACATTGTGGGTGATGTCCCATGTTTGAAACTCACTTTTCATGGTCTACATTGTCTTCTTGCTTGTTAGCTTACACATTGTCTTCTATATGTGGTTTTGTCTTGTTTGCACTAACACTTGTTTCTTAGCCACTTTGTTTGCATGTGCCTTGGTTTCTACCAAACACATTCCCTCCTCCTGCTTGGGAGGCATCAATTTTAGATTATCATTATGTCCTCCTTTGGGTGCATCCTCCTGATATTAGCATCCACATCACATGCACCCCAAATGAGGGGGCATCGTGGGTGAAATAGGTTGATCACCCCATTAAGTAGTTCTCAATTTCAAAAGGATGAATTTTGAATTATCACGGTAGAGTACATGGTTTAGTACAAAATCAGCATAGCATTCGATCCATGACAATGACCCATAATTTTATTTGGGTCTTGACTATAATATAGACGACAACACCCGGCACTTATTGATGGCGCACAGCGCCCGACCCTTCCTAATGTTGGATGATTGCTTTATGACCGGAATTTTAGAACATATTTTTTTGGGGACAATTACAACATTTTTCTCATATCATTTATGGTAATTGAAACCCTAATTACAAGATATCATTAAAGAAAAAAGTAATGTAATAATGCGAAGATGATCTGTGATACCACTGAAATTTTTTTCTCAACATAGGCATATTCCTCCAATAATTAGCATGCATGCTTTCTTCTCTTTTTCTATTTTAGTAGGGAGTTGGATCAATTTGGATTGAAATGGATCGAATTTAAATACACCATATGTAGTGGTGTATACATTTTGGGGTGTTGCTTCTACCTTGCAATAAAGATCAAAGGTTGGTGAATAACACTAGACCTTTCTCCTTACACTTCTTCTATTGTGGAGTGATATCACCCAAAAACTCAAGAAACATTACGTAATTGGTGTGAGATCGCCCGAAAAAATCGATCTTCTATAGCATTTTCGGGATCCTCTCTACTTTTTCACTCATCACGAATCACTTGGATGGTGCACATGTTCCTTTTCACATTTTTTACATACTTTCTACACACTTCTTACACGTTTGGATCGAATTTTCATTACACACATTTGACTACTCTTTTGCTCTTCTCGTTTGCAATTTCGTCCTTATGGTAAGTAGAAATCACATCATCAAGCATCGGCGACATCAAAAATGAGGTAAAATGTGACATCTACACATACGCTTTCACCCCTAGGGTCACTTCCTCTTCTCTAGCTTCCATATGGACTTCATATTATTCACTTTGCTCTTTTCTTGTCTCTTCAAATGCTTTTCGTCATCGATCTACATGGTTATTAGGCACACATCTCTTATATACTTTATGTTATCGAAGCATTTGTCTCAACAACATAAAGTGGGGAAATGTGGACACTAAATCACATACTTTGGGTGCATTTCTAGGTCTTAGTCACATACCATCATTCATATGATTCCTAAGCAAAAAAGTACTAATTGATCATCTCTTTGGCCTCTTTGCTTTCTTTCTAGTTTCCTTCTTGGCTTTACATTGTACCTTCTTTCCTAGTTTGAATTTCAAAACTTTAGTTTTTCTTCTGAGTTTGGAAACCAACACCCAGTGCTCCCAACCTCTTTGATCTTGCTTACATCTTTTGGGTCCTTTCTAACTGTTGGGCATCTTATTTTCTTGGTGGTCGGCCTTTTAGTGGTTAATTATTACAAAATTCAAACAAGGGAATCATATAAATACAAATTTATGTGACCATAATAAAGGACCAAACACTAAGCATCTACTACTATCACCTAAGGTTGCATCCAAAGGCATTTCAAGAGCATCAAAGTATCCATCTAGCTATCATTCAAGGGACAAGGGATTGCATTCTTTTGCATACACTTCATAGGAGGGGAAGTTCATTTTTCCATGCACACATCTATTTACATCTTCTACATCCTAGTTATTACTCGCTATCCAAAGGTGTGTCAAGCACAATAGCCACCTAGGGCACGATTCTACAAACACGTGTAAAACTACATGGATTCTAAAATGTAGTGTAGCGCCCAAATCATAATTTCACTCAATCAGTGACCATTGAGGTTAGTCCACTCCCCATCTACATATTTTTTCTTTATAGGATTTGATGTGTTTTGGGATTTTGTAGGTGTTCTTTCTCTTTGTAGTTTTTAGCAGAATCTTGCGGACTTAGTGCAACATACAGGCGATCAACAAGGAAGGGTAGTGACATAGAAACGACACTACAATAAAAATCATTTTCTAAGGTTCTGAGTAGTCATGGGTGCCCAACAGTGGTCTACAATGCCTGTGCACCCCGACTGATCCAGCGCCCCGAATCCCAAAGATTTCTAACACTCGAAAATTTTGGCCTCGGTTGACGGTTTTTTGAGCCTTCTTGTTCCATCAATTTTCCAAATCAACACAACTTTGGGATTATTGCGAAATCAGCTAAGTATCTCATCCCTTCTCTTGCACTTAGGGTTTCAAATTTATTAGCTTACTTGTTTGTGTCAAATTTGTACTTCATTTCTATATCATTGCATTGTAACTTAATTAGGATTTAGAATTTATTTTCCAATATTTGCTTAATCACACAAATGCATGAAAAAAATTTCTAATAATAATGAATATTAGATTGAATTGGATACAAAAATTTAGGGATTACATCTGAATATATACATGTAGAAGAAGGGATGAAATCCCAACGGGTAGGTGTGAAGGTGGAAGGTCAAGAGACCCATTGAGGAAGATGAACCATCACAATGTAATATACCAACATTCCCCCTTATTACATTGATCTTACAAACATCATATTTCCACATTATAGACCCCATATTCCAAACACAGTAAAAAGTTTATTACACTCTCCTGTAGCTTGTGCTCACCTTTGAGGTGGCATACCAAAGATTCAGCTTCTTGTCTGCAGGTGACACCTTGATTTTTCCCCACATGATTACCACAAACATAGAAGTGACCTGAGCACATCCAACCTTGAGAACACCTCGGTGGTTTCCGGTTTCCCTAGATTACCACGAACCCATATGGTTTTCCAACTGCAGGCTCACCACGAACCTGGAGATGACCTAATGCCTCAGTTGAACACTTTGGTGGTTTCTCGATTTCCACAAACCCTTTACACAAGAACCAAGCGCTACTTAGTGTTTTTCGCTCCTCACAATGTCCTTCATTCAGGAGGTACCAAATTGGAAAACGTTCTGCACCTTTATTGAACAACACACACACAACACACACCAAAACAACATTACGAACAACAAAATACAAACAAAAACACAAATGTCACCAAATTCATGTTGCGACCCCCATCGTAGGTGAATAACGAGAGGATGTCAAATGTCCACCAACCTCTATGTATCCTCCAGCCTCCAGTAAATTGCTACTACATTCTTTACCACACGAGATCCTCATTAGCTGACTCTTCACTTTCATCAGTATCGGATGGTTCTTCTACTTGAGCAGCTTTAGCTTCACTGGACTTGAGTTTTCCTTTGAGAACATCTTTCACTCAAACAAGACAATCCCATGTTGTATGACCTTTCTTCTTCTTGCAATAGTAGCATATTATTTCCTTTTTGTCAATATTGGACTTTTTATAAAATTTCGAGAATAAAGTGCACTTTCGTTTGCGAAATAATCTCATCTTCTTTGTAAGCATCCTTTTGTCTTCTACTAGTAGTGTTGCAATCATATCTTCAGAGATTGTGATGGTATTTGGCTAAGAGTAAATAAAATATTATTATATTTGTATGGCAGACTATTCAATAGAATAGCTTTAGCATCCTGATCTTCAACTGTAGTTTTTACCTCAACAAGCTGCCTAATAAGAGACCTCAGATTGTTTATATGGCTGGACATAGTAATTCCATCATCCATTTTAAATTTATACAATTGCAATTTCAGTGAAAATTGGGCATTTACCGCTTTTGCACCAAACAATTTGTTAAGCATTTCCCAAATTTCCTTGGATGATTTTTCTAAATCCATGTGATGTAGCTCGAATATGACAGCGTAAGGCCAATAATAATAGCTTTCACTTTGTCATCTCTTGTTTTCCACTCCAATAACTTGCTTGCATCAGCAGTGGTTTCTCATCCCCATTTATGATGCCCAACAATTTTTATGCATCAATTGCATTTGTATTTTAACCTTCCATGTATGAAAATTTGAACCAAAATATTTCTCTATAATTTCCATTTGCAGAAAGAAAGTAAGCAACCTACTAGAAATCACGATGTGTCTGTGATCTCCCACGAACTATTGAATCCTCCCGTATTCCCAAGGATTGTGTCGTATCAGTCATGCGTATGGTGGCGTTCGCATTCTCAAGCAGCTTCAAAGACCTTTGTGAAATAGCTCTTATGTTGCACTTCCACGCTCCAAGATACGCGCAGTTTGCAGGTTTCGCCACACTTCTCCACATTGGGGCTCCACGCAAATCAATTACCAAAAGATAGCATAGAATTTCTCCTTCCACGCATACGCTTCTCCTTTTTCTACCTTAGACTTTAATCATTTGAAGACCATCCCTCCAAACACTTAGAGCATGGTCCCATGGAGGGGGGGCTCCATAAATATCTCACTTTGAAAATTTAGGAGCATTTTAGCGAGCTTTCCCATGATTTTTATTAGTTTCCTCAACAATACCCGCTCGTATATTATAGGATCTATTGGATTTTTATGGTTATTTGAAATAAAATCATATTTCCCTCTAAAATCACCTAAAAATAATGGCGGGAATGTATATTAGATTCTATCAGCCCTAAACCTGTAGGGGGAAACTCCCATCCCCCCCTCTCCAACCACCTCTTAAGTTTAGGGGGCTAAAAAAATGGAGCTCCTATTTTTAGGCCTAGATATTTCCGTAGTGGCTTTAAAATAACCATGGTACCTTAGTAGAGCCCAAGCCCTCCATGGGACCATGCCCTTACAGTCGTGATCTTCGCTAAAAACAAGGATGAAGGCAGAGGATCTCCATGTTTCCAAGCGCTAGTCTCCGAATTTAATTTCTACCACGTCTTATCAGTTTCAATTTACCACGCACCACCTCCAATTTTCCACGCAGCAGACTAAGATGGGATTTTCTTTAACACCAAAACAGAACTAATTCTTTAACACCAAAACAAAACTAATTCTCCATGCCAAGGAAAGAAATAATGCTCGCATACCAATGTCTAATAATAATGAATATTATATTGCATTGATACACAAAATAAAGTATTACATCTGAATATATACATGCAGAAGAAGGGATGAAATCCCAACGGACAGTGTGGTGGTGGAAGGTCAAGAGACCTGTTGAGGAAGATGAACCACCACACTGTAATATACCAACATTAATCTAATGTCCAATGTCACTAATTTAAAAAATTGGACATTATGCAAGTGAATGTAGGAAAAAGAATATGATATGAATACACAAAATGAAAATTTATTTAAAAGAAAGGAGGTTGAAAATGATAGAAACTAAAAAGTTGGAAATTAGTTTAACACTTGCAACATAGTTGAGCAAAATAATAATGAAGTATTGTATCTAGATAGTAGTTGTAGCAACCACATGACTAGGAATAAGTATTTTTGTAATGATATTGATGAATGAATATAGTTTGAAGTTCAAATGGGAAACAATGATAAGGTCCCTATTATGGGCAAAGGAAGTATCTCCATATGGATTACGTAAAGTGACATAAGAAAAATCAATATGTTTATTATGTTTATGTTTGAAGCACAACCTCATTCAAGTGGACAAAACATTAAATAGAAAATGGTTTTTCTCACGTGTTTTAGTTGTAAGTGTCATGGAAGATATGTACACATAAAATGAAAACATGTGAACTATTTGACAAAAGGCCTCAAAGTGATGTAGCCATTTGGACCACAATCATTGCATGGACAAATATCAAAACATAATGGAAGCAATTTTTCTAGATATAGTTGCAAACACTCTAGTAGACATCTATATGAAGGACCACAACACAATGTAATAGTTACCTCTACAAGGAGGAATCCAAATAGTATAACAAACTCAATAGACTATGCCTAAAATTCCAAATGACGTGTATTTATTATCAAACAAGAAAATAGAGAAGAAATATGATAACAAGAGTGCTAATGAGTGAAAACCTTAGTCCACAACAAAAGGATCCCCTCTAGCCACTTGTGTGTGGATTGTATGAAAAATCCAATGATAGACATGGTTTTTCAAAATAGTGTTGTCATCATGAACAATCGGGATATTAATGTTTACACTTTCCAAATCGATATTATTAATCTTAATGGCATCCATGATATTCGTCTACATCTCCAAGGAGCCTCTATTGAGATCCCCATATTTACAAATTTGGTAAACACGGTCATTAATCATTTCAAAATGTTGATGTGAGACATGAAGGAACATCTTCAAAGATCTCTCAAAAGAAAAGAGCCAAATATCATTGATCCTTGTAAACCATGCAAATTTTGAGAGAGTTATATAAGTATCTCTAATGGAAAAGAATTGTCCCCTAATTTTATAATAACATGGATAACATAGAAATTCAAAAATTATCCTTAGTTTTAGGTCTATTGATCAAATTTGACAAATACATACATTTGATGAATGTGGTGATTTGTCTCTATAAAGAGATGTGACATATAGGACTACCATAAGGGAGTTCATCCATATGTGAAGCAGAGGCATGAACTTTGTTAGAGGGATAATAATTGGTGATAACATAAGGGTTTGAATCCCTAGGGTTAAGTTAAATATTATAGAATATGGGAAGTAATGACATAGTGAGGTAAAGTAAAAACATAGTTATAGCTTAAAAGAAAAGAGGAAAATCATAAGTATGTCTTAGGGAAGATAAGGTGGATGCTAAGATTGAATCATGAGTAGCATTCACTAAAAATTTTACACCTAATTAGATTATGTGAAATCTAAGATTAGTGAAATGAGTACACTAAAAGATGTAAGAGTTATAAACATGGGGTTTTTATGATTGATTAACTTCCAACATTAATTACTAATGTTGGAAAAACACATTAATACTTGCAACACATATACTAAACAAGATATAAACTTGAAAACACAAGGAGATGAGTACACTTATCGATTACATATGAATCTGGATGTTCTAAGGGATTTCACTACTAAAATAGGAGGATATGAACCTAATAATGCTTTATTCTAGGACCTTGTGACTAGAAATGCCTTGGGGTAGGACCGTACACTTCTTCCGGGATTGTATATATGGTCTTGAACCTTATGTACGATCTTGTATATACTTGGTTTCTTCTCTCGTAACTTTCTAACATTGTTGTGTTCATGGAACCATCTGTCTCTGTCAAACCTTAATTTGTGATCATGCGGTGAATCTCTCTGAATATTTTAAACATTGGATCAAACCTTATCCACATGTGGCGAAAACCCTACAAAATAGATATTAGTTGTGTTGTGTGAAAACCTAGTACACCACTAATGGTGGCACTACTCCAAAGAGGCCTCAAACCGCACATCCTTCTCCACCTAGCATCTAATATCTAGATGAATGCAACTAGATTTGACAACCCTTGTTGAGAATGCTCAAGTTGAATTTGGAATTTGCTCAAAATACTTGGGGAAGGGATGTTTGAGTACTTGTAAATGAGATGGGATGACTCCTTGACCTGGTAAGAAGCTTAAGACATGTAGTGATTGCTTCCCTAATGAATGTAGATGTGTTATTGTGATATTTAGGGAGACTTAGGTGTCTTTTGCAAGTGTTGGAAGTGAGTGTATCAATGTAGTTTAATAGGATTTTCAGGTTGAGCAAATGAGTTAGTGTTTACTTGCTTATATAGGGTTTCATAAGTGATTTATCAAAGAAAGGTTGTCTAGAGGGATTATAAGACCTAAAAAAGAATATGAAATTAAAATAAAAGTTGGAGAACATGTCGGTCCAAGACCATATGAGTTAGTTAGGACCAAAGATAACATCCTGACCAAACTATATGACCCTAAAAGGGATGGAAATTTTGCAATTTTAATTTCACAACTTGTCACTTGATGTTTGTCTATAGATTTTATGCATTGTAATCTCATAATTTAATGACATGTTAGTGTGTAAGGATTAAAAATATAAGCAAGAGACATCAAAATGTGCTAAGCGAGAATGAGAAGGTTGTATTTATCTTAGCAAGAGTGCATTGTCAAAACTAGCGAGTGTAAAAGAGTAAATTTCCAAATTTGATTGTCCACAAGAATAATATTTGGTTTTCTCTAACTTTAGATATATTCTCATAAATAAATAATGCAAATGCAAATAGTGAGGTAAAGAAGACTCATAAAAATCAATATAAATTGAGTACCATGGATAGAATTGTATAGTTGATAATAACCATGCAATTTTCTAGTATTGTAGAGGGTACGGTTTCAAGGCGATTCAAAATGTGAATATAATTAGATGTCCCTATTTTCCTACTCCTTAACCCAAGAGATCTCACTAGTTTTTCCATAATTTTGCACACATCTTTGATAATATGATCTCCTTTCTTATAACCCTAATATGGTAGTAACACATTGTAAAAACACATTAATGTAGAACTATAAGGTATGATAAGCTGGGTCAAAATGTAAATCTAACTATATTTTTCCTTCACCCGAGCTTCAAAATCTTGATCACATTTCAAGAAATTTTTAGTGATATGTAAGAAAAATATCTACTTCCTTGGAAACATAATGTGGCAAAGACCCTTGCAAAAATGTAATGCGATAATGAACAATTTAAGGGGTATGTGTTATCCCTCCATTATTATGAGGTCCCTTGATGATTTTTCTTTTGAAGACAAAAACCAAGTATAATGTGAGCCAACAAGTAGTCTAGTGTGATATCAATGTTGAACCCTTACCACTTTCAATGACTTAATCAATGCAAGAGTAAATGTTAGATGGACTCTTCTAAATACTTGAATGTTGTTTTACATGTTTATAACTTCTTTTGGAATTGAAATAATTTTTTATTATTCTTTTCTTAGTTGTTTTCCTTTGATTTGATCTATCTTAAATGTACTAACGCATTATTTGTTTATAGACTCCTTGATTACAATCAAGACTATAATAGTACAAATTCTTATACATAACAAGTAGGAAAAGTCGACAAAAAGCTAAAAAGTCGTGAGGACCCAAAATAAGAGTTAAAAGATCCATACAAAAAATATCATAACTATAAAATATGGATTTGATATGACCAAAATCATACAATGAAGTTTTGAAAAAATCCCAAAAAATAAGGAGTAAGAACGAGAAAACATGAAAAATATGAGAAAAGAGAAGTAAAAAATCAAATAATGACTAAAAATTAATGAAACTGATAATCAATTAACAAAAAAACACAAAACTAAAACAATTTAAAACTAATTAATTTATTTATTTTCAACCGACTTAGTCGGTTACCATCCTAACCGGTCGACAGTTGGGTTACACCGTTTTAGAATAAAGACATCGAAGTCTGATTTTCTCTCTCTATCCAACATTGGTATCAGAGAGACTGCCTACTCGGCGTGTGAAGATCACTTTGGACGTGGCAACGACTATCATTCCAGATTTGCTTTGCATTTTGTTTTGGCAACATTTGTTCTTTCTTTTTTGGCATTTTGTTGTTTTATTTGGCAGCGAGCAACAAGTACAAAGAAGACCTTATTTGGCGTGTTGAAGGAGGACCTGCGTGGAAGAGGACATGGCCTGTTGTTTTGCCATTTTATTTGTTGTCTTTAACATCAACCAGCGTTGCCATTAACAGTGTGGAGCTGTTTTGGCGTTCAGAAAAATTGAAGCATGGTGTTTTGGAGCAACAATCAAAGTTAGCATCACCATGTGGAGAAAAAGACAAACAAAAGAAAAGCGACCAGCATAAGAGTTATTTGGAGTTTTTTTCTCCTTGTTGGCGAGAGGTCAAATCCAGCATGTGTGCAAATTGCAGCACCTCTTGGATGTGGCAGTTTGATATTTTATTTTTGTTTCCTTCTGGAGTCGTGGAGCATAAAGTAAAGCAAAGCAAATCCAAAGATTTATTGTCCTGCAATTACGCAGTGATCAGAAGGAGAACCATTGGTGATGAATGTTGAAGCATAGACCTACGTGAAGGTGAATACACCAAAACTTCTTTGAACATCATAATAATAATAATAATAATAATAATAAATTTATTTGACATTATGTCTGCCCTCAAGATATTTCTCTCTGATGTCCAACTCTTGAAAGGGTCAAATTATTTTGTATGGAAGACAAAAATGAAAACCATTCTCCTCTTTGAAGATCTCTAGGAGATCGTAATTGGTGCACTCGCTCGTCCCACTAACCTACATGAGCAGACAAAATATGACAAGGCCGATGAAAAAGCCTTGATGTTGATCACTCTGATTATATCCGATGAAGTACAACCACACATATGGAATGCAACAACATAAAAGGTGGCCTGGGATACTCTCTTCACCATCTACGAAGCAAAGAATTTGACAAAAATTATGCATCTCCAATCAAAGCTTCATACCATGAGTATGCAAGAAGCGAGAAAGTGGAAGAATTCTTGCGTCGAGTGGTGGAATTACAAGTAGAGCTTAGCGCACTCAAAGAAGTGATCAAAGATAATTTTCTTATCCCTCTCACACTCCAAGTTCTTCCTTCCCAGTTCTGGACATTCATCGCCACATTGACCATCACACAAAAGGAGGTGAGCTTTGCCGAATTGGTGAATTTTCTGCAATAGGAAGAAGCCATTCAGACAGTGCAAGAAGAGTTTGAGGACAAAGCGTTGATCTCGAGGTAGAAGAAGAGTCAAAAGCCTCGTAAAGAACAACAAAAGAAGCAAACACAAAAACAACCACAAAAGCCACAATAGAAGCAGAAGTCTCAAAAGGTGAATTGATGGTGTCACATCTACACCACGAATACGCACGATACTGCAAATTGTTGGTATAATGGTCTCACACAACACAATTTTGGAGAAGAGAGCACGTCTGGCCGAGGTGATTCACAGAAATCCAAGTGGTGTCCTCGCGAAAAGAAGCAAAAAGGACAAGTCACAACCCATCCAGATGATGACTCGGATGAAGATGTTCCAGACTTAGCACATTGCGGTGCACACGAAGATGATTTGGTTCTAGTCTCCTAAACATCACAACCATCACAGAATGTTAAGTTGATAGATTATGGTGCCAGCAAGCACATGACGGGCGATAGAAAGTTGTTTGATTCATTAACTGATCAACCCACTAATGATTGGGTTTGAATTACAGACAACAAAAATTATGTAACAAAAGGAATAAGCAATGTGACCATTCCTCTCGGGACGAGAAGATGTACTCTCATGAAGGTCCTCTATGTCCCTAGCTTGACCACAAATCTCATGTCTGTCTCTCAGCTATTGAATCACAAGCTCAAGGTGGAGTTCCTTGTTCAAAATGGCATCAAATCATGTCTGATATCTAAAGAAGGTACAATACTTGCTAGATATTTTTTGAAGGATCGTTTATTTGCATTAGATGTAGTTTCATCCTCTCTGATTCGCTTATCTTCCTCCACGGTGGAATCCATTGCACTTTGGCATTATCGGTATGGACATCTTTTTGTCGGCTCCCTCTATTAGCTCAATTCAAAGTAGATGGTACGAGGACTTCCTCCTCTCTCTCATTCATTACTTCTTTGTCTGGATGTCTGGTGGGCAAACAACATCGGGATCCGTTCGAGTCAAGTACATTCCATGCCAAGAATCGTCTCGAGGTCATGCATACCAATCTGTGTGGACCCTTGCCTGCCTCATTTAAGGGGTTTCAGTACTTCCAGTTGTTCACTAATGATTATTCTGCAAGACTTGGGTGTTCTTTCTCCGAAAGAAGAGTGAAGATTTTGCACATTTCCAGATCTTCTATAAGAGATTTGTTCAATAAGCAGGGCAGCCCCTTCTTGTCCTCCATTCAAATCGAGGGGAATTAACGTCGAATAAATTCTTTGCATTCTTGAAGGAGCATGGCATCACACAACACCTAACTACCCCCTATACTCAGTAGAATGGAATTGCAGAACATCACAATCGGATTGTTATGGAGATGACTCGTTCCATACTTTCCACTCGTGAGGTTGGAGAACAAATTTTGGGTAGAAGCAGTCCAGGACTATTATATATCTTCTTAACCAAGAGCCTACAAAGATATTGAAGGACAAAACATCAAAAGAGGTATGGAGTAATCGTAAACCTTCTATTTCTAATTTGAGAGTATTTGGATGCACTGCATATATGCATGTTTCAAATAAAAAGAGGAAGAATTTTGGTGCAAAACCACACCAGTACATATTTTTGGGGTACAATACTCCATGAAAAGCATATCGTCTCATGGATCCTGAGAAAAAGAAGATATATGAGAGCAGAGATGTTGTTTGTGACGAGTCATCATTTGACTCATTTCCATAGAAGGAAGATTCAACACCGACCTCCTCTCATAGATTGTTCACACATCCAGATGATGAGCATGAGGATTCTTCAAAGAAGAAAGATGAGCTGCAAGGAAAATTATTCGTTGATCTTGGGAATTTGGAAAACAATTCTTCACATTAGCGGCAAAGCGTTAACATTTGAAATGGGTCAAAAGCAAAATGAGAGACTCCCACCTGAACTCTCTTCCAGAAACTTCATCAAGAGTTCAAACAAGAAGACAAGTGAGAAATGAGGTAAATCTCACACTCATGAATGCAATGGTTGATAAAGACCGAACTTGATTCGGTTAAGTGAGGCACTCGGTTAGCCAGTGGAAGAAAGCCATGGATGCAAAATATGACTCCTTGATACAAAATCAAACATGGGAACTTGTTGATCTACCTACGGAGTAAGAAATCCATTGGTTGCAAGTGATCCATAAACAAGGGTAAAATTTTGAACATACCCACGGACCCCTATAGGCATTGCAATATTTTACTCCATAGATACTATCAACTTCAAATAAAAAAAGTAATGTAAAGTGAAACACATACACGGTCAGAAGATTGATAACGAAGTTCGGCATTGCCTACTTATCTAGGTTCATATGGTGATCCATCACACTTCTAAATGCAAACTAGTACAATGAAGCAATGAATCAATATGCGGATACCAATGAACATGTCTATCTGATACCCAAATGATAGTTGTATAGGGATTCCACCCTTGTGATAGTTATAGGGATTCCGCCCACTTGATCACATACCCAGCCGATTGCATATGAATCTGAACCAGATAAATAAGAGTGACCACGATCCAATAGAAAACTAGAAATATGAAGACACGTTGCTCTGTCTGCCGAGAAGTAGAAGCTCAGTTGATGATGGCCGTTGCAAAAGTATATGACTTCAATGATCTTCCAGGGGATGACAGCATGCTTGATGACGACTCCAAATTGACGTCCAACGTTGATGTGACTTCCATAAATTAAAACGGTATCCATACACCTCCAAAATGGGAAGATAAATATATCACTAGGAGCATAGGGAAATTTGGAGCATTTTCCTTTTTTACAACTAAGGCCAATTTTGAGCCTAACTCCCTCTATTAAGTAATATATGAAGTCTACCTTTCTATACATAGAGCAAACTTACTCGTGTAGACTTGTTTACAAATGACCCCTCCGAGCCTTGTAAACCACACTCGGTGCCATAATAGCATGGCTACTTTTGGTGGCCGTTACATTTGGATTTAGGGCCCAATATACTTTACATAAACAACACAAGGCTATAATACAAATATTCCCTCCATTTGAATCCACGTATCGATGGGTAATTATTTGCATGGTAAAAATAGCATTTGGCTATTTTAATAGTCACCACGACCGTTACAAACCTAAATAAGGTTTTATAAATATAAAATGGTTCACATGGATTTAATAAGCTACCACTTATACGTGGCTTACACCATTTGAATATGCCACCGAAAATATTTAAATAGCATGGCTATTGGCCGCTCCACATTTCCACGTACCTACATTGCCGTGGGTCTCCTACATTGCCGCGTGGACCTTCTAGAATATGTCGCCCAACTCTACCACGTAGTCTCCATTTGAATGTGGGCGGTGGTTTGTTTATAGTCCCACCTATGGCGATCAAAATAAATAGTAAAGCCTTTTTATAAAGGCTTGACCGCCATAAGCCATACGTGGCACGAGCCACACAATAAACTTCTGTCCCTTGTTTTAACTCCAAAAAAATTAATATGGACGGTGGCACTTTAAGTGTCTGGCCGAGAAGGATAATGTGAGTTTGCCGGGAACAGCCGAGTTGGCTCCACTAATTAACGAGCTTGCCCAAACACAGATAGTAGCTCAATCCTCCAATAATAAACTCGCCAACCATATAAAATAGACTCGTTCAACTTTATTGAGCTCGCTAAGACAAATAATTAACTCGCCATGGATAATCGGTTCCTCCAGCCAGTAATAAACTCGTCCATTGTCGATAATCAATTCGCTAAGTGGGATAGCGAGCTCACCAAGTTGAATAGGTAACTCACCCAACCGAGTTGGCTCGATATAACTACATGATCATTATGGTGGCAGGCCACGTGGTGGCCTAAGGCCCCACCACATGGCGGAATATCAAACACGGCGCAAAAGCACCGTCTAGATCACGAGTGTTGAAGACCGGCATCACAAAACCACATTTTTGCTCCTTTGCGCTCTCGCTCTACTTCTGCCATGTCACTACCACATTGGTCAATTGACCCTGTTGGGCCTATAGTTGACTAAACTTTGACCGGCCATAATTTGAGCATACAGAGTCCATTTTCCACCTTCCAGGTACCGACGGAAAGCTCACAGAATGCTCTACCACTATGTCATGGTTTATGGAGATTTAGGGAACTCTCACTGTCCCAAGATGTCCTATAGATCAGCAAGTGGATTTTCAAAAAAATATAGGGAACATGGATCTATCGACAAGTACAAAGCACATCTAGTTGCAAAGGGTTATGCACAACATGAAGGAATTGACTATGATGAGACCTTTGCACCCACTGCGAAGATCAAAACCATCAAAGTTATATGTGCACTTGCAACACAAAATGGATGGAAACTTCAACAGATGGACATAAAAAGATTTGTCTTGAATGGTGATCTTAGAGAAGAAGTATACATGACCCAACTAGAAGAATTTGTCAATGAGCAAGCATCCTCAGAAGGTATGTCGTCTAATTAAGTCTCTTTATGGACTTAAACGTGCACCTAGGGCATGGTGCATAAAAATAGATGATCACCTATTGCAACATGGATTCACTCACATGAAATATGCTAAGACACTCTTGGAAAAGTATGACATGTCATATTGTAAACATGTTTCCACTCCATGGAAAAAGGTTTGCAACTTTCTAGATTCCAGGATTCACCTCAAGTAGATGGTACTCTCTACAGACAACTTGTTGGGAGTCTCATTTACTTGACATATACCAAACCAAACATTTGCTTTGTTGTGAGCTATCTCTCTAGATTCATGCAAGAGCCGAAGAAATGTCATTGGGTAGCAATGAAGAATGTGTTGAGATATGTTTAACGATACATTGACTATGGTCTAGAGTATCAAAAGAACTCTCAGTTCTTCTTGTAAGGATATACAAACTCGGACTATGTTGGATCCGTTGATGACAGAAATCAACTTCAAGTTATATTTTCATCTCGGGTCTAGACCTATCTCATGGATTAGTAAGAAGCAAATTGTTGTTGTTCTCTCATCCACTGAGGCGAATATCGTGCCACACAAGGAGTTGTGTGCGAAACGATTTGGTTACGTCGCATTTTGGTAGATATGGGCATTCCTGAAGAAAAGTCTCCCATCATTCACTTTATTATAATTAGGGTGTGTTGAAACTTGTGAAAAATCTAGTTTTCCATGAGAGAACAAAGCACATTGAGGTTGAATGTCACTACATTCGAGAACAAGTCTTGAACCATCATATCTAGCTCCAGTATTGCCCCACAAATTCTCAAATTGCAGATATAATCACCAAGTCTCTTGGCAAGGTGAAATTTGAACTATTTCGGGGTACATTTGTAAAAACAATGTATTAAGGGGGAGTGTTAGAAAACTAATTAATACATTGTTTATTTGCAACCGACTTAGTCGATTACCATCCTAATTGGTCAACGGTTGGGTCAAACCGTTTTTTGTGAATATATATATTCGTATTTGTTGCTTTGAATAAAGACATCAAACTCTATTTTTCTCTCTCTATATCCAACAAAAACTATAACAAATAACTAGTCCCTTACCTAAATATGTAACCATATGCAATTAAAGAATTATGCAATTTGTTTCAAAAACATATTGAGTCAATAATTGTCCATTTTCTAGGTCTTTCTAATTTTCCATCCAAACTAAGATTCTAAGTTGTCCTCAAATTTTGTTTGTTTTTACACCAGTAAACAAAATTACAATGTGGAAGGGGGTATAGATGAGTTGTTAGTCCAACTCATAATGAAAACATTCAAAGCTCTCTACCGGAATTCAAATCCACTTATAAATATACAAAAAAAAATGGAAGTCTGCCTTTGATAGGCACATTGAAGCACCCGCCCCCACCAATCAATAAAAGTACGAATTCACAAATACATGTTACATAGTAAAAAGAAAGAAAAACATACAATGAATCTTTTCAAGGAAGGTTAAAATCATCACCAAACATCTTTGAAAATCTTTTCAAAATCAAATCAATGACATACCTAATCAAGTGAAAATCAAATCGATACCTAAGCAAGTAAAAATCATCACCGAACATCTTTGAATTTTCTTGAATGTTAAGAACAGTCGCCCTTCCAGACAAATCAATTAAGGCAGTTGCGTGTATCTCTTAACATGTTTGAATATAGACCGCCATTCCTTTCAAACCAATTAATGCATTTAGAAAAAAATCACTCTCACAACTCTTCCACAAATTATGATTCGACAAACACCTGTGAATTATCCAAAGCTTTCAAAACTTTTGAAAATGAGGGAGACTTCTGAATACTCCTGGCAATTTCCAGACTTTCATGACGACTTTTGGCTGCAGCGGAAAATTCAACTCACTGTTTGCAGGTCTTATAAAGAGCCATGAATTTAGCTTTCAAAACTTTTTGAGGGAGACTTCTGAATAATCCTGGCAATTTCCAGACTTTCATGACGACTTTACTGCAGCGGAAAATTCCTTGAATTCAACTCACTGTTTGCAGGTCTTATAAAGAGCCATGAATTTACTCGTAATATTGATTTTATCTCGTGGGGTTTATTCTTAGTAGTAATATTGAGAGATTCCTGAACATGGCCAAGCACATGTTTTCTGTGGCGTTGTTGTTGTTCGCCATGGTTGCCACCTGCTGCTGCTCCAGATGTCATCGGGAGGAAAGAATTGCTCTCGCTCATTTCAAACAAGGTCTCAATGATTCATATGACCAGCTGGAATCATGGAATGAGGGCTTAGAATGTTGCTCCTGGATGGGAATCACCTGCGATCTCCACACTGGCCATGTGGTTCGTATGGATTTTAGAAGCCACTTGGTGTATTGGATATATGTGAGGAATTCAAGCAGCCAAATTTTCCATGGTTTATTACAACTGCAGCATTTGGAGTACCTCGACCTCTATGGGATTGACTTCCACCCTCTTGCCATCCCTTCAGAGCTTGCCATGCTCAACAGATTGACGCATTTGAGCTTGTCATATTGTGGGTTTATAGGCCGAATTCCACGTTTCATTGGCAACATGTCTAGCTTGAAATTTCTGGATGTCTCATACAACAATGGTTTGGAGTTGGGTGAATGGATTGGAAATTTGCGAGGTTTGGAGTACCTTGCAGTGGGCCATGTGAATCTAACGGGAGGTTCTCGTGTGGTAAGGAATATTGCTGCATCCCTCACCAATCTTAAAACACTTGACATGACTGAGTGTGGTCTTACAACCCTCTCTTCTCTTGTAAACCTCACCTCCCTCTCCCATCTCAACCTTGATTACAATGACTTCACTCACCAGCCATTTCCCAACTGGATTTCAAATCAAATCTTTAGCTTTCCTCTCGCTTTATGCGTGTGGTCTCGAAGGTGTTCTTCCTCCTTCAATTGGAAATCTTTCACGACTTGAAGAGTTGTATCTTTCAGAGAACTCGTTGAGAGGTAGCTTTCCATCGATTTCCTCAGGTGGACTATCAAAGTTGTCAATCCTTTACCTCGACTCAAACCAATTAAACGGAAGCTTGCCATCTACTTTTGGGAACCTCTCATCCTTGGTTCGGCTTGATCTCAGCAATAACTCTTTGAGTGGCATAATCCCACCTTCCTTACAAAAGCTCTCCTCACTCCAATTGCTTTACTTAGATGACAACAAATTCCATGGCACTTTCTTACTCTCTCTATTAGCAAATCTCACAAAGATTACTGACTTGACACTTTCTGGTAACAATTTCTTGACTGTAAAAGTCAATGGCTTTTGGATCCCTAAATTTCAGCTTGAAAGTTTAGGTTTGAGATCTTGTAATATGGAAGGTGATTTCCCCCTTTTCATTTCAACTCAATATGCCATAGAGTATCTAGACTTGTCCAACAACAATCTTAGTGGAGATATTCCAAATTGGCTATGGGACCTTACGTCCTTAAACTATCTCAATCTCTCTTTCAATCAGTTTCGAGGAAGCTCATTGTCTTCTAAGTTCAGCGAGTTTAATGCTCAATATGTTGACTTACATGCAAACAAGTTGCAAGGGAATGTTTATGTGCCTCATCCTAATGTGGAGTTCTTGGACTTGTCTGAGAATCTATTTGATGGATTCATTCCAACAAAAATTGGAAATTATGGACAAGGTCTCAGATTTTTGTCATTGGCTAAAAATAATCTTACTGGAGCAATTCCACGTCAAATTTGTGAAGGGAATCTTTTGGAGGTTCTTGACTTGTCAAATAACAAGCTTTCTGGTAATATTTTTACAACTTTTGGGAACTGCTCATCAACATTAAAGGTGTTGAATCTGGAAAACAATATTGTTGAAGGTGAGATTAGGAGCATGCCTTGTCTTCAAACACTTAAATTAGGAGGTAATAGGTTAGAAGGACAAATTCCATCCTCTCTTCAAAATTGTAGCTCTTTAGAGATTCTAGATTTGGGATATAATAACATGCAAGGAGAAATCCCAAATTGGATACAAAAGTTGACTAGTCTCCAAATTTTAGTTTTGAGATCCAATAAATTTGAAGGTGGGATACCATTACAACTAACAAAATTACAAAATCTTCAAGTTTTGATTTTTTCAAATAATAGTTTCTCAGGAGTTATTCCAAGCAATTTTGGAAACTTCAAAGCAATGGAAAACAAATCACGAGTGTTGAAGTCCTACAATATAATTCAAATTTAGATTCATCGAGTGTCTTATTTAGAGAAAATGGTAATCCATAGCAAAGGGCAAGATTTAGAGTTTGTGAGATATTTAGCATTGGTTAGATGTCTCGACCTCTCAAACAATAATTTATCATACGATATCCCTCAAGAAATCGGACTCCTCACTGGTTTGGTGGTTCTCAATTTGTCAAGAAATCAACTTAGCGGAAAAATCCCAAATTCTTTTGAGAAGCTTGTGCAATTGGAGTCACTTGATCTTTCAAGGAACAATCTCATTGGAGCTATTCCCATAGAACTACAACTCCTCACATTCTTGAGCTACTTGGATGTATCTCATAATAATCTTTCAGGAAGAATACCACAAGGAGGTCAACTATCAACATTTAATGCAAGTTCATTCTCAAACAATGGATATCTTTGTGGACTTCAAATCAACATTAGTTGTTCTTCTTCCATTTCTCCAAAGAGGACTGGTGACGATGATAACAATAATGAAGAGGAGGAGGAGGAAGACATATGGTGGGAGGTGGCACTTGGATTGAGCTTTGGATTTGGGTTTGCAGTTGTTATAGGAGTGTTATGTTTGAGCAAAAAATGGAGATCTAAATGCTTCAAGATCATGGATGACATTATTGTCATTATGGATAACACAGTGAGAGAAAACATTTTCTAATTAAATGGCATCCTTGTTTCTTTTCTTTTCCCCAAAAACATTCCCTCCCCTTCTCTATAATGATGGTTTATGCTAATGTATTTGAATTTTCTGAGTATATATATCTTGTTCTTATTTGCTTCTACGTATAATAGAAAACAAATATAAAATTTATGTATTTATTTTGAATTTCTCAATTATTTTAATAAATTTTTGTAAACATATCATTTTTTCATCATTTATGATGTTACATAAACTTTAATGTTTAAATGTAAAAGGAAACTTAACATTTCAACACTTTTTAATTAAGATTCAAGGCATTAACTTTTGAGTTGATTTCCATATACACCTATTATAGAACAATAATTTATTTTGCAAACACATCTAATCTACATGTTTTTGTTTCCACCAAATCTAATACATGCAATTTGATTTATGGCATACTACCAGTACCAAGTGCTATTTCCTTTATATTTTATCCCATTAAAAAATAATATGTTGCTATTTATTTTTATCCCAATATTATGGTTCAAATCAATTAAGAAAGGTGACATCATCAATTGAAAATCATAACTGTGCAACTTCTTTGAATTTTCTTCGATTGAAATAGTCAGTCCACAACTTCCACATTGTCAAGATAAAATTATTTCTTGAAAACTTTCAACCTTCCCATATTTTTCCATGATTTCAAGGCTTTTGAAAATGTCACTTTATGAATTCTCTGTATTTTTCTGGATTTCAAGTCTTTTTTCTGCAGTCAACAATTCCATGATTCCATATCCAAATATCATCTTGACAACCCTTTTTTCTGTATGCCCCATCCATTATATCTCAAGGGATAATTTTGTATTTAAACGTTGAGATCGACTTTTATATTATCAGTCCAGGACATTCTCTATACATTGGCTGACGGATATGTTACGAGAGTAACAAAAAAATACAAGTGACTGAACCATTTATATAGCTACTTAAGAACCTACGAATAAGTAGTCAATCGTCATCGCAAATAATTAATAAAATATATTCTAACTGGGCAAGTTGCTATTACATTTCACACTCTTTTACACACTTAAACTATTAGTAATATATCTATGGCGTTCCCCCTTACTATGGTTATAGGGAATAGAGTATTGGAAACAAACATGTACGTTGAAACATATGCATTTATTTATAAATAGGATAGACTAAACTATGTTACTAGTGATGTCCTACATGAAAAACTTTGTTTATGCTTCCACTTACAACAAGTGCTATGCTTCTCACTATCACATACATAACTAAGACACTCTCACTTGTTCCTATTTCCACCTTTAGTGACTGGTGGGATTCTCTTAACACATATATGAATACATTCCTCTGTTCACCTTCTCGCTTTCAATAAATGTCGAGATCCTCAATGACAATACTCTATTTATGAATTAGTTATCTACATATTTATTTAAATTAGTATTGGGCTTATCGTTGTCACATAAACATAATAAATAAATAAACATAGAGGACTAGGCCCTCAATGTCTTTAATGAGTGCTGAGATCCTCATTACAGTTATCTTTTGCATATGCCATTCTACATCAGTGCCAATTGATCATGAACATTATAAGACCATCACAACAGCCATTCAGAAATTGATCCTCACTTTAGTTAGTTCAGCACAATTTTTGCCACTATTGTAATTTGCAGTCCTTACGTTAGCACCAAAATTTTGGATGATGATGGACCTCCTTCCCTGCTTCCTTCAATTTTTATAACATGTACCCCACCTTTCATAAAAAATCACCCCAATACTGAAACATTTGTATAGACATCTGGTTCACTAAAAATGCATTTGCTAAATACGCTTAGAAAATGATTACAATCACATAGCCAATTTATAGAATAAGACTATATAAAACAATAGGTGGATCAAGTCTTAATAAAGAAAACGTCTTCACTACAACTACTGGTTCACACCTATATTTCCAAAAATACATCCCACCTACTTAATCCATGGGAATACCCTCAAATTATTGACAAAATAGAAACTTAAAGCATGATATAGTATGTCTCTACTGCATATGCAGCTAAATTGTACAAGAAACTATAATTCCGTGTTGCTGTATATTTACATGTTACTAGTTGGGTCAATTATTAAAAAACAGTTCCAGCAATCATTGACCCTGTTGTGTGAGTTGTGTGCAGACCATCTTTGAGCTACAAGTTGTAATATATGTGTGTGTTCTAATATACATCAGCATAAGCCATTTGTTAGTTTCACTTTTATATCTTATATTCACTTGAAGCCAATTCTTGCTAGTCGTGCAACACATTGGTTAGTTATATGCCCTGGTTGTTTGTGTTTTGCGCTCTAATTGTCTCTATGTTTCAATTTCAGTGCATTTAACACAAGCGATGATGCATGCTGTATGTATAATTCTGATGGCCTGGGGTGGTGGGCCTACACACCAGGGTTTTTTTAGCAATTTAGAGTATTGTGAATCTGGATCAAATGAGCACACTCTTGCCAGTATATACTAGGTTGCCAAGAAACAGGTATGGATTTGAAACATGGAAACACCAATTTTCAAAAACCCTTGGGTAAGAAAACAGCACGGCAACATCCATACGATATATTATTAAAAATATATAAATATATATAAAAATGCATAATACTCACCTTTTGTCCATAAAGGTAAAACACAAAATACTTTGTATTTATGAAAGTTCAAAACAGTCAACATGCTTAAATTTTCATGTGTACATGATTATAATCTAGCTTTTTCTCAAATACCACTGAAACAAAAATATCTAGTGTTTTTGTTTTTATTTTTGGAGTTTAAAAAACAGCACTGCTGAAAAGGTACAGAAAGGTTTTGGGTACAGCTCAAGCAGTGCTGAAACAGTACAAAAACGTCCTGGGTACAGCTCAAGCACTGCTGAAACAGTACAGAAACATCCTAGGTACAGCACAGGTACATCAGAGCCGTATCTGGAACTATTTTGGAGTTTAGGAAACATTTCAGGTGAGTACCAGTAGTCAGTACGCTGGCACACTGACCTGTTTAGCATTTCGGGGTATCCAAAGTGTGTGTGTGTGTGTGTGTGTGTGTGTGTGTGTGTGTGTACATCTCCTCCCGGAGGGCCTACCGGACAAGGAGTTGGGGGCAGTTGTTAGGGATGGGCCTGCCCCAAGCCATCCCTCCAGCAAAGGAGATGCCATCCGCCCCTCTTAGAGCAGGGGGCCTGTGACCCTAGTAGGTGACTGTCGTTAATACCAGCCCAGCCCCCATTATATATATATATATATATATCAGTTTGGAAGTCACTCAAGATGCCCTGCACGTGATGAATGGGACAGATCGCCTGATATTTGGTCACACTGTCCACATGCAACATTGGTGTATGCTTCCACATTGCATGCATGTCTACCAAGCAACTTCAACTACAACATCAGACAAAAATCTTCTTTTCATTATTCTTTTATTGATGCTCATAACTAATCATTCCTCACCCAATAACCCCTCTGCTTTTTCACAGGCATCCACAGTGTTGGTATGCACAGTTTAAATCTGTTTGTTTTCAGACCTGTGACATCCACTCGCAGACCATAAAACAGCAGTTCTCCTTTTCTGGCATCACGCCTGCATCTGCAAAATGCTTATTTTCTACTGCAATTTTTGTCTTTTAAACCTGCCTGCAGGTACTGCACCACTCTGTCACTTGTTTTCTATGGAAAAGTAAAACTGCAAGCCGAAATAATATTAAAACTAAACTAGATGGCATTCATCAAAAATCATGTTTGATAATTCAGTCACCCTCCTTGGGTGACTATTCAATGTTTGTTTCTTGTGCACTTAACATAATACCCTACAAACTCAGTTTTCTTCCCAAATGGTTGTAAGACCAGTACAGTTGTTAAATCTAGTCTCGTTCAAAACATGCAGCCTTGCTGCATACTGAGTCCCAAATGCTTTGAACTATCATTTGTCATAGATGAGTCCAAAGTGCCCTCAACTATCATTTTTTTCTTTTTTGACTAACATGACTTTTCAAAAAACTCTTGTGGAGCATTTTTGACTCACATATTAGGTTGATGAGAAAAGACGTCATATCTAATGTCCCCTTTTCAGAATTAATTACCCCTAGATACCCAAAGCCCCATACTGCATGGGTTCACTGCCCCCGCTCTTGTACCCCCTGTATACTCACCACTTTCATAAATTTGAAGAAAAGCAGGGGTGGACCAAGAGCTGATCCTAGACCACAAACTAATCAAAGAGACATGCAGCAAACTTTAGGGAAGTTGTCACTTCCTACTTTTAATGGCTTTGGTAAGAGTACAGCTCGTGCATGGATACAAAAGTTGGATACCTTCTTATCACTCAAGCCAATGATGGAGGAGGAAGCCATCAAATTTGCAACCCTTCATCTGGAAGGTATAACACATGAGTGGTGGTACCATGGGCTAATCACACAAGGACACAATCACATCCACTCATATGGTGAGTTCAGTGACAGGTTGATAGAGAGATTTGACAAAGTTGATCCAAAAATTCATTTCCAGGAATTAGCTCAACTCAAACAACTACATTCAGTAAGTGACTATGTAGCTGAATTTCAGAAGCTTTCTGTGATGGTACCTGATGTGACAGAGGAGGAATTGGTTGTTTTGTTCATGGAAGGTTTAACTGAATCTCTTAGGGGTTTAGTGAAAGCTTTCAGCCCTACCTCTCTACAAGGAGCCATCAAAAAGGCTTTGGATTTGGAGACTTCAGCTCCAAAAGGGAGATATCAGCCTATAGGACAGCCTACAACACAGCCAAAACCAGCACCTTATGGGCAACAGAAAAAAAGCCATTTCAGCCAGTGGTTTCCAACAAAAGGAGCTGCCTAAAACCAGCAAGGAGATAGAGACAAGAAATGAACTCAAAAGGAAGAAATTATGTTTCACTTGCAGAGATCCTTGGGGACCGGGTCATAGATGTCTTCCCAAAGGATAGGTGCACTATATAGAGGTGATATCAGATGATGAAGGGGAAGAAGAGGAACTGGAAGTGGACAAAGAAGAGAAAGAACCAATGGCTGAGAATAAAGGAGAAGAAAAGACTCTAGATGGTACTTTTGCTACACTTTCAGGTGCTCCCAGGTATCATCCTTTCAAAGTTCGTGGAGTACTACATGGGCATAAGGTAACTATTTTGATTGATAGTGGGGCAACTCACAACTTTATTGATGAGGGTTTGGTAGCCCAAAGAGGTTTGAAAATAAAGGATTTCCAAGGTTTTAATGTTATTGTAGTAGATGGCTTTACTATTCCATGCACCAAGAGGGTGAAGGGATTGGAAATTACTCTTGGTAAGCACAAGGTTTGTGATGATTTCTACGTGGTGGACATAGGAGAAACCAATGTGGTTTTGGGAGTGCAATGGTTGCATTCACTTGGAGAATTCACACAGAATTACCAAACTATGGAGCTAAAATTCAAAACCGAGGAGAAGAGGTTGTACTTCATGGTATGGCCAATGGAGCACCTAAGGCTATCACAACAAATCGGATGGAGAGAGCTTTCCATAAGGGGCAAGTAGCATGGGCAGTCCATTGCTTGGTAAGTATTTCCACTTTTAGTATTGATGATAGATCTTATCATGTGGATATACAATCTATTTTGGATAGACATGGTACAATACTCAGTGATTTACCATCGAGGATTGCCATCGGATAGAAGATTCCAACACATCATAGAGCTAGAAATAGGTTCTAAACCTGTCATGATTACTCCTTACCGCCATCCTAGAGTTTACAAAGAGGAGATTGAGAAAACAATCAAAAAGATTTTTGAAGATGGGGCATATCCAACCTAGTTCTAGCCCTTTTGCTTCTTCCATTGTTTTGGTGAAGAAGGATGGGACAATGAGGATGTGCATTGATTACCATGCTTTGAATAAGAAAACTATCAAAAACAGGTACCCAATACCCAAGATAGACGAATTGATAGATGAATTGCATGGAGCGGTATATTTTTCCAAAATTGATTTGAGATCCGGCTATCACCAAATCAAGGTAAGAGATGAGGATGTGCACAAAACAATTTTTCGTTGTCATTTTGGGCATTTTGAATTCTTGGTAATGTCTTTTGGTTTAATCAATGCTCCAACTACTTTCCAGTCATGCATGAACCATGTTTTTAGTGAGCACTTGAGAAAATTTGTTCTAGTATTCTTTGATGACATTTTGGTGTATAGTAAAACTTGGGAAGAGCACCTAAAACACTTGGATACAGTGCTGGAAATTTTGGAACAGCAAACTCTTTTTGCAAAAGAATCCAAGCATGAGTTTGGGATGACTGAAATTTTGCACATGGGACATGTCATTAGTGCCCAAGGAGTATAGGTTGATCAACAAAAGATCCAAGCGATATTGGATTGGTCTACACCCACCACTTTGACACAATTGAGGGGATTCTTTGGATTTTGCAGTTACTACAAGTGGTTATTGAGAGGGTTTTTACAACTTACTGTCCCATTGGCTGATCTGACAAAGAAAGGAGCTTTCAGCTGGTCCGAAACAGCCCAAACAACCTTTGAAAAACTCAAAGAGGTAATGAGTTCTTGCCCAATATTGGTTGTTCCTGATTTTTCTATTCCTTTTGTGTTAGAGTGTGATGCTTCAAGGGAAGGACTAGGGGCTGTTTTAATGCAAAAGGGACATCCCATAGCCTTTGAGAGTCGGAAACTTAGTGAAGTAGAGCGTGGGTTCTCTATTTATGACAAAGAGATGTTGGTCATCATGCATGCATTGGCAAAATTCCGGCAATATTTGGTTTGTGGCAGGTTTGTGGTCAAAATTGATCACAATAGTTTGAAGTTATTTCTTGGCTAGAAGGACTTGAATGACAGGCAACAAAAGTGGGTAAGTAAGCTCCAAGCTTATAATTTTGACATAGAGTATGTAAAAGGGAAGAATAACGTTGTAGCAAATGCTTTATCTAGAAAACTTTTTCTATGCTCTATATCTGAAATCTCTATTGATTGGAAAGTTTTAATAATTGCAGAGTATGTAAAGAATAGTATCTTTGGAGAGATCCTTTTGAGCAAAATACAAGATAATAGGTATATGGTGGTTGATGATCTTATCCTCTACAAGAATAGAATCTATTTAGTACTTGAATCCAAGGTAAAAAACAAAATCTTAAGGGTTGTCCATGATACACCTTTGGCTGGTCACCCAGGGTATTTCAAGACCTACAAGCAAATCAGAGACAGATTCTTTTGGAAAGGACTCAAGGAAGAGGTCCTTCAATACATTAGAGAGTGTATTGTGTGCCAACAAAACAAGGCAAAGCATGTTTTTCCAGCAGGTTTGTTGCAACCCTTACCTATTCCAAACCAAAAATGGGAAAGTATATCAATGGATTTCATCACAAGTCTTCCCAATGTTCAGGGTAAGAATTGTATTTTTGCAGTGGTTGATAGACTCACTAAATATGCTCACTTCTTTGCTATTCCTAGTGAGTTTAAGGCTCCACAGGTTGCTGATTTATTTTTCAGAGAGGTTTTTAGGCTACATGGATTGCCTAAAAATATTGTGAGTGACAGGGATAATAGGTTCCTTTGTTTTGGCAGGAGCTCTTTTGCGTGACAAGGATGGAATTAACTCCAAGTACCAACTATCATCCACAGACAGATGGACAACCAAAGATTGTGAATAAGTGGATTGAGGGATATTTGAGGAATTATGTGGCAAGGCAACAATCAGCTTGGGTCAAATGGCTTTATATGGGAGAGCATTGCTACAATACCACTCATCACATGTCCATTGGTATGACACCTTTGAGCCTTGTATGGTTATGATGCTCTTTGTGGATTTGGTATTTGCAGATAGTAGAGTGTCGCAGACAAGAGACAATTACCTGCACCCAAGATATTTTGGGAATACTCAAAGAAAATATCCAACATGCACAAACCAACAAAATTTTTGCAAACCAACACCACATTGAGAGGACTTTTGAGGTTGGTGACATGGTTTTCTTGAGGTTGCAGCCCTATAGACAATCTTCTCTGAAGAAGAGTGGAGCTAAAAGCTCAAACCTCGTTTCTATGGACCATACAAGATTAAGCAAAGGATAAGAGAGGTTGCTTATGAGTTGGATTTGCCATAGAAGAGTAAGATACATAATGTTTTCCATGTCTCATGCCTGAAAAGGCTTTGGGATAGCATATTGCTCCTTCCATTGAGTTGCCTCCTTTGGATGATGAAGATAAACTTGTCTTGGTTCCTGAAGTAATTTTGGATTTTAGAGAAAATAAATTAAGGAACAAAATTATCACAGAGTATGTGGTACATTGGAAGGATTTACCTGTAGAGGATGCTACTTAGGAGGTGGTTGAAATTCTTAAGTATCCTAGCTTGCAATTGCTTGAGGGCAAGCAATTCAGGAAGGGCAGATTGTAATGTCTCCTTTTCATAATTAATTAACTCTGGATACCCAAAACCTATTCTTATTAGTTTTCGTAGGCTAAGGGGAAATTAAAGAGGGAATAATTAATTTAAGTGGTCCAAGAGTATTTTTATATTTTAATTGGAAAAAGGACACTTAAATTATATTTTTATCAAATGGAAAAATAGAATAAAATAATAATAGAATGATGAACTTCTATTATTGGGCGCCAAAGATAGAATGGGTTGCATGAGCATCAAGATCCTATTTTTAGGATGGAGAGAGGATAAAGCAATTTTATATTGTTTATTCCTATTTTTAGGATGGGGCACCAACATGGGAGAGAGAATAAAGTAATTTTTTATTGTTTGTTGAGCATGCATGTAATTCCAAAAGGGGCGCCAACTTTGGAGAAGGCCTTGGAAGTTATAAAGGCAGATTTGGGGTTTATTATTACATTCATCTTGGAAATTTATCAACTACTTCATTGTCTGCAAGTAGCTTTTGCTTTTGCATCAACAATAGAGGACGAAAACCCTCATTTGCATACAAATCTGAGGACAGAATCCCTCATATCTAAGCTTGGCAATTCCATTCAAGGGTTGCAGTGGTCATTCAGGGTACAAGTGTTCATCCAGTTCAACTAGGGCATCATATTCAGGGCTGTTTTAGCATCCAGAACAGCAAGTACAGCTAGGACGTCCCCCTCTGAGACGAATTTCAGTACTGGCGCCATATCTGGAAGCAGTTTTCAGTCAAAGCAGTTTGCATGTTCTTATCTTTTGTGAGAAAAATTGTATTCAGACATTCTAGTGTTTTTATTAAAGCTGATTTGAAATAAATAAATAAAGTCTATTTTCCTACATATTGGGTTTGCTGTTTTTAAAATAAAAAACAGATTATTGCAGCTGTCATAGAAGTTAGTATTTCATACTGCTGCCCTAGGGTTTTGTGCAAATATCCAGATTTATCTAAAGTTATTTGACAGGGATATTACATCATAAGATTGAAACTTGGAGAGTTCTTGAGACAGTGATAGGCTTGGGATCATTATAGGAGTTGGCAACCACTTCAATGTTTTTTTATCTTGTATTTAAGTTAACGTCTTTGTTTTGATTGAAAAACACTTTTCTATCAATAATACAATGGTTAACATCTTTAATAAGCCAGCCATTTCTAAAACATGAATGTCTAGGAATGTTGGGTTGCTGGCTTGAGCTTAAAGGCATAAAAATTATCTTCCAACTGCTAATATTTGCAATCTATTCTCATAGGCAGACTGCTATCCTGTAATTCTGTGTCATATAGGCAGGAATCCCATTTTTGTCTTGTTGTAGGATCCAAGGAACCTCAAAGAATTCCATCATTCTCACTTGTTTTGATATTATCACAGATTCAAAAAAATTCATTTACAGCAGCTGGTTAATGTTCAGACATGATTTGGAAAGAAGAAAACGCGGGTACCCCACAATTTGTTTTCTTTCAAGTTATGCAGGAAGATGCGGTCTCCACTCCGTAAATGCTAAGATTTGGGAATCAGATCCATGGATCTAGTGCAAAAAGAGTGCTAGAACTGAGAATTGATTGTGAGAAAGAATTCCTCCTGTATCATTCACTTTAAATGTTCTATTCAAATATTTTCTATGTAGTAGAATGCCCTCTCTTCTAAATTTCATGGGAGTCTCATCTGGTGTGCCTTCAAAACATATCTAGGTGTGGCTGTGAGAAATTTCTAGATAATCTCCTCTTGTTTTAGTATCGCCATCAAGTGAATAACCTTTAACGGTAATTTATTATGTTATTCCATATCTTGTGCTTTTTAGTAACCATACATTCCATCATTCGTATGTTATATTGTCATGTTTTATTGCATTTAACTATCCATTCTTTGATAAAGCTTTGCTGCACTTTTTGCTAATCAACTTCATATTTGATTATAATGACTAATGTTCATCTGCCCTGCAACCCTACAATAAGTCTATGTTCCTACCCTATCAGGTTATTTGGAGAGAATGTCAAGCTGTCATATTCATCTCATAAAGTCCCCTGTGCTGCTGCATCTCCTGATCATTTCTTATTTGATATCTTATTTGGCTCCTTTGATTGAAAAGGAAGAATAAGCAGATTTTGTAAACAAGGGAAAATTTGTATTCCTTGTATCAATCAGTACTGTGGATTAGATTTTTGTCATTACCAAGAGGAAAACAAATGGCGTTCCTGCAAAAGGATTTTGTAGATTTGTATCCTTAACAGATTCCTTTATGTTTTTTACGTATGTTCTATCTGGGGCCTGATTTGGCTGTGCCGTGTCAATTGGATGAGCTTACAAGAATGTCAATAAGGTCCAACACACTGGGAACAGTTTATATTTTCTCCTTTTTTCTAGTATATGCTTTTGGGACTCCATGGAACAAGGCTCCCAACACAACGTGTTCCATGTCCTAATCGGTCAGTGTCATTCACAAGAGCATAAATCTCCCATTGAGTTTTTGCAATTGATTCAAGCGAATTAGAGATATTGTTTTCCCCAATGCATGACCTTCATCTCTTGCCATAATCTATACCTAAACAATGGCCAAACAAATATTTGTGAACTTTGTCAGATTGCCTGTCTTCTTTTGCTTTCATACGACTGTAACTCGCATTATCCTTTATCCAACGTAGTAGGTGAATACACCAAAATAATTATTTTCTACAGAAGACATAGATGGAGAACATGGTGTAAGAAGTCATTTGTGTAAAGGATAGAAATACAGCCAGTGAAAGTACAGAAATAACATTTGAAAAAATTAAAATGCAAAGAATTCTAACAAATAGAGATAGTGATGTAACCATGAAGAAAATAATGCTGGTAGATTATGCAACCAATAAGCAAGCAAAACAAAAAGACAAGATGATGCAATGCAGGCCGATTAATTGTAATAAGTCACGTAGATTATATTCTCGGTCTCCCTTCAATATCACTACCTATTCTGCTCTCACTACAAGGAACACAAAGCATTTAATTCGGTTTGATTGACCTTATTAGTCTAATAGAAGTCATCTCCAAACATAGCAAATACCACAACCTATCCAAGAAGCAGTTTAAGAATGTTATTGAACTACATAACGAAGAAGAAAAATTGATTTGAAGCAAGTGTGCCAGCCAATATCTTCCCAGTCTGATCTTCCAGCTTTTGGCTAGAAATGGATTGTGAATACATGAACCCCTCAATCATTATCATGCAGGACATGAAATTGGTATCTTTTGTCCAGTAATTAAAAAATGAATCTCACAATTATTTCAAAGAAAGAAAAATAGATAATCAGCCTATAACTGAAAAGTGTAAACCAAATCAGGAAAGACGGAGTTACAGGGCTAATTCAGATCCCGTTAACGTCACTTGGTTACAATCTATAATTTGCACTGGATCTTGTCAAGGATGGCTCCAAGAAGAGCAATCTCATATAATGAGATTGACTAAACATGGTTATATTTAAAGTTGCTATCTGAAAAAGCACGAATTAAGGACTCTTCATAATTGTAAAAGAAGAAGATCAACAGTAAAAGAAAATGAGAACCAGTTGACATGACACCACTTAAGAGAGAGGAGAGAGGAGAGGAGAGGAGTTAATAAAATCTAGTGTTCCTCGGGATGCATCCCCACACTTGTACCCAATGGGGAAGTCCCCATTACCGTGCTTATTTCCTATTCAAATATTGTTCGTGGGATTTGGGGGACTTCCAGTCATCCCCTTTTAGCATCCCTGTCTGTCTTTGCCCTACCGAAGCGAAGAATCGGAAAGGAAATCCCAACATGAGGATACGCCAGATGTTGTTCAACAGCTTGTAATTAATATTGTAAAACAGTCACAAGATAAGGGTATCCATAAATGCTCACAGGCACTTTTAAGCGATTTTGGTGATTAAGAAGAGGGGTTTCTGCCATGACATAACTGATAACGGCGAAACTTGCTTCTGGATTGGCAAAAAAATTATGCGTGGAATGCTTGATAAAACTTTCATTCATAATTGTTATTGATGTGAGATTATTACACACCCAATACAAAAATCGAGACTAAACTAAATTAATCGGGTAAATAGCAGAATCTCGCATTAAAACACACATTTCTGAAATACCCATTGGCAAACATACTATAGTGTAGTTGCAGTGCAGTCCCACGTGATGTATTTCTTGAAGCATCATATAAATAACCATACCCTACACCAACATAACTTGTAGCAACTAGTCATATATATTCAACAACTATCTAAAAACAGAGATCTTAGGTGACAAAGCACGAAGTCCAATATGTCCCGAATTGACACTATAATATTCAAGGTCAACGACAGAGGTAAATCAAATAAAAGGCTTGGGATTTAGAGATCAACATGCCCTAAATCAACAGTATGACATGAATGGGCAACAAAAGAGGAAATCTCGATACAGACATTTGGCATCCCTAGAATTCTGCCTTCTGGGCATCCCACACACTTAGGCAGAAAAACAATTACTAACATTTCAAACAAATAACAATTGCCTATAAGGAGTTGATGCATAACCAAATCCCAGATACGGTAAGAAGCAAACCCACCAGAGTGTGCCAAAGATCCATGGTCTCGCCAAGGGCCAATCCTGCTACCGCAGTTGCTGCAAATGTGACTGCGTTTGTTACAGGCACGGCTAAGGAGATTGGACTGTCTCCCAAAATGAAAAAGAATCCAGCTGAGGCTGACAAGTTGATAATGAATGGAATAGAGTATTGCCACACACACAGAAGACTGACCCACTCTTCAATGTAGTGGACTAACCACTCAAATCGCAACCCCTGGCTGGAAGGTGCTAAGGATTTCTTCTTTCTCTTGCTCTTGTGCTGTTCAGAGATTAGGGCACCCCTTTTGATCAAAGCATTAGTAGTGCCCCATACTAATCCGATTGCAATCATCGCCTCTACACCCATTTCGGAGCATACCCGCTACAATCACGACATCAATGTATTCAAGTGTAACTACAGATTCAGATCGTTAAAACAGAGGCCTTTTGAGACTTCTGTTTCATGAAAGATCAGATGAATCGACGTAGAAACTATGCTTACAACGTCTCTTTCATATTGTTATTGGTTCCATGGTAAGAGTTCTCGGAAGAAAGCTAAATAAAAGGTTTTTGGGATGTTAGGAATTAGCAGTCTTTGAAGGATGTCATTAAGAGCGTGGTTAGTGTTGGGGGCTAGTCCTTTAATTTATTTAGCAAATGTGGTTTCATGTAAAAAAAAAATTTCCTGTTAAAATCCAACAAAGTTAATTAAATTTCTAAGGCAATACATTTTAGGGAGAGGATTTCTAGTAGGGGCACAAACTATTTCATGAATATTTTGGTGAATGCAATTAAAGCGATTTCCTTTCATTTCAATACATGTATGTATTGACATCTTTGTTAATAATGTTTAAACATTTGACTTTTTATTATACATGTGTATATGTATATACTTTATTATATGTATGCAAATATGTATTAAAAAGACTTAATTATACATTTTAAGTTAGGTTTGTTTATTTGTGTCAATAATTGAAATAAATTTTGTCATGCAAATTATATACTTTTAAGTTCAAATGTTTAAACATGGGTGAATGGTTCAAACTTGGTGTCATTGAATTATTGTGATGATATTTGACGCTCAAAACCATCTCTGTATAATCCCCACATCTGTGTTTGTCTTGATTTGTGACTAGATTCATTCATATGATTTTCGCATAATAGTCAAAAGTCTTTGAAATTGGGTTAGTTCGACTACTTTTTCACCAATCCCATTTCTAATTATTGGATGTCAATTGTACACCAATATCATTAATGTTTTAATGTGTTTATATATAAATAAACAAGTGAATTAATTCAAGTAATAATCAAGTACTTACTTAGCAAAATCTTGATTTTATGTTTATCAAGCTTTTAAGGGTCACGAGTTAGACGGAAAGTACTAACCACTACTATACATATACCTTCCCATTTTTTTTTACCTATACATATACATTCCCATTTTTTTCTTGTTGTTTGAAAGTCAAAAGTCAAAGCATGTGGATTTGGGATAAAAAATGACAAAATAAAGCATGTGAACAAAGATGGAGATTTGCTTTGCAAATTATAGGGCCTTGTTTACATCGTAATTAAATTAATGTTATGGAAAGTGCACAACAATAAAGAGGATGTAAGGGTTTGCATAAAATGTTATTCTGATCTAATTAATTTGTAATTAACCATTCATAACCAGAATATCACATTAATACTTGCAAATATTGATAAAATGATAAATGATAGCTCAAATACCTGAAAAGAAAAGATGACTTAGTTGTACATGTCAAAATAAAGAAGATTTGGATGTGCGGGCACATGGAAAAGGCATATCGAGAGATTATAGATGCTTTGTTTTGGAGCTCGAACTTGAGCAAAAGCGGGATCAAACAACTAGTGTATGGTGCGGACTAGAACTATATTGTCCTAACTTAGGGTTATACGATCTTGGATCCTTCGACAATTGGGGTCTAAAACTCCTTGTGTGCTTCACTTTCCTAAAAAGGACTTTGTTGGTGCAAATCAAGACACCCACCGGATGTTTATCGATTTCTAGTTTGATATTGGACATCGATGTGATTGCACAACATTGAATCTTTTCCCCAAGTGTGGGACTTGTAAAAATGGGAAAAGAATCTCAGTTAAAGGTTGGTTCCTTCACTCCTCGATCGGAGTGTATGCATGTAATCTCTGTAGAGGTTTAACTCAAAATCTTACTCTAATTATGCGAGGAGACAAGGATAGGAAAGAGAAAACAAACAGAGCCTCACTAAAATGGTGATACACCGAGAGAAGGAAAATTCTAAACACTATCAAAGCTGCCATGGAACAAGAAGAGGTGAGCAATGGGAAGGATGGACAAATGCATCATAGGCCCAAGGATATATTTCACCTGACGAAAATGTCCCAAAACTCCATGAACACGGCTCTAAACTGCAATGAACATTCAAACATGCACAAATACTTGCAATGAAGAGAGGCAAGAAGAAAACAAGCAAAAAATGAGTAAGGATGAGCGGATGCATCATAAAACACGTTTTTGTTGCTCCAAAGTTTGCACGAACATCATTTTAATCGTAAAGGCAAAAATGCCATCATAGAGCGGGGAGGAGGTTCAAACTCCATTTTCAACCCTTGGGAGAAAAGAAGGAGGAGCGGAAGCGAGAAAAGATGAACAACCTCTTTACAAAATGAATCAAATTTGGCTTTAACAATGAAAAAATTCGAGCCGGGAAGAAGAAACGCGGGGAAAACGTGAAAGGATGCTTCAACCACTGACCAAATTGCATTAAAAGCGGCATGGGTACCCTCAAAAGTTCATTCCCAATGTTTTTGACCATGCTGGGAGAGAATGGAAGCCATACTTCATTAAAATTGGTGGTTGAAACGTCAGTTATGTTCTCCTTCCGTGCTAGAGGTGTTTTTAATTTTCTCTCTCCAAACCCCACCAAAACACAAAATTGAACCCTCCATCGTGTAGATAATTTCACCACTTTCCAATGACACCGAGAATGTGAATATCCAGAGCTCGGATCAAAATTTATGGCCCTCTAAAGATTTAGGGCAAAACTAGGGCAAATTTGGGTTTTGGCGGTAGAAAGTTTAAAAATTTCCCCAAAATCTCCCCCAGAAGCTCCATGCCACATGGCATGTCCTAATTAGGTGTGGGTCTTCCCTTCCAAATTTTACACCTTTTTGGACTTTGGAAAATTTTCCAAAAATTCTCCAACGACCCCAGGGACACGTGGCACATTCTATTGTTGGCGAGGCCTTCGGGCCAAAAATATATATTTTGTGCACCCAATCGATACTTGGTGAAAATTTCAAATTTACCTCTGTTCCCGCCATTATGATGCCACGTGGCACATCCTGATTGGGTGCGGACCTCCTGGGAATATCTCCTTCCCAAACTCACGTCGAGCCATAACTCAAGAAATACAAGGAGTTAGAAGGAAAACTTTACCTTTTGGAAAGGCCGAGGAGATTCTCTATCCAATGAAACCATTTCTAGAAAATTTTGAGTGCACGAAAAATGAAAAAAATTGACCGAGACACAAGGAGGGAAGGAATGAAGGGAGTTAGCCCAAAATAAGCAAGGGCTTATTTTGGATAACAATTGGTGACTCGAGAGGGAGTCATCTGCACTGCTAGATGAATGATTAGTAGCCTTTGAAGCATCCATTGGGCATGGATTCGTGAGTTGTAGCACAGTAAACTAATCGAACTTTGAAATTCCCTTCCCGAGCCACTTGAAGTCCACTTTGAATTTAGAGTTGTTCTCACCAAAATGCCACTTTGAAATGAAGCGTGCGAGAGCAAAACCAAGAAGCACTACCAAAACTATGTACAAAATTGAAAATCATACATGCTCCAAATGGAACATGCAGAGTGTGCACAAGCACTTCTTATGCTCAAAGCAAACCTACCTACTCTACTCTAACTGGAAGCAAAGGTGAGCTAAACAAACCCTACAACTAGTTGTGCAAAATAGCTTCCTTTCTTCAAAATTGGTATCCATGCAAATGATTTGGAGTGATCATGGCTGATTGGATGAGTGGAAAATCAACAAGAAGTTGGTCTTCTACCCAAATCAACAAGGTGTCAACTGAAAACAAATCCAATACCTCTTTTAGTTGCTCTGCATTTGGATTGAAGAGGTATGGTAGCTGATCCTTGGTACTTTGTAGCTCATCCTCATGCTTAGAAGCAAGCATGACTGGTTGTGGCTTCTCCTTTGACTCAATGAATCCAAGTACCTGATTGGGAAAGGTCTAGATTCATTTGATATGCCCATAACTCGATTTTCCATTCCAATAATGGAATCTTCTTACGAGACCATCTTGAATGGATGAAGTGGGAGAAGTGATGAAGTTCTTCATTGTTTTCCTTCCTCCAATGAAGAACATGGAAGATTTAAATCTTCCATCTTGATCCTAAAGAGCTGCCATAAGATGCGAGCTACTCCAAATGAATGCTCTCCTCCATGACGTGAGTCCTTGTGTTTGGAATGTGGATGATGAAAGAGAGAATGGTGGAAATTCAACCGGTTCCTCTCTGTCAAAACAATCCTCCAAATCGACGCTGATAAAAAGCGCCTCATTGATGTCCTGCCGCAAATGCTCAAATTCCTCCATGGTGTCTTTGTGATCATAAACTTGTTCACCGTGGTTCTCCTCATCTTCCATCATTGAGTTTGAGAGATCAAACTCTTTTTCAGTACTAGAACTCGAGAGAGATGAAGTAGAAAGAAGAACTGAAGGTTCTTCTATAGCTGCTTTGTGCTCAAACCCTTTGGGTCTGCACTTTTCTCCCCCACAATTGGAATGTGCTCCTCTTCTTTTAGATTTGGAGTAGCTTTTCCTTCCTCTCTTCTTGAAGACAATCTTGCTCTTGATTGAACTCTTCCTCTGCATGAAGTTTGTCAAGTCAAATTCTTCAATCTGCTTTCTCTAGAGGACAAATTGGGGATGTAAGATCTTCTTGGACTTTCTTCCTTCAGTTGATTGGATAACTTGAATTGGATCAGCATTCTCTTTGGGCAAAGTGCCAACATGGACACTCAACTCTTCACAAACAAAATTTTGTTTTTCTTGCTTCACTTTATTCTTTATAAAATCAGCCTTGTTTGCCACTTGTTCTCCAACTCCAACCTCTTATGAAGGCTTAACCATCAATGGGATCTTTGTTATCCCAAATTTGAGAGCCAAGCTTACCAAACTTCTGATTTTTTCTTCTTTGTTTGGCTCTTCTTCTTGCTGTCCTTGATGATTGATTTTCTGATTTTCGTTATCCCAAATTGAATTTGGGAATGCAAGAGGAGAGATAGATTGGAGTTCAACCAATTTTGCATTTGTTTGTGGTGGTGGAGGAGGTATAACTCCTTGTTTCTTTGGAGGAGAGGGTATTTCTATTGGCTCTTGTGGAGGGGATGACTGTTTGGAAGGGAAGAGGAAAGAAGAATTGAGATGGGGTGGAAGACTAGGGAATGGAGAAATGGATTCAACATTTGGGACAACAGATGGAGAGTTTAAAACTTGACACTGCTGAGATAAAACAGATTGGGAAAGAGGAAAAGGAAAGGCATGAGATGGTGTGCTTACCCATTGACAAGGTTGTTGAACACCAAGTTTATAGGCCTCTATCTCTGTTGTCCATTGTGCAAGTTGGGGCAGCATCTCCATCATGAAGTCCAACTTCTCTTGAGGGTTGGAGTGTCTTGAAAAGGATCTCCCCATGGACAAGGAGTCCTGCAACCAATTCTGAAAGCCTTCATTTGAGTTGTTGATCTTGATTGCACCATCTTTGCCTCCATCTTTTGGATTTTCTCCACAAAATCAGCATCTTCCATTTGATTGTCTTCATTGCATGTGTACCCTTGCTCTTGATGTGCTTCACAACCAAACTGATTTCGGTATTGCTCGTATGGGTAAGCATGCTTGATCAAAATGTTGATTTGGAGGATTTGTAAAACATGTTGGAGGTGGAATCTGCTATTGTTGTAAATGTGAATTCCATGATGGAAATGAAGTCGTGATTGCACAACTTCATGGAATGGAAGAAGATGGAAGAGATGGAAAGAAGAATGGATGGAAAACGGGTTTCAGACTTAGAGAATGAGTTATCTACTAGATGGAGTTGCCAAATGTGTTTGCGGTGCCTCGAAGGATGAAATCTTCACAAGAACACACCAACTGTAAAAGATGAAGTGGAAGACCTCTAAGGTCCCACCGGATCAATAAAAGCTGTTGGTGCAAATCAGCAGCACCCCTGGATGTTTATCAGATTTCTAGTTTGATATTGGACATCTAGTGTGATTGCACAACATTGAATCTTTTCCCCAAGTGTGGGACTTGTAAAAATGGGAAAAGAATCTCCAGATTAAAGGTTGGTTCCTTCACTCCTCGATCAGGTGTATGCATGCAATCTCTGTAGAGAGTTTGACTCAAAATCCTACTCTAATTCTACCAAGGAGACAAGGATAGGAAAGAGAAAAAAAAAAGCAGAGCCTACACTAAAACGGTGATACACCGAGAGAGGAAAATGCTAAACATCTATCAAAGCGCCATGGATCGAAGATGTGAGCAATGGGAAGGATGGACATATGCATCACATGCCCAAGGATAGATTTCACACAGAAAATGTCCCAAAACTCCATGAACACGGCTCTAAACCTGCAATGAACATTCAAACATGCACAAATACTTGCAATGAAGAGAGAGCGAAGAAAACAAGCAAAAAATGAGTAAGGATGAGCGGATGCATCACAAAACACTTTTTTGTTGCTCCGTAAGTTTGCACGAACATCATTTTAATGGTAAAAGGAAAAAATGCCATTACGGGGTAGGGAGGAGGTTGAAACTCCATTTTCAACCCTTGGGAGAAAAGAAGGGAGGGCAAAGCGAAAAGATGAACAACCTCTTTACAAAATGAGCCAAATCTGGCTTTAACAATGAAAAATGCGAGCTAGGAAGAAGAAATGCGGAAAACGTGAAAGGATGCTTCAACCACTAGACCAAATTGCATTAAAACAACATGGGTACCCTTGAAATTTCATTCCCAATGTTTTTGACCATGCTGGGAGAGAATGGAAGCCATACTTCATTAAAAATGGTGGTTGAAACGTTAGTTCTGTTCTCCTTCCGTCTATAGGCGTTTTTGATTTTCTCTCTCCAAACCCCACCAAAACACAAAATTGAACCCTCCATCATGTAGAGAATTTCACCAGATTTCCAATGACACCAAGAACATGAAAATTTGAGCTCTAGATCAAAAGTTATGCCCTTCTGAAGATTTAGGGCAAAACTAGGGCAAAATTGGGTTTTGGCGGGCCGAAAGTTTAAAATTTTCTCTTTTTGAATTTGGGAAAATTTCCCCAAAATCTCCGCCCCAGAAGCTCCGATGCCACGTGGCACATCCTGATTAAGTGCGGGCCTTCCCTTCCAAATTTTACACCTTTTTGGACTTTGGAAAATTTTCCAAAAATTCTCCGTCAGGTCCGATCTCCCAGACGGCCCAGGAGACATGGCACATTCCTATTGGCTGGCGGGCCTTCGGGCCAAAAAAATTCTTTTGTGCGCCCACAATACTTGGTGAAAATTTCAAATTTACCTCTGCTCCCGCCATTCCGATGCCACGTGGCACGTCCTGATTGGGTGCGGAGACCTCCTGAGGGATTATCTCCTCCCAAACTCCATGAGCCATAACTCAAGAAATACAAGGAGTTAGAAGGAAAACTTTACCTTTCTGGAAAACTCGGGAGATTCTCTATCTAATGAAACCATTTCCGAGAAAATTTTGAGTGCTGAAAAATGAAAAAAATTTACTTGAGACACGAGGAGGGAAGGAATGAAGGGAGTTAGCCCAAAATAAGCAAGGGGCTTATTTTGGATAACGAGGACCTTTGTTGTATGTCTCTCTTGCTCGCACAACTCTAGAATGATCTTTACTCACGGGTAACAAAATGAAACCCTAAAACCACCGTAGTACCCTTCATCAAAACATAAACAAACCAAAAGTAGAAATCGTGTATGTATGGTGAGGCTAGACTACCCTTGATGATCAACCTCGGTGTTTAACCAATTCAAGTGTTATACTACACTCCCTCATGTACGATCAAGCCTCGTGTGGCTCTCTTTAGATGTGTGAGCAAGTGTTCATGCAATTTAGACAACTCCCAAGGGTGCCCGTGTGTCTCTTGACACCAAAATAGAGGGTTAATTGTATAATATAGAATGTACCCAATGCGGTAGTAGTGTGATGTGGTGTGCTTTAGCTACATGACCTAACCCTTTGTTCCTTGAAACCCTTTAATAATGTTTGGAGTGACTTTGTTCTTACTTTTAAGACACTCTATGACCTTTGCATGTTTGGAAATGGAGGAAGTTAGACTCTTTGACATGGTTAAGTTCTCTAGACATGTAGTAGGGATTGCTCTAATTAATGTGTAGCTGATTTGGGCATATTTAGGAGACCCTTGAGTATTTTTAAAATGATATTTGCAATGGGAGCTTACGAGAGTTCCATGTGAGTTATTAAGTGACATTGACTTGCATATATCTATAGGTGAAATATTCTAATAAGGTTGACCCTATGAAGATGAAACGACCTACTAAAGATATTCACATTGAAAACAAAGTTAAAGAGTGAAAGGGAAATGATAATACGGGGAAAAAAGACTAAACCCCACATCCCAACTAAATTGTATGGTTTTTCCCAAGTGGATCGTGATAGAAAACATAAGTTTGTGGCATGATGTACAAAAGCGGTTTATTGCTTTGATATAATAATATTTCTGGATTGATGATAGAGAAGAGTGTAAAGATAAGCAAGTCACAAAAGAGTTGGAGAGATATATTTATTATATTTTGAAAGTGAACATTTGTCTTAGCAAAGGAGCATAGCCAAACTTGGTATTACAAAAGGGAAAATTACCAATTTGTAGTGTCTACATTCCCGCCTTATGTGTGTAATTTAAAATTACATGCTTAAAGGAAAAACTAACCTAAGTGTGCACACACACTTTATCTTTTCTCGAAATTGGTTATGTGATGTGTTGGTGTTGGCACGCTCCATGATAAAACTTGCAACATAGAGTGCCATCAATGTTTATAATAGAAATTGGACTATAACTCAAAATATAGATAACATTTGTAACTTTGAACGTGCATGAAGTATGTAAAGGAGATGTAAAACATGAAAGGAATGCACTTGTTCATTTTGTAAAGGAGGAGATCCCATTCTTATTGTGCTCTTGGAGATTTGAAATTTGTTCTTGAGATGTTGGAGGATAGGGTTAATCGGTCCCAATTTGTTGTAAAGGAGAGACTAGGCTTTATTGAATATAACCCAACACCGGACATAGAGAAGAGGAATTGAAGTTTGGGACCTTTTGAAACTTTGTAAAAGAAGAAGGACATCCTATAAAGAACTTAGTAGCTTTGATACCTTCCACAAGCCCTCTGAAACCACACCATTATAGATAGATCTAGATCCATTTTGTATTGTTGTGTAAGATAAAAACCATTAAAGGAATGAACATTGAATGGTCAATAAGGTGTTATACTATTGGCCCAATGTATAAATTTTAAAATTTCATAAGGGAGAGGGAGGCCCATTCCCCAAACCTTATTCTTGTAATTGAATCTCAATAGTGTAAAGGAGAAAGAATGAAGTACTTGTGCCCCCTGTATCATGCTCTGAAATAAGTCATATGTATATAAGACTACATAAAAATCATGTGTATAGATGATAGAATTTGTGAAAATTGAAAGTTCCAGAGAATATGCCCCATGTCCGAGAACGTGCATTCTTAGTCAAGACCATATCATGGTCCCAACTATTTTATGGTTTTCACATGCTTTAGATTTTGCCACATTTTTAAAAAATGCCTACTTACAAGAGTTGAACCTTGTAAAAATTTGTTCATGTATTTGAAACCTACTTGTAGATGTAGAATATATCTAATGAATGTCCCCTCTTTTGAGGCGTATGTGATAAAGCATTTGAGCATGTGGCTCAAAAGAATATATGTGTACCCATGTGTAATAAGTCTAATAATTTGCATAGGATCACATAAAAGGTTAGAATGGTGGCCACCATTGGGAACATGTACCTACAAATAAGATTATGCATAATGGAAACCATGGTGCATAAAGAAAACAACATGCAAAACACAACAAGAAAGAATACACATGTATAGAAGTAAAATCAATAGCAAAGTGTCAAGCATGTAATAAGCTAGAGTAATAATATCATATCAACATCATAGTATACATCAAACATGTCATAAGTCGAGTAGTAATAGTATAGAAACATCAAACATGTCATGAGTTAGAGTATTAATAGTATATAAATGTGATACTAAACATCAAACATGTTGTAAGCCAAAATAGTAATAGTATATGAACAACATAGTAAACATCAAACATTTTATAAACTGGAGTAGTAAGAGTATAATAGTAGAAAAAATAATGTATAGACAAATAAGTAGTAGCATATAGAAACATAGTCATGTGTAGGCATATATCCGTAAATATGAGACACCCACAATGTCACAAGACAATCACAATAGGAGGCACGATGTGCCACATATATAGAAAAAAATGTGTACACATGAGATAAGCATAGATCCAAAAACATGGGACACCGATGGTGTCACAAGATAATCAAGATACTCAAGCCGTATGAAATAAATAATCATAGAATCTTAATCCAACAAGACAATAATCATCCATAAGTAAGGAGCCAAACAATGTAATAATCAAGCAAGAAAGTAATTTGTATATGTCAAGAGTCCTAGCCATTAACCGAACATTAATGAAATATTATCAAGTTAATTAAATATTGCAAATAAACTATAATACAAAACATAATAAATGAATATAACACATAACACCAATTTAACTTGGAAAACCTCAAAGAGGTTAAAAACCACAGACAAAGTAGATTTCCATTATAGTGAGAAACACATTTTTGCAGTCTAGTAATAACCTCCTTTTCACCACTTCTCTCCATTTCACATTTCCGAATTCAATTGATTCAATTAATTCACCATCCCCAAGAGCCTTATATGAATAATTTTTACGGATGTCTTCTCGTGAATCACCCATTCATTTTATAAATTGATTTTAATAATCAATTAAGCCTTATAAACTAAAGTTTATATTATATAATATATATATATATATATATATATATATATATATGAAAATTCTTAACTTAAAAACACTTAAGAGGGGTTAAAACCTACTTAATATTAATGTTCTAACACTTCCCCTTAATATTAAGTGGGTTTATATGCCAACATTACATGTTTATACAATACGATTTACAATCCTTAAACCAGAGCGAAGGTTTAGGCTAACATATCACATTTGAAGGATTTTACACCTTCATCATGCTAAACTTACCTTTTGGTACTAAAGGATTTAGAATCCATAAATCAGAAGTGATGATTTAGGCTAAGCATGATTGTGAGACTAAATCTCATTGTTTCTCATGGAAAATCTATACCACCATCTCTTGAATCCTTTTATAAAGTAAGGACCTCCTTTGACATGATGTTATAATAGCAATTGCACATGAGTTGCGACTTACGTCGGTAAGGATAATGTTATTTTATTTTTTGGAGGTGTAATTTGTTATAAAATATATTCAATGATCTATGATAGATGTTTGAGCAAATACCATAAGTTGCATTCTGCTAAACAGTTCATGTGCCTTTATGTAAAGTTCCACATTTTGCATACTCTATGCCTGCACTCAACCCTCATTTTCATGGATGTCAATAACCAATTTGAATAACACCAAAAGTACAATCAAATAAAAACTTAATGAACTTGGTGTCGAGACATTTAAACCTTCAAGCAGTTGCCTATAATGACAACAAATGCGTGAGGGAGATGCTTGATGTTCAGCCACTCCCCATCCTTTTCCTGTGATTGGATCTGGAGGCCCCCTTCATTGGCTTCGTAAATGATTGTTATACAACCATGATCATTGTGGGAAATTATAGCCGCCTCTTCCATAGATATTCTTCCATCACAATAGTGGTGGTATATGTGCAATTCTTTTGTGCATTTTTCCATATCAGAGTGGTAGAAAGTCTTGACGTCCAAACCGAGGCTGCCAAGAATGATTTTACCAATCATCTGTATGAGATCGGCTAGGTAGAATGTATATTGTCCAATCATTTCACTACAATGGATAATAAGAATAATAATGCTTAGGCAGTTGTAAATTTGAAATGGGATAATTTAATTGAAAACAGAGGTGGAACCAAATTAGTATAACTTACATGAAATTTGGATTTCCCCATCTTGATCTAGCCTTATTTTATGGGCAATGCCTGGATTGAATCTGAATCCAGAAATTTTAGTAGACAAAAGTTTGTGCTCCACTGTGTATGATGGTAGCTCTCCAAGGGATTAGATGTAAGGGCTCTAAATTTAACCTCATGCGGCATGACCAGTAATTGTTGGCTTAGGGACTCTAGAGTATCCGAAAATATAGGATAGTAAATATATAGGATTGTAGAAAAATATTTAAAATCCGGTAACCTGTAAATATTGGAGCCGTTGGAATTTGACACTTTCAACAGGGGCATCTTCAAAGGTGGACAACTACTAGGAAAATAAAGTAATGCATAATTCTCAATACAAATTAGTATCCCAAAGAAAATGTCAAAAGAAAAAAACAAATAAAATTATAGACAAAGGCGGCCATGAAAATCATATCAGGCGGTCTTTGCATAATAACAAACATAAAAACAACATCATATTAGGCCCACTACCATAGTACAACCTAACAAATTCATTGTTTTATCAATAAAATCCATGAGATAATCTTCACTTAGAGAGTGGAGTTTTGGCATTTCGATTCCACGGTAGATCAATTAATTCTGATTTGTAATTGGTGGATTGGGCTTGCTAAATGAGCATGTTACTCCATAATATGTCCTCAAAATTGCTCACACCCATATCATCATATTCCCAGCCCACATTGATCTCAAACTCAAACTTTCAATGTAATTCTTCGAGGTCTGATTAATAAGTGAAGAAGTCACAATGAGCTGTTTCGAGAGCAGTCCAAGTATAGGGTCAGAGTCGATGTGAGGCATATCCAGTGGGGAAAATTCAAAGTCATCAATGTTAATCAACCCTTCTTTTGTACTGGTTATCCCATCTGACTGTAATTTAAGCATTTTCCTCCTCTTTTGACCATCACTTTGAGGCTTTCCTATTTTGCGAACTGAGTAATCAAAGAGTGGTTTTCAATTACTACAACAAGGAATGAGATTGCTGTTCATGTCATCTTACATCACTTCACTTGCAACCGCCTCTTCATATCACGAATCTCTCTATCAATATCTTTTTGCTCCTCCTTCAGCTCAACAACCTCTCTAACAATGGTGTCCTCCTCTTTCTTTAGTTTCTCCAATTCCCCTTCAAATTCATATTTGATATCCAACCCATCACAGGACGTCCCTGCAATTCCTTTATGAGGAGACCTCCTCCTTCGACGAATGTTGCTCAATAAATGTTTTTTCCCACGCAAAAAGCTCCCATGGGCAAACTCCCACCTGTCAGGATCCACTTAACGAAAACCTTGTTGCCATGAAAACACCATTCAAACTTTTAACAGGGAAAAAAAGGGAATGTGAAAACATGAAAGCAGTAGCGAAGTCCATACTCACATATGTATTGAACTGTCTAACGAAGTTGGAGAAGTTGTAGTGCTTGAAGAAGCACAACAACAGATTGAGGGAAAAGTAGTGGGGATCCGTGACGAAGAAGTTGTTATTAGATGGCTCCAGGAGACAACAAAATTTGTGGAGGGATCTAAATTTAACCTCCTGCAGACATGACAAGTAATTGTTGGCTTAGGGACTCTAAAGTGCGCAAAAATCTAGGATAGTGAATATCTAGGATTGTAGAAAAATATCTAAAATCCGAAACCTATAAATATTTGAGCATTGAAATTTGACACTTTCAGCAAGAAGGGCATCTTCAAAGGTGGACGCCTTTCTTGGCGAATTAGTGGACTACATAGTAAACTTAGAGTATACATTTACTAAGATCATAAAAGACATTTTATAATGCTTTTAATTTGGAGCAAAAGTAGAAAAATCATCCACGAAACTCTATATAAGCACGTAAACACTACCATATTTTCTCACATAGAACTCTTAAGGCGATGCACTAAAGCAATAACTTCTTACACTTGTAAAAGACATCTAAAGCTTCCTAAATCTCAAAATTACACATCCACATTCATTAGGGAAACACCCACATTAGGTCTAAAGCTACAAACTCAGGTCAAGGCACTCATATCTCTCTTCCATAAACATCCAAACATCCTCCCTCCAAGTGTTTTAGAAACATCCAAGTCAAAACAAACATGGTCAAATAAATTTTCAAATTTGATTGATCTATCTAGATATCACATGCTCGGTGGAAAACGATGTATGATTTAAGGCCTTTTCGGAGTAGTAACAACGTCGATGGTGTATGGGGTTACCCATAACCCTTGTAATGTTTGTTTTGTAGGACTCTTCATCCATGGATAGGGTTTGAGGTGATGTTCAGTCTATTCAAAGAACCTTGTTGCATGTGTGACTTATAGGGTTTGACAACGACATACAAATTTAGGAGGAAAAACAACCCAAAAAGTGTAGCTCAATCATTCCTAGCATTGCTCATTCAATTTTGCTCGTCGGTCCCCTCATAGCCAACTACCCCATAGGAGCTCCTCTCCTTTGCTTTGACTTGTCACCGGGTTGGGATATCCACCCACCTCCCGGTCCAATAAGGTTGGGGATCACCGCTTATGCTTGAGCCTCACACTCATGATGGGTGGAGCCTTCTTCCACCACCGGACAAGCTCCCGAGGTTGGCACTTGGCATCTTGCCCTCTCGGGCTCCTGTTGAAGATATTGTAGAAGAAAGCCATCATGACTCATGCTTTAGAATGTGCTGACTCCAACAAAGACATGTCCGGCTCGGCTCATATGATCAAGACTCCTTTATAGGACAAAAATTTGCGGCTGACAATTTAATCTCTTTGTTTTGGTGTTTTGATGCTTTACGCTTCCTTATATTCCTAAAATTTTTGACCTAATTTATTTCATGGTTTTGGGGCGTGCTCCTTACTCTTCACTTTTTTTAAATGAATTATCCTATATCACTTTACTTATTAATATAATATAAAATCTTGTTCATTAAAAAAAAACCAATACTTAGAGATTGAAAAAATTGCTAAAAAAAAAAAAGAAAAGAAAAAGAAGGAAACTCACTAGGAAAGACCCCTTAGAATTATATACCTTTCACATAAACTATAGAGACATCCCATAAAAACGTAACACCATTAAAATCTTTCTTTCATTCATTCATATACCATAGGTAGACGTCCCATAAATTTCGTGAACACCATTAAAATCTTTCTTTCATTAAAAACGTATAATTTCTTTTCAAGACAATATATTCGAAGCAATAAGGGCATGGTCCCATGGAGCCGCTACAGGTTCTATAATGATGCAGCAGGTGGTCCCATGCTGAAATTTTCAACCATTGTAAAATAAATTGAATCTTTCTGTAACGCCGAAAAAGACGACGCCACGCTCACGACGGTGCAAACAACCCGAAAATGCGACAATTTTTTTTTTTGAGACGGGTGCGTTTGCATACAGGTTCGAACTAAAACATTCCCGTAATGCTTCGGGAACGAAGGTGATTCAAGGTTAAGGATACTTAAATTCATCTCATTTGACGTTTCACAAGACGGAAAGGAGGGTCGTCTTTCGAGTTGCTCTGTCTAGTGTCTGGTGATACCGCAATAGCAGTGTTTTTCAATATTAACCCTAGAGTAGGGTATAATTTGTTATGAAATGAATAACCTATCCACTCGATTTTTATTTTTGTTTAATTATCCATTTACACTACGTTATCTCATAAATTTAATACATTATGTTATATATATATCAAGGAATCATACGATAAGATAAATACTTCAACGTTATATTACTACATTGTATGTCTTTATGTATTTAATTGTACATAGCACCTTATTTATATTAAGTTTGTTTATTATAAGAAGGTTGTATTAAGTGTCACTTATATTTTATATAGTGATTAACACCTAACCTAGCCTATACAGCTACACGTACTCCTTCAGTAGGATAACACATATAAAAGTTTATGGTTGGGGCGGTGGTCTCTCCAACCAAGACAAAAACAAACTCCAACTGGCCGATTTCACCCTTAATTTGATTTGATTTGAAAACCCACGTAAAGCGGCACACCCGCCCTCTCTCTCATAGACTGTCCTCTCCACGCATTAAGAAGGACGTTATTATGGTGGTTGCGGGTTAGAACTCCAGGCGCGTGTAGCAGAAGGGACGCTGTTTCAAACGCGGCGAGGTTCAACACTCCGTTGGTTAATCTCTTTGAATGCCTCAACCACTCTGGTTGACCAACTATATTTGTAATCTGTTCATCATCGAATGCACCATCAAATTCGGGATTCTGCCATCAAGTGATGTTTATCAAATCGCTTGAGGAAGAGACAGTGCGATTGTTTCAAGTTTTATTGGGGCGAAAGAGTATCAAGGTCGCAGTTCCTTTAAACTATCCCAGCCACGCATTAAGAGGAGGTGAATGGACTGCGTGTTTTTTTTAAAAAACTTTTTCTTTGTCCCTGGTGCGTGGACAGTCAAAAGGAGACTGTAATGGTAAGGGGGCGCTTTACCTCCACTTTCATTGGGTGTTGCAGGGTGTGTACAGGGCGTGGAGGCTCAAAAAGCGAGTAGATCGCTGAGTGCGTGAAAGAGACAGCCCCATGGGCGTTTCCAACAAACAGGATGCCAACTATGTTGTTATCAGTTCAGTATCGAATGCATTCTCAAACCCGGGATTCCTTCAAGATATTTTATCAAAATCGATTATGAGACAGCATAGGCGAGAGAAAAGGAGATCTCATAGGAGTAGATCTGTTTCATATTAGAACATTCATGAGGTAGCTGGGTTTCTAGCAAGCGACAGAAGGACACTCAACAAGTTGGTCATTTACAGGCCACCAAGAAATATAATTTGTCAAAATGAGCTTGTAACTCTCTGGGAAAAGAAAACAGGAACCACTCTTAAACGAATTTTCAAACAAGAATCAGGGATGATAAGACTTTCAGAGAGTAAGATAACATTTTTATCGCTTACCATCTCATTCTCACTTTGGTTTGTTATTATGCTATTCATTATTACTAAAAATAATTCATGTCCGTATGCAGCTCTTCCTCATCCAGATAATATACCCATCTCTGTTCTGCACTATATATTTGTGAAAGGCGAGCAGACAAAGTTTGAATTAGGAGAGGAGGAGTTGGAAGCTTCGAAGCTGTACCCGGACTACAAATACACTGCAATAGAAGAATATGTTAACAGTCAATTACGGCTCCGCGTGACACGAAGCTTACATCCTTTGGCTAAAATCAGAACGTTTAGACTGGCTTTGTAATGAAAATAAATATATAATCATTAAGACTTGATGGAGGCAACCAGTTATAGCAAACTTGTCTCCACAGCATGTACGCCCATATGTGTATCACATGAATAATTATCTATATATACATACACCTAATGTTGTTGTTCAATCAAGCATTGTAGAAGTTTTCTACCTTTCTTTATACAATTTCCACATGGTTATTACATAATAAGTATTTATGTTGTTGTTCAACCGTATTATGATTTATTATTGATAAATTCATTAGTTTTAGTATTACTTAGATAAGAAAGATATTCAAACCTATTAATACTTTTGCTAGGTACTAATGGGTGTTGAGCATTGCACTTGATAAGTTTAGAATTTTGTATTACAATCTCCTTCCACACAATTCAATAGATATAGCAGGGGTATTTTAAGAGATTCGAATTCATTTTCTTGTTTATTTGCAATGGATTTTACAATAAATTCATGGATGAATAAAACATAAAGGAACTAGAGCTTGAAAAGGTTTTATTGGCATATTACAAATCATTAAAAACTTAAGTCTTTCCAACAAGTATACAAGAAGGAATAATGCACTATTTTTCCCATCCTTTCAACACATCTCCTTCAAGTAATAAGATAAAATTTAAGATATATTTTTGTACCAATTTCCAACACCCTTCAAGAGGGTTCCAAAATTACTTCCATTAATTTTAAAGCAAGGTCTACTAACATGTAAACAAAATTGACATACTCATGAGAAGTTCCAAATCAAGTAAGAAGGAGAATAGATAGATTGTCATCCTTTCAACTTTTGATTCTATATATTTTACATGCTTATTTTGGACTTCAAAAGAACAACTTTCATTCAACATTTGTCACAACACTTTCTACTTCATATGGAAACAAATTTGCAATAATGTATGCTAAAGAAAACAAGGCAATATTACATTTTTCCTCCACTCAAGGTGGGTAAATGCATGATGTTTTTACATTGTCAACAACAAGATTCTTGTGCTCCAAGGTGTTCTTCATCTATGCTCCAAGCTCCAAGTATTTCCAATCACAACCAAGATAGGGGGAGAGGCAACACTCTCCTCCCAACCAAATCTCAATGGAGAAGAGAAGCAATCTCCTCCATTGACCCCCGAGCCCCAAACACAACACAATGAAAGGGTGGTCTCCAACTCAAGGCAACAATACATGCTTCCACAATACAAGTTCTTCACAACATTCAAGCTAAAATAGAAGAACAAAGAGACACACAATAACATCAAACATTACACAACAAGGCTTGCATCCAAGCCAACAAGAGAAGGAACTATGGGAATGTTTTCCTTATGCCTCCCAATTGAGATGAGATGCCCATCCAAAACCCTCCACAATAAAACACAAGCCCCTATGACTCTTATGCCTCCCTCAAGTACCCCTTTTTCCTCCCATACTCTTATGCCTCCCTCCTCTTATGGCTCCCTCAAAGACAAGGTAGAATGTAAACATTCTTACCCAAGATGGGCATCCCTCTCAAACTCCCTCCACAATATCCTAATCTACTCTTTTGCCTCCCTCATGAGTATTCCCATAGACCTCTCCTATACTACACAATAAGCATTCTATCCATTTTTCACAATACACCAAAGTAAACATGCATTTTTCACAATTTTAGCATAGAAGCAACAATAATATGAAAGCAAAACAAGGAGAGGGTTTCCTACCTCTCCATTGAAGAAGCCTAAACCAAGAAATTTGTCCAAGCTCCTTCCCAAATCAATCCAAGCATGCAAGTCCAAGCACTCTTTTTTTCTCTTTCTCCCAATTCTTTCTCTCCCAAAATAACAAAAGAGAACTCTTCCAAAAACACAAAAACAAAACTCCAACCCCCTCAACAAGAGAGGAAGTTTCAATAAATAGACCAAAGGAAAGGGTGAGGGTGATGTGGCTCCATGTAGGATGCCACATCACACATCCTCAAACCACCTCCCAAGGTCAACTCAAATCCCAAAACACCATAAATGGGTGGTTGGGTTGAATGACAACTCTCTTCCACAATCCAACCCTTTCCCATGTGCCTTAAGGCACAATTAAATGCAAAATGAGGAAAGTGCACTCCAAAGTCATATTTCCCTTCCCAAAACAATAAATAATCCCCTTTTTGGATTCCCAACCCATAGATATGGTTGGTAAGGGGTTTTGAGAAGTGTGGGACAAGTTTAACTTGTCCCACAAGTCCCCCAAAATTGCCCTCAATCTCAAATTCGAGATTCAAAGAGTTTGGAGTGGTCAACACTCAATACCAAGCATTCAATACATGAGGAAACACAAGGCTCAAGGAGCCAACCATCAAAATTTATTACCCCCACTTGACTTCCCTCCCAACTTAAAAATTAAAACAAGATATTAAATTAATCTAAACATACTTAGCAAAAGTAATAAAAGAAAAGACATCACCAATGAAATCACCTACTAAAGTAAATAAAAACAATTAAATAAAATTCTTAACCCCATGGTCACATTAGAACATTTCCCCCTCATGAAAATTTTCTTAACACATACAAGAATAAAGGTAACACAACACAATTTACTAGTTGCCTTGACGACCAATTGTTGTAACCACCCGACATTCTGTTGTGTTTGGTCCCCAATCCCCCTCATGGTTGTGATCAAGTGTGCTTCCTGCAAAATGCAAAATACCTCCTTCGGCCTTGCGGCCATGTCAAAATATCCAAAATAATCATATGCATGAAATTTATTAACATCTATACGTAATTCAATTATCCATTATTCTAGGTCTAAATCACAACTTAATTATGCATTCCATCATTATCCAAAATCATAGTAATGTAAATTCAACAACTACATTCTACTCATCATGGCGAAGAAATCCAATGTTAGAACACATGCAATATATCCATATAAAAATAATATCAGTATCCAATAGTCTGTCCATGAGTCAGTGTAGATCATACTGAAAACAAAATCCAACCATAATCCAAATGCATCTAGTCACAAAACATCATGCTAATCAACATAAGTATAAGCCATGTCCATATCTAAAGTCTGCATAACTCAAAATGATAATCAACTAAGTGTCGTAGGGAAGTGGGCATTACATTTCCTAGGAAAGTAGGAGCTCCACAATTTCTGTTGGTTCAACTCCGTGGGGTTGAAGAGGGGGCTGACAATTTCTGCTACGCTTTAGGCATTTTTGTCCATCTGACAACCCAAATGCATTCCTTGATTTTTTGGTCGATTTGGAGGGAGATTTTCACCTTATATACCCTGCATCTGCTCATTATTTGAAAGCAGTGCTTTGGAGGTGGATACTGTGAAAAACGAAAATCTCATTTTTGCAGTGCTTTGGAGCACACTGGGCAGAATCCTGACAAGTTGCAGAAGGTGTGAAGAATCCTGACGAGTTGCAGATAGTGGAGACAGTGGGAAGAATCCATTGAAGTTTGAGGTAAGCAATTTTGCCCTTCGTATCAGTCTTATGAGTTCTGCTAGTTCAGGCACATATTTCCCTGGTGCATGTCACTGCAAGTGTTATTTGACAGTAGAAATGGATATTGTAGGATGCATGAGTATCTAATAAATGAAACCCATACCTGCATAGCTTTCCCCTGTAATATAGAACTCATGACTTCAGACTTGGGGGTATATATTACACAATCAATGAAAATAGGAATTTGCAAATAAAGATCTTCTATTCATTACAAACCGGATAAAATACATAGTTGTATAGTGCTGGAATTAAGAGATCAGAACTGTGTATTCTCGTGAGCCTAATACAAGAAGACATATATTGGGAAGATTGACTGGTAGGATATGGAGTTTAGGCAGGGAGGAGTGCTCTGACACCAATGATCCATGCTAATCTCTAGAGTGGCATGGAGGAAAACTTACATACCAACTAGAAGAAAGAGAGAGCTACCTAACCTACAAGTTACGTTGAACATGCAATGTAAGATGGGGAAAAAGTGTGGAAGCATATTACACAATTAATGAAAAAAGGAATTTGTAAGTAAAGATTTTCTATAATGCAGGAATTAGGAGATCAAAACTGTGTATTCTCGTGAGCCGAATCTAGAGATGGACTATGTTGCTTGAAAAATGTTATATGAGAAGATGGTGTCTGAACAATGTCCAACCTAATTACTATATTAAGAAGACTGGAATTATAAATTATATAAATCAGTTACAAGATGAGATGGTTACAAGAACCATTCATATTCTAACCAGTTTGGTTTTCAACTTTTCATGGACGATGCTTGATCTGCATGCCAAGGTATCTTGGACTCTCTAGCTGTCACAGATATTTCTTACTCAATTACCTAAAGCATGTGCCCCCTTCGCTATCTCAGTGTTGTGTTGATGTTCCCATGGGACCCGAAGAAGTGATATAGACTTCATGGTGCAATTCGCACTGGACCAAGGCCATGTGAATCTTGCAGTCCTGAAGAGTCATTCATGGACGATGGGATTACCCCAGGTATGAGAAAATGATAATGCAGTGTGAATCCCACTGGAAGCTTGCACGGAGCTGTAGATCAAGCCCAAATGTACTTATATCAAAGATTTTTCTAGTTTAAATTAGGAATAGGATTTCTTTATACTATGCTTGTAATGCAAGTCTTGATAGAGTGGCCTATTTAGTTTGAGAAAAATTGCATATTGATCCTTTCAAACTTTCATATTTTAGTGTAGTATTGTTAAAAGCATCTTCTCCTTAATAGAATCCAATTCCACAGGTTTTGAAAGTAGCCTCTACTAAAACACATGTCACTTTTTTGGACTTTTGTCCCTATAATCATTATTGGGGAAAAATTATGATCGAAGTACTTGAGTTTAGTTTGTCCGGACCAATGGTTTTGATAATGAGGTTTAGGATATTTGGTTTATATGCATTCAAAGCTTTATTAGTGTGTCCAAACTCGGTCCTAAGGTTTTATTCATAGGGTCTTAAGATATTCATTTGTATGCGAGATATTTTATTCAAATTAACTTCATGGTAAGACTATTGATAGATTTCATTGACTATTTACAAGAAATGCGATTCTGACCATAAGTTTTATTATTATTTTTGTCACCATGGTAAAGACCGATAAATCTCTGGGTGTTTAAATTGCGCTACCCCTAGTATAACGGACTCCTTACAAGCCATTTTCCTTTAGTGAATTGGTCTGATTTTTTATTGATATTTTTGCATTTTAAGAATATGTGATATGAGTAATATATAGATGATTTGGCTTATATATAGATGATATGTGGAGTTTACTTTAGTTTATTTTGTGAAAGTATTCTTCATATGTTGTTTCATATAAATATAGGACTTATGCTAACGTTTCATGCAGCAGTGGTCAAACTAAAATTTGATTGTATATTTTATATTGCAGGTTTCAGCGAAGGTTTTTTTGTTCTTTGTTGTCATGGATAAATCATTATATCGTCCAAATCCAGTAAAAGTTGGTTTTAGGAGGTTCACTGCAATGCTTTCACAAAATGACATAACAGATGATGATATATATTCTATAGATGATGATTACCCTTACTCTGTGCCAAGTACACAAATGAGCAATGAAGAAGTAATCATTCCTACTTATGTTCCAAATACAAAAAAGATAATTGACGAAGTAAACATACCTACAAATGGTATTCACTTGGAACATATCAATGATTCCCCTCTTCATCATGAAAAATGTCAACCAAAGAGCCACATAGCCAGGAAATCAACCTTCGGTTCCTCCTGCCTGCACAAAGGGCGGGGCTCGTTGGAGCATCGCGAGAAATTGTTGTCCTTATTGAAGCAAAGCGTATTGAGAGAGACACCCAACTCAACGGCGGAACAATGAAAAGAACTATAACAACAAATGAGAAATGGAGAATTGTGGAAGATTATTGTTGTACTCATGGGCTCCTCCGCACAACGAGTCAATGTCGAGATCGGTGGGAGCATGTGTTACCTGATTACAAAAGAGTAAGAGACTATGAAGCACATATACCTTCTGGGCATGATAGTTATTGGAGTATGACAGGTCGAGAGAGAGCTGAAAAGAAACTTCCAGCAAACTTTGCCATGGAACTCTTTGATGCCATGGATATTAGCTTTGGTAATGATCGAGCTATCAATCCTGGTAAAATATCAATTGATACTTCTGACACACAATATGCATTCACTGAGGGTGGATGTTCTCCAATTGAAAATGAGCCATTGAAAGAGTGTGAGATACGGCGATGGTGGTGAAAGCTCGTTGAATACTTGGAAAGGAAAAGGAAAAACTTTCAACGAGTAAAAATGGAAAACAAGCAACAAAACAACAAATATTAAAGACAACATTGTTGAAAGCAACAAGTTAGTGATTTCGCATTTCGGATAGCTAAAGAGGGGTGTATGAAACGCCATGAAATGGATCGTGAAAGGGAAGATAAGAATGAGGAAAGACTGTTCAAAATAGAGGAGCAAAAAAATTAATGTGCAAATGAACATGGTTTCAGCTATGAATGCTATTGGACAGTAATGTTGAAGATGATGACAGAGTCATTTGCAAAGTGACAAATAAATCTTTAAATCACATACTTGGATTATATTGTTGTCATTTTTTGCTCTTTAATGGATCTTCTAGTTACTTGTTATGAGACTGAAATAAGTATATTAATAAAGATGTATTTGAAAATTGTTTGTTTTACTTGCAAATTATGAAAAATAAAACCATCTTGTTTCAACATCCAAATGTTGTTATATTGTTGTCGTTTTTTGCTCTTTAGTGGATTTTCTAGATACTTACATTATGAGATTGAAATAAGTACATTAATAAAGAAGTCTTTGCAAATTGTTTGTTATTCTTGCTAATTATGAAAAATAAAACTATCTTGTTTCAACATCCAAATGTTATAATCTTGTAACATTTAAAATCCAATGGTATTTCAATACTTGCAATTTAATATAATTATAAGCCTTCAACTTTCTATTTGTCAGTTGTATCATCATTTGTTATTTGATATATTTTAATGGTGCATTATTTTGTATGCTTTTTTGAAGGGAGGAGAACAATGTTTACATTTATCCATTTACATACAATGAATCCTACTTCAATGGAAAAATTGAAATTCTTTTCAAATGCATCAATTATTGTCCAATTAGCATTGCAAATATGGAATGATCTTCAAGATTCAACAAATACGCAACACATTTTCAAGAAGCGTAAGATAGATGACTTGGATGCAGATGACATGGAAATGGAGGTTATTGCTTTCATTTTTGGACAACAAAGTCAAATCCTTGATGCAGATTTATCTCGTTTTGAATGGGCAGGCAGGATACAAGGTGAGTGGTATATCAAACCACGTTCTATACACTGGTGGAACCACTATATTTTTGAAGTAAGATGTGATGATCAACGTTTCCACAACATTTTTAGGATACCTTACATGTTATTTCAAAATATTTGTCAACTATTGAATGACGACCTTAAACAAGGTGAAATACCCTTTTCATTTGCCACTTCTATAAAAGGCAGGGTCTTTCCAGTTGAAAAACAAGTGGCCATGGGAATGTTAAGATTGTCATCTGGAATGACAATGGTTAACATTAGTGAATTGTTTGGTTGTGGAAAGTCAACCACAGTGAGAACTGTAAATAAGTTCATAAATGTCATGTACACTAGGTTTCGAAGTAATGTTCAGTGGCCAAGTGAGCATATGGCATTGGGGCAAGTAAAAGAAGGATTTCGTAGAAAACGAGGTTTTCCAAATTGTTGTGGGGCTATAGATGTAACTCACATTCCAATCCGACTTCCTCCTAACGAGTGTTCATCTGATTGGTATGATCGAGATCACAATTATAGTATGGCATTACAAGTGATTGTTGATAGCAATATGCATTTCATGGATGTGTTTACTGGATGGCTAGGTTCTGTAAATGATTCTAGACTTCTTCGTAATTCAACTTTTTATAGAATGTGTGAAGGAGCGAGAGAGATTAAAAGGTCTTCCAGCCTCGTTGGCTTAGTAAACATGAGAGAGTACATTATAGGTGATGGTGGATATCCATTATTGCCATGGTTAATCACACCTTTCAGTGGATTTGTAACTACTACTCAAAGAGAATTTAATTTTAAGTTGTCATCCACACACATTGTTGTCGAGTGCACATTTGGAAGGCTAAAGCAATTATGGCGGATTCTAGAATCCAGAATGTGGCACCCAAATTTGGAAATGTTGCCCAAGATCATTCTTGTTTGTTGCATACTTTGCATAATATGGTGCTAACGGTTGCAGAAGATGACATTGATGCATGAAGATGATGTTGTTTTTGAACATGAAAATAATATACCAACCATTGAAGTGGCTGATCCAGCTGCTACACTTGCTCAAGTAGCCTTAATGGAATTTGTTAATGACAATGCCAATAATGTGGACATGTAAGGAACATAGAATGAGAAAGGTATTTTGTTTTAGTCATTATGATTTCAATTTATATGTATGCTCAATTCGAGCCAGCAGGATGTAAAATTCAAATAACATGTTTCTAATTAATGTGTTTATCATGATGAAGGTCAAGGAATGGATTTTTCATTTAGTTGTAATCTCTTTGTGCCACAACTATTGTATCTAAGCTCCGTTATACTGAGAAAGTTGCAGCTGTCTAATTCTATGTAATGTGCAATCTCTATTATGTTCATTCTTCCATGGTACTTTGTAAATGTGCTCTTTATTTGTGTAACACACACCTCCAACTTGACAAGTCATTTAGGCATCAAGCTCTTTTCGTACAACTTGCTACTCGTAAAGGGCATTCATTGGCTATAGACAACAGTTTGGACAAATCATATTTTACCTTGTGTATTGACAAATCATAGAACATGAGTTATACCAGATTGGTAACTGTATTTTCTCTATTTTAACATAGATCAGTTCAGTCCAACTTAGCTTATTAGATTTTCCCTACAGATGGTTAATGACAGCATTCAATAGTACACCAATATATGCCACTGCTCAAAGCATCTTCGGTGTGTCAGTGTATGTTCATAGCAGAAGACACAAGACCTGGTCTCAGAAACAGACTTGGGAAGCCAAAGAGAAGGACTGGCTCAGCACTCTAGAAACTCTCCATGCTTAACCGCAAGTTGGAAATGATTTTACTTGAAACAGAACGGAAATTCGAATATCTTATGACTCTAGCCTCTAGCCCTTTCACTTTGGCATGTTTGTTACTGAATCCACCTTCTCCTGGACAACTCTATAAAATGCCACGAATTCAAATAATTGGCAGGACTTCAAAGACCAAAACCAAGAATTATGCATAGAGCAGCTGATTACCACCTCGTAATAACATCAAAGAATTATGCACAGAGCAGCTGATCAAGACAACAGGATGGATACCCAATTGCATGAAGATGCTCAAGAACATCCCAATTCGCTGGAAGATCGAACTCTTGCTCTCCTTCATGACTCCAAGATCGACCAAGGAGCCATCTCAATCTACCAAGAATGGTTATTCTCATTGAATTTGGCCTCAAATACATACTGCTATGTTTTTTTCATAACTATGGATATTATTTACATATACCCACAAAGTTTTTCTATAATCAGAATTTGATGCTTAGTAGCTTGTTATCTTGAAATTTGAGACGTGGGCATCTCTGCTGATAGTTGGGTCTAGAATGGGCCCCTGTAATTAAACTGCTAGAATGTGAAATGGTGCAGAGATTCAAGAGGTCAAAGTGAAGAAGAAAGGAGGACGTAAGCATAAAGAAAAATGGATGAATAGGTCCATGGCATTGTCAGACGTAATTCTTGAGCTGTATGATGATGATCTACGAGAAAATGGTCTCAGATGCCTCGGCAATCATCTCAACGAGGTTTGTTAAATGTGGACCTGCATTAATTCCCTTTCTTTGTTGTAGGGAAAGCATTGAAACAGTGTAAGAAATTCAGAGTATGCATACACTGTGTACCCAATTGTCTTCACGAGTAGAAAACATGCTAAATTATGGATAAAACTTGTACCCAATTGCTTTTAACCAGTAGAAGGCATGCCAGATTATAGATTAATCTCGTACCCAATAGCCTTATCTTGTATACTCAATGATAACATTGATAAGTTGGAGACTCAGTTACAATTCTGGTCTACTGGAAGTTTCTAAGTTCAAGGCAGAGATGCAAAAAATTCATGCAGCATAAGATACAGCGCTTTAGGACATACCCAAATTCAAAAAAGAGTACTACCCATTAGTGCAGTCCTATAGCCCCATTAAACACTTTATGTTCCCATGTATCAGAGACACATCCTCCACCTGTGGATTTATGGCAGTTAAGTGCAAAGAGTGGATCAGAAGGGACCAAAGCAAAGCCAAAACTTCGGTATGTCCATTGTAGAACAGGTATCAATACTAGTTTTTCCATCTAATCCTTCAATCAAAGAATAAAATCAATTATACGATAAGATTGCAGCTGCAACATATTTATTTGAAGTTTCACTTTTTGTTTTTTGTTAATTTTTGGATGGGTTATATTGCAGGCCTGCATTGGACGACAAAGTTGCTCAGTGGAGGTTTCAAGAGACAAATTTGGAGATCCTTGTGTACGCACTACTAAAAGTCTGGTATAAAACTAGCAGTATTCAGCCTCACATAGGAAAGTCCATGGGACCATAAAACTGCAATGGGCTCCTATTATTTCTCAGCGGAAAATGTTAATAAAAAAATTATTACCATGGGACCCAAAAACAGCTAATATGCTCCTAAATTCGCTCAGCAGCACCCGCTGAGATTTTTATGCAGCCCCCTCTCCATGGGACCATGCTCTAAGCCACTATGCGGCACTTGTTACAAAAGGAAAAATTCCTTTCGTTAAACCTCAACATTCGATTCTTTTTTAACCGCCTTGAATTCGAAATCGCCCCGTTTTAATCAGTAGTCTGCAAGCTGCTCGTTAGAGTTTTCTGTCGATTAATTCAGAACAGGCGCAGGCACTCTTGAAGGGTTCCACTGCAGAACGGTTTCAGGCGTTTTTTTCTAAAGCAGACGAGGCTCTCCCAGCCTGATACGCTGGGAAGTAGACGTTCAAATAATTATGTAGAAGTGGAGGAAACACCATGGCAAACGTTTTAAACAATGTTAGTCCTCTAAATTTGTTTGAAACCAATCTGAAGAGAAGAGGGTCTCGTACTCAATTCAAGCAATTACACCGCAGAACGCTTTATCCATGGCTTTCCAACCAATTCCATTCAAACACACCATTGTTAGCTAGGCTCGAATCGGTTTGCCCTTCTCACTTCAGAAAGTTACCTTGCATTTCAGAAATGGGAGAGATTGGTCAAGAAGCCCATGAAAGTGTAAGTACCCAAAGGCGGACCGGAGTTCTTCTGCCGGCCACGGAAACTCACGTGAAAAAAGCGGTGGAGGCACTCAGAGCTGGGAAGGTGATTGCTATACCCACTGATACTCTTTATGGACTTGCCTGCGATGCTTGGTAAGAACCCCTCTCTATTTTTTCCTCTTACCCATTTTTTAAAAACAAGTTGTGCCATGGAATTAGAACTTCTGCCTGTTTTTTCCTTACAACCGTTTTTATTTTTATTTTTAAAACCAGTTTTGGCACTGGAATAGGGTGAATACACAGGAGCAACCTCTTTTTATTTACAACCATTTTTATAAGCAAGTTTTGGCATGGATATAGTGCGAAGACAAAGAAATGTCAAGATATATTTAATTCTGTATAAATCCAATTCGTCCATTATTTGTTATTTTGCATTGAGCATACCCGGCATACCCCGCATCAGCATGGTATATACTATACCATTGAGCTACCAGCCGCTTTGTTGTCTGGAGCATAGATGATTCTTTCAATTACATCCCTCAAGAAACACTTATTACAGAAGAAAAACATGGTATTATTTGTTGGGTTAATGGTTCAACAGCACAGGAGAATGCATGCAACTATTGCTCATCCATGGCAAAATTAACTCCAACGAAGATGTGAGATCTCTGTGTAAACCAGCCTGTAGAGCCTTCTACATATTCATGTCTTTTGCAGAGCTGTATTGAGAAAAAGGCATTGTCAGAGGGAAAATTAGTCCACACCCACATGAGTATGAGAGGATTCATGTCAGAAATATTTTTATTTAATACACTTATCAGCATGAACGCCAAGTGCGGAAGTCTGTTGAATGCTCGCGAAGTGTTTGACGAAATGAGTGAGCGAAATGTGATTTCATGGACTGCCATGATTTGGCTTATGTTAAGTATAAGTGGATTCCAGTGTGATATCTTGGTGGAAAATGCCCTTGTAGATATGTATGCAAAATGCGGAAAGATAGAGAAGGCACGTGATTTGTTTGACAAAATGCCTCAGCGAACTGGTATATCATGGACATGGCAATGTATGATGCGAACCAAGACAAGTGGAAGGTTCTGCCTCGTATGAATCGATGGCCAGGATTATGGTCCGCCGGTGCTTTTTTAGACAATAAATTCTTTGTTATTGGGTACAACAATTCAAAATTTTTTGATCTGAGAAAGTGAAAATGGACGATCTTGGAAACTCACTGGAACGGTGGTGGTGTGAAAACTGTAACTGTTTCAACAAGTTTTAGTCTATAGTGGCTCTTTTTCCAATGGGGTTTGATAGCTTCTGTTTTTCATCAAATTCTTAGACCAAATTCCAACAACTACATCCTCTGTTCTGCCAAGATGTCCATTATATGAAGATGATTTCCTGGAACCGGCCAAATGTTTCAAGTTTAACATGCCTGGTATAGATCCCACTAGAAGCAGTAAATAACCCAGGGGCATGAAAAATTCTAATATGAAATCCATACCATGTACTGGAATATGTGGAAGTTCCCTGTCTATTCTGTAAATAGATGCATGACCAAGCAAGAACAGACTATTTGGATACTTCCACTGTCTTAGCAGAACAGACTTGGTGCAACTTTCATTCATTGGAGAAAATGTTTTAATGAGTCTAAAACGTTGATGTACCACAATTTCTCCCAAATAGTTACAAATCACATCAACTACACTTTTATCTATATTACTACACTTACAAAATCAATCACACCCCTTATCAACAGCAACTACAAAAGTAATAACAATCCCTCTAAATCAAATAAGATATACCGTTCTGCGTTCACATTGCATTGTACACATGCGATTGCTAGTTATACACAGGAGCAACCTCTTTTTCTTTACAACCATTTTTAAAAGCAAGTTTTGGCATGGATATTGAGTGAAGACACAGAAATGTGAAGCTATATTTAATTCTGTATAAACCCAAATCGTCCATTATTTGTTATTTTGCATTGATCAGAAAGGATTCTAACCAAATACATCCCATCAGCATGGTATATTCTATACCATTGAGCTACCAGCCACTTAATTGTCTGGAGAATAGTTTTTTTTTCAATTACATCCCTCAAGCAACACTTATTTGCTTATGGCTCATAGTCTGGCTCTGATAATATTTTATACAAACCATATAGGACTCTACCACGGAGCTACTTGTTCATTTGGTGTACAGAGTGTGAATAGTTCTTCCATCAATTTTAATCTTAGTGGTATGTGATACAACTTGTACATATCTATCTTAACTCAAACCTGATGTACCCATAGAGAACTGGCTATCCAGTACTGTAGGCACAATATACTGAGAAATGCATATTCATTCCAATCACTTTGGAGTTTATTCATTTGGACTGCTCTTACAAAAGTATGAGCATTCCACCATTCTTTCTAGAAAAGTGGGATTATTCGCAACAGGTTCCTCCCCAAACTAAACAAAATTGAAAATAATAAAATGAAAAAACCCACGCAACCACGGATAAAGGGGACTCATTCTGGCCTCCATCCCAACTCCTGGAATGAGAAGAAAATTAGAAAATCAAAACATTATATAATATATTCCACTGGTGTATACTTTTACAGGTCTGTACTTATCCTCACTGTCTTCACTCAGAGTTTATTAATTCAAAGCATTTACTACCAACTAGTAGCAAGCATTTGGTTAGTTTTTTTTTCCAAGTCTTTCACACTCTCAAGGGACATTTAGCACAAGCTGGAAAATGCTGGAAAGGGTCAACGAGTCTTGCTTTATGGCTGTCACTTGCATTTTCTTAAAGACCTCCAAGGATTTGTCAACAAGTACTTTATGTGCATATTTTTCACTCCATGAGGCCACACCTGAATGAGGCTTTTTGTTAAATAATATATGGCCTTCTATATGCAGGATGGGCACAGCCATAATACTGAGAAAACTTGATTTCAATTTTTTTGAAGATCTCCATACCATGATCCAAGGTTCTGAATCTGGAACCTGTTGTGGGAGGATGAAGGCTAAGGTTGCTGAGATTAGCATTACACCTGCCAATTGCATTTGCTTAAAACAACTAGCCAATTTGTGCATATCTAACAATGATTACATGCAATGAGACCACAACATGGATGATTTCCCTGTTCCAGACCTCTAAGTTTGGCACAAGGTGAAAGATGCTGGGAAAGGTAGATGGATATGGATTTGCACCTGGAAAAAGCCCCATTCTATGCATATCAGACAATGATAAAAGGCCATGAGGCCACATCTGGTGGAAACATTTTATCAAACAATTTAAGTGCCCTATGTATTTTCCATACCTTACACGCATGTCAATCAGGTTGTCCATACTACAAACTTTGACCAAAGTTAGCAGTCAGTTATTGTGTTGGTTGACTTCCATGCCCTGTCCAAAGCTTCCACTTTGAGATTTTGAGTCACGCTGGAAGGAAAAAGCCAAAGGTTGATGTGTAGACAGTCAAATTTCTATCTCCACGGAGGTAATGTAGCAGGTTATGTTCAGAAGTAGAGAGCATTTACCAGAGTTCCCACCCAACATTATTAAACTTCTTGAGCTACTGCTTGAAATGAGGACTCTTATTCACTTTGTTTGGGACTCACATGTATGTAATAAGATGATAGCTTTGTGATAATATCCACAAAGTTAGGCTGCATTATGTTTTCTATAATGTTGAATGGCTGAGTCACAAGGTTTGAGTTCGAGTTCATGTTCGATGAGGATAAAGTTCAGTTGTTCACCAAGCGATAAAGTTCGAGGAAAAAACGTCCTTTAAGCTCTAACAAATAATTTTTCTATCATTTTTAATTTTCTGAAAAATGCATAAATATGTCAGAGGGATAGATTGGAGAGAGCTTTTTGTGCTCTGCTTTGCAGTCGGTAAATGTATATATATACACACATTTATAAAATAACGCAAACAAGGGCTTCCTGTGGGCAAGCGCCTTGTTCTTCTGGGAGCTCCCCGCCGTGTTGCCCTTTCTGCAACCACATTGAGACTCTTCTTCATCTCTTTTGGTTCTGCCCTCATGCTCAGTCTGCCTGGCGCTGGATTCATACCCTTTTCCAACCTTTTTTTCCCACCTTCTTCACGTGGAAAATGGTTCTTCTGGGGGATCCGGCCTTTATTCCTGCAAAATTTTACAACATTTGGCATTCTTTCAGAGCGGCTATTTTATATCACATTTGGAAATCTAGAAATGCTGCTATTTTTAATAAGGAGACAATGGATAGAATTTTTGCTATTTCTAACAAGCTTGTTGTCATCTCCAATGTTTCGCTTTAGATCCAGGTGTAGGCGGAGAAAGTCCGCATAGAAGTTGAGCACTTGCAAACTCTTCTGGACCATTGGGGAGTGCCACTTGTCTTTGTAAGTCGCGTTCGCCGATTCCCCTCCTTTGCCGCTCCCGCTCGCAAGGTCGCCGCTCGCTTTCCCATGGGCGCGCAATTTCGACCGGGGTCCGGCTCGTGGGCGGCGTAGCGCCTCTCCTCACCGGCGGGTCCCTTCTCCGCCTCCGTCTTGACTCCGCCCGCCAGGGGGTTTTGGTCGGCTGGGCTTTGGCAGTGGTGGTTCCGGGAGGTAGGCGCCCGACCAATCAAAGTTTCCACAGCTCTCTTTGGCTATCTCGCCCTCTCGGCGGGGAAACGAGGAGCAACAATAGAAAGAGGCAAACGGCTGGGAGCAGCTTGATGACACCCCCGACACTACTCTTGGTGGTTGGGGTGACCGTCCAAAGAGCCCACCGCCACCGCCACCTTCCATGTTTGCTTTGTTGCTGCCTAGCTCCATGTTTGGAGTTTTCTCTGGTTCTCTACATTTCTGTTTTAAACTTTTTTGATTGAAAATGCTTCTATTGATATGACACTTTGCTACTCGTAGCCTCTTTATGGCTACTTTGATCTTGCTTATGGGGTGTGATCTTTTCCACCCGATTTTGTATGATTAGCATTGTACTTCATCTTTAATATATGGTTATGCTTTTCAATCAAAAATAAAATAAAATAACGCAAAACAAAAATAATGGATAAATTTTGAGTTTATGTTCGACAAGAATAAAGTTTGGCAAAATTCAAACTTTCTTGATAAAATTCAACGTACCTTGTGACATAGCTGAACGGCGTGAAACACCGAACCAAGGACTGTTCTGTATCCATGAGCTTCAGCAATTTGAAGCATGTTTTATATATCGTTTCTGGACCCCTTTTGTGTCACGATATAGGTGATCAGTCTTGCATGGAGATAATGCAACAAAAACCAAGGGATACTAATATTCTAACCAATTTGATCCACATTGATTGCTTAAAAAGAATCCATCTTGTAACTTCAGCATTCAAGATTATGATTGATGCTTATGCGAGCCCCATTCAACAGTAAGTTTTGTTCATCTGACCTCCAGTGGTACCCACCTAACCAGGCTTATAGCCTCCCTTCTTTCCACCTTCCCATTAGCAGGAAGAATAACTGGAGATTTTACAAGCCAAAGAAAAGTAAAATATTCTAGGCGAACGAAGAACATGTATTCATTAATACTTCGAGCCACGGTTCTTAGATTTATATATTAATTTTAATGCTGTACGTATTATGCGGTATTCTTTCTGGCATTTGTTAAAGACTTTTAAAATGCCTTATGCTTTTTGACACATTCCTTTTTTAAAAAAATTGGATTTGAATAAGTTCATCTGGCTCAACATGTCTGGAGTTTGGCTTATCCTCTGCCAGAATCAGCTGAACCTGGTAACTATGGCCTTATCTCTTGTCCACCTACAACATGCTTCTACCACATAGTGGACACCTTGACCTAAGAAGCTTTGGTTTCCTACTGCTTCATCATTGCATCTACACTAACACAACCAACTTGGCCCGGGAAATATGCACATTCTCATGGAGCTTGTTATGGCTTGGGTGAGACCTTCTACTTTGGTAATAGAGAGCATTATTAAGCCTCTGATCTGATGGTTCCCTGTAAGCTCTTATCCTGCTTTGCAGTTGATCCCTCAATTAGATATTGGCTAACTACAAACTCCACTGTCTAGACACAGCCAGCATGTGCTGATAAGCTCTGAGATCTGAGAGTGCCTTTGAACATCCTTATCTCAGCTTTTTGCCATTTGGTGACTTATTTGTGTCAGATTGTTTATGATTTGAGTGAAGAACCTTCCTTAGCAATTCAGTTAATGCACTTCATTTTATCAATAGGTGAGTGTTGCGGCAGGGCCCCATTGTTATTATGCATATTTCTTTTAATTGTGCTGTTTTTAAACTGAGATCTAAGATGTCAGCGTGGAGCTCTTTTTTCTGTAATGTACTTTTAGTATTATTTATTTTAGATTATAGCTACACACATTACTATTTATATAAGGGCCTTTCTAGTAGATCAGTCATTATGATGGTAAATTTGTTTTTAATTTGAGATGATGTCTTGTGTCTTTTTATAGTGCCCACATAAGTGAAGGCTTTGGAATCCCATGAACTTTTCTGTAGTGCACTTAGAACAAGGTTAAAGTTCCTTTGAAGCCGAAGATTTCTATATTTGTGTTCTACATATAAGCAGAGTAACTGAGTTTAAATTATTCCTTGATAGTGACTAACCACACTTCAACTCCTCTTTTTGTACTTCTCAAGAGTAAAGGCCTTGGCTTTTCTGTTTTGTATATTTCAACAACAACTTTTGAACCTGAAGGTCTTAGTTCTAACTTCTAATTAAACAATGATAATTCTTTCTGCCACCTCGCTTATCTTTTTCATATTTGGTGTCAGGCCTGCTTCAACTTCATCTTTTATTTCTGTGTTATTCTCTCTTCTTTTTTTCAATTTACTGCAAATACTTTTGAATGCATATTCCATCTTCCATTTGTAAGGGTTATCGTCCTTTCTTTTTTTTTCCAATCAACAGCAAGTTCTTCTGGATACGTAAAAACTCTTGATTATTATTTGCTGTATAACTGTCATTTTTTTCACCAAGGCTCCTTGTAAGAGTCAGCATTTCTTTGCTATTCCAGATGTTGTTGCTCCATGTCTGTGGCTTTCAAGTATTCAGGGCCGCCACCTTATTATCTTCTTGGTTGTACTAACTATGAGTCCTACCTTTGTGGGTAATTTTCACGGTCCCCAAGTCTGGCACAAAATGCATGCCAAAGCCTCTGTGGTGGTTGTGTAGTAAATATTGGAGAGGGATAATGGGGGCACGATCTCTTACTGTTGCTTCGCAGGCGACCTGAAGGGATACCTCTATTGCCTGATCCCCTGGTGTGGAAACAGGTGGGGAGACCACAACTCCAACAATCCACATGAGAACAACACGATCTTTCTTGCAAAAATAAACACCACCTACATTGCAAATTGAATACAACACAACTTATAAGCACATTGTTACCACAGCTGCTTAGTATCATAGTCATTTTTGTAAAATTTTAAATGTATTGCGACACTTTTGCTTTTAATACATTTACCATTGTAAAGACTTCTGTTTGCAAGGTTAGGAAAATGGCTTCACATCACTTGTAAATTGAATTATATATATATGGAGCTCCAACCTGTAATTCTATCCATCTAAGATCCTGACGATGGACACAAAAATTGGTTTTCTATGCAATTTCATACTGAAGATCTCCTTTTAATGAAAATAATCTTCAGGACCGAGACGTGACGTTTCCCTAGAATTCAAGTAATGAAGACTGTAAAGAGGGATGCCTGATACAGGAGGGGGAGTGAATTTGAACCACCTTTTAGTAACATGGAGTGCTTAGATAATTTTCAGCTTCCACATTCGACAGAATAATTGGATTAGACATCAGGATCAGCTACTGAATCAATACACAGATCACGCAAAGAGGATTTCCTGAGATTTAGCTAAGGTAACTATGCAGCACTCTTCCCTAAATTTAATATATCCCTTTCTTGTTATGTTTTTAAAATTTCTTTGTCAGTGAGGAGACTGGCAGAATTGTTCTGCATGTGCTCCACTTTTCTCTTGTCAGGAGTTTATTAGCTTCTATTGATAGGGCCATATCAACCGAGGCATACCAGATTCAACATCTTTATTGAATTTGAGGCATGAGTACTATTGACGACTTAGACTATCGAGCCCTTGTTATCATATCCTCTCCTCAAGTTCAACATAGTGCAGAAGTAATTTCCATATTTGTTGGTGTCATATGCATGCATGAATGAAGCAACAATTTGGCCTAAAATGTTTCATGCCTTAATCATTCAAAGTGACACCTTATCCTTTTAATAATATCCTCACCAAATGTTGATGAAAATACTGCATCAGGACCTTTAAAAGATGCAAGGATGGTGAATGTGATTACAAAATCTAGGCATCTAGTAAACTTGAGGGGCTCAAGATTATGATTCAAATGTAATATCCCCTTCCCAATCGAAGACCTTTGGCCTATTTTGTCAACCCAACGGCCAAAGGAAAAATATAAGGGTGACTTAAGTTTTATTAATTTTATTATATTGTGCAAAAAAATTAAAATATAATAGCACATATAATAAATTAATAAACTTAACATTAAAATAGAACCTAGAAAAGTGCATAAAAAGAAAAACACTTATTTAATTTGTATTTTCTAGGGAAAATGGTGACTTGCCTTGGGGGAATAATGGGAACTTAGAAAGGATAAAACATTTCTATTTTGTATTCCCTCTAGGGAAAAAGCGACCAGACTTGGGAGAAGAAAATAATTATTAAATGCCTTTTGTATTCTCCCTAAGAGAAATGGAGGGTGGAAAATGCATTGAAAGAATCATGCAAGTTGATTGGTGGCCTTGAAGGTTGTTTTGAGTCTCTTCTTCCTTTAAAAGGAGAAGTAGACTTGCTTGAGAGGCATTCGATATTCACTTGATAATTTCTTATTTGTGTCTTAAGCTTGTAGCTTTTGCATAAAAATATCTAAGGACGAAAACCTTTAGTATTTCCCTCTTGTGGACGAAAACCCCAAGAATTTGAGAGGAATTTCCATTCAGGAAATTCTATTGGGCTTTCACAAATTTCTACTATTTTCAGCAGTGTTGTTGAAGAATAAAATTGCAGCAGTTGTATGTTCATTGTACCAGTTGGAGCGATCCATCTTTTGGCTGGTTTGCAGTGTATTTGAGACATTCCAGGTCTGAAATTTATTGCTGCTTATTGTACTGAATTTTGGGAATCAAAATAAATTAATTTCATAATTTTTGGAGCTGATTTGATGCCCTAAATGTGTTGGGTGACCTACTTTTTAGGGAAAAATTAGGGTTTCGTGTTTGCTGTGCGAAAACTAATTTTAGAATATTATTCTTCATATTTTTGTGGCCCAAGATCCAAAGTTTCAGCTCATTTGGACTTCTCTAGCAAAAGATATGAATTTTTGAAGTTATGCTGCAGACATGGTTTTTAAATAATTTATTGCAGCATTGTTTATATCAGAAATCTGCATTTTTATACATATTTGGGCTTTATAAATTAGTGGTATCAGATTTGTGTGGAATGATATAGATTTAGGGGCTGATTTGTGGTGGTATTTCACTCCACCCTAGTCACACTTCTCATATAAAATTCAGATCTGCAGTGTTTGATTTGATAAGTAATTTATTATATTGCTTCTGGGGTTTGGATTTGCCCAAAATCCAACTTGGGTCAAATATGTTCATTTGGGGACATTACACGAAACATATGAGGCGTAGAGATTCCGCAGTTAATGTAAACAGAGAAGTCAAACAAGTGAGCATTGACCCTTTGACAGAGGATGTAATCGTCCAAACCAAGACAAAACAACAGGACCAACATCAAAGTTAACCAGTACTAGAATGCAGCCTCAAATGGGAATATAAAGTGAAAGAAAAATCTCATATTTGCTTAAGTGAAAAATCCAAAGCTTGAAACAGGGGTGAGAATGAAGGATACATTCATTGAAGAAAATCACTACCATGTAGATAGTAACCACATCCATCAAGGTCCAAAACAATTTGTGAAAGGAATGATCTATGCAGGCCTATGAATGCTGGAAGATTCATCCAACTTCAATTGATCACAACATGAACCACATCCATGAAGGTCCAAAAAAATTTGTTTAAGGAAAGATCTGTGTAGGACTATGAATGCTGGAAGATTTATCCAGCTTCAATTCATCACAACATAAAAACTGCAATTGTTGGTAATGAAATCCAGCAATTTTCAAAAGTGATCTGTTATATTGGACTGCTCTGCCTCAAAATAGAAGTTTGGTTAGACTGCTGAAGGTAGGGTATTTTTATGGGACATTTTCCTCATTTGGATGGTTTTTTCTTTCGATGTTCGATTTTCTCATGGATGTTTTTCACCATTTGTAAATAACATATGGATTCACTGAGTTGCAATTTTTCCAGAAAACATTAGCCAAGTTTTAATATAAAATGAATATAAAATTATTACATTCTTGAAAACAAGTATTAATTTGAAGTCTTACATTTTTCATCACACAATAGCCTACAATAGCTATTTTCAAATGGAAAGATTAACCAACCATTCTATGCGCATACAAGTTATCCATCCCTTCAGATTTTCCCAGTTGAAATCATAAGATAAAAAGGGTGGATAGTTGCAAAAATACCCTTTTTTATGTCCATTATGATGATTGACAGATGGAAAAATTCAAGAAAGTATACATTCAAAACATTTTTGATGGATTTGATATCCTAGGTTGCTAGGAAATGGAAACAGGTCTAAAATGTGGAAACACTGATTTTTGAAAAACCCTTGGGTATGAAACATGGAAACATTTGTACAATATATTATTACAAATTATTACAAATTATAAATATATATTATAAAAATGCTTAATACTCATTTTTAGTCCATAAAAGATAAAACGCTTAAAAAACAATAGTACTCATGAAAATTCAAATTATTCAACATGCTTAAAATATCACATATACATGATTATGATTTAGATTCTAAAATAAATCATCTAGATTTTCCTTAAAATCATAGCTCCATGAATGCCACTCCCTCTAGCTCCACTCTCCACCCCTTGTGTAAAACTCCCTTGATTGTCATTGTTGACACCCAAAATGAAAGCTGGGCAAGAGTAGTTGCGGAAGCATATAAGTCAATTGTCTTTGGAATGTACATATACCAAATCCTTAGCCTCATTAGATGCCAATTTGTTTTGTTTAACCGAGTGGGTTAAGCCATATGTACTCCAATTCTTCTCTCGCTAAGAATTACCCACCACTTATAAAAAAAAGGTTGTTGGAAATTTAAAATTAATAACAATATACAAACTGTATATGTTAATAACTTAATAATAATAGAAATATGAAATATAATATAATTATTGTTGATAACATAATTTTTTTGATTTAATTCTATCCGTGGCTGTTGTAGACACCTCAAATCCGCTGTGCTAAATTTAATCATAAATCGTACAAATCATACTAACATTCCCCTTTGATTATTAATTAATGACCATTGGTTAAATAAATTTCCCCTTCATCACGATAAATTCTCTCTTAATCCCCTCTTAAATTGCTTCTACAAGTTAATCAAAGCCTATCAATCAACTCCTAATTCATTAATTAAATTCCCTTCCTCTTAACTGATTCCTATCACATCCCATGGAGTATTAATCGTACTTAATTACTCATAATCTGTGTTAACTAAGCCTAATTTTACATCCCCATTATCCCACATTTATTAAGATCAACTCATTTTTCAAAATAGAAATCTATACAAGAAACTCCCAACCTAGTACCAATTCACACCCTTACACACCACCTCATATGAGCATTCTATTGCTAGAAAGTTTGTCAAATTGAGAAAACCTATTTGTTGATGCCAAAGGTTACCAAAGATGGATAACTTCAATTTGAAAAAACTCCTTGCATCTTCAAATCCCTCATGGCAACCTCACTTCATTCGCTCTTGCACACAAATGATCAACAGACATCCACAATCGGAAGTGTATCCACAATGCCGAGGGAGGTTTGGAATTTGCTTATTGTTTATGCGTGTTCTTAATGGTTTTTCTCGCTCTTTTAAGCTTCATCTTGATGTTTTAGAATTAGTTAGTAAATAATAAATTTTAATTTTAAAATATATAAAAGTACATTCTAGATTCAAAAATTAAAACTTTTAAAACAATTTACTAATTTAGTAAGTACAAATTTAAAAAATCAGATTCAAACTATAAAAAAATTAAACCTAGAAATTAACATTTTGTTCCTCGTTATTCAACAATTCTAACCTCGAATATCTCCTAAAGATGCAATGTGACGTGATGATTTGTGATAAACATCCGAATGTTACATTTTGTTAATTAGTTGGCTGTCATTTGTCTTTGTATAAATTTACTCTATCTATAAATATTTTCTAATCTTTTATAACATCAAATTGATGGAGTGTATTGCACAAGACGTCCAAAATATGCACTCGTATTTCCCCTTTATAGTTAATCTTGTTGCTTTATAATTTCTTGCATTGGTCGCAATGATTTGGACAACATTTTAGGGGCTCACTTAGTCAATAGCCTCTATCAAAATGTCGTTAATGAACTGAGTATTTTTCACTTGGCCCTCACAATCAATAGTGTTTAGGAACATTGTCGGGCATATTGCAACGACATTTATTAAGGGTCTATTTTGAGCATCCTTTTTGAAATAATAGACACCTCCGAATTCTTCCATAAATCCTTAATTGGTTGCAAAGAAGTTTGTATATACTTTATTTCTTTCGTCAAGAGTGATATGCGAACCTTCTCATAGTTTGGGCTTTAACACCCGTGTGGCACCTCATTAATGCCTTTCACCATTTGTTGCTATTATGGTGACCTTAACACATTGAAGGACAATTCACATGCATAAATGCACCAAGCAACCAACTTGTCAGCAATGTCCCTCTTCTCAATGTCGAATGTTGGTTCCAATGGTTCTTTTGGTCTTTTTCGTGAGGTGACCTCTTCATTTAAGGAAGCTTCAAGTGGCCGAGTTTGAGTGAAAAGATAATCTGAAGGCGTGAGTGGTTTTCCTAAAACCCTTATTTGCAAAGGAGTTGTTCAAAACCAAGTTATTACAACTTGCAAGTCAACTTCCTCTTGCTCTTTCATGTATGCCAAGATTTGTGGCTTTTCAATCTTGGTACCTTTTGATTTCTGCTAACCTAACTCCAATTAAATAATCTGAGTCGTGTATATGAAGACTTAAATGTCACATGGGAATGGCTGCATGCCCAAGCTTGAGATCCACCAACAACGATGCTCTCCAATACATGTACATGTCTCAAGAGAGGAGAAGTGAGATTGTGTTTCATAGGAACCTAAATGTTTTTTGTGTGGGCCTTCTTCTCCATTTGTTTCCCCTTGCCCTCCACCTACAGCTGAACTTGATGCCACTTATAATTTTATATATCAAACCTACAATAAGAAAGGCAAATGAAAAAATAAGAAAAAATACTTAAAAACAACAAAAGAAGCTTGAAAGAATATTTTTTCAAAACTTTACTCAAAATGTTTAAATCTCTCACCCTGTTTCTATTTTTTCAGATTGCATTACGCGCAAGGGAAGACCATACAATGGTGTAATCATCAACACATAAAGAAAACTAAACCCTATTATCCTTTTCTACTTTTACTCATGAAGATTGCCATAAAGGTGTGAGGTGAAAGCAAGGACAAATTTTGTATTTTGAATTTTTAAAACTGCAACAAAACATATTTAATAAACAAAAAAAAAAACTTGAAGATAGAATATAACTTATATTAATTTAAATAAAAAAATTGAACCCTAGGTATCCTTTTCTGCTTGTAATCATCAAGATCTCTATGAAGGTGTGAGTTGAGAGCATAGAGCATACACAAAGTTAGAATGTTTAAAAACAACAAAAAACTTTATTAAACAACAAAGAAAGCTACATACAAAGAGAAATGACACATTTTTTTAACATAAAATTCAAAAATAAATATCATGATCAATATTTATGAATGATTTGTGATAATCATTCATCACATTATTTGTTTGTAAAAAAATGAAAAGAAGAGATTGAATGAAATGAGAAAAACTGGTTTATTTCCCTTAAAGCTGCTCCTTGCTTCTAAATTCCTCTCTGAAACTGCTCTTTGCTTCAAAATTCCTCTTTGAAATTGCTCCTAGATTCCTGCTTGCTCTTTGCAATTGTTGTTAAATTCCTCCAACGTTTAGCTCCTTGCTCTTGTAGCAACAATTTTCTTGGTACTGCTGAAAGTTTGCAGATCCGAAAATCAGAAATGGAATGGGAGTGTTTTTTAATGGGCCAAAGATGTGTTTAGATATCTTTTAGGAAGTGTGTATGGAAAGTTTAAGTTAAACAAAATAGGGTTTAGACTGTTTTTAGAAAAATGAAACAGAAATGTCCTGGGTTTGTATGGTACGGAAGGGCCATTTCCGTACCATTTTCAATATGAGCCCAGAACAGAGGGCTGTTTCAGAGCCCTTTCAAGAGCATTTCCGGTTCTGTTTCCGCATTGGAAATGCCCTACACGGGTACAGGGGATCAGGGATGTTTCCCCACAATGTAGTTGATATCTAATTAGCATGCTGGAGGACAATAGTTTCACCTTCCTGCCTAACCATGCTTTTCTCCTTGCAAAAATCCTGGGGTTTGAGTTACTATAATCAAATTTATCCTCTAGCTCAGGGATGAGATAACACCCTAACTGCTTTTCCAACTCTGCAATACCCCAAGCATATCTATTAAAATCCCTTTCATTGCCAAATTCCCATATAATCCCTAGGCCAGCAAAGCACGCTTATGAAGCTGCCTCTAAGTTTCACATCATTCAACCTCCTCTCTCGCTTTGAGTAACATACTGGTACCCATTAGGGTTTCAAGTAAGCTTGAAGGAACATCACAGAGTGGCACGTGTTTCCATCTTAAAACTGATGAACCTCAAAAGCTTTTAAATTGTCAATCTCTTACCCTTGAAGTTGGTGAAAGAAATATATGAATACCAGAATTCAGAGTCCAAGATGCAAGAGCTTGCACTCAGTCAGGCTTCAATCAAATTTTATAGCAAGAAGTTATTCACCAAAAGTTTAGTCACAATACTTTCCGTTCATCTTGAAGCTGTGCCCAAGAAGTTACTCACCAAAGTTTAGTCATGATACTTTCTGTTCATCTTGAAGCCGTACCCTAAATTGTGGAAATGATTGGGTCGTCTAGAGCATAGAAAGATCATATTTGTGTCTTAGGCTGTCATTTTCTGAGAACTCTTGATGTTTGGACTGAAAGCCCCTAGTTTCTATCATTAGATCATTAATTCGTAAGTGCAATGTGTAAATATGTTTGTCGCCATTATGCTTTCTGGAAAAATCTCTACAATCACAATAGGTGAAATATAGATTAAGTCGTCCTTGATTGTGAGCGAAATGAAGCAGTTTGAGGAATGCTATCCTAGTAGAAATGCATAAAATTAATGGAAAGACTGCTGTAATTGAAGAATTCCTACTCATTGATCTGGTCATGAATGCACATTAATCATGTTGTAAGATTTACAAAGTGGGATGCAGCTCTCTTGTAAATGTGTGTGCGCTTTATTTTTTGACATTCTTTTTAATCCTCTGTTCAGTTCTTCAACAGCAGTCCAAAGGATATATGAAATTAAAGGGCGTAGCATGACAAGCCCACTTGCAGTGTGTGTCTCTGACGTGCTGGATGTTGAACGTTTTGCAGTGACATCTCATTTGCCAGATGGGCTACTACACAGTCTTCTTCCTGGGCCTGTCACCTTGGTGCTAGATCGGGGTCTGTAATTCTAGTGATATGTCAACACTGGTTTGATTTGATGTTATAAATTAGAAACTTTAGTTTTAGAGACCAAAGATACAGCAACGTTTACTTCCTACTCAAATTCAATTTGAAAGGAAATCCAAATTAACTTGCATATTTATGATAGTTCAGTCAATTCTGACAAATAGTCTTATGCTTTAGATGCTGCTTGACAGTGCAGGTAAAGAAAGTCTGCTTGAGAAGTCCCTCAACCCAGGAATAGATACTATAGGAATCCGAATACCAGAATCCGACTTTATTCGGATGGTTGCTCGTGATTTTGGAAGCGCTCTTGCACTCACCAGCGCTAATCAAAGCGGACACTCAAGTACAGTTTGTATTGATGAATTTACACAGCTGTGGCAAGAATGTGCTTATATTTTTGATGGAGGTCAACTTCCGGTTGGACGTGCAGGATCAACAATCATAGATCTTACGAGCCCCAACTTCTACAAGATACTAAGGCCTGGAAGGTACTCGTGTTATTAAGACTTATTGATTGTATGTTTACATTAGTAAGTAATGATTGAGCTGACAGTATAAATGCCTTTATTGACTACAATGTGTTAGTTGTTTATGATTGTTTTTTCCTTTCTTTTGCAGTGCTTTGAAGGAGACGATACAAATTCTTGATAGATTTGGTTTTAAAGAGACTAGTTATGAAAGATAGCACTGCCTGGAGAAAATATAAATATCAATCAAATTAACTTTTTCTCATTATTGTTATGATGGTTATCCGTTATTGTCCATGTCCCTTTGAATGTACTTCATTTAAAATACCATATAAATAAGCCATTCTAAGGTGGCTCTATTTAATCCGTTCTAAACATTGATTTATCAATTGGACAAGTATACCTATCAAGTTTAGGACTTGTTTAATTTATATTGTCTGTTCCTGTCCATTTGGAACATTGAGTAATCCTGAACATCTACTAGAACATGGTGGAATATTGATTGGGAAGCTGATGCATTGTTCAGCCATTGCAATCAGTTGAAGAATGTGCCATTTGATCGTCTCTTTTGTACTTTTAAAGTTTCATGTCATGTTTTCTCGTGACATTTATTTTATTGGATCTATGTGAACTCTGTACTGATGTTTGAGACTGAGAAATCTAGCCTTATGGTAAACTTGTCAACACATAATCACACTGGCAACCTGAACTCTTGTGCATGTTTATGACATTGCATTTTGTAGATGATTGTTCTAATGGAGAGAAATGTGATGTATTCAACACATTCTTCTGAATTGACTTGTTACTAGATTTTGAACAATTAATTTGGCCGATATTAGAAGTTAATTCAATTAAAGATTTTAAGCTTCCACAGCCTATAATGTTAAAAAGAGCTCCTGGAATAGATTTTGTACACTGAGATAATTAGATATTAATGTTTCCAATTACTCTCTGCGAACCATCATCAGGATAAGTGGCGCATTAGTATTGCAAATCAGGACTCCTCTTTTTATATAGATAACTTTACTACAAAAGCACAAGATGACAGCTAGGCCATACACAAAAAAGAGATCGAGTTTTGCTATGGCTCCTCTTTCCAGTTTGTCTATAAAGAAATCAACTTTTGTAGTTAGTATTATGTTACAAGGATGTATGCTTTCCATATGAGAACCCTGGCAGCATTTTGATAATCTCTGTTGAATGGCTTTATATATATTTTGGGGGCAAATTGAGATGGAATGGTAGATGACCTTTTCATAGGGGTTTCAAATGTTTCTCACTTTGGATTATATGAACAATAAGTACTATAAATTTAGAAGCCATTAGAAAGAGCAATAATAGTTGATGGCTAAACTCTTATATGATGATGTTGATTTTTTTGTTTGCCCCAAGACTACTATTGCCTATCAATCCTGAAAATCAAAAACCATTCAGCATTATCTCTATATATTAGCTTTTGAAAACAAATCACTAAGCACATTTTGGTTTTGGCACGTGGATAAATTAATTGATGGAGCCATAGTTTATGTTGGAAGTGTAGGACAAATTGTATTAGCTTTCTCAAGGTGTTTTGTCGTATGTCCGACGATTTGTTGCAGGTAGTAGTTCTAATTTTTGCAATACTTGTTTTCATTTTCAGGATAATAATAGATGAGAAACAATCTTAGTTTAGGAAATTGTACTTTGACCTGAAATTTAGGGATCACCATTCAATTAAGGGAAAATTCATAAAAATATTGCAAGTTTGGGTAAAACAATCAAACGAAAGTAAGTGCCTCACCACCTCTGTTGACTTTTCAGCATAAATTTACATTTTCTGTAAAATGATCTTTCTTTTTTATTTTGTGGAGTAGCATGTTCTATGCCAATATGTGTTAAACTTCCACTAGATGGGCTACTACTAAGCCAACTGTACATGAGTGGCTCACAGTAGATGCTAGTTTGATGTGAATTGCAATATGGTTTACGTGTTCAATTCTTTCACGGCCAATCGGAGAGTGACACATTCTATGCTGAAACTTTCAAGGGTTATATTGAGTGAGATGCCGACAGAAGTTAAATCTGTACTCAAGATGTTATGATGGAGTGAAATAAAAATAAGTGCTTCAGTAAACACCCTTAAAAGTCTTTTTTTGTGTGGATTTAACCATCCTTTGCTTGGTACAGGTTTAAATAAAGGCAAATGAAAGTAAGCACATTGTTTAAGATACAGTTCTGGTCTTCTGGTGTTGTTTTTGATTTCCGAGTAAAATGATCCATGAATTCAATTCCTTCTGGAGCACATTTCTACAGTAAAGTAAAATGGCTTATGTTCAATTCCTATGAGAAACGGTGTCCTGTTTCTTTCTTTTTCTTGGGGCAGGCACTTCCTCTTTGTATTTCAAGTGGGTAACAATGAGATTTGGTTGACTTACAACTACGCTTTTAGATGTCAAGCTCTTCCTCTAAACACAGTAGACTGTCCTCTAAGATCGCTAGGGTTTAAATCCTCAACATAATCTAATAAATTGGCCAGTGTGTATTTTTGATAGATATTAAATCACAACTTTTGATATATGAAGTAAATCCCTCACCAAAAGACTTTGTGGATTTATATTTATTTGTAAGTGACCTATGTGCAGCATTATAGTATTGCTTTAAATAAATAAATAAATAAATAACCAAGAATCATTATTTGTAATTTCATATATTTGACTTTCATTTGTGAAAATTGTTTTAAGTTTTCATTTTTTCCAAAATATATCACTCTATATGTGTTTTGGAGATTGATTATAAGAACTATTTTCTTATTAATCACTTAATTACCAAAAAAATCTTTGACCACCAAAACTATAAAAATATATTATGCATATAAGATCAAAATACATGTAATTACAAAACCAATTACATAAGAAACTTTCTTTGCATGGTGATTTTTTTAATAGTAACTAATTAATTTGATTTTATAAACTCATTGATTTTTGTTATTTTTATATTATTATGACTACATCTTAATTTAGTTTAGTTGCGTGAACATTTTACTCTTGTTTGTTTTCATTCAAGAACCCAATATCTTGAATGGACTTACATGTTTCATATTTTTAGTTAACTATACTTAGTGTTTCAAAAATTTAAGCATATGCTATGATAATGATTCAATTTGAAAGGTAAAATTAGTCATTGTATAATATTTTCATAACTAAATTGGGGCTCAATTTATTGCTGACTCCCTAACAAAGATAGAGTGAACTTTGGAATTCGTCCATTAAGATATAAGACATGATTCACCCAACACTAGTTTAGAAAAAAACTATTGGTTTGTTATTGAGCTAAACAATATAAATATGGCTCCCAATTTGAGGATTTTGACCTACTTCACTTTGTTCTTGCCAGTGTGCATTATTAAAGATGGTTTACGAGGTATTGATAACGATGCAGGAGCACCATAGGACCAAATGCAATCTTGTAGTCAATATGTCTTCTATGTTGTATGAATTTTAATCTCGTTTATTTGGCTTATGTTCATTCTATGGAGCTTTTGAGTCCAAGGTGTCACAATGTAATGTTCTATGGGTTTCCTTGTTTTCTCACCGTTTAGCCGTAAGTTGGATGTCAACATTGGCAATGAAAAGGATGTTCTAAAGGGATACCTTGTTGAGTTTCAAGATCATAACATCTTCATACAACCATCCAAAGAAGATTCAACACGGAGAAAGGGGTTACAAATCTTTGTTACCTTGTTTTTTCCTTATGCATATGGGAAAACTTATCAAAATATGAGCAAGTGTCTTGGGAATATTTCAAATTGAGAAGTGTGTTTGATTATGACTAGAGGAATGTTGGTGACCTATTCAAACTCACAAACATAAAAAAAAACTCTTATTTGAAGCAAAACAACAATCCCGCCTTGTTGAGGCATTTTGGTGCACGCATGAATGTTGGGAGTCAATAGGTCATCCTTGAATTGTAATTAGCATAAATATTCCACAATTAACAATTAACTCATCAACCCAAATGTTATACAATGTTCTAACATTGATTGATGTTTGTATTATTGTGCTTATTAACTTATAACAATCTTAAATGTCTTGGGAGTTTGGAGGACATGTAAGACCATGATGATGATTATACAACCACCACTTATCTCGGGTAGGTACTTATGCAACCATCATTATGGTTACATAATTGTAACACTATTGATACTAGCAATTTTGCAACATTAACAAAACTTCATCCTTTTTACCACCTCAACCATGCCCATCGAAGATCCCTATGCATGTCTTCTCGATTGTACATTATTGGAATTAATTGAGAGAGAGTAAATTGAATACCCAAATTCTTCTTGAGATTAGGATGATCTTATTTGGATCACACCTCCCTAGTTAGGAGGCTTTTGGTCCCCAAAAGCTTCAAAACTCATGAGATGAGGAAATTTCTTCTTCACATCTTTGTTTGATTAACATTTAACCTCACTTGGAAGCTACCCTTTCAATTCAACTTGCCATAACCCTTACACTCCTCTTTTTATGCCCTATCCTTCTTATGGACGGAAACATATTTGTCCAACTCCTCTTGGCCACGAGGCTAAAAGTATCTAGTGGAAGGTAACAACAAACATTATTCATCATCTAGCATAAAAGGCCAACAAAAACGTAAGTTCTCAACATTCACAACTTAACATGTATTCATATAAGGTGGAATATCAAGTCTAAATGTATCTTTTTCCTACTTGCTCTAGAATTTCAAATGAACCATACTTAACCGGCTTAAACTTCTTGGCAACACCTTGGATTTCGTCTTTGTATGAGTACATTGCTGCAACAATTTTTTTTTTTTTTACTTCATGCTAATCATGCCTTGCTTTGGAATTAGCTTGAAACTCCCTTAACCTCTCTTGTACTTGGAGGTAGATTTGCCAAATCTTTTTAATGAATTTTTCAAATTGGGTGGACTTATGAATTCACTTTTCTTGTCCCATGTGTGGCTAACTTAACATAACATCAAATGAGTAAGAGGTAAATAATCAAAACTTGTCTCAAAAGAATTTTTATCAATATAAGAATGAATAGCCATATTATAAGAATGCTAAATATACATTGAATTCTCATCCCAAGTTTTAGGATGGTAAGATCTAAACCAATCTTTTATTGAAAGCTTCAATTTGACATTGGTTTGTGGGTGAAAAGCGGTGGATCTTTTCAACTATGTATCTATCTTTCCCACAATATGGACTCAAAATTTCTCGTTAATTTGTTGTCCATCTCTCTAAACAATAGAACTTGGCAAGCCAAAATGAACCATACATTTTAGAAAAGAATAACTTAGTTGCATCATGGCCCTTAAGAGTTTTCTCACATGGAATAAGAATACACATTTTACTTGAATCAACCCATAACCACAAACAAGTAGTCATATCCCTTCTTTAATGAGGGCACTCCTTCAACAAAATCCACAAAAATGCTTTCCCATGGCTTAGGAGGAACCAATAGGGGAATATACAAACCCTACTTTTTGTTACTTTGATTACTTGTACTTGTATAAAACACATCTCCTTATGAATTTTGAAATGTCAAATTGCATGTTTGGCCAATAAACATACCTTTTCAAATGTGCCAATGTCTTTGTCACTTCAAAATGACCTACAACCTTGGAAGTGTGAGCTTCTCTCATCAGTTGAACCCTCCTTCTTTAGCACACAAAGCTTACCCAACTTGTAGAGAAATCCTTCCGAGAGATGACAAGCCTCTTTGGGCTCAAAATTGACAATGCGTGGATTCTTTGTTTGCAAAAGTGCATCCCCAAAATCTACATCATGCTTATATTCTTTTATATATGCCTTTTTCACAAAAGGCTCAAATAAAATTATAGTGATCAAAGATGAAATTAGCAGAGATCTAGACAACATATCGACTAACTTGTTAGTCACACCTTTCTTCTATTTGATTAGAAAATTAAATTGTTCCAAGAAACCCATTCATTTATAATGACATGTCTGTTACAATTTAGATTGTGCTCACAAATAGTAGAGAGGAAGGTGATCCATGTAAATAACAATTTCTTTTCCCATTAGGCAATGTTTTTATTCTCAATCGCTTAGACAAGAGCATACAATTCTTTGTCATAAGTGCAATACTTCATAATTGAACAAGGAATTGAAATAATGGTTAAAACCCACATGATTACATATATTTGCTAATTATGGTTCACACCAAGTCGAAACACTATATGCTAACATACAACAATATGTATTTCCTTGAGAATAAATATCAAAAAGTGTTATACCATGTACATAAGTGAGGGTATATATAGCTACAACAAGATCTATCTCCCCTTTTCTTATTGGCCCCTCTAAAGGTGACACACTAATATATAACACACATTGATGCTTATCTTTATCGACACAATGTACTAACTTCGAAGCTAAGTAACTTAATTTAATAATGAGGTAAATATAGTATGCTGCACCAAAACCCCTTAAAAGGTAAATTTGGGAGGTCTATACCAAATACAAAAGAGACTCATAATCCTCAGAAGTGGGTCCCAAAAATTAAGGCCTAATTAGGCACCTATGTACAATCTAAACGATGAAGGAAGGAAAAATTCAAGATGAATCCCACCAAAGACAACTTCCTTCACCCCAAATATCAATCACACTTTAAAGTAGCGAGACTATGCTATAGGTTCAGTTAAGATATCAACAACCCGCTCCTTTAGAGGCACGAACTCCAAGCTAAAGAAACCCTCTTGAATGAACTTTCAAATGAAGTGCATGTGGTTCTCAATGTCTTTGATACACTGATGTTCTGGGTTGTGTGAAATGTGAATGCCAATCTAGTCGTCAAACCAAAGAATAATGGGCGGAATATGTGGAAAATTGAACTTTGTCAATAACTAGCATAGCTATAAAATATCTTGGCTAGCTAAAACAACACCTTGATACTCTACTTATGTTGATAACACAATAGCGGATTGCTTCTTGCGAGAAAAATAACTAGATTTAAACCAAGATGATAGACAAATCTAGAAGTAGAATTTTGATTAACGACATCGACCTAATTTGCTTTAGTGAAGCCCACAATCTTTGAAGATACTCTAGAGGTGTAGTGAATACCAAAGTGCGTAGTGCCCAGAATTTGTTTCAAAATAAATTTATCCGCCTTCTGGAGACTCTCGTGTGGATCCTGTGAGAAACAAGAGACAAGGAAAACCACAAAGGAAATATCATGATGCATTTGCGACAAATGCAAGACTTCCAACTGACTACACGTTGTCACCAACTGCCTGTATAAAGTAGCATCAACGTTAGGTGTAGTGCAAGTGGCTGTCAATTTTATTCTTGACTGAAAAGGTGTAGGTGTTGGATTGCAATCAAGCATGCCAAGCGATGAAAAGAGACTTGAGTATACTTCTAATAACAAATGGAGATCCCATAAAAATACTGAGTGATCTCTATTTTGAAAAATTAACACAGAAGTCCCAAGTCTGTCATGTCAAACCGCTCCATCAAATTGTGTTATAATCTTGAATTATGCAAGAAAATATTCCTTTGAGGATCAATTCATCCACATCAAGAACAAGAATCAAAGGTTATCTCCATGTATCTAGATGTAAAACATGTGGTCAAAATGGAAACGAGTGAAACCAAAAGTGAGCAAGAAATTGTCGATATTATCATACCAAGTCGGGGAGCTTGCTTGAGACCATAAAGTGAATGATGAAGAATAAAACAAGTGATTAATTATATACAAATCCTTGTGGATTCTCTATGTAGGTCTGCTCATGAATATTGTTGTGAAAAAATGTACTCTTCAAATCCATCTAATGCACTGACCATTTTCGCAATATAACTAGTGAAAGCACAAGGAGAACAAAATCCAGTTCACAAACCAGGGAAAAAGTCTTTGAATAGTCAATTCCTTTTAACTTTTGAAAATCCATTTTTTACAAGATAGGCTTCATACTTGTTAATAGAAACATCTATTGCATATTTGGTCTTATATAACCACTTTCAACATACCATATTTCTTCCCTTAGGAAAAGAAAAGAAATCCTAGTTGCTATTCCTTATTAAAGAAGACAACTCTCTCTGCCATGTATTTATCTCATTCTAGTGTTCTTGCCACATATAAAAACTTAAATAAATCTTATGAAATAACATGAATCAAAAGAGTAACCCCAAATGTCTATGAACGAGTGTGATGAGTATTAGAATGATCCCTTACTAAATAACCAAACTCTCGCCGAGTAGTGTGAGCTAATTTGGTCATACATGTTGTACTAAAAAGTGAAGGAGAAGGTGGAGGATTTAAAACAACATCATCATGATTCATCATTATCAATAAGAATAGAATCATTATATGTGAATAATGAAGAGTGTGTGAAGGATAAGCTTTAGGAAAAAAACTCAAGAGGGGTGAAAATCTCATCAAATTGAGGAGAAGCTTTCAAACAACCCTCATATGTTGTTTCAAGGAATTTTTGCCAAAGGTAACCCAAATGCTAAACGAATGGATAACCCAAATATGGGGTCTGAAAATCAAAGGTAAAGTGGAGCTTTATCTATGTTCTAGAGCTTTCTTTATCCTTCACACACTCTTCATTATTCACATATAATGATTCTATTCTTATTGATAATGATGAATCATGATGATGTGTCTGAGAAAACTTGGAAAACATTGATCCAAACAAGAGGGACGGATTTGATTCAAGGGGTACAGGAAGTGTGGGTTTGACTGAGTGTGGATCTACCTCTTCATCGAGATGAAGACTTCAGTGGTGGCTATGGTCAGCAGGTCTCCTTCACCTCTCGAGGTTGTGAAGGAAGGAATCATAGACGGGTTAAAGACCTCTTCCATCCCTGCGAAGATTGGTAGTACCCCGTGGGTGGCGGGAAAATATTTTGTTGAAGCTGCTAAAGGGTCTTCTCAAAAGGATCCCCTCAAGCCTGGTTCTTCCCCTTCTCTTGTTTTTGACGAAAACATGTTTGACATTGTTCATGATTCGGAGGAGAAGCTTTGGAACAACCCTCATATGTTGTTTCAAGGAATTTTTGCCAAAGGTAACCCACTAAACGAATGGATAACCCAAAGATGGAGTCTGAAAATCAAAGGTAAAGTGGAGCTCTATCCATGCTCTAGAGATTTCTTTAATGTTGCTTCTAAATTCGCCAAGACAAGGACATTATAGACAACAAATACTGGGTTTGGGGGGAGCACGGTCTCATGGTCAAACCTTGGTACCCTGCCTTTGATTCTTCAAAAGCCTCCTTTGATTCTCATCCCATTTGGGTTAGACTCTCAAGCTTGCCCATCTAACTCTGGAATGTACATTGCTTTGAAGCCATAGCCAATAGGTTAGGGGCTTATGTTAAATATGATGACAATACTTCTCAACATTTCCATACTACTTTTGCTTGTTTACTGATAGACATGGACCTCACTCAAGACCTCCCCCGAGATCAACCTTTTGATAGGTGATAGAACATGGGTCCAAAAGCTTGATTTTGAAGGTGTGCCTTTTCGGTGCCATAGATGCTTCAAAACAGGTCACTTGATCGTTGATTGTGAACAACCTAAGCACAATGGATCTAAACCCACATGGTGGAAAGACTCTCTTCCTGACCATTATATGGTGTGCGCCCCTTCCTCAGTTCTCAATCCGTCATCGCTCTACTCGGAAAAGATCTCCTCAAAGGATGATAGTATGCAGATGGTTGTTGAGACCCCCCAACCCATTTCTCTAGTGATCCCTAAGGGGTTGTCTGCAAATGAAACTCGGAAGATCAACATTTCTGAACCACAAACTCATGAAGTGAAAAAGGAGAATTTCTCTCCCATTACAAAAAGAAATTATCAGCCGATTGATGGTATTGAAATTGTTCATCCTATAGAAGAAGATTCTTGTGGGTGGAAAAAGGTTCATAACAAGAAAAACAAAAAATCTTCTTCCACCTCATAGAGACTTTATTTCTTTTTCTACTATCTAGTCGTGCCTTTTCTACATTTATTTTTAGCGATTTAAGTTATGTCTCGTGTTTTTGTAGTATTGTTGGGCGGTGTGCTTCATGCTTTTTCTTTTGTACTCATTATTTTATCTGGGTTTTGACCTTTTCTATTGTTCTTGGGTAGGATCCCAGTCAAAAAACATTTTATCATTAGTAAAAAATAAAAAATAAAAGCTAACTACTCTTCAAATACCAATTTCCCCCTTTTATAATACTTCCAAGTCGAAGGTGGGTTGGCAAGGTGCTTATTCTTTTGCGTCAAGGTTGTCGGTTCGACTCTAACAAAGGTCCCATTTTAGTTTATGGGTTGGGAATAATCCCACATCGCGCGTGCTTTGCAGACCGAATAGGCTTTAAATATCATGTTTGGATGGTGTTTAAACGTGGTTGCGCCCACCTATAACTTTGTTTTTCCAAGTTCGGAATAACACCCCACCGAGCTCTACGTAGACTATGGCGAGTTGGGTTATAGTGGCTCGATCATGCTAGAAATGTGGATATGTGAGTGTGTTGGCAGTCAAAATGTGGAATGACTTGGCCAATCATTTGGCAAGTAGGTGAAACAAATCGGCGTGATATTTGGAACATATCACCGACTTAGGTTTCGATTGCATTATGGTGGTAGGCCATGTGGTGGCCTAAGGACGCACCAGTGGATTACTCCAAGATCTCCACATCACTGGTGAGGCTCATATCCCGCCATGTGTCACACCAGAATACATGGCATAATATGACATAAAACTATAGTGTAATTGGAAAAATTAAAATTACACTAATATACCACAAATGTCGGGGGTCCCCTTTAAAAACAAGAGTGGACTCCACTATTGAAAACTAAAATTTTGCACACATGTTGAAGATTGGAGAATAAAACTCATGTCCATGATCATTTTTGCCTTGATCAACTCTAAATTATGCAAATAAGATTTGTGCACAAGCTAGGGTCTTGTAGACTTATGCTTCCTTGTTGACCTAGTTTGACCATGAACTTTGATCAACAATATTGGGAGCATATTGTGTCTAATTCATGCGTTCTAATAGGTGTTGGAAAGCTATCAAAGTTCTCTTCTATAATGTAATGGTTTAGGGAGAATTAGGGATCTTCTGACCACCCATAATGTCCTTTTGATCAAGTGCGAGGATATGAAGGATTATCATTTGTTTCACCTATTATTCTTGATTTTTTTTTCGACAGATGTCCAATTTGATGAGATTTTCACCCCTCTTGAACATAGATAAAGCCCTAGAACATAGATAAAGCTCCACTTTACCTTTGATTTTCAGACCCCATCTTTGGGTTATCCATTCGTTTAGTCAAGTTACCTTTGACAAAAATTCCTTGAAACAACATATGAGGGCTATTCCAAAAACTTCTCCTCCGAATCATGAACAATGTCAAACATGTTTTCAACAAAAAAAAAAGAAGGGGAAGAACCAGGCTTGAGGGGAGCCTTTTGAGAAGACCCTTTAGCAGCTTCAACAAAATATTTGCCCCTGCCACCCACGGGGTACTACCAATCTTCGCAGGATGGAAGAGGTCTTTAACCCGTCTATGATTCCCGCCTTCACGACCTCGAGAGGTGAAGGAGAGCTGCTGACCATAGCCACTACACCTAAGTCTTCATCTTTGATGAAGAGGTAGATCCACACTCACCAAACCCACACTTCATGTACCCCTTGAATCAAATCCGTCCCTCTTGTTTGGATCAATGTTGTCCAAGTTTTCTCCCGCACCGCCATGGTTGTAGAGGTAAACATGAACCCCGCCTATAGCTCCAGGTGAAACCTTCCCACTCCCATCCAATGCCTTTCCCCACCGGATGCTCTGCCGTCACCATCATTTGCATAGCTAGGGATTGCATAGGGTTTCCCGCAGATCCAAAGAAGTGATTGTGTACACATTGATCCATTTTTGGCCTCTAAGGGTCATTCCAAAGGGAATTTTAAACCATTTTTAATTGTCAAAGGAAAAATATGTGCAATGATTAGAGAGGAGTTTTGTTGATTCCTTATGGCATTTTGAGCCCAATTAAGAGTTTTTGAGTCACTTTCATTGGAAAGGAGTTCTTAGATGAACAATAAAACTTGCGTGCTTGGATTTATTCCGTGTTCATTTTAAGACACCTCTAGAAAATTGGAGGTGGAAAATACCTGGCGAATATCCCCAGAACCGGTTTCAACGAAAGGTGAATTTGACAGCTTTTCTAGAAATGAACTTTTGCAAGGCTTTTCGAGCCAAAGAGACTACAATTTTTCGACACTCGATGCCTCGTTGATGCACGCCAACAAGGACCATTGACATAGTGTTGGCCGCGTCACAAGGACCATTGACGCGTCATGTTGATGCACGTGGCAAGGACCATTGATGTTGTGTTGGCGTGCGTCAACAAGGACATTGATGTTGCGCGCAACAAGGACCATTGACGGTGTCAACTATCCTTTATTGATGCACATCAATGGTCCTTATTGATGTGCGCCAATGGCCCTTGTTGACACGCGTCAATGGCCCTATTTGACACGTGTCGACAAGGACCATTGACACTGGATTTGTCCTTTAAATACCCTCCCGTCGATCATTTTCACATTTACACTTTCTGGCTCTTGATTTTTTTTTTCGTATACAAGAATCCATCATTCTCAAAGACTCAAGCACAACTACAATGGTGAATACAAGTGCATCACAACTACAACCTCAAGACAAAATCAAGAGGAAAATCTAGTCCTATTCATGACCAAGATCATCTACAGGAATCCTTTGTGCCCCCACATCCAGACTATTTTACAGATGACTTCTGAATACAAAGATTTGATCGATGCATGTGAGTTTAGTGGGCTTGTTAAGATGCCCCATTTCGAAACAGACCTAAATATTTTGAACTACCTTCTCTCATCTTACAATATAGAGGACGACATGTTTTATTTTACTCTGAACGACGGTCGATTGTTTCAATTCGGTATCGACGCAATTGAAATCCATCGGTTTACTGGGCCTTCCATTTAGAAATTTACCCTTTATTACAACAAAGGCAACACTTGTCGAAGATGATAAGAAATATCTCGAATCGATGTTTAGTTTCCATGTTGATTGTAAGTATAATTCGTTTTCATTCATCATTTTTTATTCAGTTTTTGATTGTGATACAATTTAATGTTATATTAATTCCCACTATTTTTTGGCATTTGCAGCTCATGTCAATAAATCTAGGCATGGTGTGGATACGCAAGCAATTGCACACCACTTTCTTGCTACAATGATTTCCTTTTTTCAATCCAGAATAGTTTTGCAGGGTCGGCAAAAAGATATACCAAACTGGGCCATTGCATACATTGTTACAACTATCGCAAAATAAAAATTTGATTGGTGCACCTTTTTATCAAAAAAATAAGAACTGACATAACAAATGCAAAGCTTTCAGAAAAACCTATCATTTACTCCACAAACTATCTCCTTGGCCTTTATTACGAGGCTCTTTTAAATTTAAAAGACAAACCAATTCCCACTTGCACTGACGAGGCGTTGATGAAGTTGTCAATTCCATTTGAAGAACAACATGTATATATTAAGTTTGTATTTCGACATTACATTGTGCACATGTATTAACAATTTATTGTTTGCAGAGAAGATTTATGGAATCCCTTCCCTGAAAAAAGGTGTTATCAAGAGGAAGAGGCCAACAACACGCTGAGGCTTCAGGAGATTCCCAATCTGAAATGGAAGCTCACTCCTCTCTCGAACCCCCAACAATTTGAATTTGTTAAATGCTAGAGAAGTAATACCTTTTCATGTATTATTTACAAATTCCAAATTTGTATTTTCATTTTCCAATTTAAATTTTACCCAATTGAATTGACATACAATTCAATGTTGATGACATTGTAGGGACTTTGGACCATATGCGTGTTTCGAAACTCAACCATCTTCCCTAACTCACTCAGTATAGTCGCATGCATTTGTATCTTCTCAACAACCACCAATTACTACTCCAACACGGCCACCCTTAGCACCGCGACAAGCTACCCCTCAACAACAAGGTACAAGTTTTGAATACTACTTCGTTTAATTTCATAGTTTTTGCATTATTTTCTAGTTTTTCATATGTTTTTTCTTGAACTTTTCAGCACATTGCAAGTCCTCCTTCTGTTCAAACAACGGCACCGACCCCCCCTCAACCAATAATATTTAAAATGCCAACCAGAGGAACAGGAAAAAAGAACATTGGTAAATGCATGCCAATTGCTCTGGCCCCTAATGGACACTAAACATTGCCTCCTCCTTTCAAATTCCAACCCTCTCACTTGGTGGCTTGCCCAATGCAATGGGCATATCGGTTTTGAATAATATAAATTTAGATGAAGATTACTTGGGCATTGATAGCAATGACCCAATTGGATTTTTTAATACCCGTGAGATGATTCAAGGCTAGCAGGTATACTTTAATTTCAACATAATTTACCATATTGAATTAAATTTCGCTTTAGATTTATTTATCTGAATCTTGATTAATTTTATCACAAACAGATCGTGCCACTCAAAGGTAGAAACAAGTAACAATTGATGTACAAGAAAGCTCCCATACCTCTCCAGCGAGATCATCTTCATCAGATATAGATGGTGAACAATTGCTACCTTTTCCTTTGGAGAACTTAATTGGTTATGATTGTCAATCCCATGTTGGTGAGTTTATTCTACCTCATATCAATTAAGCTCATAGAATGGGAGAGAAGGGCTAAAGTACTTATCAATGAGATTATTAGTCGTTATGAAAATTATTGGCAAAGGGATAGTTTATACGCTGCAGTCCAGAATCAACCTACGAAGATGGATTCCTTACTTACCTAAGTAAGAAGTGGTACTGTTACGTATAACAACAACTATAAAGATGACATTTTGGACAAGACATTAAACAAATTATAAAGTATTAGTGTTGAGGCCCAGGCATATTTTAACAAATGGTCTAAGGACAAGGATCTAGTAGCGATTCTGCAAATGCAGAGAGAGATAGAGCGGTCGTAAGTATCATCACTTTCAAACATTAATTTTTGTTAATTTAAAGTTTTCTTATTTTAGTAATATGTTGAATTGAAATTACTTTTTTTGTGCAGTTGAAATATGAAAATTTGAAGAGTCAAGCAAAGGTTTTCCACGTTCACTTGGAAACAACGAAGAACAGTTTATCCGCAACGAAGAATTTGAAGGAAAATATTGTTTTGGTTAACAAACAAAACAATACACTAAAGCAGATAATTAAAGAGCACAACTTTGACCCTGAAATATTATTCAAAGCTAAGGCAGCAGCTGATCCAAATTTTTTGTCCCATGGAGATACGACATAGCAAGAAGAATTTTTTTTATAAAATATGGGGAAGATCTCATAAGTTCTGGGGTTATTTCTACCATTGGGGAAAGGGGTACAACCACAGGTGAAGAAACCATTGGGGAAAGGAGCACAAAAGTTGAAATGGATACAAAAAAAGAGGGTTGAAATTTTTTATTATTGAGTGTGGAAACTTGAAATATTGAGTCTATATTTGAAAATTTGAAACATTGAATGTTGTGGTCATGGCATTTGAATTTTATTATCTGGATTTGAAAATTTGAAATACTATATAATCTTTAATTTTATAACTTCCTATATATTATGTATAGAATTTCTAGATTGTATATGGAGTTTATGTTTTTTGGTTTACTTGTAATGATGATTGCATTAGATAGGGATGATGACGTATGTTTCTTGTTTACTTGGATTATCATGAATTGTATGTGGACGTAGATTTAGCTTCAAGCACGATAATTCTTCTTCTCTAGACATTTAAACTTGTTTTAAGATAATTATTCTTCTCTATACTTGTAATGATATGATCATGATGACATTAGAATGGATATAGATGATGATGAATGATGATAATGGATAATTGTTTAAAAAATGGAATGTGTTAGGACAAAGACATTTCTTTAAATTCAAAATAGATAAATAATTGTTTTAATAATAATTGTAGTGTCAGGATTATGATAATGATATGATGATGATATGATATATATGGATGATGATGAATTTTATGTGGACGTAGATTTAGCTTCAAGCATGATAATTCTTCTTCTCTAGACATTTAAACTTGTTTTAAGATAATTCTTCTTCTCTATACTTGTAATGATATGATCATGATGACATTAGAATGGATATAGATGATAAATAAATGGAATGTGTTAAAATGGATATAGATGACATTAGAATGGATATACTTGTAATGATATGATCATGAATTGTTTTAAAAAAATGGAATGTGTTAGTGTCGGGATTGTGATAATGATACGATATATATGGATGATGATGAATTTTATGTGGATGTAGATTTAGCTTATAACACGATCGTGGATGACAAATTGTATAATGGATCATGGATTATGAATTGTATAATATAAAAATATCTTCCTTTGTAGAAATTCAATTGTGTCATTTTATCCCACAAAGTTTAAAAATATATCAAAGCATTTTACAAATATAAAAATAAATTAAACATAATTGTAAGAAATCAAGAAAGATGATACGATAGGGTTTAACTTACCTCTAGTGTTTTATATGGCTGTGAAATCATCACTTGTAATGTGTTAGATCTTTGTTTTAAGAAAGCTCAACATGAGAAATGGATTAGTAGATAGATGGGTGAGTTCCTAACATTGTCAAGGTCCTCGAGAAGTACTAGCTTCCTCGGATGGATGTCAACCCATGTTTTCAAATAAAAATATTGTATTTAAATAAATGTAAATATATATACCCGTAACATCTTTAATGATAACAAGAGCTTAAAAAAATTAAAGTGACAAATAATAAGATTAAGGTCAAGAAGATACCTATTTAAAGTTGAAACAATGCATTATCAATAACTTCTTCAAACTCGATGTTCTCTTCTCAGAGAGTGTGACGATGCGCCAATTCCACTCTCAACGTTGGGAACAATTGTACTTGTAGTTGTATTATTCACACCTCTTCTTTCGCAAAGGAATTCCAATGCGCAATTTCTCTCGCCGAAAGGAAAGGTTTCCATGGAGTATCGAGATACATAACACCTCATGTAACTTTCCGATTTTTATCCAACTTGTTTCTCAGTTTTGATTTTATAAATGATAATGCACTGAAAACCCTTTCGTCCTCCATAGACCCCAAAATCATTGTTTGGCATAACTCATATAATCTAAAATATTCACTGATATCTTCTTGTAAGATAGAACTTTGATAGATTCCTCGCCACAATCTTGTAATAGCACCACTTTCAGAAGGTTTGTCTAAATTTTTATATTGGTTCCTTATTGTTGTTGCAAAATTTATTGATTGAAATTTTAATAAATCAGCATACAAATACCTTTGATTTCCATACCCTTGAACTCAAGTCTTTGCGAAATGTTCCATTATTGTACCCATGGATTTATGGAAATGATTTCTTCACACCCATGGCTTCAAGAATTTTATCTTTGGAGAAACGTTCTCTAATTTCTGATGATAAGGATTCTAAATTTTTTAAAGCTTTATTCTTGTTTCAACTATAACAGACTCAAAGAGATTACGTGTCATGGGAACATCTTCTCATTCCGATCTTGTAATATCTTGACATTTTTGCAAAATGTGCAGTGGTATGTCCCTCCCATTACAATGATGCAGAGGTGATCATGGATATTAAATCTCAAATAGTTACTGGGATTTTTAAGATCTAATAAAGCTTTCCAATTCTCAAAAATAGGTGTATCAAAACTATCTTGGGAACAATACAAGATATCAAGACTTTGACATACCATTTTTCTCATTTGTATAAAATCCACAATATATATTAATCTCCCCTGTGCATGCTTCATTAGTGTATTGATCTCCTGCAACATTGGAAGAATACCAACCAATGTAAGCAATGTCTCCAAATCAGTTAAATGGAACAACAAGTCCCTTGCCCTATCAACTTCATGATGATATTTGTGCATGAAACCAACCAACGAAGGATACTCCTCACAAAATCTACATGCAGTTCATACAAAGAGATCCATCTAGTCTCAACATCTTTCAGAAGTTTTTTTCCATATGTAATTCCAATTGCAAATTTCTGGAACTCAAGAAATCACTTTGGGCTGCTTGCCATATAGGCATGAAGTTCTCTTATAAGGTCTTCTAATTTAGCAACATTTTCGTGGTTGCTTACCATTTTATACGCTAAATTCATTCTGTGAGCCATACAGTGAATTAGTAGCATATATGGGGCCACTGTTGTTTGTAATCTAACACACAACCCTATTCGGTGACCCTGCATGACAGATGCACCATCTGCTCCGATGCATACCAACTTTGTAGCAATTTCATAATCAATCATTCCAGCAATATCTTTCAAATGAGAAACAACTATTTTACGTAGGTTTTCAGAGCATTACGCTTTTAACCATTTTCATAACACCCAACAGATGAGGTGTCCTTATATGATTTTTTAAAGTATAGACATGGATACATACCCATGCAGTGTTGTCAACTGTTGTCACTTCATCAATTGAAAGAGAGATAAACTTTGATTTTTTTACATTCTCTTTCAAATATTCCTTCTCTATCATCGAAAGGCATTTTGCCATTTCCCATCCACTACTTTTAGACCAATGAGACTGAGGTACGTTCAACATTCCATTATATTGATACAAAAATTTGAAATCGAGGAAATCCAAAATCGGTCTTCCTTTCTTTAGTATGTGAAATAAAGTAGAGAATTGTATGAGTTTTGCATGTAGATTTGTTTGATTCATCTTACCAATTTGTGATGTGATTGTTCCTCCCTTTTCCACGAGATGTCTGCATTTTTTTTGCTCTGCCTCATAATCCGCTATGTATCTAACATACATGCATTCTTTTTCAATTTTCCACCCGTGTGTTTGATTTTTGGCCATCCACCCCAAGCATACCAAATATGTTTTTCCACAATGTTTTTCTATAGTGTCCAACTTCATTTGCATTTTTATTGCTTTCCCAATTTCCATGTACATATTGTACATGTACATTCGATGGGATCTCTTCAAAATTAGATGATTGTACAGTTCGATAAATGGAAATTTAGCTGCCCAATCAAACTTGTGAAGAATGTGGAGTGAATAACTCTCAACACACTTATTTTATTATGAAGAAGTACGTACATTATATAGGAGAAATAATCAACTACATTCCCCTAAACTGAAGGAGGAAGATTTGGATGAAGGAGAGAGAATAATGGAATACACCAAGGAAGAGAAAATAAAGGGATAAAAACAAAACAAACACTCCTAAAATATGAACTATGCAACATATGCTAACATTCCCCCTTATTACATTATTCTTGCAAATGTGACCTCTAAAAGTTCAAATTTCACTTTTCCAAGAGATTTAGTGAGAATGTCGGCAACTTGTGCTTCAGTAGGACAATACTGGAGCTGAATTTGATGGTTCAAGACGTGCTCTCGAATGAAATGGAAGTCAATTTCAATATGCTTTGTTCATTCATGAAAGACTGGATTTTACATGAGCTTCAACACACTCTGATTGTCACAATAGAGAATAGGTGACTATTTTTCAGGAATTCCCAGGTCATCCAAAATGTGACGTAACCATATCACTTCGCACACAACTCCTCGTGCGGCATGATATTCTACCTCTGTGGATGAGATAGAAACAACATTCTTCTTCTTTCTTACCCATGAGATAGGTCCAGATCTCGAGATGAAATATGTATCCTGTAGTTGACTTCCTGTCATCAACAGATCCAGCATGGTCCGAGTCGACGTATCCTTGTAAGAAGAATTGATCATTCTTCTTATATTCCAAACCATAATCAGTTGTTCCTCGACATATCTCAAAACATGCTTTTTTGCATTCCAGTGACATTTCTTCGGCTCTTGCATGAACTTGGAAAGATAGTTGACAACATAGCAGAGATCTGGTCTGGTATATGTCAAATAGATGAGCCCTCCAACAAATTTCCTAGTAGAGAGTAGCATCTACTTGAGGTGAGTCCTGAATCTTGAAAGTTGCAAGCCTTTTTCCATGGGAGTGGATATAGGTTTACAGTCAGACATTCTATACTTTTCCAGGAGTGTCTTGGTGTACTTTTTCTGGGAGACAAAAATGTGATGCTCCTTTTTCCATATCTCCAAGCCAAGACAATAATGTAGTAGCCCCAAATCTGTCATGTCGAAGGTTCTTTTGAGATCATTCTTTACAATATCAACTTGATCTTCTGAACTACCAGTGATCACAAGATCATCTACATATACAACAAGAATGACAATTTCTTTTCCTACCTTCTTTATATACAAATTCAAATATGAGGGGCTACGAGTGAACCCATGCTGCAAAAGGTGATCATTGATCTTGATATACCATGCCCTGGGAGCTTGTTTCAGTCCGTAAAGTGATTTGATGAGATGACATACCTTCTTAGGCTGCTCTTCATCAACAAATCCTTCAGGTTGGGTCATGTATACTTCTTCTTTGAGATCACCATTTAGGAAAGCACTCTTGACGTCCATCTACGCTGAAGTCTCCATCCTTTCTATGTGCTGCAAGTGCAAACTACTCTGATGGTCTTCATCTTCGCAGTGGGTGCAAAGGTTTCTTCATAGTCGATGCCCTCTTTCTGAGCATATCCTTTTGCTACAAGTCATGCTTTATGTTTTTCGATGGATCCATCTGCCTTATATTTTGTCTTGAAAACCCATTTGCAGCCTATGGGTTTCTTTCCTAGGTAGATCGACAAGTTCCCATGTCTGATTTTTCATGAGTGAGTCATATTCTATATCCATGGCTTCCTTCCACTGAGGTTGACTGAGTGCTTCACGAACATTATCTGGCTTGAGCTATTCATCAGTGAACTCATGAGTGCAAATTTTACCTCATTTCTTGTTTGACTCCTTGTTTTGACTCCGATGATGTATCTAGGAGTTGTTGCAAATGTGAGTCCTTGATAGTGCTTTGTACCCACTTCGGATGAGAACTTGGCTACTTTTGAGAAGAACTGTGTCATTTCCATGTGGATTGATGTGGAGTCACATTCTCTAGTTCTCCAAGGTCAACAAATAGTTCTCCTAGCAACATTTCTTTTCTCTGAGTAGTCTCCTCTGGCTCATCATCTGATTCGGAGACTAATCGGTGAGATGTGGTTGGAAGTGGATCTTCTGTTGATACTATTGAGTCAAAGGATGACTCATCACAAACCACGTCCCAACTCTCATATATTTTCTTTATCTCAGATCCATGAGACGGTATGCCTTCAAGGTAGTACTATAGCCAAGTAGGATGCATGGGAGTGACTTTGGCTCAACCTTCTTTCTCCTCTAAGCTGGGACATGCATGTATGTTGTGCAACCAAATACTTGTAAATGAGAAATTGATGGCTTTCTACCACTCCATACCTCTTCTGGCATTTTATTTTGTAGAATCTTTTTCGGTGCCATGCTATTGAGAAGATATACAACTATCTATACTACTTCAGCCCAATAGCGTTCCTCTAGCTTTGTTGTTGTTAGCATGTAGCAATGAGCCATCTCCATCACTGTGTGATTGCGATGCTCAACAATGCCATTTTGCTGGGGTGTGTAGGGAGCAGTCAGGTGCTACTTAATGCCTTGTTGGTTCAGGAAGGCCAAGAACTTCTTTGATGTGAATTCCCCCTCGATCTGAGCGGAGTAGAAGAAGTGGTTGTCCGGACTCTTTGACAACACGATGATAGAAGTTCTGCAAGTGTTGAAGAGCCTCACTTTTCTTCTTTAGGAAATATACCCACATCTTGCGAGAGTGGTCATCCACGAATAGTTGAAAGTACTTGTATCCTAAAACAAAGCAGGCAATGGGCCATTTAGATTGGTATGAACTACCTCCAGACACTTCTTGGCATGGAAGGTGCTCACTTGAACGGATCTCTATGTTGTTTTCCTGCAAGACAACCAGGGAAAATAGGCAAGGAACTGACAATTTTGGTAGTCCATGGACCATTGCTTTTGAACTCATCTGGTGCAATGAACTGACCGACAAGTGTCCATATCTAAAATGCCATAGGGCAGTTGATTCTATTATTGAAGCAGATAAAGCTACTACAAAAGATGAAACAATATCTAAAGCAAATAACTTATCTTTTACAAAAGCTTTAGCAAGAACCGTACCTTGTTGGGAGATTAAGCATGATTTAATGCCATTTTGAACAAGAAATTCTACCTTAAGGTGATGATTCAAGAGCTGAGTAACTGACAAGAGGTTGCTAGTCAAGCCAGGAACATATAGTACCTTTGTAAGTGTACATTTTCGTGGTCCCAGAGGAATGGTGACATTCCCTATTCCTTTTACAATGTACTCTTTGTCATCCGCTATCCGAACTCGATCTCCAGTTGGTTCTTCATGTAGTGAATCAAACAACTTTTTGTCACCTGACATATGCTTGCTTGCACTAGAGTCTATCAACCAGAATTTCTTCGTGGGCTGAGAAGTTTGAGAGACAAGTACAAGGTTCTTACCACAATGGGCTCCTTCTGATGTCTCCTCATCAGATTCATCATCTTCTTGGGCTGCGAGATGTCCCTTCTACTTTCTCCAGTGGGGACGTCGTTTGGAATTTTGAAAATCTTCGTGCTGGATGTGCTTGTATGGCTTGAAGACCCCTGTTTCAAGCTATTATGCCAGTAGTGATCAGTGTCGTGAGTATTGGTTCTACAAATGTGACACCATCTCTTTGACTTTTGATCTTTCTATTGTTGTTTTGGTTGCACTTGATTTGGCTTCTCTGGGGGACCCTTCCGATTCTTCTGCCATGGTAAGGCTTTGAGAACAAGGCTTTATCCTGAGACTCCTCATGGGATGAAGTGATGGCCTCTTCCTGCTACAGAAAAATTCACAAGCTCTTCGAATGTCACTGTTTGTTTAGACACATTCAGTGTCATAATGAACACTCGAATTGAGAAGGGAGTGCTCTCAAGGTGATTGCGATGAGAAGTTTATCATCCACCATTTCACGAGCACTAATAACTCCGATCTCAGCTCAACCACGCGATGTAAGAATTCCTCCACTTTCTCGTCTGACCCCATAGAGAGGGTGTGCAGCTTTGACTAAAGATGAAGTATCTTCATCTAATTTTTGGCTTCATAAATGGTTGCCAACTTGTCCCAGGCCTCCTTGGGTTTCTCCGCATTCCGAACATGTGGTTGCACATCGTCACTGATACTAAGCATTATCAACATCAAGGCTTTAGCACTAGCCATTTCATATTTTATTAGTTCATCGGGGTTGTGGGAGCGGGCACAGACCCTATGACAATTCCCCATAATCCTTCAAACTGAAGGATTGTCTTCATTTTTGTCTTCCAAGCCATGCAAAATTGGACCCTTTGAGCAACTGAGCATCGACATAAGTAACTTTGAGCAGACATCGTAATAAAAAAATATTTATTTATTTATTTCAAGAGTTATTACAACTTTGACTCACTAATGATGAGAATTACTTGCTCGTAGATGCTCATGATATTCACGTGTTGTGAGACAATGATGCTTTGTAGGGCGTTCTTCTTCATCATCATCACAATACAAGCATCGTACCCAGCTTCTAATTCTTCCCGTACTCACTTTTCTTGGCAGCTGACATCGAAAAGAAAGTATTCAAGAAGTCCTTCTCGAACTAGCTTGTCGAATGCTAGATTGCCGTATTCCGAAGCTCATTCAACAAAGAAAAGTAGAACCCGAGCTCTCAGGAGCTTCTTCACGGTGTTCTCTGACTGGTGAGTTGATATTCCAACTTTCAGCTATGGCGACCGTGTTATTGATGCTCTCAATCAAATTGTCTACACTCGACATTCGGTGAAGTGTTGTTGGATCTACTTTTTGTCCTTCGTTGTCTTGGTGGAGAGGTTTGTCTCTTCACTATATATATCTTTAAATTTTTTTATGGCCTTTAGGCTTCACAATGCCAAATTGTTCTCTTCTTGAGCCACTCTCACTCTTCACGCGGATTTTGCACACAGACTCATGCAAAAAGTCAACTTTTCCAAATGAGCTTTTGTATTGAAATTCTATCTTTTCACGCATCCTCTCTCCTCTCCACGCAGCAAACAAATTTCCACGCTTAAAAGAATATAAGTTCTTCCACGTTTTTTTTCTTCCACGCAGCTTTGGTCAGATTCCATGCACCAATTTTATACTTCCATGCAGGTTGTTGTTTCTTCTACAACAAAGAGACAAAAATGCATTCCTCCAGCAGCCTTTTAACATCTCCAATTCCTCCCGATCACACAACAAAATCCACACAGAAGGGAAGAGAATACAATTTTGTCTTCTTCACATAATTCCACGCAGGAGTATATTTAACTTGTTTTACAAATATTCCTCCACACAGAATGTCTTCACCAAATGGAAATATAAGCCACATTTTGTAATTACAGGTGTATTTTCTCCTACGCACAGCTCCACACATCTCCTATCCATGCAGGTTGAAGGCTCCTTCATGCACAAGAGACAAAGCATAGGTTTCAAAGAATTCTTCAGAAGACTTCCACGTACAGGCAGGAGCAATTATGTTTCACACAAATTCTAGTATAATCCTCCACGCAGCAACAAGAGAAGGACTCAGCACAACAAAGTTTCTTCACGCAACAAAGTCTATCTCCCAATTACCACGCAGGAGACTAGAAACTTCTCCTTTCCACGTACGCAGGTCTCAGGAGGAGTGCTTTTCCACGCAGGTATTCTTCTTTGTCTTCCACCGTAAAAAGATCTCCTTCCTTGCCCTCCTTCTAGTGCCAATCCAACACGCAGGCTCTTCCACTCACACAGGCCAGAGATTTGATGCTCTAATACCAAAATGTAGGAATCAAATAGATCCTGAGAAGAATGTGGAGTGAATAACTCTCAACACACTTATTTTATTATGAAGAAGTACGTACATTATATAGGAGAAATAATCAACTACATTCCCCTAAACTGAAGGAGGAAGATTTGGATGAAGGAGAGAGAATAATGGAATACACCAAGGAAGAGAAAATAAAGGGATAAAAACAAAACAAACACTCCTAAAATATGATATGGTAATCCCCGCATGCGTCAACAACTAACCCTTTGTCACGCGTAAGCGTCAACAGTGCATCAACTATCCCTATCACGCATCAACAAGGCATCAACTATCTCTGTCACACGTCACCAAGGTGTCAACTGGCTCTGTCGCATGTCAACTCTGTCCCTATCACGCGTCAACTGCTTATGCCCTTGTCGTGCGTTAAATCTCTTTGTCACGTGTCAACAAGGCGTCACTGTCTCTATCACGCGTCAACTCTATTCCTCTCGCGTGTCAACTACTTACCCCCTTATCGCGCATCTGTAATATCTCCTTGTCACGCGTCTGTAATACCTCTTTGTCATGCGTCAACTATATCCTTGTCGCACATCAACAACTAACCCTAATAGGCTAACAACAATCTTTGGTGCTTAAGAGTATGCAAGTTCAAACTTCATGGTATTGGTAATTTTGTAAGCTACTTGTGGTAGTATCGTAGTATTCTACCCGAAAATCACCTAGGTTTTTATAGGAGATGTTTTCAAATGAAGGCGAAGCCGACCCCAAAAAAATATAATGTAAATTTTAGGCGAACAGGACACCGACCCGCTCCGAAAAAATCACCTTTTCAAATTTTCCTAAAATGAAATTTTTACCATATTACGAATATTCGCCACTAAAATTATCCCTGATCTATTCATGGCTCAAATTTCTAGGTCCTTTAGGATTCATCGAGGTTCTCGATTCATTTTGTGTTGTGAGTTTTTATATTGTACTTACAATATATTTGAAAATGGATCGGTTCGTCATTTAAATGAATCTGAGACGCAACAAAATTGGTGAACTCCATTAACAAGATCCTTGTCATTATTTCTTTCAGTTTTGCTGGTTTTAATCAGTCTTAATTAAGTTTTGGATGGATTAACGATGAACTAAGGAAAATTATGAAAAATTATAAAATGACAAATTGGAAGAGTTTTAATTCGGAATTGATGTTTTGAGTTTCTAAACATTCATAATCAGTTCTAAAATATTTTTAATCAATTCTCAATTCATTTAAAATCGGAAATTGAGAATTTTAATAAGTATCCATTTTTAAAAACTATTTGATAGTAGGGGGTGTACTATATTATAAGGATCAACAATAGCCAAAAAGTGAGTGATTGAATCTTCTTCTCCATGGATTTGAATTTTTCATCAGAATAAATTCCCAAGCCCCAATACTAAAAACTTGGAATGTGAAAACATTAGGATTGGTATGAGATCAAGCCTCCTCATGTGTTGTGATTACTACTATCTTGTGGGGCATTCAATTGTAAATGAAATTAGTACAATTGAATACCTCAATCCATAATGTAAGTGCCATGTTCTTGGACTTGATCATACGATTGACCATATCTATCAAGTTCAAGTTCTTCCATTCAACAATGCCCATCTATTTAAGAGTGTAAGGAACAATGTACTGATGTTGAATACCACACTCTATACAAAATTCTTGAAATTCATGTGTGACGTACCCACCCCATTATCTTTACATAGCTTCTTGATAGGAAAAATGCCTTAAATTCCTAGAAGTGGTCAAATAATCTACTCTTCTACTAAAAACATTACACCCATGTGCAACATGAAAATTCATCAATAAATGTGAGAACATACTTGGTACTTGAAAAATCAAGAGGGAAAGGACTCAAGGTCACTATGAATTGAATCAAGGGGATCTCAAGCTTGCGAATCCTTGATTTTGGGAAAAAGGTTCCCGATGATGTTTTGTAAGTGCACAAAATCTCAAAATACCATCGATTCAAGACACCTTAGGAAGGCCAAAAACCAAGTTCTATAATCGTATTTACTACAACTATATGTAGTTCAAGTCCAAATAATGTTCATGCCAAAGTTTTCTCACGATTTAGCATGAATAATGAACGATGTCCCTAAAATTTAAATAAAATCATAAAACACATAAAAAAATGAGCTATGATCAACACCACCTAAAGCAATCACTATCACTAAAATTTGAAACTATATGATAAAAACATTACAAGGAGAGAAATCCACACTCTTCCCATTCCATAATGTAAAATTTGAAAGATGTAAATATATTTTTGGAGATATTAGGAACCAAAAGTAAATAATTGATGTACCCATATTATATCTCAATATTGCATGAAAAATAAAAATTGAGACATGTAGAATCTCCAAATGTAATTTGTGAAGTGTTGGTATGATTTTGTAAAGTGATATATGCACATGAGTGTGTCATGTGATGGGAAGCAATTGAATCTAGAATCCAACCATCCGTAGATGCAACCAATGCATGAGATAAAAGTGCCTTTCCTTTTTTTCTTAGAAGATTAAGAAGTAGGATCTATAATGTTGAGTTATTTCAATGCTTCCTCTAATGTTCTCATCCTAAATAATTTTCCATGCCACAAAACGTACACTTCTCACTATCTTATTTTTGGTCTTGGAGGACGATTCTTTAACTTTAAAAGAAACAAGCTTGGTGGAATCATAGGTGGACTTAGAATAAGGTTGAGTGGATTTTTTTTTTTTTATCATTAGGTTTTGAATTTGGATTTGGCTTACCTTTTATATTATTTATATTACACACAAGTGCCTTTGAACTATAAAGGACATCAATTTGAACATCTTTTGAATGTTCCCTAGTGAGACATTCACAAAAGGTTTCAAAAGAAGGTGATTTAAAGGAATCACCTAACACATCCACAATGGAATATAAAGTAGATAAAAATCATGGTACGAACCCTTTAACTTAGAAAAATAAGAAAAACACACTCTTCATGCTCCTTATTCTTACCACAAGATGAAAACCACGAGAGAGTGGCCTTGAAGTTGGAAAGAAAGTATTCAATAGAAATAAAGTCAATAGGTGAGAGAGGAAAATGATGCATCTAATTATAGAGCTCTGGATTCATCAATTTTTAGAAATATTTTTTCACAATTGTTTAACACTACTTTTAGAGGGGTACAATCCATGATATGAAACAATAGGTTATCTAAAGCATGCATAATAATGAGCCCCATGGGTTTATGTTGTTTGTTTTCGTATACAAATTTATCATATTCCTTCTACATGCTTATAGATGTATCTCTTAACGTATACTAAAAACATTTATATTTCAATTTAAGTTAATTTTCCGTTGCCATATGTGATACTTATGTGGGTTTAAGAGATCAATTGACTTATAATCATGGAGTGTGTAAGAAATATGCAACACTTACAAGGAAATGAGAACACCCACAAAATAAAGAAAATACAAGAGACATCGACATCAAAATTATTTGTTTCAACTCCCTAGATTATTTATTACACTAAATAAAACCTCCCATATGAAATCAGGTGACATTTTATAAATACTACAATACGGTGTTTTACAATGCAATTTTGGATAAAAAACAATGAAAAGTACAGTTAAATAATGAAAGTAAAAGTCCAATATCATTGTGAACATGTATAAATTAGAAAAGCTATAGAAATGAAGTTAGAACACTAAAGAAACCTCAAAGCTTTACCAACTCAACTATGAACCATCAAGATAAGAGATAAACAAGAGCTACTCCTATGCATGCATTATAACTTTGAAATAACATCAAACTAACATGTATATACTACTCTCTACTCTTTGAATGCTATTAAAACATGAACCTATGAAGATCCTAGCAATCAAATGTGATTGTTTGATATGGTTCTCAAGCTTTCAAGAATGGAGTTTCACCATTAATGGTTAAAGCTAGAGTTGAAGGTGCAATGGTAAAGATGATAGCTCAATAAAATGAAGAAATACTCAAATCCTAATTGCTATAGTTTATGCTAGAGGAGGAGAAGTGTTCTTAGAAAAGTGAGGGGGGTAGAGGTCTATTTATAGTTTTCTAATTTCAAGAAAGGGATTTTTGGATGCATGTGGGAAAAAAGGTGAAATCCAAATGAAATGGACTTTGAAAGTGAAATGCACTTTTAGAAAGGTAAGTGCCTTTTAGAAAGTGAAAGGGGATTAATTAACCCTAAGTGGCTTAATTAATAGGGATAGGATTGTGGAAGCCATTTAGAGGGGTATTAGTGTGATTTAGGGGTTAGAGAGTTTAGGTGGGTTATTTAACTAGCATAGTGTAGTTAATTAACGAGGATTAGAATAGTTAGTGTAAGTTTAGTAATAAAGTTGCTTTGATCAAACTATAGGTGTCTACATTTTCCCCTCTTTGGGGTGGCGTAAGCTACACCACTTCAAAGAAAGTAGACAAGCACAATAACTATAATTTTTGAAGGAGTGGAAGAAAAATTAGTAGAGTGAAGGATGCCCCCTTGAGTGTCGATGGGGTGATGGAAGAGGTCGATCAACGATCAAAAAGAAGAAGGAAGAATAAGCAGGGGGACAAGATGCCCTAAGTGAAATAGTAGAATAGGGAAGAAAGAAGAAAGGGGATATAGAAGAAAAATAACAAGGAAGGGATATTGAGCTATCAATGATCTAGTACCATGTAAAACAATATTTATTTCATCACATTGCTAGAAATCTTCATCATCGGTCCTTATTAAAAATATAAGCATACAATAAAAGTGTAAAATGACATGAAAAGCCAGAATATGAACAATTATCCATTTCTAAAATGCCAACTCCATGCAACATACAAAATGCAATGCAATATGAGAAGTAAACAAGCTGATCTAACAGGGAAACAAGTACAAACACACATACTCAAACCAACAACGTTCAAGATAGTTGCACAAATGTTTTGTTATCGAGCTTCAATTCCCAGATGTTCATGATAAATGAAAAGGGTTAAAAGTGGTGCCCCAAGAAAGGATACATTGAGGGGAATTGATGAAGGACACATGGTCTAATGAGAAAGCATTGTGTGCTATGAAACAATACTAGGGCAACTCGTTGTGCCCCAAAGTATAGACAAAGCAAGCAATCTAGCTTTGTAAATGGTTGTAGATCCAGATGATCCGCGATTCATTTGGTTCCAAAACACATGAAAATGCAAGCAAGATATGAGATGAATACCATGTGTGTGACACAAATTTCAGCTATGTATGAGCTTTTACCAAATTTTTCAATTTTTAATTTTTACGATTTTTTGGTTTTTCAATAATTTTATAATTTTTAGAGTATTTGAAATTTTTTTTTGACCTTTAGAGTTTTTGATCGGTTAGAAGAATTTAGAGATTGGAATATTTCCTAAAAGCACGTAAAAATCCCCAGGGAGAAGAAATGGGTGTCAGGTTGTAAAAATATGCCCGACAGGTTAAAAATGAGTGAAAAATGCTAATTTATTAAAAATAAATTACGTGAATGGTTACAAAAGAGGTCACAATGATCAAGATGAGTGAAAATCAGCGTAACGGGCCCAAATGACCCTACATACCCTCCCCGGGGGGGGTAAATCATCATGAATAGTTCATTTGTTACCAAACCTCTGCTGATTTTTATCGTGAGTTTGCTCTTGGATGCGCTAGAGATGGCGAGAGTGCAAGTGTAGGAGGTGCGTGCGACGTGGTCTAGAGTAGTATGCATGAGAGGAGGATGATGGACCCTTCGTGAGTACCTTATCCTTCTTTGTTAATTTTTTTATTTAATTGCATTTATTAGCATAATTAGGGTATCTAAATGTGTGTGCATACACATGCGCCTTAGGGGTGCATAGGTTTCATCATTGAAAAAAGCATGCATGCATCAAAAAATCATGTGCGCGCATGCAAATACATGGAAAAATGTGTTCGTGTAGGCGTAGGTGCTAAAAGAGATGCACAAATGTCTGGGGGAAAACATGTGCGTGTAGGCACATATGTCAAAATGTGCATGGGTCGTGCATCTGAAGGACATATGCACATGTGCACGTCGGGTGGGGTGGATAGTTTTTTGGGTGCACGGGTCATGAAGGGAACACATGCCTTGGATACATAATGACACATGTTCTAGGCACACAAATGCCAAAAATTAGCCTAGGTGTCTTTATGGGCACGCATGTGTCAAGAAAGTGTTTTAGGCAACACTTAGAAGAAAATAGGAGTTAATACTTAGAATAATGTTAGGGATAAAATAGAAGAAGATAGATAGAAGAAAATAAAGTATTTAATAAGCATTATGTTATCTTGTAGAGATTCAACCATCTTTACAGACAAGAGAGCGACACGACCGTCTAGCCACCATAGAGGCGGGCTTCTCTCGATGAGATAAGAAGATTTGGATATTTTGTTAGAGGTCATATGACTAGATTACATGGTGCAGATGCCACAGATCACTCTAGACCATGGCCTACTCATAGCCTTAGCTGAGAGATGGCACAAAGGAGAGCTAGTGCTTCTGGATCCCGATGGGAGAGATGACTATTAATGTTGGAGGATGTATGGGGCATATTGTGTGTGCATATCCAGGGGCATTTGATAGAGTATATTAATGACAAAGTTCTCATTGATTGACTGGTTGAGCTATTTTGTCATGATGAGATACCTCACCGAGGTATGATGGTGCAGATGCACCATAGTGTATTACAAATCTGGGACTATCCCGAGTGGTAGTCTATCTTATGGAATTTGTCAGTGGCATCCTACTTACTAACAAGATAGGGACATATTTTCCACTTGGCCTCATTAGTGTGATACGAGGATTGATTTGAGGTGAGAGATATTGCTAGGGGCTAGTGTATGCCAAAGCACACTTGTATGTCTTGGGATTTACATTTGATTACATACCATGTTCAAATAACCATGGGTCTAAATGATTTGTTGTAGATATGGGCCTGGGACCATATAACTATTGGTCACCCTACAGGCAGTGCATTACGAGTTCGGGCTCCCGATGAGCCATCATTGATGGGATGGGTCCTAGATGGTGATGATATTCATGGACACATGGGGGATACATATCAATATTTCTGAGTTTTTAATGAGATCCAGTAGCACATGATAGTATAGAGGCCATATCGACAATATATGTGGGCAGAGGATGCACATGAACTCAATATAGCTATGGTTGAGCACTTTTTGATTGGTAGGGGCTATATCATAGAGTTCTACAAAGTAGACCGATGCTAGTGATAGTTTTGTGTAGTTCGTGATGTACCAGGGGCTTGAGATGTGGTATGCATGCCGAGCTCGAGAGACATTTGATATGGGGCCACAAATCCATGTAGATAGTGGCCGATCTAGATTTGATTTGATGGTACCATAGGTATGGGTCTTTGTGGCAGATAAGGGATCCTAGAGTGACAACGATATGCACCGTGGTATATTACAGTTTTTCCTTTCCCTCATTGCTATTCCACAAGCTACATGGCATGCAAGGGTTAGGACACTAAACAGAGTAGTTTAGTGGCAATGATGAGGATGGATCAAAGGATGATGGATTTGATGGACAGGGTCATGATGGTGGTGGTGGATAGGGTCCTCCCCGGATAGGGGAAAAGATCGAGACATAGATAGATCCACATAGCTCCATAGATACAAATGCCCCGAGTGGGCATACTAGTTGGGATCCAGGTACCATTACAACAGTGTCCCCTACTAAGAAGAAGATAGTGAAAGGGAAAAAATGGGCTTAGAGAGTAGGGCCACACGGTCCTCCACCACGGGAGGTACACAACAGGGGGTGATTGCTTAGGCCCACCACATAGTCTAGGAGGTGGTAGAGGAGATGGAGGATATGGGGGATGGAGCCATGTGGAGGCATTAAATTCAACAGATGGAAGATCGAGATGTTATATGTTACAACCCTACTATAATAGTCCATGACTCAAGTAAAACAATTGATTGTAGAGAGAGACTAGGCCAGGGGCATAGGTCCAAGGCTATTACTACGAGATAGGGATCAACTTACAACTAAGAAGTGAGAGGCAAGTGGGAAAGGAAAAAAATGCTAAGATGTTAGTAGATGTGGCTTCATTTTGGCATACAGATGGAGTAGAGGTGACACCACGTACACATATGGATTTAGCTATATCTATGGAGGATAGGCTTCCTACTATAGATCAATGTTTTACAAGGTTTTCCTAGGGGGACAGAGAGCACAAACATTAGTCGTAATTCTATGAGCGCACTGTTATCTCAAAGATAATTTTCAAGATCACAGAGCATCGCGGTCTCAAAAAGGAGTGACATCAGCTAGATCAATAGAGTAGTTGTAGGAACAACATGGGACACAAGTGATGGGGCCTCCACCACTACCTGAGGTTATGGGCAATCCCCATGAGGGATAGTCCCCATGAGGGATCGAGTTAGACATGACTTTGTTTATTCATGATGTATTTACAAATGTATACACTTTTTGATGTACGCCTCTTATGAAGGCTCATTTTTTTATCGATGTATATGTATTATTTTTGGCTATGCCTCACTTGAAGGCACATTTTTGATCGATGCCCATGATGGCATACCATGTATCCAGATGATTATATATAGAGACACATTGTATATGGACATGGATGTTTGATAGATATATATATATGATGATGATGATTATTATGGACTTATTCATGATGTGTTTATGATTATATCACATGTTTCTTGATTTATGAGATAACATTTTAGATGATATCACATGTTTTGATGCGTTAATTCATGTTCTACTTATCATATTTTGTGTATGAGATAACAATAGACTATGTTCATGTTGTTTTCATGTTCATGATTCATGTTCATGATGATGTAGCTTAAATTTTATTGGGTGATATGATATATGATGTTAGATGTACATTTGATGTTCATGATGATAGATGATATAATGACAACAAAAGGCACAAGCAATGACAAAAATACAACTTAATCAAATCTAATTAATACAACACAATTATATACAAGTATGCAAGATAAAATGAACTCAATGCCTATGTACAATAGATTAAAGTAACACTTTAAACTAAGCAAATGAATCTAATTTAAAACACACAACATGGAAAGATAATGCAATCAAAACTCTACAAACCAACAACTAAAAGTAAGCAAATTACTACTACTTTGTTTTTGTGGGACAGTTTTGAAACGTTTTCTTTTGTTTTTGGTGTTATCTCAAAGATAATTTTCAAGCTACTGTTCACATTTGTTTGTGTAGTTTTGTCCCTAAAAAGGGGTTTTTCAAAAGGTTTAGGGTTTTCTAACATATTTGAATGTTTTTGTGTTTTTTGAGAGGTTTTCCGAAGCTATATACAAAAAATGTGGAAACGTGTATGCCCCTAGTGATAGAGGGGATGTATAAGGGTAGAATGCCATGCTTTGTGCAAGAATGTGAAGATGTGAAGCTTCCCCAATGTTATATGGGAATATACAAAGGTGATTCCTTCACATATATACAAGAATAGATCAGCCAAATCAAGGCCTTGAAAGATAGGTTCAAGAGGACCCCTAGACTTTAGAAAACTAGCCCTAGATAGAAGCGATTGTTACCTATCCAGATGTGAGAGTTTCTTGAAACAATGAATCCTCCTTAAGTGCATCGAAATCTATTTTTCACCCAAGGAATTTCCCAATGTGCCACAATTGCATGGTTTTCACACTTGGATGACTTGTTTTCTTTTTTTTTTTTTCTTTATTTTATTTTATTTTTTTACTTGTTTTTTATTTCTTTTTTGAGGAACCTCATACTCAAGCATAGAACCACTTGAGATGCATTGTGTTCATTGGTTCCTTTAATTCCTCACCATCTGAGTGAGCCAGTTTATATGCCCCTGAACCATACTTAGCGACCACAACATATGGTCCTAACTAGTTGGGCTCAAACTTGCCTTTCTTTTCCCAATCCTTGATTGTGTTAAACTAGTTTTACTTTTAAAATAAGATCCATTACCTCAAATTGACGAGGTATGATCCATTTTTGTATCCTCGTGACACTTGGTTTTGATAAACCTTCAAATTATTGAGTTCTCTCATATGCTTCTCATCCAGTAGCTCTAACTCTTGCTAGTTGAGCTACCCTGTAGTCTTCATCTTTGTCCAGATAGTCCCGGAGAGATATTCTCAGGGAGGGAAGCTCAATTTCCAAGGGTATAATGGCCTCAGTGCCAAAGACTAATGAATAAGGAGTAGCACTAGTAGGGGTGCGGATGGAGGTTCGATAGGCCCAGAGGGGGGATGGATCTATAGGTGCCAATTACGACCAATTTTTCTAACCATCTTCTCCATGATATGAACAAGGGTTTTATTAGTGGCTTCAACTTTTCCATTACCTTGAGGGTAATAGGGAGTTGACCACTTGAGTCGGATGTGGAAGCATTGGCATAACGCTTTGACCATCTTGTTCTTAAAGGATTTACCATTTTCTGCTATAATGGCAGAGGGGATGCCATAACGACAAATGAGATGGTTCATTATGAACTTGGAGATCTGCGCACTGGTTACATAAGTGAGAGGTACAACCTCTACCCATTTGGTGAAGTACTCGATGGTGGTGATAATATGAGTGTGGCCATATGAGGAAGTTGGAGTGAGCTTCCCTATGAGATCAAGTCCCCATTTTGAAAACAAACAAGGTGTTGTGATGGGTTCAAAGCCTATGTTGGTGTATGTATCAAGTTTCCATATTTTGTTTCCATATTTTTGACAAAGTTCACATTTCTTGACAAAGTTACAACAATCTACTTCCATGGTAGGCCAATAGTAACCTACTCTTAATATTTTCTTAGCAAGGACCATTCCGCTTGTGTGTGCTCCACAAATGCCTCCATGCACTTCTCTAATTGCTTAGACTGACTCAGTCACATCAAGACACAATAAATTCCCATCATAGCCACGATGATAGAGGGTGCCTCCTAGGAGGGTATAATGGGCTATACGGTGGATAAGGGATCTTTTCTTAGTATGGGAGATATTCAGGGAAAATTTCCATCTTGTAAGTAGTTAAAAATGGGATCGTACCAAGGGGATAGAGGACCAACAACTTCACATGCTAGACAAGATTCCGACATGTCATATGCAAGCACTCGCAAGTGTTCACAAAGAAAGGCATCTTGTTTTCTTGAGGTGGAATGTGTAGTAAAGACCCAATTGTAGCCATGGCATCTGTTGATCGATTATGTGATCTTGGCCTTTGTTCAAAGATAATATGTACAAAGTACTCCTTCAGAGTTTCAACCAATTTCTTGTATGGAACAAGCTTCTCATCTTTAACTTTGTATTCATCATTAACTTGCTTAATGATCAATTGGGAGTCACCAATGACTCGTAGCTGTTTGATGTTCCATGTGATAGCTAATTTCAAGCCGGTGATGAATGCCTCATATTCGAAATATTATTCATACAAGGGAATCCCAAATGAAATGCCTGTGGAATGAATTCTCCAGTGGGAGTGATAAGTACCACTCCTTCTCTTGAACCATGAAAGGTGAATGACCCATCAAATTGACTTGCCACATGAAATCTTTAATGTACATCATAGATGCATCTAGCAAATATCTTATCCGCATAATGGTTCCATTCCTAGTAGGGGAGCTTCAACCAACTGATCTACCAGTACCTATCCTTTTAGGGATTTTTGGTTAACAAATTCAATGTCAAACTCACTGAGGAGGATGATCCAATTAGCCATCCATCCTATAAGGGTAGGTTTAGATAGGAGGTATTTGAGAGGGTCAACTTTGGATATCAACTTGGTATTATTATTAAGGAGATAATGGCGAAGCTTTTGAAATGTAAAGACCACAACTAGGCAGGATTTTTCAATCTAAGGATAGTTCAACTCATAGGTAATTAAGGTGCAACTAAGGTAATAAACCACCCTTTATTTGTGGCTAAGATCATATTGGGAAAGCAATGCACCAATAGTGAATTGGGTAGTTGAAATATACAACAGTAGGGGTTTGCTTGGGGTAGGAGGCATGAGAACAGGTGGACTTGTCAGATATTGTTTAAAAAATTCAAAGGCCTTTTGACAATTAGGTCCCTAATTAAATGTGACATATTTCTTCAATAGATGTGTGAAAGGATGACACTTATCCGTAAGCTGTGATATGAATCGATAGATTACTTGAATCTTTCCTTGTAGACTCTGTAGTTGTTTAAGGTTCATTAGTGGATGAATCTTTGTAATAGCTGTAACCTTGGGGGATCTACCTCTATCCCTCTTTGTGAGACAATGAAACCCAATAACTTTCCTAATTTTACGTTGAAGATGCACTTCTTGGGATTCAAGTGAACCTTATAATCTCGGAGGCGTTGAAAGATACGCCTTAACACTTCGGGTGCTCTTCTCTGGTCTTAGATTTTTCTAGGATATCATCCACGTAATCCTCCATGATGTCATTCATCATGTCATGGAAGATGATGGTCATTTCTCGTTGATATGTAGCCCCAACATTCTTGAGTCCGAAAGGCATTACTTGATAGCAAAATGTCCCACAAGGTTTGATGAAAGCATTATTATGTTGATCTTCCTTTGCGATCTTAATCTGGTTATAACCTGAAAAGCCATCCATTAAGGACAACATCTCATAACCAGTTGAATCAACAATCATGTCGATGTTAGGTAAGGGCAAGTCATCTTTAGGGCATGCTTTGTTGATGTCTTTGATGTCAGTGCATATTCTGATGTCGAATGGATTCTTCTGGAATGGGACTATGTTAGATATCCAATCTAAATAATCAATAAGTTTGACAAAACTTACTTTGCGAATAGTTTCTCCGGCTCTTTTTTGACAATTAGTGCAACTCTTGGGCACATCTTCCTTAGTTTCGCTTGATAGCTTTGGCATCTAGGTGTAAAAAATGGTTGTGCATGAACAACGTTGGCTCTAAACCTGACATATCTGCATATGACCATGAAAATATGTTTGCAAACTCTCATAATAGTGTTATGAAGGGTTTATGTTCTTGTGTGGAGAGTGAAGCTCCCAACTTTATCATTTTAGGATATTCTTCCACTCGATGTTGGCATTGATTGTCTCTTCAACTAACATCTTTGATGTATCCTCCATCTGTGTAGGATCGGGGGGAGAGTGAGATCCACTTCTATAGGTGGCTCAAGGAGAGTCTTATCTTCACATGGTGGAACTATATTTTCTATTGATTTTTCCATTTGTTCGTCCAAAATCACCCACAAAATGAATGTGTTTACACCTTTAACAAAATCATTATCTGCCATCCTTAAATAGTTAGATGTTGTAAACATGGTGCAATATCCAACCGCAACAATACCTTATCCAGATGATGCACCTAAACTAATATGGTTCAAAGAACATGAATACTGTGACTTTCACCGTGTCAAAGGACACAAGACCGACAGATGTATGAAGTTGCAACATTTCATCCAAGACCTTATTGAAGAAGGAAAGATTGAGGTGGATTCACCTAAATTGGGACAAGGTCCTAACGAGAAAATGGGAATATTCAAACACCCTTTTCCCAAACATGATAAAAAGGAAACAAGAATCCGATCAAGGTCAATCCTCTAATGACTATAGAACTACTAACTATGTGTATCCATCAACCGATAATCCATTTGATTCCCTCATAGGCTATATTTGTTCATCTAGTGAACAAGTAAACACTATTAGGATCTTAGGTAACAATTGTGCTGTGGGCACGCGACATGATTGTTTAGTGATTCCAAAACCTCCTCTACCTATACCTTAGGAAGGTTAGTATGACTTATTAGAACAATTGGAGAAAACCATGGCTAAGATCTCAATCTTAGACCTTCTCAAAATATCAAATTCTCATAAGGACATACTATATAAAATGCTTCAGGATCAGGAGTATCCACAGATGTAGATCCTACACACCTCCAAGCAATGGTTGCAAATCTTAATCCCAATGACTATATCTCCTTCGATTGGAACAAAATCCCACATAACAATCCTACACACAACTTAAACCTTTGTACATAGAGGTCTTTGTTACTCATTGTAAAATAAAAATAATGCTTGTAGATGACAAATCCGGTTTGAATATTTTTATAATGAAGCTTTCCAGAAGCTAGGCCATACATAAGCAGATCTAGATGCTAAGACCATTACGATCACGGCTTATGATAATGAAGAGTGTGAGTCAGCAGGTACCATAGTGATCCCAATGGAAGTGGGGCCAACATACCATGATACAAAGTTTCATGTTCTTGACTTGGACCTTTTGTATACCATGCTCCTAGGATGCCCATAGATTCATGCAAGGCAGGCCATTCCTTCGACCTTCCATCAATGTATCAAGTTATGTCATGGAGGATAGATAATCACTATCCCAGGTGATCCATAACCTTTTACACAATGTAGAGCACTGCATAAATTTTATCATGCAACATATGAGTTTCCTTTGATATTGTTGTCTCGTTATGAATTGAGGCTATGCAGGGTTTTATAGACTGATACATTGACTCCTTGCAATCAAAATTTTCCCTCATTAGTCAATCCCTTTACCTCATGGGAAGCAACGTTTGGAAAATATGGCCCAAATGATGAATTCAATATTCAACAGTGCCCTTTTGATATTTGATCTTTTAGTGTCACCTAAGACATGTGACATATCGTACTTCTAGTTCAAAAGCACCTAGGGTAGTTTCCCCAACCCTTTGAGAGGTTTATTCCTAATGGTATCTTGTTAGACGAGAAGATGCTAGATACACCTACAAAATGCAGGTACCTGAAGGAACGATGGCTTCATGTCACTAGGATCCACAGTATATTAAGGGTCACTAAATGATGCACGCTATGGGTTATAATGGATTCAGATCCAGTGTAAATGCACACGACATATTGGAGCTTGTTCCTACTCCCCATTATAAGTTAGACAAGCACAACCTTGGTATCAGACCTCATGACGATCCACCCTTGAAGATAGATGCTACCTCTTCTGAATGTGAGGATAGCTCGTCTCATTCGAACAATGACATAAATTCCCAATGTAGCTTATACGAGGACCTTGCCTCTACCAATCTATTTCTAGATTCAACTATCTTCACCCTTTCTGGATCCAATTCCCAAGCCAATTTCCAAGTCACCCTTGTATATCCCGACCTCATTGATTGGGATCAACAACTTCACATGTCTGGTCAATTTATTTGAAAATGATGAGGCAATCATAGAGTTCATGGGACTTAGAGATACCATTCCAAACAATGACCATAAGAAGGGTTTCTCCATTAAATTGGATGCATGCACGTACTTTGGGGAAGAGGTAAAATTGTGTGGTTGTTTAAGCAAAAAAATAGTAAGCAAGGGAAAAAGTACTACAAAAACCTTGTAGCAAGAATAAGCATAAGTCCCATAGTGAAAACCTCTTTGAGGAGCTTGTGGAACACATATAAATTATAAATTAGAACATGTATAAATTATAAAAGCTATAGAAATGAAGTTAGAACACTAAAGAAACCTCAAAGCTTTACTAACTCAACTATGAACCATCAAGATAAGAGATAAACAAGAGCTACTCCTATGCATGCATTATAACTTTGAAATAACATTAAAATAACATGTATATACTACTCTCTACTCTTTGAATGCTACTAAAACATGAACCTATGAAGATCCTAGCAATCAAATGTGATTGTTTGATATGGTTCTCAAGATTTCAAGAATGGAGTTTCACCATTAATGGTTAAAGCTAGAGTTGAAGGTGCAATGGTGAAGATAATAGCTCAATACAAATGAATAAATACTCAAATCCTAATTTCCTATAGTTTATGCTAGAGGAGGAGAAGTGTTCTTAGAAAAGTGAGGGGGTAGAGGTCTATTTATAGTTTTCTAATTTCAAGAAAGGGATGTTTTGGATGCATGTGAGACAAGAAGGCCCAAAAGGTGAAATCCAAATGAAATGGTGGAAAGTGAAATGCACTTTTAGAAAGGTAAGTTCATTTTAGAAAGTGAAAGGGGATTAATTAATAGGGATAGACTTGTAGAAGCCATTTAGAGGGCTATTAGTGTGATTTAGAGGATTAGAGAGAGTTAGGTGGGTTATTTAACTAAAGACAAAAGGTGTAGTTAATTAACGCGGATTATAATAATTAGTGCAAGTTTAGTAATAATGTTTCTTTGATCAAACTATAGGTGTGTAAAATCATATCACAATAATGTAGATCACAAAAACTTCAAAAAATAACACTTCAATCTGATTTAATAGATCAAAAATTATGGCCGTTTGAAGTTTTACAAAACAAGAAGTACGTTATCAAACAAAATAAAGTTACATTTTATGGAAAATTGGGTTATAGTTAGAGAAAATTTGAAGATGCCAATTCAAAGATCTCAAAGACCTAGAGAGAGAGAGAACAAATCACTATTGTAGCCTTTATGAAATGAAAGTTGGGAATAAAGACCCAATGGTGAGGATATTGTCCTTGAGGCTTAAAAATCCTCATAAATGGTCGCATGGGGTATCCAAGAACTTAATTACTTAAAATTTTGAAAATATATTTTAGAAATTTTTTTATGGGAGGAATTGAACACTAAACCTCACAAGTGGGAAGGTCTTAACAAATCCTCACTCAAAAATGAGTCACATAAGTGGCTCAAATAACAATATAAACACATTATGCTTTTAAAAATATCAATAAAAGATTACACTGGTCTCAACCCATGATATAAGGCTAAGTAACACCTTTAAATGCATGCCAACGCAGCTTTTCGTTGTGTAATAAATATTGAGAGGGAAAATGGGAGCATGATCTCTTACTATTGCTTCCCAGAGTATCGAAAGATTAGTGTTAGGAAGAGTATATTTTCCAAAGTAATTTGTAGTGTTGAGAGTAGATGGAAATTGCTAAGTATGTGAAATAGTGTAAAATACGTATGGAGATGTGGCAGAATAAAAGAAGCAAGCTTAGGGAGACATTAGATGCCGAGTCCGTGGATTGTATTGGAATATAAAGAGGTTCTTTGACTCCTTTTGCATATTTTCCTAATCTGGAGCCATTGAAACCATAACGAAGCAGATACCGATACCCAAGACCATAATTTTTGAAATTGGGAGAAGGGGTGGCCGAAGTGGGGATTCAAGTGAATGATTGATAGTGTTGCAATAGGAAAATGGAGAGGGATCTCTAAGGCTTCATAGACCACATCCTGGTATAATAATTTAATACGCACATGAAGGGTTGAAGGGACCACATGCATGGCATGGATCCAAGGTCATTCGAGAAGAATATTATAATTAAGATTGTTAGGCATTACATGGAATGGGGTGGAAAAAGTGCATGGCCCAATAGTAATGGGAAGCATGATTGTACCTAAGACTTGTTTAGGAAGATTGTCAAATCCACATATGCAAATAGATGAGGGTGTTAAAGATGTTGCAGAAAAGCCAAGTCTTTGGAGAAACGATAGAATAAAAATGTTAAAGCCGAGCCATTCTAAAGTGTGTTTAACCCACGCATTATTAATTTTAACTTTGATATAAAGGGAGGGCCATGATTTAAGACAACCTAGGAAGCAATTTCAGTAGATGTAAAAGTAATATGTTCTTTGTTAAAAGATAGTGATGTAGTGAGTCTATTGTAAAAATATTCAGGAGAGGTGTTAGGATGAAGGTAAGCATTAGATAAAAAAGAGTGATTTTTATTTGCACATTGGGATTGTTCAACAAGAAGGCCTAGAAGGAGATAATCATGGTGGAAGAAGCCAAATGTATTAAAGCTAAAGAATAATAAAAGATCTAAGAGTGTTCGAATGTAGGTTCACCAAATGATTTAACAAAAATAGATTTATTATTAAACCCTAATTACAAAGTAACTGATGTAAACTATGATATACATTCTTAAGTATAATATGAAGCAAGCCAATAAGCAAGTAAGTATGAAACCCTAAGAAAGAGATATATAAAAACAACTTAGCTGATTTACACTTGATCTATGAGTGCTTTGGACAGGGAAAAATGTTGAACAAGAAGTGCAGAGTGTCGTTAGTGCTCACAATAAATTCTGGAATGCAATAATGATGCCAAACACGGGCACCTGGCACAACCGGACAGGGTGCTTGGGCATTGATGACCTCTCCCGGCATTGGTGACTATGCAAGATCTTTGGATCTGATCTCTAATGTGTCACACAAGTGTTGCAAATACTCCTGTTCATCGCCTATATGTTGTTATTTGAATGCCAAAGGTACTTGTAACCTACAAAATAGAAGTTCACCTACAAAACCCACAAATCACATCAAACCTAAAAAGAAAGATGTAATATGGGGAGAGAGTGAAATTACGACCAAGCACTACACCGCATATCAAACTCCATGTAGTTCTTGTGAGTGAGTGTAATAATTGTGCCCTAGGATGCCCTTGTGAGAGTGCACTTGATAGCGGCTTGTCATCGGATGTAGAAATGTAATAGAATGTGTGGATGATAATGAACTTCCCATTCCTATGTTGTTTATGCAAAGTTGATGCAGTTCTTCCCCCTTGAATGGATGCTAGATGGATGCCTTTAGTGCCTTTGGATGTAAGATTAGGTGATAATAGTATATGATTAGCACTTGGTCCCTTATTTTTAACACATAACTATGTATTTATATGATTCCCTTTTTTTAATTTCATAATTGACAACTAGAAGGCTGACCCATAAGTGGAAAAGATGCTTAAAAGATAAAAGAGGTGTAAAAGGAGCAAGTAATATGGAAAAATGTTAGGGGTTCCCAGGGGACAGGGGTCTTGGACGATCCTTTTTTGGCTAGGTATTGGTGTCCTGGAGCCATAAAAGATAAATAAGTAAAATACCGACAGGTTATAGAGTGTGTAAGGCCATATGAATGCTAATATGCGTTTATGACCTAGAAATGTGCCCAAGTGCATGAATTAGTGTCTACATTTTCCCCACTTTATGTTTTTGAGTGAATACTTGGATAACATAAAGTAGAAAGAAGATGAGTACCTAATGACCATGCAGTGTGTGTGGCAAAATGCGTGTCGAGTGGACAAGTGAAGCATGAAATGATGAAAAAATGAAGCGTGGAAACTAGGAAGAGAAAGTGACCCTAGGGGTGAAGCATATGCATTGTACCATGTTGTTGTTGTAGCTTGTGATTAATGCTTCTTTCAAGGAAGGACTTGTAAAAAGAAGAGAAAAAGAGAGTAGTCAAAGTCCCGTATATGAAAAATTTGCATAATTATGTAAAAGTGTGTAAAAGGAAAGTGTGCACATGATGTAGAAGAGTGTAAAATGATAGAAAAATATCTTGAACTGCTATGAAGAGTGAGTTTTTTGGGTGATCTCATGTTAAGAGAAGGTTTTTGGGAGATCCCATGCAAAGAGTGAGTTTTTTGGAAAATCTCATGCAAAGTGTGAGTTTTTGGGTGATCTTACGCCAAGAGTGAGTTTTTGGGTGATCTCACACCAAAGAGCAAGTGGTGGGGAGAGAGGTCTAGCATTACTCTCTTACCATGACTCTAATAAAACCACCGCAGATGGTGTCTCTTGTGTTGTTATGTGTTGTGCGATTTTTCTGAATGTAATGTTTGTTCCGATTGAAATGGAGAAAGAATATATTCTATTGTTGGAGGAATGTGCCTGATACTATCAAATTGCTCTGAAGGATTAAGTGAAATGTGTTGATTTGAGAAAATTATTATAGGTGTCCCCAAGTAACAAGTGCCTAACCACTCCTGTTTGAGCTTGAAAATGGTGTCTGTGATGTTTTGATGACCCAAGTTGGATTATAGGCCATTATGTGAATGTATTGGTTTATGTACTATATTGTACTCGTACACATATCTTTATATGAGTTGTTGTATGGGGAAAATTAATCATCCAATGTGTACCCCCCTCATTTGGGGTGCATGCTGATCTAAATTGTATCTCGGAAGGGGCAGGGGATGTGCATGGTAGAAACCAAGGACCTTGATTTTTTTTGGCTAGATACATGCGTTAGAAGAAAAAATAGCAAACATGTCATAGAAGAACAATGTAGCAAGAAAGTTTACAAACAAGATGGACTTTGGAAAGTGGATTTCATATATGGGACATCACTCACAATTTCGCAAGAAAATCACGGATGAAGCGGCCAAAATCATACAATGTTCAAATAGAACATATGGCATAGCCCGCAAAACAATGGCATACAATAACAAAAAAAGTAGAAAGCAAAATGTATCAAACAACCGTAGTGAAAAATAGTCCTACAAGGAAAATGTTGCACATGAAGCACTGTTAATAACATGTTAGAAAGATAAATAGTATGTCAAAGTGTTTATGTACCAATATAAATTAGTGGGCTAGGAAGTAGTAATAAATAATGAAATAATAACACCTATAATGTGTGAGAAAGTAGATGCCCCAAGGAGCCTCTGTGGGACTGGTACGAGGTATAGTGCCAAACATCATAACAATGTGTAAAGACCAAGAGGTCTTCATTCACTCCAAAAGACCAAGTGAACGCGCATGTGTATATAGAAAAAATATTAACATACTAAGTATCCATCTAGAATGGGAAACAAAGTGTACATATAAGTATCAGCAAGCAAGAAGAAGCGTAACCAAGATTTACAAGATGCATGAAGCATGAGTGTGATGGTAGGGAATGCAATGTGAATGTGATAGGAGAAGCATGCCCCAAAGGGGTGTGGATGAGTATGAGATGAGTTTCATTTATAAAATTCCCTCAATAATAAAAAATGAACCATAGAATAAGAGTATGCCATTGAGAAATGGTTTGAAAATACACACTATAAAGATAGAATACGAAGCGTAGAGTGTGAAGAGTGAATGTGGTGAGGTTCATTTCAGATTTAGACTCTCAACTATCAAGTATGAACCGTGGAACTCGAGTGCATCATAGAGTGATGAAGATACAATTTGTGTATCAAAAGTGTTTGAAAGTGCTAAGAAAGATGCATCATGAAATGCAGAGCATTAAGTGTGATAGTAGGTGCCGAGATAATTGATATTGCTAGAAGGGGGGAAGTGTAATTCCCCCAAGTGTGTCAATGATGGAGAGCTATGCGGTGATGAAAGAGGAAGAATACCATGGTGGAAAATGTGGTAACATGTCGAGTATCAATATTAGTGTTAGGAAGAGTAGATTTTCCAAAGTAAGTTGTATTGTTGAGAGCAGATGGAAATTAATTTTTTTTGGAAAGTATGTGAAGATTTGCACGCATGCAAATGACATGCAACAAAGTGGGGGAACAAAGTCCCTCCTCAATGAAGTTGAATTTTCCTTTATTGAAAACCAAAACTATATTTACACCTGTACATTCAAAATTGTATGTGGGGGTGTTTTGGAACATCAATGGAAAGAAAAGTGAATGAGGGAGATGGAATGGAATGAAGGAAAGGAATGGATGGAAGGAACATGCAATAGTTAGGTAAAATCGAGCCTAATATTGCATGGAGAAGAACAATAAATAACTAACACAAATAAAATGGAGTTTGCATTAGCTAAACGAGAATGAGTAAAAGGGAACACACATGAGCAAGTAGATAATCAAAGCTTGATCACTTGTGAACTAGAACAACATATTAATAGCATTGACAATAAGATCCAAGACAATATTTGCATACAAGATTCAAACACTAACATCTAATGAACATAAGAACATCAAATGCTATAAGAGATAATGAATGGGACACAAAGTTCATATTTCATTAACTCCAAAATGTCTTCTCAAAAGAACACAAAGTTTCTTTCTTTGAAATAAAGCTTGCACACAAAAGTATTTTCTTCTCCTCTCTCAAAGTCACCCTTACAAATGAGCCCTAAATTCCTTTTATAACCCAAAAGTTGGTTACAAAGTAGTTAGGGTTTACATGAACATTAAATAGGGCATCTTAAATGACTTTGAATTTTTCAACCAACTTTATAAAAGCAACTAAAAATAGAAATCACTTAAGTTATCCAAAGTTTTCCAAAAGTGAGTTTAACAATAACCCACTTAAAATACCATTTAAACATATGACAAAAACCAGTGCCTTATCCATTGAAGTGGGGTCTACTATCTCAAACGTATGAGAAATGGACTCTCCCACTTCGTTAGATACCAGAAAAATCTATCTCTTCGTCCCATCAGTGAAATTAGGATCCGCCACCTTCGCCAATTGAAAGGATCTAAACCTTCCCAATGTTTCAACATCTTTTCTTCCTCAAGAGGTTCACTCGGTCAAAGCATAACCTCACAAAACACCTACAATTCCAAGATCCTACCTAGTATATCATTCAGATTGACCATCTTTGATTGAATATTCTCAAACAAGTTCTTTAATTTGATGCAACGTTCCATTGAAGTGAAGAGAAATTGATGGTGGGAGTATACATGTCTTTGAACAATTGTGAAAATTGCTCCTCCACATGTTCTGATGAATGCCTTTGATTTTTCTCATTTACAAGATCACAAGGGATCTCAGCTATGAACTCCTGAATCAAGGCGAGTGAAGTGAAGGCTTCATTGCATACACTCTCGTAATGGATCATAGAATCCTCGAGAAGTGTCTTTCTTGATTTGAGATGTAGACACCAAAGAAAGTGTGTCCCTCGACATTCAATTCAAGAATTCCTTCAATGGCTAAAGTTGAAGATTCCATACTTGTCATCTCCTAGACTAGGCAATACCTCATCCAAATTTGATATGTTAGAAACAAAAGCTTCCTTAAAAGAAAGGATTGGATCCAGATATGCACTAATATCCTCATGGAGCTTAACGACTGCTTTGATCGTCTCTCCACCAAAAAAGAATATCTGAAAGCCAAGATTTAGTGACATGGCCCAATGTGTTTATTTCTTTTGAAAAATTGAGAGTTTCTTCATCAGGGGCAGCCACTGCATCGGGTACTGGAAAGTGGATGATATGGGATTTATCAGATGTTGAACATAATCCACCAATTGATTCTTTTTGGCCTTGAGCTGAGAGTTCTGAGATTTATATTTCTCAAGCCTCTTTAGCACAATATCCATTGAATCTCGGGCCATCACCATGTCACTTTCCAATGTGGACTTCCCAAGTCCAAGTCTAGAAACTTCATAATCAACAGATGTCATGGCATCACGTTCCTTGTCAACTTGTGGGATGGCAAGATCCATGAAATCTGTTTCCATCATCATCCACCATTATCCGAGAGAGCACTTTAGGCTTCTTGGGAATGACATCATTCAAAAGCTTGAAAAGGGCATCAAAGTCAATATCAATTGCCTTTGACAACCCTCTTCCTTTTCTTGATCTCACAATCAACCCAAAAAGGAGTATCCTTCACCACTTCCGCATACAGAAGCCTGGAGTCCGAAGCAACATTCCCATTGTTCTCAACATCATTAGATTCTACAAGAATCCTTTCCACGACCTCAATCTCTGGAGAAATAACCTCGATATCAACCTCTTGAACATCAGGGAGACTTTGAGAAATCTCTTCATGAACTGTAGGTTTAGAAGTGTTCGATATCTGGACTACTTGCATTTGAGTGGACTCTTGTGCAAGGCACGGCACGAGGGATGTTTGTTATGAGCTTCTTGAACTATCAACAATGTGAGTAGAAGAATCTCTACTTGAAGTGGAAATTCCCGATACACACTCTCTTCCTTCACTAGGGCTAGGACCCTTAGATATTTCACCTCACGACACCTTCTTTGGTGAAGTGGATTTTGGCAACCACTCCTTTCTTACTTGATGTGTATGGGTAGATGGCACAAGAGGTTGATTGAGAAGAAGCTTTGGTCAGCTGGAGACCTCCTCGAGTTGGCAATTTTTGTAATCCTAAGGTATGATCTTGGATTGATGGTAACTTTGCAAGTTCTCTTTCATACCAGGATATGCTTCTTTCGAGAGATCGGTTGATTCTTGTTATCAAGAGAAAATTCATCTCTTTTGGTCCAATCAATTCGGGGCAATGAGTAAAGGAAATGACATCATATGAGGGATCAATAACATCTTCATCATCATCCACCAATGAATCTGGAGGGTTTCTGATGTGAAAGGCCTTGATCTGAGCAAGGGTTAGGCGGGAAAACTCTCGCCTTCTCACTTCATGTTCATCTGAATAGGAAGCCCAAAAATCTTCCATGGTAGGGTTGTGTTGATACTTTTCTCCAAGAATCTTCTACATATATCCGTTGATATCAAATTGGAATCTCTTCACATATGGATGAATAGTGATGAGGGAAAACTCTTTCTCCATGAGTTGTGCACTGAAGAGATTTGGACATTGGTATTCCCAATTTGGATTGGGAAATGAATTCTGAATGATGCTTTGTCACTGAGAAGACAATGAACTTGGAATAGTTGTCGCGCAAGCTCCATTAATGCCCACTTGTCACTAACGACATACTTAGGAAGCTTCCATGGAGTACCCACAAAGCCGCTCACGTGAATGTAGGAAAATGGACAAAATTGAATAAACCATGTTCCCCACTGGGAAATGACATCCATGGCCTCTTTGGAGAATCTTTCCTCTATATTCCGATTCAAGTTTCAAATCACGCGGAAGGTGAATGCATCGTTAACTCTCTGAAATGATGAGAGCTATTTTTGAAACTTAACTATGGATAATAATGGAAGACATTATTTGATGGACCCATGACTCCTTTCATTTCTAGCCCCAAAATAGCTTCCTTCTAGCCACTTGCATAAGTCAGGTATGATGTCATGTAGAAACATCCAGTCATCTTCACTTCGATCAATTGTTTGTGAAGAGTATCACTGATGATGGTGGCCCAATCCAAAAACTCTCTCTTGGAAAGGATGATATAGATAAACTGATACATCCATGGGTGGAAAATCCTGGCAGAGGGTAGACCAAGACTCGACTCAGGAGAGTGATCATGTCACCAATTTCCTCCACGAACTCAACGCACGGTACAATTCCTTAGGAAGTCGGTCAACTCAAGGCCTCTTGGTCACTAACCAGTTGTTATTAACCATCTTGCTCCACCTGAGGGTTCTTCATCCCAAAAATCTTGTGTTGACTTTTGAGTGATGTCAACATTCTCGGGAAGTCAGGTATGCTTGAGAATTCCTCAATGTGCTCTAGTGTGATTAAGAGGAAAGGCTCACGATTATCTTTATAAATTCCTCATCTCTCTCGGGATCATAATGCTCTGCACAAACGATGACTAGCTTTAGGGCATTGCACCGAGACAAGAAATGTCACCTGCTTGGGGTAGACCACTATGGTAGAGCCTATCGAGAATATGGTTTTGCCTTCAACTTTCACCCGATCACAAAATTGTTGCACGTTGATGTGGCCAAGATTTGTATCGGTGATATTGTCATATGCAGACTGATGGAAGTGGGAGGGATGATTCCTTGGAATTCGTACTTGAGCATGGACTTATTTGATTTCTCCACTGGCTTCCTTGATTTTCCTGCAAATTTATTGGATTTTTCGGCCATTATGAATTTTACAAAAAAATGACTCAGGCATGCAAAAATGATGTAAATGGTGTCGGTCTTAGTCTCCGAACCACCGTCAACACAAGAGAAATATGGCTCGTTTAATTTATTATTATTATTATTTTAAAAATAATAATAATAATTGATCCCAATTACAATTTTTTTAAAATGTCAATACAAACAAAAATATCGAGACTAAGCTCGAATTCCAGATCGGGCAACAATAATAATATTTTTTTTAATTAAATTCTCCCGATTATAATGGCTTCATGCAGATCAATTTTAATATTTTTAATTCACTATTTCTTCGCCTCGCCTAATTCAAGTTGCTTCAGCGTGAAGAATTACTTTGATTTTTGAAAATACTTTGAACTTGTAATTTTTCTTTTTGCTTGGCATTTGAATGCGTGATATTATTTAATAGCCCCAATACTTCTCACCAATGCATGATGAAAATGATTTATTTTTTATTAAATTCTCTCGTGGAATTTCTTCACCGAAAACCTCTATGTGAGCACTACTGCTGTCTGTGATGAAACGTTAGATTTTCCTTCTACAATGCTGCTTTTTTTGTGTGGGATAAATTCTTACTAGTGTGGATTCTTTTTCTTTGACAACGTGGAAACTTTTTTTTTGAAAACTTGTGTGACCTTCTCCTCCTCGGCCTCTGTGCTAAATTTGAAAACCTGATTGAATTCTTTAATTTTTTTACATGGATTTTTATTCCTCCTCTTCTCCTCGCGTGGACTTCCTCCTTGATGTGCTTTGTGTGTTTAATTTATTTTCCTTGGACATGTGAAATTTATGTATGCTTGGAGATTCTCCTTCGCATTTGGGCTTGGTTAGCGTGGGAATTTCTATTTAGTTGGACATGTGGGATGGCTTTTTTTGTTTTATTTCTTCTTGGTGATGCCTATGCGTTTGGACTGTTTTGGAAATTGATTTTAAACAAAAGAAAACCAGCCGCCCAAGTAAATATGTTGGCTTGCTTACTCTCCTACGTGGCTCTCTCTTTTGAAGTTTTTTTTTTTTTTTTTATTGTGGAACAATGCGTGGATTTTTTTTTTCTTTTTTCTACCTGAAATTTTTATTCTTCCTTTTACTTTGGATAATTATTTATGACTTTTGGCCTTATTCCTTCTCAACCTTGCATGCGTGGATTTGATTATTCTTGCCTACTGGATATTTCTTTTTGCAATGTAAAACGTGGTAATTGAACTTATTTCTGCAAAATGGATTCTCTGATGCGCTATTTCAACGTTGAACTTCTTCATCGCATGAATATTGATGTTCTCTTTCTAAAATCTTCTTTGCTTACGAGTGTTGGACAGTTTTTTCCAAACAACGTGAAATGGATTTACCTGTTTCATCCTGGAAAAATTTGCATTGAAACCTTACTTACTTCAAAACCTGTATGCCCAAGGGATGTGATAAAATATTTCTCCAAAACCCTTCCGTAAGAAATAAGAGAAATTGGAAAGCTTCGCATCTTGAATTTTTCATGACTTTTTCCAACGAGTTTTCACGATGGAGAAAATGGTTATGGGAATTAAAGAAACTTCCCCGTAACCGCTTCTTTCTTCCCATTGAAATAACCAATTTCCCTTTCTTCGGGTAGTGGGCATTAATTGCTAGGGAAAGATGGAAAAAACTTAATCATTTGCCCGTGGCAAAGGCAAAACAGGTTGACAATTCCCATCTTATTTCCCCATGTGGGAGATTGGGAGATTTTTTGCTAGTTTTCCATCCGGTTGGGTTGGCAATCAATAGAAGAAATCCCACAAGTGGGGAAAAAAGAGATTTTTCCAGAAAGGGAAATCCGAGTGTGAAAGCCAATTTGGCATCCCCGAGAAATTGAAGGCGAAAATTTATTTTCCCGGCAATAAAGAAAAATAACTTGTTGATTGATTTTTAATAAATATTATATTTATTTATTTAATTAAAAACCCAAAAATTAATAAAATTAATTTTATTAATAAAAGGATAATAAATTAATTAAATATTAATTAATAAATTATTAACGGAGTTTGTGATTTGGTGGGAGGAGTTCTCATTCAAATGAATGAAACGAAGACCGAAATGATCACGAGAATAATACGATCACGATGGGGAAGAGAAATCACGTGAACAAACACTTTTGATTTTTTTTTTTTTCATACTTAGTAATTTTGCGAAGTCTAAATTAGTTGATAACAGTAACATGAAGGGTTAAAGATACTGCATGCATGGCATGGATCCAAGGTCGTCCTAGAAGAAGATTATACATAAGAGTGTTAGGCATTACAAGGAATGCGGTGAACAAAGTGCATTTCTGACAAGAATGGGAAACATGATTATAATGGCACGCTCCCAATGTAGACTCTTGCTCGGCTTCTTTGCTTATGAGTGTTGACAGGTAGTGATTTTTCCAAACAATGTGATGGATTTACCTACTTCAATCACCCTTTCATTCAAACCTTACTTACTTCCAGTGTAATGCCCAAGGGATGTAATAGAAATATTTCTCTGAAATGCTCCTTCAAGAAATAAGAGGAAATTGGAAAGCTTCGCACGACTTCTTCCAACAAGTTTCACGGAGAAATGGTTATGGGAATTAAAGAAACTTCCCCATAACCGCTTCTTTCTTCCCGTTGAAATAACCAACTTCCCTTTCTTTAGGTAGTGGGCATTAATTGCCAGGGAAAGATGGGAAAAAACTTAATCATTCACCCGTGGTAAAGGAAAAACAGGCTGACAATTCCCATCTTATTTCCCCATGTGGGAGATTGGGATATTTTTTCCAGTTTTCCAACCGGTTGGGTTGGCAATCAATAGAAGAAATCCCACAAGTGAGGAAAAAAGAAGATTTTTCCAGGAAAGGGAAATCCGGTGTTGAAAGCCAATTTGACATCCCCTAAATTGAGGTCGAAACTATATTTCCCACGGCAAAGGGGAAAACTAACTTGTTGATTGATTTTTAATAAATATTATATTAATATTTATTTAATTAAAAACCCCAAAAATTAATAAAATTAATTTTATTAAATAAAAGGATAATAAATTAATTAAATATTAATTAATAAATTATTAACGCAGTTTGCGACCTGGTGGGAGGAGTTCTCACTCGAAATGAATGAAACGAAGACTAGAATGATCACGAGAACAATACGATCACGACGGGGAAGAGAAATCACGTGAAAGAACACTTTTGAAAAAATTTAAAATTTTCATACTTAGTAATTTTGCGAAGTCAAAATTAGTTGATAACAAACATGAAGGGTTGAAGATACCGCATGCATGGCATGGATCCAAGGTTGTCCTAGAAGAATATTATACATAAGATTGTTAGGCATTACAAGGAATTCGCGACAAAGTGCATTTCCCGACGTAATGGGAAACATGATTATAACTAAGGCTTATTTAGGAGATTATTCTTGTCAAGCGTGATATTGTCTCGTTGAAATGCGTTGAAATTATTTCAAGACAAGTGTGTGGATTCTCTCATTGGCTATTTCAACATTGAGCTTCTTCACTGCATGAATATTGTTGGCTGCTCCCAATGTAGACTCTTGCTCTCCGCTTCTTTGCTTACGAGTGTTGACAGTAGTGATTTTTCCAAACAATGTGATGGATTTACCCGCTTCAATCACCCTTGCATTGAAACCTTACTTACTTCCAGTGTAATGCCCAAGGGATGTAATAGAAATATTTCTCCGAAACCCTCCTTCAGAAGAAATAAGAGGAAATTAGAAAGCTTCTCACGACTTCTTCCAACGAATTTTACGGAAAAATGGTTATGGGAATTAAAGAAACTTCCCCATAACTGCTTCTTTCTTCCCATTGAAATAACCAACTTCCATTTCTTCAGGCAGTGGGCATTAATTGCCAGGGAAAGATGGGAAAAACTTAATCATTCGCCCGTGGTAAAGGCAAAACACGTTGACAATTCCCATCTTATTTCCCCATGTGGGAGATTAGGATTTTTTTCCATTTTTCCAACCGGTTGGGTTGGTAATCAACAGAAGAAATTCCACTAGTGGGGAAAAAAGAAGATTTTTCCAGGAAAGGGAAATCCGAGTGTTGAAAGCCAATTTGAAATCCCTAAAATTGAGGTCGAAACTATATTTCCCACGGCAAATGGGAAAACTAACTTGTTGATTGATTTTTAATAAATATTTTATTTAATTAAAAAAACCCCAAAAATTAATAAAATTAATTTTATTAAATAAAAGGATAATAAATTAACTAAATATTAATTAATAAATTATTAACGGAGTTTGTGATTTGGTGGGAGGAGTTCTCATTCGAAATGAATGAAACGAAGACCAAATGATCACAAGAACAATATGATCACGATGGGGAAGAGAAATCATGAAAGAACACTTTTGAAAAAATTAAAATTTTCATACTTAGTAATTTTGCGAAGTCAAAATTAGCCGATAATGTAACATGAAGGGTTGAAGATACTGCGCATGCATGGCATGGATCCAAGGTCGTCCCTAAGAAGATTATACATAAGATTGTTAGGCATTACAAGGAATGCGGCGATGACAAGTGCATTTCCCGATAGTAATGGGAAACATGATTATAACTAAGACTTATTTAGGAATATTGTCAAATCTACGCATGTAAATAGATGAGGGTGTTAAATATGTTGCAGATAAGCCAAGTCACTGAGAAACGATATATGACAAATGTTCAAGCCGGAGCCATTATCAACTAAAGCACATTTAACCCCTATATTATTAATTTTAAATTTGATATAAAGGGGATAATATTTATTTAAGACAGCTTGGGAAGCAATTTCAATAGATGTAAAATTAATATGTTCTTTTCTAAAATATAGTGAACATAGTGAGTATATGGTAAACATATTTAGGAGAGGTGTTAGGATGAAGGTGAGCATTAGAAAAAAGAGTTAATTTTATTTACACATTTAGGATTTTCTTGCAAGAAGTACTAGAGGGAGATACTCATGGTAGAAGAAGCCAAGTGTATTGAAGCTAGAGAAGAAGAAAAGATCCAAGAGTGTTCGAATGCGGGTTCACCAAATGATTTAACAAAAATAGATTTATATTAAACCCTAATTTCAAAGTAAATGATGAAAACTATGACATAACTACTAAGTAGAATATGACACAAGCCAATAAACAAGTAAGTATGAAACCCTAAACAAGAGATATAGAAATAATGACGTAGCTAATTTACACTTGATCCGAGAGTGATCTAGACTGGGAAAATTTCTGACCATGAAGTGTAAAGTGTCGTTACTTCTCACAATAAATTTTGGAATGTAGTAATGAGGCTAGACATGGCGCATATGGCCGACAGGGGTGCCTGGCGCCGATGACCTCTCATGGGTGTAGGTGAATGTAAATGAGCTCGGATTTGATCTATGATGTTTCGCAAAATTGTGAAAAATATTCCATGTTGATCTCCTATATGTCGCTATTTGAATGTCAAGGTACCTATAAATTGCAAAATAGAAGTTCACCTCTAAAAACCCACAAAATGCATCAAACCTAAAAATAAATATGTAATATAAGGAGTCGGTATGACCCCAATGGTCACCTTGAATGTGAAATTATGACCGAGCACTACACTACATCTTAGAATCCATGTAGTTCTAGTGAGTGTGTGTAAGAATTGTGCCCTAAGATGCCCTTGTGCAAGTGCACTTGATAGCGGGCTATAGCTAGATGTAACAATGTAATAGAATGTGTGGATGGAATAATGAAATTTACCTTCCTATGTTGTGTATGTAGAGTTGATGCAGCCCTTGTCCCTTAAATGGATGCTAGATGGATGCCTTTAATTCTCTTTAGTGCATTGGGATGCAAGCTTAGGTGATGATAGTATATGCTTAATGCTTGGTCCCTTATTTTGAACGCATAACTATGTATTTATATGATTCACTTGTTTGAATTTCATAATTGACAACCCGGAAGGCCGACTCATAAATAAGTGAAAAATATGCCCAAAAGAAAAAGAGGTTTAAAAGGAGTGAGTAAAATGGAAAAATCTCGGGGTGCCCGGGAGATAGGACAATGGCGCTCCTGTCCCAGTTGGGCGTTGGTGTCTAGAGTCATAAAAGATAAATAAGTAAAATACCGACTAGGTTGTAGGGTGTGTAAAGCCAAATAGAAAACAAGAAACAAAGAAATGATTCCAAAGACAGTTGTCAATTACTAGTTTTCTTGTTTAGGAATCATATGAATGCTAGTATGCATTTAAGACCTAGAAATGTACCCAAGTGCGTGATTTAGTGTCTATAGTTCCTAGATATTTATAACAAGTTCATATTATGTAGACCATACAACCATGACATTTATAGAGATGAAATTTAGATGAGGCATTTTTTTGTAATCTAGCTTTACATCTATAACTCTTATTTCGTAAGAAATTATACAAGGCCTTTTCAACAATCCCATTTTGTGCATATTTTGCTACCATTGTTGTTGGCTAAGAGGTCACATTGAATCCAAGATTTTTTTCAAATAGTTCATATGCCTAAGCATTCTTCTACCTTTTGCACATTCCTATTTGCTCTTAAACTACAAATAAACCAATCCACCTAGCCACTAAATATTTTGTTGAAACATTGGTGATAAAGCTTAGCATTTCCTCAAAACTACCAAGTTGCAAATAAAACAAACAATCAAATCCACGCAACCACCACATGTTTCAATGATAAGTTAACAACTAAAGTCTATATTTTCCTTGAGATATCCCATGCTTTCCAGCAAACTACCAAGCAAACAAACCCATGTAAGTAGAACATGCTCAAATGGAACCTTGGTGATATAGTTTTGAGTTTCTCCAAGACAGCTAGCACAACCAACATTTTTAGGGCTCGATTCAATATATATAACAGGGGAACCATTAAATTTTTAACACCCATTACCATCAAAACTACATGGTTACATGGTAATAGAAAAATGAAGCTTACGCGATAAGGATTTTCTCCCTATGCGCCCATATTGCAAAAATACCTCTCTATATTGTTTGATGGCACACGTTGGGAAAACACACTATCATGGGTGGCATAAATGGTTTCACACATGCATGTTGCATTGATGCCAATTCATGACCTACTTGAAAACTTCTATCTTGGCATAGGAGAGGATGATACTAGAAGAGGTTATATAGTCCGGCCATTGGGTGTTGTAAAAGAAAAAGAACAGCTATGTGAAACTTCACTTTTCTTCTCCCAAACCTACCAAGTACAAAAAAAAAAAAAAGAATTCCTAATCCGCATAGCCCTAAATGAGCTTCATATTATTTTATTATTTAATTTATGTTTTTTGGGTAATTATTATTTCATAGAAGGAAGTATATACATAAAATAAACATTAAAGTATAAGATTAGTTTTATATATATAGCCCTTTTATTTTTCTTATACTTTAAGTTATATTTTATGTATATACTTCTAGGATGTTTGAGAGTGGTTTCAAACATCAAGGAGATACAATGCAAAATCTAGATTTTGGATGGCTCTCCCAAATTTCAAACTCAACCAATTTCAGGGTTCCCAAATTTAAGACGTAAATAATTTTAGGCTCCCCCCACTTGTCCCTTTAAGACGCTCAAGAAAATTTCTCGGAAAACAAGGAGCTTACATTCGTTTGACAAATTAAATATATACACAAAAAGGGTTTGTTCCTAGATCCAAGTAATTTATATCGCATATCCTCACACAAACACTAGGTCAAGGTGCCCAAATGTTAGTTCGATTAAGCAAAGTAAATGGTGGCACTACATTGTTGTAGATAGATTTCCTCTTCTAAGTACCTAATCAAGAAGGCACTTTTAACATCCATGTGATGTATGCTCCATTTATTTCAAGTTACTAGTGAAATCATCATTTTTAATGGTCTATGTACGTACCCAAAATTATAAGATACTACACCGCCGGAATGATGTTACACATGCCCCAATGATGATACGGGTCTCCTTGCAAGGTGTTCGAGAATCTAGAAAGGCTCGCCAAGTATACACTTGTATCCCGCATGCCCCACTCAGCCTCCGCATGCTTTGTTTTCCCTTTTTCCCCTTTCTTCTTGCATTTTGTCTTCAGTGATGAAACCGCCACCCCCTGGGGGGCGGCCTCTCGTGACACGCCCCGCACAGGTGGCGGTCCTGCAATCGCCGCCATGCATAGGGTGGCGGTCCTCAGTATGTAAGCACAGGGCGGCGGTCCCGTAACCACCGCCCTACACAAGGTGGCGGTCCTATACGCATTTTCCAGATCCTTCTGACGATCACGTCAAACGTAAATCTTGGATTTTACACACTTTCTTCAACCACTTTGGCTTGCATTAATGTTTTTCTGCTCCCTGGGAATAGTGTTTTTCCTTTGTTTATAGTAAAAGAGTTCTAATGGGAGTTACCCTTTGGTAAATGCATTGGTTATAAATAGCCAGCTTGTTTTCAAGAAAATGGCCCCTCATCCTCTCAATTCTCTTATTCAATCTCTCAATTTCTTGCTTAGAATTCTGTCATTTCATGTTTTGCTTCCATTGTTGGTGTTTTAGAGCTTATATAATCTTCTTGTTTCAGTCTTATTCAATTACTGCTTCATACAATCAGTTTAGCATAGAATAGCTTCATTTCTAGACTAGAATCCATTAAAGTTGCAGGTTTTGTTTTGTTACAAGAATAGCTTCAAACTCTCATTACACTGTCTTTGTATTCCCGATAAATCTCGCTAGGAATTGCATAGTCAAGCTCTGTTCACTTGCGCTATCCCTCTCCTACTCGCATTGTATTTGGTTTATATCCAAAGCTGCCATTGTTTGAATGCTATCTTTTTTTGATACTATCATATACACACTTTTTGGATTCACAAGGACACGAAGGAATGAGGAGATCACACTGAGGGGACAAAATCACACACAACTGGATTTACCACTGTTCTGTAAATGCCAGGTTTGAGCTATCAAAGTTCTAGTTACAACATATCAAATAGAGTAGTGAATTATTTCATTTCAGTTAAAAGTTTACTCTCGGTATCACCGGGGAAGTTGTGGGGATTGATAGTTTTTGAGAAACTGTGATTCATTCCTCACTTTTGAGGTAGGATCGAGAGCCTTTCAAATTAATATGTTTAGTTGCTTAGATATTTAGGATAAAATCATAATTGCACAGGAAAATAGCCATACCAAGCTACTTTGTTTGTTTTCATTCAGTTTCTAGATTAGTTGTCCATTTTATAAATATACTAGAGTAGTTGCCCTTCAATTTCATTGAAATATGTCATTGGAAAATACAAAAATAGAAGAATGCTTACGTAGTATAATACCTCTTTCATAATCAGTTTATTAATGTTAGTTAGAGGTTGAATCATCTTTGTATGACAATCACATGACCTAGAGAGCCTAGAGAATATATATTTGAACCTATAGTACCTCAACCAAATTTACCCACGACTTTAGCTGATATAGATCAGGACCTTAGGATACAGGTCTTTCAAGCCACAACAAACTTACAAGCAATTAGTGAGCAACTAAGAGGATTGAATATCGAAGACGACAAAGCTTACACATTCTGGTCAAACCATCCAAACTATAGATTGCCTTGATAAAACACCTGAATGACTGTGCAAGGGTTTGAATGAGAACAAACATTTGGTTACGATCCTTTGGTTCCGTAGCCTAACGTAGGAGACCTCCTCGTTGATATAGACACTAGCTTACGTATCCAAGTTGCGTAACACCTATTAGGTACTTCGAGAAAATCATACAACTTCTAGTTCTAAACGTAGAAGCTGAAAAGGAATATGATTACTGATAGTCGAAGAAGGGATTGATTCTTCACATGACCATAACAGGTCCACAACAACCATGCACTCACGGTTGTGATCCCCAAGTCCCACAACCCAACGGGCCAACAAACCAGTCAAGTATCGACATCGGCTTACAAACGCTGGTATTTAGATCATCACCACTCTTGCCAGATATTATAGTATAGTTCTCCGTATTAAACATAGAAGCTAATCAATCTAATATTTTCTGGGCTAGACCAAAAAACCGTCCATAGTTCACTATGAATCCACTAAACCACCTATCACCATTTTATGACCTTGTCTGGAGATATATACGAAGCTCCCACAGTCACTTCCCACGTATCCAACAACCAAGAAACATGATCTCGGCAGAGCTCGACATTGATTGGAGCCTTCGAACAACCATTATATCTAAACGAGCCATTACACCAATCCAGGTTAGGAGGGCCTTCTTCACCTTAGATTCATAGATTCCATTATTGCGTGTTGAGGATTTAAGATTACCCGATTAGCTTATACATATCCATTCACATTCAACATTCACCGGCTGTCTCGACACGACCTCGGGAAGTTGGGTACGAGGAAAGGGTACTTGTAGATTCCCATGCTCGCTTGTCACTTTTCCATCGTATAGTCTCTTGTCTTTCCACTAGTGCAAATGTTTCTTCATAATATATGTCATACCTTTGATTGAAGCCTCATATAACTAAATGTGTTTTGTGTCTTTCAACAATGCCATCACTATTGTACTTAGTCTTATAGACCCATTTAATAACAATATACTTCTTGTCATGTGGAAGTTTTGTAAGCTCCCAAATATCATTATTATGAATGGAATACATTTCTTCTTACATTGTTTGCACCCAAACATCATTAATACATGCATCTTTAAAACATGATGGTTCAAAATCAGCTTGTGTAAATAAAGCATAATTTACTATCTCACCTATTGGACATTCTTCATGTGCTTGAATTTTTGTTCTTTGATAAATTTCACTTAGGGTTCTTACCTTCCTTGAAGAACTTGGAATTGAAGCAGGACTTGCACTTAGAATACAATAATTAGATGAGGGGATACTAGGTGGACTTGTTGCACTTGGAATCAAAACACTAGTGACTTTTTCATCAACAATATCATCATTACAAAAATATTTAGACTTCTCAATATGCCCTTTTTTATTTTTCATGACCATACACTCCCCCTTCATCAAAAATAACATCTCTTGACACAACAATTTTATTAGTGATAAGATTATAAAGACTATGCATTTTTCTTTGTTCACTATACCCAACAAAAATACAAGACTCACTCTTTGGATCTAACTTCTTTATTTTTTGATGAGCTACATGAGAATAGGGTAAACAACCAATTTTTTTGAAATAATTGACATTAGGCTTATTTTCATACCATGCTTCATATGGATTCATCCTGTCAAGTGTACTATCGAGACTCTGATTGAGAATATATAGTGATGTAAAGAATCGCATCACCCCAAAAAGAGTTCCTTAATCCCTTTGTTTGTAACACGCTCCTTTCCATTTCAACCATAATATGGTTCTTCCTTTCAGCTACATTTTTTGGGAAGTGTAGGAAGTTGTGAGATGTCTTTTAATGCCATTCAAATCAAAATAATTCATAAAATATTTTGAACAAAATTCACCTCCACGATCAGTCCTTAAGCATTTTATTATGTAACCACTTTCATTCTCCACAAGGGCTTTAAACCTCTTAAATGTATCAAATGTTTCACTTTTCTACTTCAAAAAATAAACCCAACACTTTCATGAATAATCATCAATAAATGTAATGAAATATGATGACTTACCCAAACTTTTTGTTTGCATAAGACCACAAATATCAAAGTGAACCAATTGTAGTGGATAATAAGCTCTCCATGCATTGCCTTTTGGAAACTTTTCTCATGTTTTCCTTTAGCACAACCTTCACAAACATCTTTTTCTCTTCAACCTTTGGCAAACCATAGACTAATTCTTGTGATGTTAGTAACTTCAAACTTTGAAAATTCAAATTTCCATATCTGAGATGCCACAACCAACTCTTATCTTCATATGCCATATTGGAAAGGCTATTGTTATGTTCTCCAAACTTCAATGGGAACATCTTATTCTTAGACATAGGAACAACTATAACAACCTTATTTCCTTGATTCTTATAATAGATTACACATTTCGTTAAAATTTGTTATGCTTAGTGTACAAGTTGAAATTAAAATTTGTTATCCTTCGCGTACAAGTTGAAATTAAAAAGTATGTTTTGATCCGAACACCTTCAAACCCTCCTCGATCACATCGTTAATGTCCCCTACATAGTCATTCGGGTGCCTCTAGATTAACTTGAATTATCGCTTTCCTTCACATTTCCATGTTCCAAACTATTGTAGGCATCACCAATCACATAACCGAGGAAGTAACTCTCCATGATTCGCATCAATCTTCACATGTCAAAGGTAGTGGTGGTGGAGTTCTTGATAGAATTAGTAGAGGTAGTAGCGAGATTGGTCCCTATGCACCACCTTTTGAAGATAATTTTCCTCACTTGGCACTTGACATCTTGTGAACCAAGTAGGGCAAGGAAGAAGAATATAACAATGTTAATAATGGTTGGAAGTCCATACTTGACATGGAGGATCCAAATGGTGGCATTGGATGGGAGGTCAACCCAATAATCCTCCTTTGTCAGCGTTGTCATCTTTCATGTTATTTTTGTTGTTTAGGTGCTTTGCTATATTTTGTTTGTGTTTTGGGCTTGCTTTATACTTTTTGATAGATTTTATTAATTGTATGTAATAGTCACAAACATTAATATGATGTGTTTATGGTTTCTTGAGGATTTTATATAGCTCAATTTGTTTTGCATTCTAGGATGTGATTCTATTCCACCTATTTTTTCGTATGATTACGTCAAGTATTATTTTATAATATTAACAACAAAAAAATTCAATCAAAATTAACTAAACCGATCAATTTATTATTTAGACTTATTGATTAACTAATTATTAAAATTGTTTGATGAATTAACTAGTTTCATTTATTAGTTTCAATATTATAGACCAAATAAATAAATACATAATCAACATTAAATAATCGAGTTTATAATTAATTGATTAATATTATCTAATTAGTACCTTGGTTTAATAAGTACATTGATGGACATCCTACACTCAAGCTCTTTTTTTGGAATGATTTTATATCACTAACAACAAGGAAATATAAAGAGAATGTGATAAATGTAACATGTGTAAAACCTAAGATAAATTTTAATAAATAGTTTATCAGCAAATTATTATTTCAGTTATATAAATTTTAGAAAATTTATCGAAAATTAACCAATTAATTAAAAACCGAAAAACATAAAAACCTTACACCATTTTCCAAAATAAATGATGTAATTACTATGCATTCATTACATTAATAGTAGTCAAATCTCCAATTCAGTAGCCCATTCTCCACACCAATATTCATATGACGTGTTTGCCAATTTCATAGCCTTTCAATAGATACATCCAAACCCAAAGAAATGAATATGACACTGAATTCAAACCAGATATACCTAAACTTATGTATGAATTGGAAAAAAGTATATACTAAAGTTGGATGGAACTGCCTCTCATCTTTTTGATGTTATAGATGCAGCCTGCATAAGACCAAATACAAATATATGTTTTACTATTGAGAAACTTAGAATAGTCTTCTATTAAATCTAATTGTAACAAATCATGTATTTAAAGATTGGAGAATTTAGAATATCTCTTTGTGGAGTTAGAATATTTGCACTTTAGTTATTAACCTTAGTTATTCCAGAAATACCTTGCACTGCAGAGAGCAAAAGCTGTATGGCCCCACACGTCGTTGCATACAGAATCTGCATTTGTTTTGCCATTCATTTTTGAGCCCCTTATAATTTTTTTCTCGGCTTTGGTCTTCTTTTAATATTCACCACCTTGAAACCATTTATTTCATAGGTCTACACCACCAACAACAAAAACAAAATTAAAAAAACCCAAAAACTACAAGTCTTGAAAAAACCTCACTCAAATTGGTTGATACCTGCACGTCTTGCCAATTAATGAGATGTTCAATCTCATCCCAGTTTATAACATGCTCACCATCAGCTGCTCCTTTCTTCTTAATCTGTTCACAGACATTAAGAAGCATCATGACTATATAATCGTCACTGCATCAATTCGATTATGTAAAATAACATGTGATGCGACATGAGTTAGTGGAAAATTTGCCTTGATATGACTGTGTGTGTTGTGTACTTTGAGGCAACGTGAGCATATGCTTTTCATGCAATCCAAGCAATAAACATTCTTCTTATTTTTATTGTGTTCGTTGGTGCGGCACCGATTAAAGAATTCTTCTTTCAAAAGACTGTCCATCCAACACGGCTTGTCGTTCTGCACAGGAAAGAAATATATTTTTAAATGACAATTTTGTGTGCTAATAGAGGTTATTACCACAAGAAAGGAGGGAAAATTCATCACTTACGTATGCCAATGCATCTGCCATGGTAACAGAGCCGAAGATCTCTGTTAGGCAAATTGAACATATCAAAATATCAGTTGTGAGACATCTTTATTCAAATAAATACACAAACTCAATCAAAGAGAGACTAAAATCTATAAATACTTAAAACCATGATGAATTCTCACTGAATTATGGTGATGGCGTAGACTGCTACTTGTGTGCTAAGATCTAAGTTCAAATCCCATTCTCGAGCACACATTTATATTTAGATATACACGTGGTTTGCATGCTATTGGAAATATATAAATCATTAGAATTTTCTTTGAAAACACAAATTATTGATAAATATCAAGATAATTTTTCCATTCTCCAATTTACAATGCCTAAAAAAAATATTTTATCACCCTAACAATTTTAGCTATTGCTGCCTAGTTGGGATAAGAAGAATAATCTCCATTCTACAAATGATCGGAGTAAAAATGCAGAAATGTAAGTGATATTTTTGAAGACCAAAACTGTGAAAATACAGCCGTCGAACACATTTAACAAAGTTCTCAGTTTGGCATGAAATTAATGGATTATCCCTATGAAAACCTGGAAGCACATTATCACTATTATTTCATGACAATTGTCACTGTATCTCATGATATTCAAGATACATTTATAATTATATATATTTTCCTAATTCTAAAATTAACTAATTAAGTTACATTTATGTATTGTACATGTTTATTTAGCTTAGTTAAATATTATGAATAAGTTCTACAACAATTTAATTATAATCAAATTATAACATATGCACATAATTTAATATCTTATTATAATTAGGACAAGGTCAACCTAAAAATGTATTAATTACATTAAATTCATTTAATTGGTTCTATGAGTTAAGAGCCTTAAGTTTTTAAAAAGGGAGTCAAGATTATTTGTGGCATATTTTATAAAGATTCTTGTCGCTAGATACATTGAATATACTGAGGAAAAATTCAGCTTAAAATTAGTGATGAGGATGCTGAATTTATTTTTGAGATTTTGAATGTCGATTTGATGAATATCTCCATAAAATTGAGATTTTCTTCATAGTTCCATGTGAAAAGATTGGAGCTAGCCAATTAAAACCCCTCTTTTGCTAGTAAAAACGTTGGCTTGGTAATCAACTTCTCTTCCTTTATCCTTTAACCACCACTAGCGGTTAAGGTTTATGGAGTCTACTAGGACTAGTTATTTTGCAAATATATGGAAAGCCAACATTCAACACAAATCTATTTTTTGTTCATGTGTTATTTGTTGGAACAATCTTCTTGTTGGTGATAAACTAAATTATATGGGCGTTTCAAATCCCACTTTCTATATCTACCACCACGTTAAACCATCAACCATTCATGGTGATTTTCCCCTCATGCCTATTCTTATTGGAGGTCGATTCATATCCTATTTCAAGCTTTCCTCCCATAATTCTTCACTTGAAAAATGGTCTTGTGAGGGGACTTGCGACGGATTGTATTTGCAAAATTCAAACAAATTTGACATATTTTCTATGTAGATATCTTATTTCACATTTAAAAAGACAAGAACCATGCTATTTCAAATAATCTAGCTATGGATGAAAATGTGACTAACAAAGTTGTTTTGATTGAACTAATGTTATGCTTTGTATAAAATTTGACATTGAAGAAGTGAATTGGAGGAGGAACACCTTCAAACCCTCCTCGACCACCGGATAAAATTCCCTTGTTTGTTTAGCCAAGTGCTTATTTATTCCCTTACTAGATCTCGTTCCTTCACAAGGTAATGTTCTAAGCTATCATAGGCATCACAGAGGGGTTCACTTAATAAAAGTATGGTATAGCATGTTCATTCAAAGGGTATTAAAGAATACCCTTAATGTTAGTTTTAACCTCTAATCATTCAATTGATAATACCCCCTCATGTTATAATATTAGAATGAAAATACCCCCTATTTTTTCCATGTACCTTACCCCATGTTTCCACTACAATTTTATTTACCCTTTTTATTTCTACCCTAATATATGAAACACAAAGTATATGTTTCCCACTCTTTGATTATTTTCTTAATACACCTTTTCTCTAGAAAGAGAGATTGAAGCCATTCAAGACCTAGCACCAATTATCTTAATGTTAAACTTTAATAATTTATCAATAGTTATTGAGATAATTAAGATACTAAAATAATATCATAAATGTGTTGAAAAGCATACTCAATCCCATTTTCTACCATCTTATTATTTATTTGTTAAAATAATGTCCTAATAGATATTTCCTTATTGTTGTCATGTGTTTTTGCAAGGTCAAAAATTCAAATTGAAACGATGACAACCAAAGCCAAGTGTAAAAAAATTGCTTGAAAACCCTCTAACCCTTGTTTGGATCAATTTTCCTCAATGTCATGCCTATATTGACATTTCAGGTCCTCATTTAGTGTTTTAAATACTTTCCATAATTTTTAAAATGTTTTTACAGGGTCATTCAACTTGTTCAATGAAGTGCTTTCAAAAGAGAAATCTATGGTAAGCCTAGAAAGGCTATTTTTAGCCTTTGCAAGATAGGTGTGCATCCTCCAGGATGATCAAAAATCTCACAACCATCCGGAGGTGGTGTTGAGGATTTTGGAGAATAATGGATATGATTTAGGAAAGTTTCAGAGGTTTAGGAGCAGTTGCAGTGAAAGCGGGTTTTTGAGGGTTAAGGATCATATAGTCAAAAATAGTACCTAAGATTCAACAAAGGAATCCGAGAGCTCCATAATGAGTTGGAAATCAAACAAGAATTCATCGAAAATATTACGGAACCCTCTACATGATGAAATTATAATATCTTTCACAACAACTATTTATTTGTCATGGCAGTTCATCTTTGGAAAACTCACCCTATAGTCTTGAATGAAAAGGGTTTTTTTTTGGATAAAGAGGAAGAATCGGGTATTGAATCCCATCCCATTGACCGTGGAATTATCTTGGGAGTCAAAATGATATAATTTTTTTATAAATAGACCTCTTAGAGCTTCGGTAAAAATTCTCTCAAGTCTCCATCCTTAGCCATCTCAAGTTCTTGTAGGGATAGATTATACCGGGATGAGTGGGGAAAATAAAATTCACCCCACCTCATTCTTGTGGTCTCATGTGACCTTTCTTCTTCCCAACGAGGTGTTAAGTATTTTTCCCAAATCGCATGAGAAACTGCCAAGTGTCATTATCTTTTCCCAACTGAAAATTTTCTTATTCCTAGGATAGAGGGGAAAATTGATACAATAAAATGTGCCTCACTCTTAGCCCCTTCCTAAGTTCTCCATGTGACCTAGGTTTTAACCCTCCAAGTGCCTAAGCTTGTTTCTCACATTTCCCTCTCATTTCACCTTATTGTGACACATGAAATGATTTGTAGGGTGAATTTTCTTTTCCCTCGCATCTCAAGATAGAGGGAATAGTGGGGAAAAATATATGCACCCCACCCAAGCCATTCAAACCTAGTTTTAAAGCTAAATTTTTCTCTTGCTCTTAAACTTAAAAATAAACTGCCAAATTGCTTTAAAGACCCAACCAAGTTTGTTTTACCTCATTCATTCACCAGATAGACCCAAGAATTCATTTACGATGTCACGAAGCTCTAAATACCTAAAATTTATCATATATATAGTCAAAATCCTTCCAGGGCAGCCGTGAATATGAAATCAAAGAAAAACTCACAACTCTCTAACCGGTGGTCTAATTCCAGTGAAACTTTCAGGGAAGATTTATATCCCAAGTGCCTTTAACAAGAATTTTATTGCAATGTGGATGATGCCCTTTATTTTTTTACAACATCAAGCTATAGTTTTGTGCCCTATATGTTGTTTTTTTAATTCTAAGCATTTCGGCGAGATGGATCGAGATGAAATTTTGAGCATGGGATCTTGGAGATGAGTTGAATCGATGACAACATTTTTATTGAAAATAGATAGGGACAACTCCATTTCAAAAAATGGTAATTATTTGATGTTGCCACTTACTATAAATAGTAATCATTCAAAATAGTAAGTTCTCATATTTAAAATCTTTGAGAGAACAATGAAGATGACAAACTATGCAATTTTTTTTCCAAAAATAGAAAAATCAAAAAGTAAAAAAATTAGCTTTCTAAAAATGATAAAATGAAAAATCAATGAAGGTGTTATCGTATGTTAGGATCTTCACGAGATTTAATTTAAGCCGAAAAGAAAAATAATAAAAAAGAAATTCCTAACTCCTACTTACTAAAAATAGAAAGTTTTGGTTTCAATTGCAGAAAGTTTCTATATTCTTCATTTTCTTTCATCTTATTGGTTTTTGACATTATGAAGTTCATGTTTTCTAGTCTAGAGACTATTTCACTATGGAATCGAATATCCAGATGTGGGTGACAACAATGTTGCTCATATGGACTTAGAAGAGCATAAAATTGAATGCTCGGAGGCCCCAGAGAACCGGTGGAGGAAAATATTTTCACGAGTGGAATGTATGCTGAACAGGTCACCCCAAATATATTCAGAGCATGGAATTGGTGTTGGCATGTGATCAACACTATGATCTAGAGTCAAGAATCATAAGGGTAGATGACAACTCAATTTTGGTAGTGCTCACCCCAAAGGGAATTTCACAATGTATGCAAATCCCGACATGGAATAACATGGTCATCATCACGAAGGAATTTTCATATCCGGTGAATGGTAAAAATTTCTACCTATCTCCAAGGTCTCACATTGGGGTCATGGTTGAAATAGGTAAGGAATCCTTCTCATGTACCAAAGGCTTGGTCTAGGCATGAATTTCATGAAGGATTTTCAGATGTAATCATCCCGTCTTCGAGTAAGGTGATGGGAGAAGAGGCCATGAAGGATTTTCAAGATTGGATGGTGTAGTTCATCCTTATTGTCATTGAGGGTAAACAGATGATTGAATGGGGGTAGATAATCAATGATAATCTTCACTATTCATTTCTCTAGTTACCAGTCACTAAGAAATTCACAATGACATCATACTTAGTATATGCTCTCGTGAGCACGATATCATTTAGAGGCCTGATCCTCACACAGAATATTTATCAAATGGATTCTTATTTTTAAAGGTACCAACAACTTACCTTGAAGGAGAGAAACCATAATTTTTCAAGGGTGAATGATGCATTCACCATGTTTGTCATACAATTTTTGGAAGGAAATCTAGAGTTGAGATTGTCCCTTAGGATGCATCATTGATCAAGAGATACGAGTCTTATTTCACTCATTTTTCTACCTTATCTTACATCAGAGTCTCAGAGTTTGACCTCACTCCTCATAGGCTTCCAAGATACCTCGTTATAAATTGTAATTTTGAGCTTTCCAAGCAACTTGCTCATGTCAGTGGAAAACTCAAGAACCAGAAAAAGAAAGGTGTGTCTTTTCCTATCTCTCTGGGAATTTTCTCATGTAAGACTATTATTGATGCTTCAAATCTTGAAGCTTCATTCACTCCTTTTAAACTCTACTCATACACACCAAGGGTGGATTTTAGAGCAACCCCGAAATGTTCCATCTTTCGATTTACACCATGTTCCACAAATCAAGGATTATTGGGTGAATTGATATGATGATCTTGAGGTTAGGAAGCGTGACCACATGAGAATGATAGTTGGATAGATGATAAAATTCAAATTTGATTGGTTTGAGGATGGAGTGGAAGATGATGGAACTGAATTATATGATCTTGAGTATCAAGTGGTGAAAGCTTCACTCCTTCCAAAGTTATCTTGGAGAATTTGAGAATTAGGGGATATCAATGGATGAAATGGGGTGGTAATCTAGAGATCCAAGGAGTTTTTTCAAGAAGAAGGATGCACTTTTCAAATCAGGAGGTCTCCAGACTCTCATAAGGAAACCATCTCATCACTTAACTAGGCAACTATGAAAACTTTAAGCTCCACTCACTCAAGAGAGCTCTCAAAAATAAGGTTATTGAATATGAGGTCATGCACTATAGGAGGCTACAAAAGAAGGAAAAAATAACCTAGGATCTTGTAAAAGGTTTGGAATAGGGATAAATTGATCCATCTCACCCATCAATCCCTCAAAGGTCTCCAAGTATCTCCTCCTTTGCAGCTACACCAACTCAACCAGTGCAAGATGCACCTTCTCACTCAGAGCTAGAAACAACAATCATGCCCAATGTTGAGCCTGAAACAATTGAAATATTCCCATGGGTACAAGAGATGATTGGAGGAGAGACTTGCATGGTTCAACAAGTAGTGGTTCTGTATTTTCAAGCCATATCCACGATGGTGAAAATGAAAAAGAAAATAAATCTCAATTTGCTTCCCACTTCTTAAGTGGTGCTTCAGAAAATCAATACGTCAACGTAGTTTGGCGAAGGTAATCAAGCCTATTGGTGAGATGACCCCATATGACTATGAAATGAGAACCATTCCTCTAGGACTGGAAATGCATGAGGGAGATGCCCACCTGTTCAAAGAATCTTCCACTCACCTTCTTGAGAAACAAGGAGTATAAAGAGAAAATTGAACAATTGGAAGATCATGTAAGAACCCTCACCTCATATGTACAAACCTTCATGGATCCAAATTTCATTCCATCTCTTCTAGTTGAGGAAGTTACTCTCATTAGTAGATTCAATCTGGAATCTATTAGAAAGACTCAAGGTTCAATGGAATGCAAGGCAGGGAAAATGAAAAGTGGGTGAGCAAGATTCTTGAGAAAGGTAAGACTTTGCTTCTTCTGATATTATCTCATTATTTGAATACATGATTACAACTTCCACAAAGGTAAGGATGACTAGAGATGAAATTGAGAAAGATAAAGAACATTGGGACCATGTGTTTCCATTGGTAACCGAATTTGGAAAAATCAACTCTTTTGTACTTGTGGGAATAAATGTATTTAGCTCCACATGTGAAGACTTGTCTCAAGTTTGGGAAATTTTTGTTGTTTCCTGATATGAGATGCTAAATCACAATCTCGATGAGTTGGAATCATACGAGGATTGTACTTAAAAGATGTAGGAAGATATGAATGTGGAAATATAAAAAGTTGGAGTAACCACGGTGAATGAAAACACTTCAGTGAATGATCTAGTCAAATCATTTGAAGAGCTGGTTTAGAAGGAAGTTAGAGATCCATTTTATTTTAATGAACACACTTTGGAATCCCTTGTAGATATTAAAGCTATTATATCCAACACCAAAGGAACATCAGGCATGGTTCACGAAATGAAAATATCAATGTTACCTCTAAGAATTGGCTTAAAGCTTTGAGTTTTATACACATTCCTCGGGTTAAGAAGGTTACACCCACACCGGCTTGGTATAGTAAGGAGTTCAAAGGGATTGAGATATTTCCATAAGCACTCTCCAAGAGTCCATCAGAAAGTGAATCTCCATCAACAAGTGCATCATCTTCATCCAAGTAGCTATCTCCTCTCCCTCTCTTTCCTACCCCTTCCTCTCTTCTTTCATGTTCTATTTCTTTTTGGGGTTTACTTTTCACTTTTGTCTTATTCATTAAAATGTGATCTATAGTTATACTTTGTAATGAGTTTCCTCCAATTAATAAAAAAGGGAATCAATTTATTTCCTAGGAATATGAAAGGTCACATGTTGTAAAGATTAGTGAAAATTCATGTGGGGGGTAGGTGAAGAGTCATTTTGAAAACTATGGATATAATGACTTCTATTACGACCTTAACCTATTACTTGTATTAGGATATGAGTAGCTGACTTGTGGCTTACAATATCATTTTATTATGTCATTTATACTTTCTCATGCTTAGTAGGTTGGCCTTGGTGATGGCCATAACATATGAATAATATATATAGGGGTTAGTAGGTAGTAGTTGATCATCATATTGAGTATTTGAGTCTTATTGTATGGTTTGGAGGTTTCCCTCTCAAGTGGCTAAGATATTCTACTTGAATATTGAGATCATTTATCTGTAATATTGTGTTCTTTGGTGTTCTATTGCTTCTCATAATCTGAATTATACAAGTAATTCCATTACAAGTGGTATCAGAGCAACGATCTGGGCCAAAAATTAGGTCAAAACCCTAATTTTTTGTTTCGGCCATATCTTATGGAAGATTGCAATATTTTCAGATATTGTTTTACCACAGTTCAGAAACATCTCAAGTAAGCTCCTCTAAAAATTTTAGCATATTTTGATCTATTTTGCAATAGTTATTGCCATTTTATGATTTTTCATAAATTCACTCTATAAGCCATGTATTTCAAAAAAATTCAAAATAATTTATATTTTTGGAAATCTCTCAAAAAATATTGGTAGTATCTTCTCTATGTTTTTTCCTATTTAGCTGAATTTGTATTGAAACCCTAAACCCTAGGGTTTGACATCATGGTGGGGCCTTCCACAAGAGCCAAAAAGAATCTTGTCACTCTAGGTAAAACCCCAGATAAAGATGGGGTAGTAATTGAAGAGTTGGAGTCAAAAGGGGTAACTATAGATTCCTCAACACTAGGGTTTACCTCAGTTGATCATAAGGTGAGCCAACTCGAGTATGATATGTAAAATCTACAATCTGAGGTGGCCCTTAAAGGAGACATAGACCAAATCAATCAATGATTAGATGATATCATGCAACATATAAAGGGTAAACAGTCTATCCCAAATCAGCCCCAACTCAACCAAGGAGGATCTTCAGTTCGAATAATGGGAAAAATAACCAAGTTGGATCACTTTTCCAGCCCAATCAGATTCCAACTTATTCGCAACTAAGGAACATAATGCCAACGCAAATTTGATGGAGAGGATCCACTGAATTGGATAAATCAAATGGATAAATTCTTTGAGTTACATCAAACCCCATCAGAAAAAGGTTACCTTGGCATCCCTATATCTTGAACCAAACCAATTCGTGCAGTATCGTTGGTTATGTGCTAAGACGCGTAGAAGAATGGTCTAAGTGTCACTTGGAAAATTTTTACCGAGGAGTTGCAATTGCACTATAGTCCCAGTGTTTTAGATAACTACTTTAGTCAATTGGAAAAGTTACGACAAATAGGATCAATCAAATATTATGTGCATCAATTCCAAAATCTATCCTTAAGGGTGGATAATATTACAGAAGGGAATCCGAATGACTTGTTTCTTGGGGTCTTAAGGACCACATTGAGCATGAGGTACGTATGTTTAATCCACTCAAGATTTTTGATTCTATTATCATGGCACATAGGTAAGGGGATTTTTTTTACAGTAGGAGGCAACCTTTAACTAACACCAGAGACCGTAGTACCTCTTCCACATCATTTGCTCAACCACTTGGACTGACTCCTCAATAAATGGAAGAAAAGAGAGCAAAAGGATTTTGTTTTAATCTGTGACACCAAATATGGAATGGGACAAAAATGTGATGAGAAGAAGTTGTTCTATATTGAAGGGGTAAATGAGGATGAAGAGTTAGCTGAAATTATATGAGAGGAGGAAACAATAGAAGATGAAGTAGAGGATCACTAGCCTACAATTTCTTGCCATGTGTTTTAGGTATTAGTACTCCTCAAACACTCAAGGTTATCACCTATCTTAAAAAATAGAAGGTGACAGTGTTGGGAGTACTCATAACTTCATAAATAGTAAGTTAGCTTCCCACCTCAATTGCTTTATTTACCCAGCTCTAGAAATGCAAGTTATGATTACGGATGGTGGGACAAGTAAAGTGCACATGAAAGTGTCATAGTATCAAGATTTCCATGGGGAATACATGTTAGACTTGCCTATGTTTATTATTTCTATGGGAGGGATAGATATTGTTTTGGGTGTCTAATGGCTCACAACCTTGGGTACAATAGAGATGAATTTACAAGAAATTTTCATGCGATTTAATTCGGAAGGAAGAACAATATAATTGAAAGGGATGGTAGCTAAGTCTCCACATATTATTATCTCTCATCAAATGTAGTAGATTTTCGAGAAAATGAGTAGATGGACTTGTAGCAAAGTTATTTTCCATAAAGGTACAAAATACATAGTCTTCAATGCCACCTAATCTTTAGAAGATTGTTGATGCTCACTCGTCTATTTTTTATGCAATTATAAAGGGACTACCACTAGGTAGGGATCATGATCATGCCATTCAGATGATTCTAGGAGCCAACCACCTAATATCGACCATACAAATACCATATTCCCGGAAAAGTGAGATCAAGAAAATGGTGCAGGAAATTTTGAAGGCATATATCATCGGGCATAGCAGAGCACATATTTTTGCTAGTGATCATGGTATGTAAGAAGGATGAAACATGGAAGATGTTTCCAGATTACCGAGAACTCAACAAGTACAACATCAAAGATAAGTTTCTTTTTCTAGTAATTGATGATTTAATTGATGAATTGCATGGTGATATTTATTTCACAAATATGGATCTTCATTCCGGGTACCATAAAATTAGAATAAGAGATGAAGATGTTCATAAAACAACTTTCAGGACTCATTAGGGCCATTATGAGTTTTTGGTAATGCCCTTTAGTCTTACAAATGCTCCATCAACATTTCAAAGCTTGATGAACACTTGATTTTTGGCCATTTTAATGGAAATTTGTATTAGTTTTCTTTGATGACATATTGATTTATAGTAAGACATGGGAAGAACACTTGTAACATGTAGATAAAGTGTTGGAAGTTTTGGAGAAACATAAGCTTTATGCAAAGCCATCCAAATGTTCTTTTGGTGTACAAGAGGTAGAGTACTTGGGTCACATTGTATCCCATGAAGGTGTCAAAGTTGATCCTCAGAAGATCAAAGCTATGGTGGAATGGCCAAGGCCCAAAACTCTAAAAATCTCCGAGGGTTCCTAGGACTAACAAGGTACTACAAAATATTTGTGAGGGGATATGGTAGAATTACAACTCCACTCACTGCATTGCTAAAGAAGGATGCCTTCCATTGGATAGACGTAGCCACTAAATCCTTTGAGTAGTTGAAGGAAGCCATGTGCACCACCCTAGTTTTGGCTACTCCCGACTTCTCAAAAACCTTCATTGTTGAGTGTGACGCTTTAGGATCAGGATTGGGAGTAGTTCTAATGCAGGAAGGAAGACAAATTGCATTTGAGAGTCACCAATTCAACGGAAAATATCTGCTAAAAATTTTCTATGAGAAGGAAATAATGGCTATTCTTCATGTAGTCAAGCAATGGAGGCCCTATCTAATGGGTAGACACTTCAAGGTGAAAAATTATCATGATAGTCTCAAATAATTTTTGGAGAAAATATTATCATCTAAGGAACAAAAAAGTGGGTAACAAAAATGTTGGGTTATGATTTTGAAATGATATACAAAAAGGTAAAGAAAATGTAGTAACCGATGTGCTATCCAGAAGTGATACATCCATAGGCGCATTACTATGTGCAATTTCCATGTTGAAGGTCGATTGGGTAGATGAAGCAAGATCGGAATGAGATCAAGACAAGGATACAAAAGCTCTAATACGAAGATATCAAGCAAGTTTCTATAACATCTAACAAATTTGAGTGGAAAGGTAATGCCCTATGGTACATGGAAAATTATTCTTGTGCAAATATTCCGAGTTGAAGCATAAGATTTTGCAGAGAGATACATGCATCACCTATTGGAGGACACTCCAGGTTTTGAAGACATATCATAAAATAAAAAGAGAATTCTTTTGGGAAGGACTCAAGGGTGATGTACAAAATTTTGTATCAGAGTGTTTGGTGTGCCAACATATTAAAGGTGAAACCATTAAGACACCAGGTCTATTGCAACCATTACCAATTCCTATCCAGAGGTGGGAGGAGGTTTCCATGAATTTCATTATAGGGTTGCCTTATTATGAGGGTAAGAATGTTATTTTGGTGATTGTGGATAGGCTCACAAAATATGCCCATTTTTTTCCTTGTCACACTTGTTTGCATCTAAGATAATAACTATTTTTTTTTGAGACAGGTTCAAAAGATACATGGTACCCCAAAGATAATTGTAAGTGATCGTGATCCTATTTTCACGAGTAATTTTTGACATAATTATTTGCATGTTTGATTAATCGAGATAGCTCACAATTCATCTTACCATCCTCAAACTGATGGGAAAATGGAAGTGGTCAACAAATTCTTAGAGGGATATCTACGTTGTTTTGTATCAGATAACAGAACGTTGGGTTAAATGGCTACCACTTGCAGAATGGTGGTATAACACATATTTTCATACCTCTTCTCAAATGACCCCATTTTTAGCATTATATGGTTACCATCCACCATCTATCACTTCTTCCTTGAGGGTGAAAACTAAGGTCAGAGATGTTGAGGAACACATTCAACATCAACAACAGGTTTTGGTTGGTTTGAGGGAGAATTTGGCATTGACACAAAACAAGATGAAACAACAAGCATATCAACATTGTAGTGAAAGACATTTTGAAATTGGTGACTAGGTTTTTGTATATCTGCAACATTACACACAGATGTCCCTGAAGCAACAGAAAAAGGACAACAAACTTGCTCCTAAATATTATGGTCCTTATTAGGTTCTACAAAAAATTGGAAGTGTTTCTTATAAACTAGAGTTTCCTCAATCTTCATGCATACACCCAATATTTCATGTTTCTTGCCTGAAGAAGGTTATTGGACAGAAATTTGCAACCCAAAAGAGCTACCAAAACTTGATGAGGAAGGAAGAATCATTTTAGATCCCGAGAATATTTTGCAAACACGTATGAAGAGGCTGAGAACTAGAGACCTTAAGGAATATCTAATCAAGTGGAAGAATATGAGCATAGAGGATGTGACTTGGGAGGATGAAGGTTTTCTGCAACAACATCCATGATTATTCAACATTGAGGAAAACATTGGTTTGAAGGGGAAGGGAATGTTACACCCTTAACCGATTGCTTGTATTAGGATATGAGTAGATGACTTGTGACTTACCATATCATTTTATTATGTCATTTATACTTTCTCATGCTTAGTAAGCCAACCTTTGTGATGGCCATAACATATGAATTATATATATATATATATATATATATATATATATATATATATATATATATATTATATATATGGTAGTAAGTTGATCATCATATAATTGAGTATTTGAGTCTTATTGTATGGTTTGGAGGTTAACCCCTCAAAGTGGATTAGCTATTCTACTTGAATATTGAGATCATTTATCTGTAATATTGTGTTATTTGGTGTTCTATTGCTTCTCATAATTTGAATTATACAAGTAATTCCATTAAACTTCCTCACTTCAGGGTTGTCAATTTTGTGAGTTCATGAGTAGATAACTACAACACCACAAAGAACAAAAAAAGATAACATTTCCTTTATTTACTTTCCATATGTTTCCTCTCTCTCTCTCTCTCTCTCTCTCTCACTCATTTGCAGCTATATGAAATGTCAATCTTGCAAAACCAAGAAGAGTGTAAAATATTTTGATGAATGAATGAATGATATTTTATGTTCATGGTTCATTTTGTATTTCCATAACTAGAAAAGTTATTTTCCTTCTAATTATGTGTTGATAATATTTGGTTAATACTTGTAAGAATCTTGCTCGATCCTACTTATAATATTAACCCCCTCTCCCCTCTCTCCAAATTCTCACTCCAAATATCTCACCTTCCTTGCAAATTCTTCCCTTGCACGAGGTGCAAGAATTTTCCATAGGTGCAGTGGAGTTTTCCTATTAGATCCCTGACCTATTGGCCAACCAAAAGTTTGTTTTATTCACATACAATAAAGGGATCCTCCCCTTTTCAAGCAAGAGGGATGTAGTCGAGAGCGTTGGTGAAAATTAGCTAATTTTTCCTAGCAAAAAAGTATTTTTCCAACAGTTTTAGCACCCACCGTGGGGTATAATTTTTGTCTCAGCACCACATTAAAATGACAAACATCATAAAAAGTAAATATATGAAAAATACAAAAAAAAAAATATATTGAAAGTCACAAGAGTCTTCGTGTATGCTCAACAATTTTCCCTTCATGACTATTCTTGGATATCCTCTAGTGTTGCGGCATAATAATATTTGTCCTTTGAAGATACCCAAGAAGACCTATTAGTTGATCTAAGAAACTACATTTGGCATAATAGAGAGATTTAATCATTACCACACCGCTTTAAGAATCTTGGATCTTGAAGAAGAACGATCGCAAGCCTTACAACATGTGATACAAACTCAAAATCAGTAGAGGAGATCTAAAAGAAATTTGTTTGAATTGTGCATTGAAGGCAGCGAAAAGATGATATATAAGATCCTTAAGATGTAGTGGTGTGATTGGCCCAAATTTTGAAGAGCGATTCTGAAGCTGATTTCAAGCTTCTATTAATCAAATTGCAAGGAGAGAATAGGTCAACAAGACTTCCCGAATTTGATCCAACCTTGTCTCTTGAAGAATCTATTAATGGAGTACTAGCTAAACCATTGAAATGAAGGTAGAGACAAATAGAAAATGGTTGAATTCTTTGATAAAAACAAAATACAAACATGGAATATAAACAAGTAGTTGACTGTTGGCATGCCAGGAAGGTGAACTGTCAATAAGTTTGGAGATGCCACAAGGGCAAGAATAACTACCAAAATGTATTAATCTAATATTTGCTAACATTTCCCCCTTAATACATTGTTTCTACAAACATCATATTTCCAAATAGTGGACCCCCCTTATTCCAAACATAGTAAAAGTTTATTACACTCTCTATGTAGCCTACTCACCTTTGAGGTGGCATGTCATCTTTCTGGATTCTTGGTCTTGGTGACACCTTAGTTTTTCCCCATAAGATTACCAAAAACCTAGAAGTGACTTGAGCACATCCATCCTTGAGAACACCTCGGTGGTTTTCGGTTTCCTGGATTACCATGAACCCATATGGTTTTTTGACTGCAAGTTTACCACGAACTTGGAGGTGACCTGATGTCTCAGCTATACACTTTGGTGGTTTCTCATATTTCCACAAACCCTTTAAACAAGCACCAAAAGCTACTCTAGTAATTTTTCTCCTCAAAATTTCCTTCATTTAGGAGGTACCAAATAGGAAAAAATGCTCTGCATCTTTATTCAAAAACACACACCAAAAAAACACACAAGCTCAACACAAAAAATAAAAATGTCACCAAATTTATGATGTGACCCCATCGTAGGTGACTAATGAGAGGACTCCAATTATCCTTTGACCTTCCTATAATGTACCATTGTCTCCAACCTCCATAATTATGCTACCAAATCTAATTAATGGATTTAGCTCTAGATTTTTACTCAAGGCTTCTAATGAAAAGAATACTCAATATTCTCTAATCTCCTATATGCTACACAAAAGCGTAGAAAAGAAACCAACTTTATATCCTATAATTAAATCAAGAGACATTCCATGCAAATGTGGTAGACAAATCCACAACACATAATTAAATGTCTATGTACTTAGGTTTGATCCAATTCATGCTTCCTCTCCACAGTACATTTCACAAAAATCCAAACATAAATCCTCAAAGTATTTTGCGTGTAAAATTGTCTACACATGGTGGTAATCCAACAACCAAGTTGATGAGGCAATGAGGTCTTCTTCTTAGCGACAACAAGAGTCACTAGTGCTGAAATATTATTGGCATACTCTCCACAATAGGTCATTGTACCATTTTAAATGCCATAACCATTTTTAAATGCCCTATTTTTCTCTCCAATGTCTAGTGGAATGAAACTATTCTTTGTTAGTAAAAACCACGTTTGAAGGAAGAGACAAATAGAAAATGGTTGAATGCCTTGATTAATTATTTAGTTGAGAGCATAACACCTATAAAGTTGAAAAAGGGCACTATTATGTCCCAACTAACATAAGAAGTTTCCAAAAATCCAGAAGAAGAAGTTGAACATAATGCCGATCTTAAAAAAACATAGGTCCAAATTTTTATTCAAGGTGAATTCTAATGAAAAGAAGACTTACAATATATTAGAAAGAAGATGAATAAATCCTCTATTTGTATAATATTTGTGATAAGCCTCATAATATTATATCTTCTTTTTGTCCCTCAAACATCGATATTCCTATAATTATGGAGATTGTTTAACCAACAAATCTCTTAACAAAGTGTATTGTTACTCCATTTATCTAATCTAATGAGTTGTTTTAAAACCACCATTACAATGAATAAAACACACCAAACGCTAACATTCCCCCTTAGCGAACATGGGAGAAAAATGCCTTACAAATATGAAATCAAATAACAAGCATATCCATGCAAATGTGATAGACAAATCTTCACTTCAGTGAAATTCAGGTAATTTAGGAAAATGCCAAAAAATCATGATTTTGCTCTTACCTTGTGAAAATATCCAAATTATGTAGGAAATCAAAGTAATATGAAAAGAGAAAATGGAATCGCGAGGTTCCCCCTCGATGTTTCCTCTCCACACACACATATATAGATTTTCACAAAAAAATAGATTCGTAACTGCCAAACTGAATGATAGACTCGCCGTCACCAGATCAAAGTTGGTTGCTCCATCCTCCAATTTCAAAGTCTTCTTCACTATCTTGACGGCAAGAATGACTTCTCTATAGAATTTCTATGCCATATTCTCTTCTCTATTTTCATTATTGAATTTCCCAACGGATCCTTAGCTCACATGTTCCATGTCCAGGTCCTCCAAAGTGACTCCTTCTTTGGATCGTTGAACTGACTTGAAAGAATGATATCATGTGTTCCATATAATGCTTTTTCTTTTGTTTCAATTTTATTTGGTAGAAGAGCATCACATTGCTAACATAATAGAATAGTTAGGAGGCATGCTATTAAGTCTTCATCATCGAGGAAACCGATTCCAAATAATATCTTTAATAACTTCCTCTCAAAGGTGCCACTCCAAATCTCCAGTGTAGTCAATAGGTTTTGCAAATCTATATGATCATAACCATTTTTAAATGCCCTATTTTTCTCTCCTCGCATGCGCTAGTCTACATGTCCAAAAGAAACGCCGATGGAATGATTGCGCTTCCTCTCGCATCTCTTGGTTTTTTGCTTTGTCAAGCTATTCGATTAACTTAGCCATGTTAAAAAAAAGCGTCGGTTTCACCAAAAATGTTAGTAAAAACCACTAGACTAAAAATTTAAAAAGTTTGAGATCTTTTTAAATGAAGCTATATAATAAATACCAATGAAGGAAGAGACAAATAGAAAATGGTCGTGTGCCTTGATTAAAACCAAATACAAACACGAAATATATATAATTAGTTCGCTTTGCTTTGAGTGTTGGCATGTCGACTGCTAAGGTGAACCTTTTCAAGTAGTTTGGAGATGCCACGAGGGCGCAGAATAACTTCCAACTAATGTATTAATCTAATATTTGTAACATGAACTATCACCCCAATAAGAAGTTTGTGGCATATTAGAAGCCTAAATTGAATGAATTTGTTGAAATAGTTGAAGAAGAAGCTACAAAGATGACACTCTGAAGAAGAGTAACCACTAATGGCTCAACAAGCACCAATTGCCTATGGGAAAAAAATGCATAGGTCCCTTTAGCTCTCAACCTTCCTTTTTAATGTAATGATTTACCTAGAGGGTCATGAAAGAAATTTCCTAAGTTCTCCATCCTAGGGATGGAAATGGTGTCAAATACCAAATGAAGTAGATTTACCTAGATGACCACATTACAATCTTTCATCACTATATACTTTTTGGAGTGCTAAGCATAGGATACGAATATGTTTCACCATCTATTTGTATAATATTACTGCAAGATTAGTGACCGCGATTCCTAACATGAATAGTTCTACCATTTTCTGAGGAGGTCTATAACTAACTGGAATGATATGAAGACCAAGTTTAAATCCAAATCCTATCAAGATGCCCATGATCTTCTGGCCCAATGGTCTCAAATGAAGAAAGAGCCATACGAACCCATGTGGCGCTTTTTTGTTAAATTTAATCGAATCATTTTCAAAATCCTTAAAGTTTCCCATCCTACGGAGGACAACAAGTTAAGATTCTTCATGAATTATCGACCTCCTGAGGTAAGTTTCATGCTAAGAATAACTCAACCAATTGATTTGGATTACGCATAAAGGATTTCTATTAAAGTCTAAGATGACTTGATAATGCCATGGAAAATAAAAAAGGGTCCAAGAAAATAGAAAGGCCAAATTTCAAATACATGAATGATGGAATCATTAGTACATAAGCTATCTAATGGCGTTCTCTCTCTTAAGAAGCAGTTAGCTCAAGCTTCCATGAAAAGATATTCTCGCGGAAAAAAATTCCAAATAAGAAAAGAATTGGTCCACTACCTCGGATAATTTCTCTTGAAGCACCTCCAATAAATACAACTTTGTGATGATTAGGAGGAAGAATAAATTGAAGAGTTGAAAGAAGAAAATGAGGATGGTAACATCCTTGAGAATTCTTCAAGAGAAGAAGATGATGAAGAAAATTCATTGAATTTCTTGTATTCCATATTCACTCACTCCCAATATAAAAAGGAGTTTCCTTCTCTCTGCTAGGAAAAAGAAGAGGAAAGAAGATCCTCGGCGGTGACTCTACAAAATAAAATAATCAGCAGAGGATCTCTGCTCCGCCTTATATGGAGTCTACGAAAGATAATCTTGACCTCGCACCGAGAAAGAAGCGACCTATTGTAACAAGTAAGTCTTCTAGTACTTCTCCTAGCTCTAATTCTACTTCCACTAAGGCCGGTCCTCCAAAAGCTCTAAATGTATCTACAAAATAAGCCATTGTATCCCAATTAACTACCCCATTGCTAAAAATGTCCGAACTTATAAATAAGTACCTCCCCGACCGCTAAAACATCTACTTGCCTCATGAGTACAAACCTCATCTCCTTCTACTTTGTTTGACATCATTGAGCATGATTAAATCCAAAGTTCAGATTACGAATCTAAATTCTTACAACCCATGCACAAGCAATTCAAAAGGCTTGTCCGCTACACTAAGGGTAATAGTTCAAAACCCAATGTTGCAATCTCAATTCCAAAGGGTTAACTTCTAACATCGCCTACCCTCCATCGTAGAACATGCTTTCCTTAAGCACATCCAAGACTTATAAATTTGAGCCATTTTATCTCTCTCTTGATCAAAGGCCACCAATTGAACAATTTCATAATAGATGCAGGTGCTTCAGATAATGTGATGCCAATAAAAGTTTCTAATGCTCATGGACTCACCTTGACATAAGAAACAATCTTTCTATTCTATGGAGTCTAAAGAAGTTCCACTAGTAGGGAGAATCAAAGATGCACAAGTAGCTCTCGCAGACTTCCCAGATAAGAAAGTCTTACTGACCATCTTTATAGCAGAAATCCCGACATATTTTGGAATGTTGTTAAGTATAAGTTTTCTATAGAGACTTAGGGGGTGAGATTTAGAGGATTGGTCTTTCACCACAGTTCTATTAAAAGGAGAAATGAAGAAGTTGTTTCCCATGAGAAAAATGAAGTATAATGTCCAAAAATCAGCAAGATCCAAAGGCTGATATATTGTTTTAAGACATTGGACTTGGTAACTACTTCTTGACTAACGAAAGAGATGAGAATTTTCCTTTTCTCATGGAAGATGATAAAAATCAGTTATGGATAATGGAGTTCGAAGAAATCCATTCTAGTACAAGCTCTGAGAAGATGTTGTATTAAATTATCCTTTAGGTGAGTTGTTTCCTTTTTCCTATAAATTACAATTTGAGAACACTAATAATACCACGGAGTATGAAGCTCTCCTTCTAGGATGGATGTAGTTGAATCCACGAATATCAAGATGTTGAAATGTCTTGGAGATGATGAAGTGATTTTCAAACAAGTTAGAAACCAATATCAAGTCAAGAATCCAAGGCTCAAGTATTATAGAAATAGAGTATGGGATTGCATCGATTCTTTTGATTCTTTCTCAATTCAAGCTATCACCCATGAGAAAAATGAGAAAGATGATTCTATTGGAGCATCAACTTCTTTAATGATCTCACACCCATCCTTCAACAAGGAAAAAGTGATGTTCGAGATGGTTTTCTCGGTCAAGTGTACTAGACAACGTCACACGACATGTATTCAATGATGATAATCATCTGCTCTCTTTCTTAGAACAAAGGGATGATTTCAAAAATATCTTCTATGAAGGGAGCAATGCTCCTAATTGTGAGTCTATCGCATATGAAGACAAAGGTGAGATAAATGTGATTGATTTAGAAGGGGTCATCAAATTGAAGGGTAATAAGATTCCAAATGGATTTATTTCTCTTGAAGACTTGTTTGATAATAATGAAAAGTTTATTAAGGAAAAAGAAAAAGAATCATCTTGGTGTACTGGTAAATTTGAAAAAGAGAACATAACACGAGTCTAATAAGAACTAAATATCATGTTAGGATTTCTTACCCAAATTGGCTTGGTTAAATGTTTGAGTGCCTAGATTAAAGGAGGTGAACCAAGGCTAAAATTATAGAGGGCATACTCACCTCAAGTCCAAGTTTGATTACTCAGCTCTACCTCACAATCATTTGAAAATAAAAATAGATAAAAACTCCCTTAGCACAGTAAAAATATCCAAGTTTCTCTCAATGAGGGGTTTCAAGTCTCCAATAACTATTTGTGGAGCTTAAGGAGGTGAGCCCAATGTATGTTGGTGTGTCTAGATTGATGTGATTTTTCACTATCTAGTAGAATTATGAGTTATTAATTCACAAGGTACATGTAAAATCCAAGAAAAGAACGTTGAGTACATTGATAGATATTTAAAGCTTTTGGATGTTGGGCATTTTTTTTTGAAAATTATTAGGAAAATGAAACTCCCCATATCTACTTTGATATTCCAAAAGAAAGTCGGGTGATATTCAAATATTTGACCTCCAATTTGCTAGTTTACTTTATTACCAACTCCTATATACACATTGTGCATTTGCATGATATAAATTTGGTTAAGCTGCTTTTATTTAAACTAAAGTCTAAAAGATAACATATTATCCATTTAAAATCTCCCACAGAGTGATGAATGTGGGCGAGTTTCACATTTATAATTGTATTTGAAAAATTACATGATTTTTATAAGTGATCTCTAATATCCTACCTTGGTTAGGATTCAAAATTAATCACATAAACCATGCAATAGAAATTTTGATAAGGTGGCAAGATAAAAAAAAAAATTAAAAATTAAACAGATAATAATGTCATGTAAAGCGAAGTATAAATAGATGAAAAAAGAGAGGAAGTGAAATGGTACATACAATGAAGTCTTGTGTACGAAACCAACAAATTTAATATGAGGGGTCACATCCATTATCAATAAATAAAGAGAAACCTAGATTTATGGAAGAAATCTTGGGTAAGAACAAGGATATACCAATATTGCATTTTAAACAATAATATGGCCAAAACTTGAATATTGGTAATTCACTAAGGGAAACATTTCAAGTATTTAAATAATATAAATATGTCTATTTGTTAATTCTAAAGCATTCAATAATGAACTATTTTCTTGTGTTTGGTTTTCAAAATAAATATAAGAAGACAACCTCATCTATTTTCTATCATTAAATAGTTTAATTTCTCTATATAATTAAATTGACCTTCCACATGAACAATTCCACATGAACAATCTATCACATGTAAATATATATAATAGATTAATAATATGTCTAACTTTCATGTTGTGATTTAAAATTTCAATTTAACCCTTATTTTTCAACTTTTAAATGAATTAAAAGGAAACGTAAAATATACTTATATTGTAATATAAAAAAAGAAGGTTGTTTGCAAATAAAATTTAATTTAATTAAGTTGTAAGGTGCATTTAATTTTAACATCACTTTTTAGGTAATTTTGAACAAAAACTTAGATAATTCATAGTTTAATAATCGTTTATGGTAAAATTAATGGTGTTAGTTTCTTAAATGATATCAAGGAATTTGGTGGTGTTGCATTATTAATGGTTGAGAGTTATAAATATTTTATAGCTGCTATTTCCATTAAAAATAAGACCACACCTATAATTATGAGAATCTAACATGAGCAATTTATTATTTTCTTGTTAAACTTACATTGTTAAACAAGGTAACATGGCCATTGTAATAAATGCATATATAACAAATTATTATTCACAATTAGTTATGATTCTCATATAGTTTGTGAAATTACAAAGAAGAGAAAATTATGCTTTTTGATTAGTGAAAAACACTTTGAACTTAGACAAAATTGTGAAGATAGATTGACACATAATTATAACAATAGAGATTTCATCAAGAAGAAATTCAATATGATTCATTCTTTCAAGGTTTGGCATCTTTTCAACGCAACAACCTTTGTTATATATATAGATGCAATTTGTTCTCTCCCATGTAGTGAGTTAAAAGGATTCTTGTAAGCCATTAAAGAAGACAAGGTTATTATTTTATGCGGTATCTTGGAGACATTTAAACCAAGGAAAAGTTAAAACTATTATTGATAGGTGTGTGGATGGAATAGTGAAAATCATGAAGAGCAATGTTGAATGAGGTGAAAAAGTGGTAGAAATATGAGAATGTAAGTGGTTGTGCAAACAACATGGTGGTCGATGGCCATGTGTTTCTAGATAAACATACATGTCATCTAATGGTCACCTATGTTCGTGAAACAAAATTTCATTGATAATTATTTATTGGTATAGCACTTCAAATTGTTTACAATAATATAGTTCTATTAAATTAGAATATTGGTTGTCTAATGTACACTTCCCCAACATACGACTCATGAAAAAACCATATCTATCAACTTATTATTCTATGACTATCTCATCCTTTATAACCATTGACATTGCCAAAATCAACGTAAACCTAAGGCTTAAACTATAAATTTATTTGGGCAAAATATTATAGTGTATGCATGTGAGAAGGTGTGTTGCACATGAAATTAAAAGGAATTAATCTAAATGGTGAATTTATTTTCAAAATCACATTTAGGTAATTGTAATCGTCATAGTCTGATTGAATTGACACTCATACCAATCATAGGGGAATAATTTGAACTAGGTAAAATGAAAAATATTCATTTCTTAAGATGGGATCAAGGAAACTAGTCATATTGTATTGTTAATGATTGAGAGTTGTAAGTATTCCGTTGTCATTATTTTAATTTAAAGAAAAGGACCATCACCTACTGACTCCAAGACTTGTACACGAGAAATCTAACATCTTCTTATTAAACTTGTCACTTTTATTAAATATGGTAACATGGCCACCATGATAGGGACCTATAACACGTTAATGCTCACAATTACCCTTATCCCGCCATTGTTGAAAGTCTAGAGAAGAGAAACTTATCTTTTGTGATAAATGACAAATGCATTGAACTTGTAAAACTTAAAGAAAATGGATTCCACATATAATTTTCAATGATTTGATTTCATCAAGAAGAAACTTAACATAATTCCTAAATCTTAAATTATTTGTTTCCTTTTCAAGGTAACAACCATTTTTGAATATTTAAATGTCATTCACTTACTCCCATAGTGAGTTGAAAAGGCTTGTTATTAGTTGTTAAAGTAGATAAATTTATGATTCTATGTGAATCTTGGAGACATTTCAATTAAGGGAAAGTTAAAACTATTATTGATAGGTGACTGTATGAAACAATGAAAATTGTGAAAGATCAACATTGAAAAGGAGATGATGAAGCGGTAAAAATATGGTAATGCAAGTAGTTGTGCAATCAATGGTGGTTGATGGCCATGTGTTGTCCACATAAATAAAATTGTTGTCTATATCCTAGGGAAGGTTTAAATTTAAAACTCACCTATGGCCATCAAACAATTTTTTATTTAGTATTGCCCTTCAAATTGTTCATAGTGGTACTTTTATTAGTTGTCAAAGACCCCTTCCCCAAAATTGTCTTGTGAAAAATTCTCACTATCCACTTATTATTCTACAATGATCAGCTCATATTTTTGAATCCTTAACCATGGCAAAATCCACAAACCCTAAACTACAAACACTAGGGGAATAAAACCCACAATGTGAGGTTATTATGCAATGACAAAAATAAATCACTTAATTAGATATTGGCTGTTCATATTTCTATTAAAATCCTAACGAAGAAATGAAACAACATTTGTACTTCTTCAAAATACGTCATATCAGTTTTACACGAGAACACAAAAAAAAGACAACAATTTATGATTGTGATAATATAATCAATTGTAATTCTTTTCATCATTAAGTAAAATTATGATTTTTTAAAAAACTACACTACTCTCATTACTGTCTCCATTTATTTTGTTGCTCCCAAATCAGTTAAGCAGTATTAAGATCTACATAGACGATAAACTTTAGCAAACGAAGGCTAGCTAAGTGTGAGATGAAACTTTTCGATAGCCCGGCTTAAATTTGAAAGAAATGCAAATTCGAAAACAAACATCTCTAATATATATTTAGACGTTGTATGTAAAAATTCACAGCCATATTTTAAATATGTAAGCTGGAAGAAACGATGACATTTAAATAATGAAAGCATTTTACGGCTAGAAAAACGTAAAACGTGGAAACATTCATCATACCTATTTAAACTTCTGGTTGATTTTACGTGTTTGATTTTATGTGTACTTGTGGAGTTCTATGTTTGATTTTTCCAATACATAAAATAATGAATACGCTTTCTATTTTTACTATTATATATATAAAAGTAGCAGCTTTACATTAAATGTTTCAGTTGAGCTTGACCAGGATTGTTTACTCTATTTAATTTTACGAACAATTAAGACAAGCAGTAAATGAAAAGATACCCACCACCATCATTATTTCCAGGCCGATGTGACGCACAGCATACTTCATGCAAAATTCGAATCGATTTCTTATGCATCGAGATAAATTTAAAAGATTTGATATGAAAGGTTTCGCAAATTCCCACTAAAATCGAGACTCGCAAAAAGGCAAGTTTGATGATATTCAAATCAAATCCGTTCACGCTTCAATCGATCAAAAATAGTAATAAAATTTAATATTTTTAATCGTACCAGACAAGTCGAAAACGCTTGAACGTTGGCGCTCCGAACAAAAATTGCTGACACACGACTTAAGAAAATTTTAAGCCGAAACCAACTCAAGTGCATATTTTAATCTAAAGAAAATGATTGAGATTGCTTCCACAGCTTGTCTAGGTAAGATATTTAGAAGGCCAAACGTAAGATTTTTTTTTCTTGATAATCCAACGTATTTAAGTTCAATTTGAAAATAAAATCAAACCAAAGTGTTTTCACAACAAAATTAATTTCGACAGTAAAATTGAATTTTGAATCAAGAATCAACCTCTATGATTTTACAGTGTTATGAACTAAAATTTATATTTGCTTGAAAGAAAATGAATTAATTCGATGTTGGAAAATTTTAAATAAAAAAATAGTTTTTGGTTTTAACAGATTGAATTTGGGATTATCAAACAGGTTTGAAGCACTCTTACCCACAAATATAGTAAAAATAAAATTTATATTCAAGTGCGATATGCCACAAAATTTTGAAGCGGAAGTTAGATAAGTTTATGAAGATTTACCGCACTCAAACTCAGAATCACGGAATTCTCCATTGAAATTTGATATTTTTCAAATCTGAAATTTTAAAAAGATTCCCAAACCAGACTTTCGTCTCCCTCGAACACCCCATTTTTGTTTTCTTTCAAAGCCCATCTATATTGCAGTATTTTCTACTAATACATTCAAAATTTATTCTCTTTTTTTGTTATAGTTGAGCAGGTCAACTGAGATTTAAATAAATAGCCGAAATTCACAGCTTTTATCGCTAACAATTTCTAACTGAAAAGGAAAAGGCAAAGGGTAAAAAAGGAAATACAACATAAAATTAAAGCTGGTTTAGTACCTGCTATTGCTAACACTGCGGCTGAACTCCTCTCAAGACAGTAGTATACCCATGCCAAACAACTCTCCACAGATATTCGCGCTTTAAAACAATGCCATGCCACAATCTCAACTCCCAAAAATATCATTTCTTGTACTAAGTTTAAAATAAAACAGAATACTCACGTACCATTAAATCATATCACCAAGCATTTCATTTTAATTTTGAAGCTCTGTCCAGGAGTTAAATTTGACGGCCACCTATGCCTGTCAAACATTTTTTGGATGATGGTAATTTTTCAATATTTCCTTTCAAAAATATGAAATAGTAGTTATTTAAACACTACTAATTTATATTTATTTAATTTATTAAATGTATAATATATATATTCATATAATTTATAAACAAATCTATATACAAAATGATGGTCATATTATAAATATGTAAGTTATGTGTGACGATTATTACGCCGAAGGCGTCCCCTATGGTAAAGGACCTCCTGGACATTTCTGCAACGATGTTAAATTTGACGGCTCCCGACGTTTTTCCAAATTGATTAATTTTGGCGGTGGAATGTCGGTTATGATGACCTTGTTCATGTTCCTGCTTTTCCCGTCTATTTTCAGTTGTTTTGCTTTAAAACATTACTTTAAACCTCCACTTATCTTTCGGTCATCGGTCTAGATTTTTTTCTCGAAGGTTTATGTGATCTATGGTATTGGATATGGTAATTTTTTTGCAGTGGTCCCGTATTTTCTTCCAATGGTAGTGTTATTTCTAATGAATGTCTAAGCGGCTCCATTACTTTTGTTACCCGTTCCTCGGCTTCGCTTCCGTTGTCTATTAGGGTTAGTTCAATGTTTTTTCCTGTGAATTGAATGCGGGTGTGGCTCGTGGTTCTATTAAGGAAGTCGGTTCTTCTGTTGGAGAGATCGAAGCCCTAGCACGAAACCCCATTATCACTGACTCAATGACCATGATTGGAGAAGTTGTATTGTGGTAAAGGACCTCCAACGTTCTGCAACGATGTTAAATTTGACGACCTCCCGAATGTTTTTCCAAATTGATTAATTTTGATAGGTGGAATGTCGGTTATGATGGCCTTGTTCATGTTCCCGCTTTTCCGTCTATTTTCAGCTATTTTTCTTTAAAACATTACTTTAAACCTCCACTTATCTTTCGGTCATCGGTCTGGATTTTTTCTTGAAGGTTTATGTGATCTATGGTATTGGATATGGTAATTTTTTTTGTAGTGGTCCCGTATTTTCTTCCAATGGTAGTGTTTTTTCTAATGAATGTCCAAGCGGCTTCGCTTTTGTTACCCGTTCCTCGCTTCGCTTAGTACATTATTAGGGTTAGTTCAATGTTTTGTTTTATGTGAATTGAATGTGGGTGTGGCTCGTGGTTTTGTTAAGGAATCCGGTTCTTCTGTTGGAGAGATCGAGGCCCTGGCACGAAACCCCATTATCAGCTGCAACTCAACGGCCACGACTGGAGAAGTTGTATTTCCTGAACCTGAAAAAAGAGTAGAAAAATTATGTCATTTCCATGTTGTGGCACTCTGTTATTATACATAATTGTTTGGTTGTTCATCCAAATCGTGGGGAAGTAGGTAATTTACAGTGTTAGATTTTACCGTAGAGCTTATTATTATTATTTTTTAAAATCAATTTATGGTATGTTTAGACAGAGGACACGAATCTGTGTTCCTGCCATTAATGAAATTGTAAAGCAGAGTGAAAAGGAAATTATAAGTAAATCTTATGATTATGCATTCGGTTTTTTGTTTTGTAGTTTTGCTCTGATAGTGTTTATTTTTCCCATGAGAATTCATTTGGGCTCTAGATTATAAAGATTGTGGATATCTCTGTTCATATCTCATTCTCTTTACTTCCCTTGCCAAGTTTCTTTCCAACTCTCTTTCATTCAAATAAGGGGAAATGAATTTAAAGTTGTTGTTTTCCATTATAAAATCAAAATGGAAAGTCAAATATGAGCACTTGTTGGAAAGCATTTCTCAAGAAAGGTATTATAAGTTTAAACATAGTGACAGAGTCCACATAGCTTTTTCAGCTTACCCTTTTGCTTTTTTCAAAGCCCCACTGATCTGATAAGGCCCTAATGATCCGCCTAGGTATTTGATACCTTAAATTATTTATTTTCATGGGGAGGCATGAAACGTATTCCCTAAGTGAGGGATTTGGATTCAGGTTCCTCCTGAAAGAGTGAAGCCATGTACCACTAAGCCAATCCTCTAAATGAAAACTATCTCCACTACCAAATTACCAAATTAATATGATATTTAATTTCATTGTATTCTATTAAGAGACTTCAACATATACCAAGAGAATAGACTCCAAATGAGGTTTTTGGCCTGCAAATAAGGTCTTTTTTCTTAGTTTTATAAGTGATGTAGAGTCTCATACTTGGACTGAAAAGAGTTGCAAAATTGCTTAGATTGCATTGCGGCTGGGAAGTTATGTGAATACTTGAGATCCTCAACTCTATCTGCCCTTCAGAAGGAAGAATTAGTATTGTGAAATCTCTCTCAGCCCTTGGTTTTGGCTTTGGTTTACATCTACAGAAGTACTTGCACATGTATAGTTGTCTAGTGTTTGGTACTACTATGACCTTGTTTATATGATAAACCATTGTCTTGTGAGCTTAAATTTAATTTTTCTTTTTGATGTTAAATAATTTTTTCTTTTTGATGTTAGATAAGTGGCATGTTATCTTTTTTTGGTGGAGTTCATTGTGTCATTTCTTTATATTACCACCAACAAAAATGTGTTCACCCTATGGAAATTCAACAAATCTAATAAATGGTGTGTTTGATTTGTTATCAGGGAAGGCCATTACTTAATGGAGGAATGTTAGAGAAGTTGGTGGATCCCGGCTAAAATCCTGCCTTAAGGAAAAGCAGTTGAAGCAGGTAGACAGAATGATAAGGGCTGCAGTTGTTTGCCTTCACCCTGTGGAATCATGGAGGCCATGCATGAGTCAAATTGTGAGAATTCTCCAAGGCCAAGAAGACACAGTATATACAACATGCCCATCTCACAATGCTCAATGTCAATGCAGACACTATTGTTGGCAATGAGAAGGAAAACTTAAAGGCCCTCAAAGGGCATCTGGCACTAGCCATGGTGGGAGTGGATTTGGACACAATGATGAAATCTTGACTATAAGTTTGATTGTTAAAAATGAAATGATTTTAACCACGTCCACAAGACCCAAAACAAAACTATCAAAGAACACAAATGTTGTAGATTTCTCAATAATCAATAAGTCCTAAAGTTTCAGTAATGCCATCTCTGAGACCACACATTTCAAAGTGGTTTCAACCACCAAAAGTTGTTGAACTTCAAGCAATAAATAGAGCTTTTCATGGCTATGGTTTTGATTTTTTTCATGAAAATTTCAACAGTTGAATGTAATTGGGTTCATAAGACTGGTATGCTAAAAAATATTTCATTTTCCTTTAATAGGCAATTGAGTTTGTGCGAAGAAATAGTGAGATGAGTCATGACACATCTTAAGCTTGTATTTATATGATTTGACAAATAATATTTTTTCTTTGTAATGCCATGCGAGTCTCAACCTTAAAAACTAGGGAGTTACATTGAAAAAATAAAAAAAGATGTAGTGTGTTTTAGAACTTAAAACAAGTTTAGTTCACCTACCCCAAGGGTTAAATGTGATGGCCACCCATCCTGTCAAATAATTTTTGGGTGATGGTAATTTTTCAATACTACCCTTCAAAAATACAAAATAGTGTAATTTTTACTAATCAATCTATATTTATTATATCTTTTTAATTAATATTTATTTTTAATAATTTATATACAAATCCATATAAAAATTGATGGTCAGGTTTTAAATATGCAAGTCACGTGTGATGGTTATATTAAATATTTACAGGTATTTTACATCTAAAATAAAAATATATATCCAAATGGCCATCAAATTTAACCCATGCCTGCCTTTTTGGTGAGATTACATGGATCATTAAAATAATGATTACAGTGTTAAATACTACACAATTAATCCCATATAAAAGTGATCTGTCCCATCAAAATTAATTATCAAAGTTGTCATCTTAAATTACAATAGAATCTTATAAACAATTGTAAGATTCGATGAATTTCTAGAGAAAACGTGCATATTTGAAAACAATTATATGAGGATTGTATTGAGATTATAAAACGATGTGTGTGTGTGTGTGTGTGTGTGTGTGTGGTCAATTATGGTCCTTTTTTTTACTATGCAAATATAATTTTATATAATTAGTAATTAGGTGTCTTCTCTTAGTTTTTCTTGGGTGATTAGGTTTTCTAACTATATTTTCCATTTCCCCTACCAAAATTTCCTAGAGATTTAGCCAAGAACTATTAGAAAAGAACACTATGGATGGAACATCTTGTGTAATGATGTGCTTTCAAGGTGAATGGTATAAGTATACCAGATTTTGCTTGTGTTAGTAGTAAAGTGAAAGGAAAGGAAATATCCTTTTAAGGTCCATGATGCCTTCCACCTATGCATCTGACCATGCTCAGACTGTTGGTTAGCTTACAACATATGATATCACACCCTACTCCCTGTACACCTATTCCATGTAGGTAGGGAGGTGTCATACGTGCTACTGTGGTACCCTACGTCACCCCAGATTTGAACCTATGCCTCCTTTACCATTAGTCTCACTCAGGTAGAGCTGTAAATTTTGTCCCTCCTAGTACTAGAAATATTGTGAAACTAGCTAGAGTGATAGAATTCATAGAGATGGGGCCATTTTTTTCAAATAAGATGTGGTTTCTCAAATCCTTATTTTGTTGGACTGATTAGAACTGTCCTAGGAATAACATTGACACTTTGCATTGTGATTTCCAATACTTGCATGAAAATTATATTTGATATAAGTTATAACCATTGGAGAACACTATAACAAGTGAATATTTTTACGGCCATTATACGAAACACATTTTTAGGACTAGTGGCAAAAATAAATCACAATTTTTACAATGATCCTCCCATCTCTCTCTCTGCATGATGGAATTCCTTTGCAGGTCAAGATACTAAAATAAGAATTTGGGTTTGATGATGCCTTCAATTACAAATCAGAGACAGACTGGGATGCAGCTTTGACCAAGTAAGTTTTGAACATTTATAGCCTTACTTCCGCATGGGTAGTTCCATTAGATGATTTAAAGGCACATGAATATTGTAATAATAATAATGATGTATATAATGAGCAGGTACTTCCCAACAGGTATTGACATCTACTTTGAGAATGTTGGAGGGAGAATGCTGGAAGATGTTCTCAACCACATCAATATGAATGCTCACATCCCGGTCTATGGAATGATTTCTCAATATAATGAGGCAATCTTCATGTCTATATCTATCAAAATAGAATTTAAACTTTTCACTCTCATAACTAGAAATAATGCTAATGACAGGGTTTTTCTTTTGTGTGGATATAGGATTGGAAACAAACATACGGAGTAAGAAACCTTTTGAACTTAGTGGGAAAATCTGCAAAGATGCAAGGGTTTATTGTTGCACATTATGTTGATCACATGGACCAATTTAGAGAGGAGATGATAGGCTACCTAAAACAAGGGAAGTTAAAGTACAAAGTTGATGCTAAGAAAGGTGTAGATAGCTTCTTAGAAGCATTCAATTCAATGTTTGGTGGTAAAAACATAGGAAAGCAAGTGATCCAACTCTAAGGGATATGCTTAACAAAATTTCCTTAATTTCAAATGATGGAAAATCAAAGCAAAATTAAGAATCGTAGATTTTATCTGCTTAATACTCTAGGATGCCAGGTAAGATGTTGATATGTAGTTTCAAATTTAGTAATAAGTAAGTTATATTGGACCCGGGTGGCATGAACCTAACCATCATATTGGATTTCCCCTAGCCTAGTTGTTTAGTCAAGGGAAGCTTCCATTTGGGTATAGAAATACATTTATTCAATAATTCTAATTTGTGATATCTAAATTTGAAACACGAGCAAAGATGTCAATATCTATGTAATTTTGGGTGGAGTCATGAAAAAAACAAATACATGAGAGGGATTAGACTATGTAGTGTGAATTGAACAGTTGAGACTTTTTAGTTAGAATAAAAAAATTGTGGGGTTTGGTGCAAATTTGATCCCACAAATGAAATTGATTTATTCTAACATCATATCTATATCTTCCAAGGGATCCAAATGGGTCTGAAAAAAAAGGTACACTAAAACACAAGTAGTATGAAAGCAATGCACATGACAACAATATTAGGAGGATGTGACAGATCGGTCCTTGTGAGGAAGGGCACTTGTACAAAGATAAAATTAAGAGGCACCATGATTCCCCATCCGAATGGCGGAGATCCAACCACTGTAACACTTTATAAAATTTGGGTGTTTGTTAATAGTTGCTTTCACCGGATGATCCAACTGTTGCTTCCTCTTATCTCTTTTCTGCATATCATCCTTATGTTGTTATTCATGGTTATAGTTTGTTGTACATAAATGTAAGTGCAACATCTTAAATATAATCAAATGTGTGAGGTTTATTATGTATGCTTTCTAAATATACAATTAATTTTATTTGAAATCAATATTAGTCCAACAATAATTTTAATAATTAGTTTGATAAGAGTTATAATTGTTTCTAATGTATAAATCTGTAGATTCAAGTGTAAGGTAGAAATCGGCTCACTCTCAAGTTTGTATAACTTCATACCCTCTTGAATCATTTAGAACAATGTTTTGTGCATTATTGTTGGTGTTCCATCCTCTTCACCTTTAGGGAGGCTTATCTAAGAGAAACATGTCATTACACAAGTCAATCTCATCACTTCTCACAAAGCCAAGTTGGATGCATGCACCATATGGAGGATTGTATTTCCCACATTCTAGACAATATACAATGTATAATCAAACAAGTTTTTCTATATGGATCTAGTTATTTCACATCCACAAGTGCATACTCATGGTCAAGATGATCTAAGGGATTAGAAGAGGTTATTAAAGGTTGGGACTAGCGATCCAAATTGAGCATGTCCTAGCCCATTTGAGGGTTTAAAGTGTGTGATAGAAGCACAAATGAAAAAAATGGAAGTAAAAAGTCAAAAATTATATTTTGATGTGAAAAAACATGTTCAAACTTTGATATGGATTTTTCTAAAGGCATTATTCTTTGTATCAAAATGGCCCACTTTCTTGACTTTCATCACGCTTGAGAATAATAAGTTGCAGATTTTTTTGATACTCACAAGGTTTTAAAGAGGTTCCATTTATGTTGAATATTGCCTACTATTACTAGAATACCGACAAACATCTACAATACAATCTTGGTTACATATTATCAGTGTTGATTAAATTTCGTAATGGAACTTGTTATATATGTGCCTCATAGTAAGAGAGAGATGGCTTCCACCGATATTATCCTCTCTAATTGCTTCTCCTTCCTCCAACCCCCTCTTCTGTACCCATTTTCATCCTTTCATGTTTTTCTTCCTCAAAATCAACCTCCTTTTAGACTACCCTTCGGTGTTAACATCACACGTTTCACATGCGATTGCTAGTTTTAAATATTCGCAAGTATTTTATGGTTAAAATCATGAAAAACATCTAAACAACCATCAAATTTAACCCCTGCCTCCATCCTTTGGATATATTGGTGGGCATGATGTAAACACTCTCTGCATTTAATTTTAATGGTGTTTAACTACTAATGGATTTTTTTAATTACTAATGGTTATTTATTTATTTTTAAGATAAAGGTAAAGCATGGGTTTTTTGAGAGGGGTCCAGAATTCAAAATAAAAGAGGCAACAAGGAACACAACTACCCAAAAACAAAGAAACAACAAATAAACCAAAAGAAAACATGAATAAAGATAAAGTACTCAAATAAATGTTTTTTTCTTTGTTAACCAACCAATTCTACAATCTTTTAAGCCTAGATTTTCTTGTCTAAATATGACTCATCCTTCATCCACATGAACTTCCAAATCTTTCACTTCTTGTTCCATGAGACCAAATAATTTTTTCTGATGTATTCTATATAACTAGAACCTCCCATAAATCAAGAATTTTAATCCACCGGGTTCACAAGTAGTAATTTTTGGAAATTTTTTCAAGAACCCAACGGCCTTAATAGGCACATTCTCCCTCTCAATGTTTAGCACTCTTTAAATATTACCATGAGGAAGGCCATCCGATTTTCCTTTTATCACCTTAAACACCACAACTTCACCTAACTCTAGTATTATACCATCCATTTTCCATTCTCTTCAATCACCTCGTTATCCTCAATGTCGGTGGGGTGGAAAAGGCCTCCCCCTATTTGGGTCATTTTTGCACCGCCTCCAAAGTCCCCAAATTTACTAGTGTAGGGAACGATTCACTCCCATGTTACGATTCTAAAACCTCAAATCCACAACATAAATCCTCATTAAGGTTGATCTTGAGCCCTTCTCCGTATTTTTTATTATCCCATTTGAGAGTAATAGGCGGCGAGACAGGGGTAATCCACAACCACAATGTGCCCTGCAATTAGCTCCATCGTAACCATTTGGTAAATCTCCGCATAAAAATATTTTTTCTTCCATTGACTCCTCCAACATAGATGACATCCCCTCTTAAAACCACCACCAACGAAGCAAGTGGATAAGTGCAGCAAGTTGGGGGGTGGTAAAAGGGTCATAAGTGGATGTCATATTGTAAAAAAAAACAAAATATCAACTTGTAGGGATTATTAGTAATGCGTGCACTCAAAATTAGAAAAATTTATATAAATATGAATCGTAGCATCTAGAATCTAGTTTCTAAACTACTATTTTTTTAAAAAATGGACAATTTTAGCTATATTAAACACGTTGAAAATTCAATGACTTGGTTTTTTTTTTTAAAAAAAAGCCTATAAGATTGTAGTTCATTTGCTCGTGATTTGGATGACCAAAACATGATTTTTTTCCTTTGGTGAAAAGTTAGATGTCATTGTCTATCTTGGGATAGATTTTATTTTGTATTTTTTTAGAAATATTTTTTTAATGATTTTTTCCATGAAAGTGGTTTGAAAACATAAAGAAAATGGAGCACTTTATTTTTTCCCGCCATAACTTCATCAAAAATATCAAAATCAAATACATTTTTTTTAACGTGTATAAAATTTTGCCATAGTTGGGATGGTATAGGTTTTATCACATTCTGACAAGTGAAACAAAAGTTGTAGTCTTAAACATAGACATGAACATTCACGAGAAAAAGTGTCTTAAAGACCTACTATTAGTAAAAATTATAAAATGATATTTATCATATTCTATTCACTTTAAAATCAATATTTCTACAAAGCTAACAATCTCCCCTATGCGATGGTACCAATTTTGTGACATGTTTTCAATTTTTTGGCATGGTTCAAGTTTGCGGAAGAGAAAATTTGATGTTTTTGCCTTTCACACACCATAATGACCTCCCAAAGCTCATGTTCGGGAAAATAAAGATTTTACGAGCCTTGAGGGTTAGATTTGATAATACATGTACATGTAGGAATGCGATTTCATATTATAAACCACGATCGTGGTTTACAAATCATGATTACGGTTCTAAATTGATCTATATCAAAAGAACCATGATCACGGTTTACAAATTTTGATCACAATTATTAAAATCATATTTACACGAATCCCAACATATAATTCACCATGTGTTTTTATTCTTTGACTGATTATAAAATGAACTACAATTTTTTCTAACTTCACGCACTTTTTCTTGTCATTACGAAAGATTTTTTTACTATTTTTAAGGTGCCCTACATTATTTGGAGTTGTCCTACATCGATTGAAACATCATGGGAGACAAGAAATGAAGTCAAAAAAGGAAATTAATAAGTAAAAAACACCAAAGGAATTAGAGGAAAAAATATTACAAGATTTTGAGTGAATGCGGAAACTTCATGAATCAAGAAGAGGTTCATCTTCAACCCCTACTATTGTAAGCAATGAGGAATGAGATAATGTTTTTACCATAAATGTTGAAGATGAATTAAATACTCATGATGAAGATGAATTAAATACTTGTGATGTAGTTGATGTTGAAATTGAAGGAGACAATTAAAATTTGAATCAGAAATTCATTTTGAAACTGTAGACAACCAAAATTTGGCAAAAATACCTCCTAGGATTTTACAAAAGAGACCTAATTATTTTATTAAAATTGATGAGAACATTTTGAAACCAATGTCTGACAAAATTTCTAAATAGAAAATCAAAAGGAAAATTAACTGAAATTTGGGATAATCATTTTGAAATTTTAAATGATTCCCAAAGATGTCAATTGTTGGTTAGTTTGATGAAATTGAATAAAATGAGACCTACATTAAACACCTTAGGATTGACAACATCTAATATATGTGGTCAAACCTCTATAATTTTGATAACCTACATGATGTATATCACATTGTTGGTGTAAAGAGATGCACAAGGGATAGTAATGTCATGCGTCATGTACTTGCTACTAGTGTTGTAAGTGAATCAACAAAAAATAATGTTTGATTAGGAAAACAAGCCAAATGTTGAAATTTAATTGAAAAACTCTAATGAAAGAAATTGAAAGGCGTAATATCCTTCAATCACCCAATAACACTAATTTTTGGGCATTTTCTACTAGAGCACCACATAAAGACAAAGATATATCTGATGCTTTATAAGAGAAGTTGTTCAATTTTGGCATGGTAACACTAGAGTTTCACCTAATACAAGAGATGTTGTAAAACAGAGAGTTGGTTCTACTAATCGTGAACCACATTCAAAGCATTTCTTAGATATGAATTAAATTCAATTTTTTCGTAAGTTTGAATAGGAGCATCCATAAATTAAAATTAGTCAACGTTTTTTTGAAATGTTGAAACCATTCTATGTGAAAATAAACCACGCTCGCACCACTTGTTTTTGTAGGAAACATGTTGAATTTGCGATGCATTATGATAATTTTTGATGTATTTGTTCTTATTTGCATTCTGAAACTATGTTACTAGAATGTGGTGTTCAAGTTCCACCAATATCTTCCAGGGATTTCATTCCTACAATATTTTGTGAAAGAGAAGTTGGATAATTTTTTTATAGTCAGGATTGTTTAGATGGAAGTTGTGGTACGTGCACGATTACCTAAATTGGAAAGTTGTATCCATGAGAAAATTGGAGGTGCAATAGGACATAATTTAGTTGGGTTTAATAAATATAAATCAGTACCATACCAATTGAAAGATGGAAAGGAGTATAAATAGTGTGAGCTAGTTACAGAACATATATCTCTGTTTCTCAATTTATGAGAAAATTTAAAGATGAAATTATTTATGAGTATGCTAGGCATACACACAGAACTTGATGGTTGGATGAACAATTCAATATATGCAAGGACACATTTCCTATTGGTACTATTTTTTTAGTGGTCGATTTTGTAGAGAATTACATGTTGCAACCATAAATGGAAGTTCAATCACAATATTAAAACTCAGTACATGTTGCCATTTTTGTGCATATAACATTTATACATTATCTTGACAATACAGAATGATTAAAAAAAAGAGATTACCACTTTTATATCAGTGATGATCAGACTCATTCTATTAAATTTGTGTAAGGGTGTTTCTAGTTATTTTATGAAAACTTGTTTGATAGGGACATATGTTTCAATCAACATTATATATGGTCATACAATTTCATGCCTTAGTTTAAGAATGCACGAATGTTTTATTGGATGAGCGGGATGTATGTCAAGAGGGGTGTGCAACATATTTGGATTTTCACCGAGGCTAGACATGGAAAAGGAGAGCATGACGGTGTAGAGACATGTGTGAAAATGTTAGGGTAAATAGTAATTTTTCCTAGTATTTACTGTTACTATAGGTAACTATGGTAAATAGGTTAATTAGTTACATTGTTATATGGTTATATTCCTTAACCATATTATTTATTTATTTGGTGTAACTATATGCCTGTTGTATTTAGTTTTGTTATGCTTCCGATGGTATTTTGGAAGCTTGTGTATTAAGGAATATTGTTGAACATGTGCAACATATTTATTGTTTGTATCCGTCTGTCCTAATCATACATACACACACACATACATACATATATACATATTGCAGCCTGCACCTGTGTATTTTGGTTGATTTAGATTAATATAATTTACAGGATTCTGTCCCTGTTTACATTTGGTACTAGAGCTAGTTGAAGCTCCGTGCAAGGTTTGAGAATGTTGCAGAGGAAGGAGAATTCATGGAGAAGAAATCTGCAACAACGGAGAGGCAATGATGACTCCGAGCTTCCTTCGGACCTCCTGCAAACCCACAACCTCTTGTGTGATTTCTAGGTAAACGTAAAGAATTTTTTTTTACCTTGGTGCCTCAACACTGCAGGCACAATTTTCTCCTAGATGCTAGTTTAAAAAAAAATCCCCATTAGGGATTTTTTCACTAAAATTTAGTGACCACCGTTAGTCACACTAATAGTGGTAGTAATATCAAATTTAGAGGAGACCAAGTTGAATATATTGCATTGCTCGGTGATCGGGCTATCAACCGAGTTATCCATTGGATCCTCTTTACGCTCAACAACCTGTCAAAAATCATTGTAGAGTCGATTTGAAGAGAAGCCGAGCTCCCACCAAGCAGTATCCGTGCCAAGGCCTAGCCCTTCATTAACAACTCTAAGTGACCAAGATCCTAACAGAGCTCTTCTAAATTCCACCGAGCCAACGTGTCCTTGCTTCGCACTGAGCTCTCAAATCATTAGCAAGGTATTGAATCTAAGTTCGGTTTGTGTTTTTTTATAAGTTGAATTTGTGTTGGCAATTCAAACTCCACACTCCATCACATGCCCGCAACTACAAAGAAAATGGTGGAAATAATTAAAAACAATGACCGTGGCTTTAAGCTCCACCCCCTGTGAACCTACACACACATCAACAACAAGACATGTAAAGCATTAAGGTTTTTGTGTGATCCAAATCAGTTTGCAAAGAAAATAAAAACATCAACTCGGTGAAGACACGCTCCACTCGGACCTACGCATACACAACCATAGCCATGAAAACCTCCACGCACTGCATACAAGCTTCACCTCCATCGCCAACCCATAAACACAAACGGAGAGCGGCGAGTAGGTGGTCAAATAACCTACAACCTACAAAGAATACAAAAGAGAATCAATCCTCGAACGATGGCAACGTATAAAAGCAATAACAAAACAAAACAACAAGATAAAAAAACAAGCAAGGAGATAAAGGAATTTCGATCCATTTTTAGAGCTACAACGCTAAAACCACCCTCCATCTCATCCGCCACATGGATCATCTAGTATGCCACGTCATTTCTTGATAAGGTGAGTTGATTTTGAATATATTAAATGCATTATTCTCCATTTCCTAGCATAAGCGCTTATAGAGCCTAGTTGGATAATGTGAAAGCCTTGAAATTGTGAAGTCCGAGGTTTGATACCCACAAAACACATTGTTTTTTAAAACCTCATGTGCCCACATATTTTAGCTCTACTAAGAGAAAAAGACGCACAAAAGGATTGGCTTGAAAAATCAAAATTTATCGGGCTTGTGGACATGCCCCAATTTGATACTGATACTTCAGTCCTTGATTACCTTCTTGCCTCTTACAATGAGAGTGATGGAAAATTTTCCATTCTTATCGTGCATCCGAGATGTCATCAAATTTATTTCTCAATTGAACCCGAGGATGTACATCAGTTAACAGGTTTACCATTCGAAAATAAGTCGGTTGTTACTACAAAGGTTGTCCTTATAGACAAAGACAAAAAGTTTTTTTTGGAGTCTCATTACAATGTATAGGTTGATGGTAAGTTTATTATTTTCAAATTATTTTTTTCTTAACATTACTTGACCACCCAAGGCTCTAACGTTTCTTGTCTATTATTATAGCTCCTCTTAATCATTCATCAAGAGGCCTTCTTCTACAAGGTATTACAAACAAATTCTTTATTATAGTTGCATCACTTTTTAGGCTAAGATTGTATTACAAGGTCAAATCTACAGACATTCCATATTGGGAAGTTCAATATTTATTGCGGACACTAGCAGACCAATACCTCCAACACATCTAGTCCAAACAAAAATAAGAACTTCAGAAAGAATATTAGGTTTCCTATAAAGTCAAGCAGAAATTCATCCTGCAACCACAAAATTTCCTGGACTGTCACTAGGTAGTGTTTTAAGTGTAACAGCCACACAACTTTTCAACAACATTGCACCTTGATGAGGATTATTTGGAATTCGATAGTGGTGATGCAGACAAGGGTAAATATTTTGACACCCATGATATGATTCAATCTACCCCGCCTCAACCACAAAAAAATGTGCAGGTAATACAGGGTAGTGAATCTCCTCCTCCTAAGAAATGCTCCACAAATAGATGATGAAAGGACACATTTTATATTAGAAAATATGATATAAAATAGTATGGGGGCAAAAATTCAAGAGGTTTTAATGTCTGATGTGGATTTGGTGTGGTCTTGGGAGAGGAGATCTAAAATTTTGATAAAATAAATAAATACATAATACCATAATCACACTCAAAGGCATTCATTGTTCATTGCCGTAGAGAGCCAACCAGCATGGTAGGATGTTTTGCTAAACAAAGCTCAGTCAGGAAAATTTCATATAGTAATGATTACAATGATGAAATTATAGACATAATGCTAAATAGGTTGGAGAATCTGAATGTTGAAGCATAGGCTTACTACAACAAATGGGCTAAAGACAAGACAAATGTTTTAATAACAAATGTAGAAAAATAAAAAGTTGTTGTGAGTGGGATTTTAGTTTTACATGCAAAATCCTAATATTATAAGCACTACAATATATTTTTTCATTTTATCTAATAGACTAAAAATTTAATATTTCTGTTTTGCAGGAAAAATATGAAAATTTAAAGAAAGAAGCAACTGTATTTGAAGCACATTTGAAGAATGCCCACAAAATCTTGAATTCTTGTACAATTGAAGGAAAAAATCATTGTTATAAATAAACAAAATAATACATTGAGAAGGATAATAAAGGAGCATAAGATGGATCCAAAAGTCTTACTGAAGGAAAATACAGAAACATAGATGCAACACTTTTGTCTAGGGAGATGTAGCGAGGGAGGAGTTGAATATTCTAGAAAATATCAATACCACAACACGAGATTTGTAGGCATCAGGAGTTATAGCAGATAGCTCTGTATAGATGCAACAGATTCCTCCACCTCTTACGTAAGAAAAAGAACAAGCTTCACCTACAACATAAAATTAGATATGTTAGTAAAGTTCACCATGTGATAAGTGTGTTGTCACAATTCCGACACTGGTGTAGGAATTAAAAGATAGTGGCCAGCCCTTTTTTAGTTTTTATTCCATGTGGTAGATGTAAGGACAACTATGATTTTGAATCATAGGTAGAAAAGAGGATGACCTTGTAATGTGTCCTTATATGACAGAACTTGTCTAAGCTTTGATATGTTATGACAACCCCCTTTTGGAATTGTATTGGCCGACAATGCTTTATGAATTTGTACTTTTCTTCATAAAGTAATCTGCCACATGAGAGATCGATTTCAAAAGAACTTTGGAAATTAGAATTGTACAATGTTACTATATGTTGTTAATACAAACTATGTTTCTTTTTTATTGTTTACGTAAATGTTGCTTAAATTTACTTGATTTTGTTTCTTTAAAATATTTACGTTTCTGATTTGTTGTAGATGTAAAATAAATCAATTAACATATATAAAAGACAAATGTGTCCTTATTTCAGTATGAATTTGAAAACCAAATATAAAAAACAAATGGGATAATTGAAACATATAATGACATTGTTCCAATGGAAAAGGATCAAATAAAGACAAATATAATATTGCATTTATTGAAAGTTGTAATCTATGTATGAAATACATCAATACTTATTACATCACATTATTGTAATGAAATCTATGTACATTGGAACATCTTGGAGCAATGATTTCATTTGTGTCTTGAAATTAATTGTAGCATGATCTGTGGATGTGTCTCAATCCTCTAGGTTAGGAAAAATATTACTAACTCCTCTTCTTTCTATAGTGAATTCCACAATGCTAGTGCTCTATCATAAGGAAAAGACTCCACTGAGTAACGTGATACATACAATCTGAGACATCTTTCTAGATTCCTATCCAATCTATTTCAAACTTTTGACTTTAAAAAGGATAGTGCACTGAAAACCCTCTCATCTTCCATAGAACCCAAAATCATTGTTTGACAAAGCTCATACAACTTAATATACTCACTCAAATCTTCACTTAGAATACTACTGGAACAAATATCCTTCCAAATCCTTTTCATGGCACCATAATCCTATGGGTTTTGTAGAAGTTGAACTTGTCATATCATAGTATTAGAAAAATCCATTGATTGTGAACTAAGTAGTTTTATTTTCAAAATACCTTCTAAAGAAACTCCATTTATCTCTTTAGTCTTAGAGAAATGATCAGTTAGATCACCCATGTTTTTGATAAATAAAGGACTGATAGATGTATAAGGTTTTCCGCCTAACAAATTCCAAAACTATGGATTTACAACTCTCTTTGCTTTAAGTATTTTTATCATTTTTGAATCTTTCCCGGATCTCTTTAGCTAACGATTCAGAGATCTTTCTCAACTTATTCCTAGTTTCCATTAATACTGCATCATATAAATTTCATGTCACTCTTACTTCTTCTATTTTTGAGTTAGCCATATCAACTCTTTTTTGGAACGTATGAAGTGGAATCTCTCTTCCATGTGTTGTTATACATAGATGATCATGTATATTTTACTTTAAGAAGCACTACGGAATTTTTCAAATCTGTCAATGCATTCCATTTTTTTAAAGTAGCACCCTAAAAACTCCCATCAGAAATATATAAACTTTCTAGACTCCAACAAACACGTCTTTTGAGTCTTATGAAGTCTATAATGTAGAAAGACCGATCTTGTGCATGCTTCATTAAAATATTAAGCTCCCTCAACATGGGAAAAATACTGCAGAGTGTGAGTAAAGTTTCTATGTCAATTAGATGGCACAATAGATCTTTAGCTTTATCTACATCCATGTGGTATTTAAACATAAATCCTGTCAATGAAGGATATTCATCAAATATTCTACAGAAGGTTCATACATAGATATCCATCTGGTATCTACATATTTGAGAAGTTTTTTTCCCTCTGTTAGTCCAATAGAAAATTTTTGAAATTCTAAAAATCTCTTCAGACTGCTAGAATAATAGGCATGCAGATCACGATATCAATTCCTCCACTTTAGCTACATTTTCAAATGTGCTCACAATTTTGTAGGCGAGATTCATTTTGTGAGCCATGCAATGGAAAAAACAACCATATGCGAGCAATAGTTTTCTAAAGTCTAACACACAAACCATTTCGGCTCCCTCGCATTACAATTGCACTATCGGTTCTGACGCAAACTAATTTTGTTGCAATGGAAAAGTCATCCATTTCGGTGATATCCTTCATATTTGACACCACCAATTTATAAATATTTTCAGAATTGTAATTCTCAGTCATTTTATGAATTGCTAATATGTGTGGAGTCCTTATTTCATTAACAAATGTGTAAACATGAATACATATCCATGAAGTATTATCGACTGCAGTAACCTCATCGAATGAAAGGGAAATATACTTTGTCCTTTTGAACACACAGTTTCATATCCTCCTTCTTTACCAGAGATAGACATTTTACAATCTCCCAACCACATGGTATCTGACCAATGAGATTGAGGAACATTCTATAGACCAATAACTTGATACAACATTTTATTTTCTCCAAAATCTGACATCGGTCTTCCCTTTTCATTATATGAAATACGGTAGCAAAATGAATACCCTTTTCTTGCATTTCTACCTCCATAGATTTGCTCAATCTTTCTACTATGGTCCCACCTTTTTCATTTACATATTTGATACATTTTTGTTTCTTTTCATACTCTTCTATGTATTTGACATGTAGACAATCTTTTTCATCTTTCCATTTATGTGTTCTGACTATGCTGCCATCCTTTAGCTTTTGGGAAATGTATATTTTCCCATAGTGCTTTTCAATTATGTCCAGTTTGAGCTGCATTGTGTGATCCTTCCCCTATTTCCAACCACATATTTTGCATCGACATTGTGTTGGAACATCATTACAATTTTTAGTGTACACAAGTTCAATAAAAGGATATTTTGCAGCCCATTCGAATTGGAATTTCCTTCCAATTGTCTAGTTTTCCCTCTTTCTTCTGACATATTTTCTTCTCTTTTTCTTGGGATTCAAATTCTATCTAGGTTGTTAGCAGGAATATTTTGATTCTCATGTCTCCTTTTTCTGAAATAGACCTTGGAGTAGAAGCTTCCTCTGTTGGTGTATCATGAGAATTCGATGAATTTTCTTGTACTTCTATGTCATCAAGGGACAAAATGTTTTCCTCAACATATAATGGATCATCGATATCTTTAAATTGATTATTCTATGAAGGAATTTTTGAAACATCTCTGCATATAATTCTATAAAATTGTTACTTATATAGTATTAATTTTATCTATAGTTAAATTTTTATAGAGTACAAAGAGTTCCAAGAACAATATGATAAACATAATTATTAAATTTTGTAAGATTAAATAACCAATAAATAACATGTGCCACATATCGATATTTTTAGTTGATGCAGAAACCGACTTCATTTTTTGTGATTTTCCAAAATAGCCAAGAAAAGTATTTGCACCCTTTTTTGAACTAGCTAAATTTGTAATCTTCTTGCCCTGATTTCTAGTATCCATGATTACTTACTACTTAGGCCCTTAGGGGTGGCTCTTATGTTCAAAGGCTCTAAGAATGGATGGTTTAAGGTTAGACGATATTTGTTGGACGGTAAAGGGTTGGATGACAAAGGGTTGGACAACTGAGTCAATGAGTGGTTTGACGACTCACGACTATAAGGGTTGGACACCTAAGTAATTAGAGGACTTAAGCCTTAGGGGTCGACGACACAAGGTTGGATGAATAAGGGGTTGGATGGATAATAATTGGATGGATAATGGGTTGACGGCTAGGGTTAGATGTCCGAGGGTTAGCATAGCTCGGGGTTGGATGGCTAAAGGTTAAACGGCTCGGTGGTTGGATGGAATAGAGTTGGACGGATCAGAGTTAGATGACTCAGGGTTGGACGGATAAGAGTTAAATGGATCGGAGTTGGATGGATTAGAGTTAGATAGGTCGTGGGGTCGACGACTCGTGTTTGGATGGCTCAAAGTTGGATGACTTATGGTTAGATGACTCAGATTTCAGTGTTGGCGGCTGAGGATTTTCTTATGTTTACTTCGGTGAATATGCACATGATATGATTTGAAATGGTGGCAAATTACATTCATAAGCTCTTATATATGTGTAAAATCTAGGCGAAATGAATAGTATAAGGAACATGTTGGTCAATTTTTTCAGAAAATAAGTTGGCTTTGAACCACATAATATTCACCAATTTGAATTTCCATAATCCTTGATTTTCACAGTTTACAAAAATTCACCACTAAAATTTTCCCTCGCCGCACATTCATAAACATCAAGTTTTTAAAACCCAATTTTTAAAAATATATTCAAAATTTAGAAACTTAGAAATTTTAATGCATGTGAAATCTTATCGTAATCTCATAATCCCTATCAATTTGTCGTTGACGCACCAAGGGTCAATGGTAGACTCACGAGGGGTAGATGCATATAAATAAATAGTTAAAATTAAATATTTCATGTACAATTTGATATTGTAGATAAGTAGTAAGAAAACATTCATCCAAAATTTAACAAATTTGAAAAATTGTACCTGAGTTAGTGGATCTGTAGACATTATGGAAGCATCTACAATAGCCTCCACAGTCTGCATATAGGGAGGATTCTGTGGCATTCATAAGCTATACAAACAACATGTAGATCAACATTAATTGAAAACTGTCCAGAGAATGGTGTTTAAGGTATGAGAAAATTTCTTCCTTAGAAACTTATATCCTTCAATAGGTGACAATGATGTAAATCATATTGATTTGGTAGAGTTTTGGATATGAACACAAGATGGCAAGAGGAATCCATTATTCAAATGCAAATGTGGGTGTAAAGATAAAGGATATGTTTGTAAAAGAGGTTATGTTTGTCAATGTAACAACTAGGTGTATAAGTGAGATAGTTGTTTATGCCTAAGGAAATATTGTTGTACTAAGAGGCAAGAAATAGGATTTAGAACATGTGGAGAGCATGTAGGGATGTAATTTTATCCTCCTCCAAATTTAGATGTTGTTGAGCTCTCTAAGGAGCTAAGAATAAGGTTTCTAGGGAGGCTAGTAAGAAAAAGAGGGAGCTATTTGAGGGATTTGATGATGATATATGGAGGATCAAGATGTAATAGAGCCAATTAATGAAAGAGGAAGACATGTGTTTATGTTGTAGACAAAATTTTGTGTGAATTTTGTTTAAATTATTATTTTTGAATGGACTATATGTATGTTCCTCTGCTCAAGCCGAAAATATGAGATACATGAGTATTAACATGAGAAGAGGACTAGTAGCAATAAGGCCTAAAACATAGAGTTATGTAAGATTGCAAGAGTATGAATGAACTAAGAGTCTAAACACCTTATGATAAAGTAGATAAGGTGTCTTAATCATATTCAAGAAGTAATTCATTAAATATGTGGAATGTATTTGGTATGTAGAACTTGGTTCTAGGCCTCACCAAGCTATATCCATTGTACATGAGAATGCAAATATAGAGAAACTTGATGAATAACATATATAATATGAGATTGGGTGTATATAATTGCATAGGGAGTATTGGTGATAAACATAAACCAAGGGACCCATGATATATTTAGAAGTGTAGGTAACTTATCCCATATTTTCATCTCTTTGTTGTTTAGAGAGAAGAGGGTTAATAAAGAATGCATAGAACTAACAATGTTGGAAAGGTCAGTTATGCATACATCCTAAGAAGCTAAAAGAGATCCTCAGAGGAAAGGGATGATGGAGAAATCATTAGAGATGGAGTTCTCTAGAAACATGTAGCATATAGGTAAGTTTCCATGATCATGATAAAAGGAGAGTTTGTATATCTAGGAGAGTGTTTACTTAACCCTTGCATCATAAGAGCTTAATGTTATGATCAAATTGTACTAGCTAGAGTTATGGGATTGCAAACTACTAGAGAATTCCATAATTAGAAACAACGTGTAAAGAGAAACTAACATGTGTAAAATTCACGTGAGGTGTGCCAATAGCCTCGGCCTGCAGAGCAAATGATGATATGACCCATTAGGCTCCCGTATAAAAGATAAACATATTAATATGTACATGTACACATGAAACACTATACACAAACATTAATGTGTATTTAATAATAAATGTGCAATCAAATGAAATTTTAAATGTAAGTAACTTGAAACTTATGTTTGTAACATGCCCAACTACAAAGATTGCTAGCATGTCGACGTCGAATGTGTCCTTCATCGCTCTTACTGTTTAAAATAAAAAAATATTAGTTTTTACATGTATGTATGATGTAATCAAATACATATATATTAAAATCTCAAATGAAATAAACTTTTGTATATATATTATTTATTTGACATTTACCTATGAAAGACCAAGATCATTTACACCAATTCCAAAAACAATTTGCCGTCATCTCATATAGAAAATTGATATGTTGTGATCCAACAAATAATGTCTCACCCACAAAGTGCATATGGCACCACATGATCCGTAGTGGTGTGGTGTGCTAGAACTGACACCTCCACCAACATCACTAGATGCAATCTGGCTACTATGTTGGGTAGAGTGTCAGTGAGCTCCCTCAATGCATGTAGTGTGTCAATATCCATAACCTCCTTCACTATAGGAAGGATAATTGAAGGTAGTGGGAGTTTTGGGGCATGGGGATCCTAGTTTGACCAACACGTGCACATGGTATAATATGTGAGAGCCACCTCCCCACTCGTAAAACTCGAGAAAAATCAAAATAATTTTGATCTCATTAAGCACAAATTCGTAATACAATTTCTTCAAAAATAGAGAGGAACCTCATTGTTTTGCATGGTGGATAATCAAAACCATCCACCATTGGTCCCAAAACATTTCTTGATTCGCTCATCATGACACCAATGGATTGGGAACCATTTTTCAAGTAGTCGTGGGGGCATTTGTTCTCAAGTCAAGAAATAATGTAAAAATGTAGTCTTTTATAAAAAAAATTGTCTTTTACATCCGTATGGGATATTTTATCTACATATAATTGCCTACAATCATCATCTCTAAAGGTATTCCATTTGTCTATTTGGTTGGTTGCAGAGTCAACTTCACAAATCAATGTTTGCAGTGTGTTGGCTAAAGTCATGCAGGATGGATTTGTGGCATGATTTTATCTTATTGTCTGAATAAGGTTCTCAATGGCAATTTTAGTTTGTTGGATTCTTCCAACAAAATCACATTGTGTTCGTGCTAGTTTTGTGGGGATAGAAGGAGCCACATGAGGCGGAGGAAATTTCAAGGAGGATTTTTAGGAATGTTTGGAGGGTTTTGAGGAATGTTTGGAGGGTTTTGAGGAATATTTGGATGGTTTGGAGGAATATTTGGATGGTTTGGAGGATTACCAGCTTATCAAGAAATTGACAAAACAAATAAATTGTATACATAAACAAAAAATTGAAAAACCCATGAAAATCACAAAAATAAAACCTAAAATGCAAGAAATTTGATCAAAATTGAGGGCTTACCTCTTTGTCTTGGTGACATCATTGAAAATTTTGTGATCTAGAAGTCCGAAGAGAAATTTGTAGGGGGTATTCAAAGCACGAGTGCCAACAATGGGGGATAAATCACGGTTCACAAGGGAAAATGAGGGGAAAATGGGGGTCGCGTGTTCTGTTATTTTGTCTCGTAGAGGACCGCGATTGTGATTTATAAACCATGATTGTAATTTATAGCCCGTGATCACTTGCTTATTAATTATGATCACAATTTTAGGTTTGGAGATTCCCGATCCTAAAGAAAATAACCCACGATCATGGGTTTAAAAACCATGATGGTGGTACGTGAATTTTACATTTTCATGTCCACTTTTTGGTCCCCCAACTTGCTGCACTTACCTAGGTATGAGGCCCTCAAATCCCACCAAAGGAAAATAAGGCACTAAACCATTCCAACCCACCAAATGGGAATCCAACACATGATGCTTCTATTGTAAAGGAGAAGCATATGAAACAATGACATTAGTTTGATTCATAGACCTCCAAGAATGTGTGGGAGACTCACGAAATTATACTCCATGGTTGAATTCTACATCTCATAGAAAATAGAGGATCCTTCATAAACTCGAGATTTGATTTGATAACCCATGCTTGGATTTAAGCTAGATGGATGTTGGGAGAGGTTTATCGACCACAAAAATAACACAAATCATAGCAAAGGTTGACTGGTGTGATCCTTGGTAGTTGAATCAATGGCTAACAAAATTCTCAATGCTCTAACAATTCCCTCAAACAATTACTCCCCTAGAATTTGATTGGAAGACCTATCAAGTAAACCCACATCGAGGAGCATAGGGAGGAACACCGTGAAAAAACTTAGGTTGTCATTTAGCTTAAAATTAAGCATTTCTACCGTAGAACCAACCCCCTAAAATAATTTGAAATTATTTCATTCCTCCTAAAATAATATAAGAAAGTTCTATCTTATAATGCCAAAATCTCCATCTTACAAAAGGGCTTCCGATTTATTTTTTCCCATGTCCTCACATAGTCTACATTAGGACAGATCCCCTGTGAAACCTTCCTATCGCAACATAGCCTAACCATCTCTCAAATTTGTTGATCGTGTCATATGATACAACAATTAGAGGATTCTTATCTACCAACAAGGGGATAGCTACACAAACAATTCCACTAGTCGTGTGCCTTAAAGCTACCCTACCCATGAAAACCTTACCCTAGAGACAAACATAAATTTAAAATTGATTCTACTTGATTTTTCTCTAAAATTACCACATTTAATTTCGACATTGATCAAGAAAATTGCTATGCATGTAATTAGAGGGAATATAACTCTATTTTCTATCGAAGGTTTCTATAGTAAACATTCTATTTCAAACTTGGTGTGTTTTCTAATCTCCTCTTCGGTTCCCTAAAAATTGTTCAATTTCATAAACACATTGTATTTTCTAAAAATAATTATGTTTGTTCTCTTGCATTAGATTTGACATAAGTAATTAGAGGTGATTTAACAAAATATATAATTTTGTAAAACCCTAAATATTTCAAAGTCACATGCAATAGATAAAACACTAAAGTACATATCTAACTTAAGCAATAAGCTATATAAAAATGAAACCCTAAGTGCAAGAGAGGGAATGGAAGAATTAGCTGATTTCGCAATTGATCCCAAAATATGTCGATCGGGAAATTGATAAACACGAGGAGGAAATTGTCACAAATGTTCTTAGAAAATTGTGTAACTATCAAATATGCCTGACAAGGGCACTAGATCAAGTCAGGGGCACCTAGGTGCTAGAGACCTCTTTTGGGAACTCATGAATGTGAAAAATGGTCAAAAAGTGATTTATTTTGTATCACAAGGTGGTCACTCATCTTCATTTTTTTGGTGCTTGTGTGTCGCACGATGCCCATGATTTAACCTATAACTTGCAAAACAAATGACCTCATGAAAATCTCAAAACACATCAAATATTAAAAAAAAATATGAAAATGGGGAGTCGGACTGACCTCGATAGTCACCTAACCGAGTGAGCTTACAACCAAGTGTTGCACACTACATTTCAAACTCTATGTAGTTCTCATGTGTGTGTGTAAGAATCTTGCCCTAGGTGGCTCTTGTGAAAGATGCACTTGATAGCGAGCAATAACTAGATGTAGAAATGTAAGTAGATGTGTAGATGTAAAAATGAACTTCCCTTCCTATGTGTGTATGCAGAAAATTCAGTCCCTTTTCCCTGAAGCTGAATGAAGCTAGATGCTCTTGAAATTCCTTTGATACAACGTTAAGTGGTGATAATAGATGCTTAGATCTTGGTCCTTTATTATGTTCACATAACTTTATATTTATATGATTTCCTTGGATTAATTTCATAATTAAAAACTAGAAGGATGACCCATAAGAAAATAAGATGACCAAAAGAACCGAGTAAAGTACAAAGAGGTTGGGGTTCCGATAGGGGATGAGGGCACCTAGGTGCTAGCATCTTGGTTGGGCAAGCAGTTTACAAATTCATAAAATATAAAGTAGTTTAGTATCAAGGGTTTGTAGGGTGTAAAAGGCCAAAAAAAGACATGAAACATAGACAAAATGCCAAAGATAGTTGTCAATTACTAGTTTTCTCACTTAGGAATCATATGAATAGTAGTACGTGACTAGGGCTTATAAATATACCCAAAGTGTGTTATTTAGTGTCTACATTTCCCCCACTTTATGGTGTTGAGTGAATACTAAATAACATAAATTAGATAAGAAATACATACCTAATAACCATGTAGATCGATGGAAAAAGCATGCCGAGGAGATAAAAAAACATTGAGTGATAAAAATGAAGTGTGGAAGCTAAGATCAAAGAGGAAGTGACCCTAGGGTGAAAAGTGTAATGTTTGTACCATTTGTACATGTTTTTGTTTTCATGCTTATATTATTCTTGAGATCATTTTCTTATAAGGACAAGCTGCAAAAAGAAGAGTAAAAGAGCAGTCAAAGTCATAAGTATGAAAACTTCAATCCAAGTATGTAAAAATGTGAAAAGGAACATGTGCAATTGATACATGCCAAGTGAGAAAGATAGAAAGTGTCTTGAAACATTGTAGAAGAATGATTTTTTTGGGCGATCACATGCCAAGAACAATTTTTTTTGGTGATCTCACACCAAGTGTGAGTTTTTTGGGTGATCTCACACCACAGAAGAAGAGTGTTGGGGAGAAAGGTCTAGTGTTATTCTCCATCACTGACTACTTCCCGATGATTTATACACCATTGTAGATGGAGTGATCCTACTTTGTTCTAATTTTATCAAGTTCAATTTAAGTAGAAAGAGAAGAAAATAGAAATAGAATGCATTCTATTTTGGAGGATCGTGTCTATATTGTAAAATTGCTCTACGACATCTGAAAATTATGATAATCTATGAAAAAATTTATAACTACCTCCTTGGTCATAGGCACCCAGAAAGGTTAGGAACACCTAGGCCCTCATGTTTGTATCTAGGTGCTATCGTATGTGTCGAGATGATGACACAAGTCGGGATCTAGGCCATTTGTGAAACTCAAGTCTATGTTGATTCTATGCTAAATTGTGTTGTATCAGTAACCGTGAACTATTGTATGGTTGACTAATTCACCCAATGTATTCCCCCTATTTATGGTGCATGCGATGTCACTAGGATAATGCGCCCAAAGGAAGATTAGAAATTGAGATGAAATCGATACCTTGTAGGGGGGAATGTGCATGGTAGAAACCAAGGCATGTGCAAACAAATTGGCTGGAAACATGTGTTAGTGCAATCAAAACAAATACGCATTTAAAAGATAGTGTGTAATCTAGCAAGCAAGAAGACAATGTAGACCATGAAAAGTGGGTTTCAAACATGGGGCGTCATTCATAATGTCGCATACAATCAAGGCCAAAGTGGCCAAAGTCATATAGAGTGCACACAAGATAAAGGGAAAATATTGCAAAGAATGACAGACAAAAGGAAAACAAAGACAAGTCAGAGTGAAGAAAAGTAGCATATAACCATGGTGATAAACACATCATGCAATACAAATGTTACATATGAATCACTCGTTAGTGTGTTAGAAAGATAAAAGGTATGTCAAGACATATATATATATATATATATATATATATATATATATATATAGATACATACATATATATATATAGATACATACATATATATATATACATACATACATATATATATATACATACATACATATATATATATATATACATACATACATATATATATATATATATATATACATATGTATATATACATATATATACATATGTATATATATATAGATACATATGTATATATACATATATATACATATATATACATATACATATATATACATATATATACATATATATATATATATATATATATATATATATATATGTATGTATGTATATATATATATATACATATGTATGTATATATATATATACATATGTATATATATGTATATATACATATGTATATATATGTATATATACATATATATACATATGTATAACAATATTATATATATACATACATATGTATATATATATATATATATATGTATATATATATATATATATATATGTATATATATATATACATATATATATATATATATATATATATACATATGTATATATATATATATATACATATGTATATATATATATATATATATATATATATATATATATATACATATATATATATATATACATATGTATATATATATACATATGTATATATATATATATATATATATATATATGTATATATATATATATATATATCGATAGAGTAGTGTGGTAGTAAGAATATGAAGTAGTATAAAATGAAACAATAACACCCGTAGTGTGCACGAAAGTAGATGCCCCTAGGGATCCATCATTGTGTGACTTGTAAGAGTGCAATAAAGGAAAATAATGCCAACCATCACAACTACGTGTAAGGATATATATATATATATATATATATATATCGATAGAGTAGTGTGCTAGTAAGAATAGGAAGTAGTATAAAATGAAACAATAACACCTGTAGTGTGTAAGAAAGTAGATGCCCCTAGGATCCTTTGTGGGACTTGTAAGAGGTACAATGCCAAGCATCACAACTATGTGTAAGGATCTGTAAGAAGTCTGCATTCACAACTAGAGAACAAGTGAACACACATGTGTATATAAAAAATATAATGACATACGAAGTATTTGTCTAGCATGAAAACAAAGTGTACATATAACTAGTATAAGAAAGCAAGAGTATGTGAAACCAAGATATGTAATATCATGTGAGTGTGCATGGAATGAAATGAAAAGTTAATGTGATAGGAACAACGTGCCACCGAGTGAATATGAATGAGTATGAGAGGAGGTTCATTTATAAAATACCCTCGGCGTACCCAATAATGAACCATAGAAAAAGAGTGTGTCATTAGGAAATGGTTTCAATCACGCGATAAAAGACATATCAATGAAGCGAGATAGTGTGAAGTGTGAATGAGTGTGGTGAGACTCATTTTAGATTGATATCCTCAATAGCTAATATGAACCATGGAAACTAGAGTGCATCATAGGGTAGTTACAATGTGGGAGAATGTGATGCTAGAAAAATGTGGCATGAATGCATAGAGTGTGAAATCTTCACATATATGATGTGAGGTTCTTGAATGTAGTATACCCCAATAGTCAAGTGTGAACCTTAACACGAGAGTGCATCATATGGTGATGAAGATATATGTATATCAAGATGTGTACAATGCATGGGGAAGACTAGATGTGAAGTAGTGTAAATGCGAGACACCTGATAATGATAGAAGGGGACCAGAGTAAGTATGATGCCCCCTAAACATATGATGATGAGAATGATCAAGTAACATCATCTAATATATTGTCATTTTAGTGGTTAAATCTAAATGGAGATGCATTAGAGACCTAGTAAGCAATATAATGCGGTCAATCATATAAGGAGGCATTACAATGTAAGTTATACATGCCCATTGCATATTCTTCATCAGTGAGAGGTGGTAGTAGACATCCATGTGCATACCATCGACTAAGATATTGTGAATATATGAGAAATGAATGGTTGTAAATAAAATCACATCCAAAAGGAATGGGAAATGATATATCAATATGATTAGGATCAAAATGCCGCTTATGTAGTCCAAATGCTAAGATTGTTAGAGTATGAGTGAAGATGTGCAAGAAGTGTGTGCAAAAATATTGATATATGTAAGACACAAAGGCCATAAGCAACAATTATATAAACATATCCATGATAGAGATGAATTGAATGAGGCGGAGGTAAGTAAATCATCGAGTATGAACCCAATACGATCAAGCCATCATATTTGCAAATGATTCATAACTAGCAGGATCAAATGGAATATGAAGCCAATAAGAATTAGTCATGAAAAGAGTGCACGTGAAATGAGGTAACTCATGTGTAGGCTTCTCATGAGAGGATGTGGAAGGTGGTATGATTTCCAATGTATGGAGATGCCCCCATAAAGTACCAAAAGATAAGTAGGAGGGGGATGAAGATGTTGATGGGATGGTTCCAATGCACAAATAGTTCCTTCGAGCAGAGGTAAGTTGACAGGGATAATCAATGAGTTGTTGGTCTTCGGCTAGATTTATAATAGCAAGATTTGGAGTAGGTAATGCAATGGTTGGATATAGATGATAGTATTTGAATGGATCGCAATCAAGTAGGGATTTCATATTCAAATCCTTCATGTAATAATTTAACACATCGATGAATTGTAGAAGGAATTTTTGGTATAGCGTGAAGTCATGACCTACCAAGTAAGCAATTGTATTGAACTAGGATATCGATGACAAAAAATACAATAGGAATAGTTTTTGGCCCAATTGTGAGTGGAAAGGTGATAGTTCCTATACATGGATGCATAGAAGAATCATATGTACGAAGAGAAATGGACGTTGGGTTAACATATGAGGAAAATATGATATTATGAATGAATGATAAAGTACAAATATTGAGTTTAGATCCATTATCTATTATTACTCATTTGATACCCATGTTATTAATGCAAACCCTAATATATAGGGGAGGATCATTGTCCACAAAAAAAAATTATCAACTTTATTCGATGGGAAAGCAAGTTGTCTATGAATGATTGATATATGACATCTAGATTGGTAGTAGAAGGAATGCGAGTATTAGCCAAAAGAGTAATGATTTTAGCTCTACAATCAAGATTAGATAACAAAATATCATGAATGGAAATAATCATGATGAGAGGATCCTAGAAAATGAGAAATGAAAGTATGAGGACCCTAAGAGTGTCCGAATGAGATGGGTTCACCAAATGATTTGAAAAAATATAGATTTTTTAATACCCTAGATATTTCATAGTCACGTGCAATAAATAAAACAATAAAGTACATATTTGACCTAAGAAATAAGCTAGATAAAAATAAAACCCTAGGTGCAAGAGAGAGAATAGAAGACTTAGCTGATTTCACAATTGATCCTGAAGTGTGTCAGACTAGAAAATTGATAAAAAAGATGAGGAAACTGTTAACCGGGAGGAAACTGCGCTGCAAACCATGTGAAAAGAATTGTGTGATGTCAAAAATTTCTAGATTGGGGCACTGGATCAAGTCAAGGCACCTAGGAGCTGGAGAACTCTATTGGGAACATGTGACATGAAAATGGTTAGAAAGTGATTTCTTCTATGTCAGAAGATGGTCGTTCACCTTCGTCGTTTTTCGCATGTGTGTCACACTATGCCCATAGAATTTTCTTGTAACCTATAAAACAAATGATCTCCTACAAAACCCCAAAACACATCAAATCTTAAAAATAAAAAGATGCAAATGGGGAGTCAAACTAACCCCAGGGGTCACCCAAATGAGTGAGCTTAAGATCGAGCATTGCACTATATTTTAGATTCCATGTGTTTCTCATGTATGTGTTTGTACAAGAATCGTGTCATAGGTGGCTCCAAGATACACTTGATAATGAGCAATAACTAGATGTCACAATGAAAGTAGATGTATGGATGTCAATATGAACTTCCCCTCCTATGCGTGTATGTAGAAAATGTAGTCCCTTGTCCCTTGAATGAAGCTAGATGGATTCTTTTATGCTCTTGAAATGCCTTTGGATGCAACCTTATGTGCTCGAGTATATTCTTAGAGCTTGGTCCTTTATTATGGTCACATAACTTTATATTTATATGATTCCCTTGGTTGAATTTCATAATTAACAACTGGAAGGCCAACCCATAAGAAAACAAGATGCCAAAAAGATAAAAGATACCTAAAAGAATTGAGTAAAGTACAAAGAGGTCGGGGCGCATGAGTGTTGGTGTCTTGGTTGGGAATTGGTGTCCAGAGTCATAAAATATATAGCCATAAAGTATCGACTAGGTTGTAGGGTATACGAGGCCAAAAACAAGACATGAAACATAGACAAAAGGCCAATGATAGTTATCAATTGCTATTTTTCTCACTTAAAATCATATGAATGGTAGTATGTGACTAGGACCTAAAAATATACCCAAAGTGTGTAATTTAGTGTCTACAGAGGGAATACGACTTTGTTCTCTACCTAGGATTTCTATAGTAAAAATTTTATTTCAGACTTGGTGTGTTTTATAATCTCCTCCTCTATTCCCTAACATTTTTTCAACTTCATAAACAAATTGTATTTTCCAACAATCATTGTTTTTAATCTCTTGCATTGATCAAGAAAATTGTTACGTATGTAATTGGAGGGAATACAACTCTATTTTTATCATGGATTTCTATGGTAAATGTTTTGTTTCAAACTTGGTGTGTTTTTGAATCTCCTCTTTGGTTCCATAACACTTGTTCAACTTCATAAACACATTGTATTTTCCAAAAATCATTGTGTTTAATATCCTACATTGATCAAGAAAGCTTCTTGGCATGTTATTGGAGGGAATAAAACTTTGTTTTCTATCTATACTTTCTATAGTAAATGTTCTATTTTAGATTTAGTGTGTTTTTCATTCTCCTCTTTA